>CM021108.1:546473104-546655227 GCA_007115665.2 Sequoiadendron giganteum
CGATGTTGTTTCCCCTTTTATGCTTTAGTATGGTGTGTACTTTGACTATGCACTTGGTTACAATTGATCACTGTTTATCGTGATGTACCTTGATGTGATGATACTATATTTTGATGTGATTATTATGGCATGTTTGGAATTAACATAAGTGGATATTTAAATTTATGATGTTTCATGCTTTGATTATGTTTGCAATGTTAGATGCGTCAGTTAGTACTACTGTATTGGTGAAGAGGACGGTATCGCATCACTCGCTTGCGAGTGCCCTACGATTTCATGATTTCCTCTTCACGGTGTGCCTTATTTATGACATATTATTACATGTGGATATATTTTTTGTTCACAAGTTGACAGGTACAGGACATCGACTCCACTTGGTTTCACAAGTTCGAGCGTGTCCAAGGCCCAACGACATTCGATTGGGAGATAGTAGCTAGGATTTCCGTGCCAAGTCGTCACCCTGATCATAGTGTGTCGTCGGTCCTAGCGTGGTCGAGTTGTTTTATATTGATTAAATTGCCTTGATTCGATTTATTTTGGAAGTTAGAAGGATGTTAAGTATTTTCTTTATAGTTAAGTTAGTGAGTAAATTTATCTGGTTAGATGTTAGAAAAGTGATTTAATTTAATTAATAGATAATTTAATCTTGTGTTAGATTTACTTTTTTAATTAATTCAAATTATTTGTGTTGAGATGGGTAAGATCATTCATTTTGGAAATGCATGTATATTTGGTTTGAAAATGGAAATAAAGGAAAATGTATTAAAATTTCAATTTAGCAATTTGAAAGAAAGACTTTTGCATTTTTCTGTTTTGGAGAATTGATGAGGGTGGTTGTAGGATTTTTTGGGGAAAAAATTCATTATTATGGAATTTCTTCATAAATTATGGGGATGGAGGTTTGAGAAAATTGAAAGAGAAGAGGAAGAAATTGTTCAACTTTGTGGGTTTTTGGATTAAAGCTTGAAGAATCCGAGGAACTGAAGAGGGAATCAAGGCATCAACAGGGATGCTGTTTAACTTCAGAAAATGGAGTTCCATGTTTGTTAGGAATAAGGTGTCTCAACCTTGGATAATTCCTATTCTTATTATTTGTTTTGTAAAATGTATTTCTTACAAATAATGTAATTAAGTGTGAGTGTACATGTCTAGTTTGCATGTTGATGTGTCACTCCACTTAATGTGTCGGCATCTTGAATTGTGTGTAAGGAGATCATGGCTGAAACGGTTATGACGGATTCCTATGACACGTAAGAGCTATGTCTGGAAGATTCAATGACAGGTGAAGACATGTGGCAATTGATAAAGTTGAGTACTGTACACTCTTCCATGATAGTGGGGTTTGGGGCATCGCCCCGAAAAAAATTTTCGAGTTCCTATTTTCTCGGAGAATGGTAAAACCCTAATACAGTTATCTTCGGAAGTTGCCCTAAAAGGGAAGCGCATGATATAAGCGTTTTTTAGGGTTGCGAAGATTTGTGATGTGAGTGTATTGTTGGAGCGTTTTTTCATGCTGCCGCATTTTGTCTTCAAGAGTTGGAAATCTCCTGAAAGAACTTGCATTGCAAGTGTGTTGTAACCGTTGTGTTGAAGATAATACATTGTGCAGGTTTTGGAGTGCTGGGGTTTTTTACCGAAAGGTTTTCCCAGGGAATGGAAATCTAATTATTGTCATTCTTCCATTTTACGTAATGTATGGTACATATTGCTGCAATATCTTTGTTAATTAGATTAACGAATCTGAAATTATGGGGGTTTAAAGCAATTGCACCTTACTCCTTAAAGAAGAAGTTAGTGTGGGAAAGTGTTTCCTTTTTGGAGTTTCCTTACAATGTTCTTTAAATGAAATTCTGTTTATAATTTATTATTTCAATTTTGTTTGATCTTCAATTTTGGTTTTTTCAATTTGATGGAAACTTCATTTGGTTGAATGAAAAATGTGTATATATATATATTCTTGTGTTATTTTTTAAAATTTCTCCCTTATAAAGTTATGTTGGCAAATTTTTATTTATTTTTGAAATTGTAAAAAAGCCTGTATTTTTTTTAGCTTCTGGTTTTTTTATTTTTCAAAAACAAAACCCTTTTAAAAAAAATGACAGTCATATAAAATATATATATTAAAAATTTATTTTGTTGGGGGCTGGGGGCTCACCCCACCGCCACCCCCATGGGAAGCAGCGTGGGGGAGCTACACCCAACAACCCTTGCGGCCCGCACGGTCTGCGCAGCCGCAACCACCAACAATGGACCATTGGTGGTGGCCGGCTACGCCAACACCACCCGTGCCGACCTCCCTCCACCTTCACTGCCCTCTACGGCTCTTTCCGTTGGCGCCACTCACTGTAGCCACCCATTGATAAAATCACCGCCACCGCCATCGCCTGGGAAAACTTGCGGCCGACTCATTTCTCCACCCAACATCCTTATGCACGTGCCCCAAGGTCACATGATTCAACCCAAAGGGTTGATGCGCGAACCGAGGCACATGCCCTTGGACCTTTTTAAAATATAAAATAATAATAATAAATTATTTTATTTTAATATTATAATTGTTATAATATTTTAATATTACAAATTATTATTATATTTTAATATTATGATTTATTATAATATTAAAATGCTTTTAATTGTATAATATTATGAGGTTTTTTAAATAATAATAATACTAATGTGTTAATATTAACATATTAAATAGGAAATTTCATTGTATTATTATATTGTTTAAATGGGGATGTTTTTTTTTAAAGAATGGGTTTTATTGAATATGGGAAACAATATTTTATTTAAACATGGGAGATTGAATTGTTGTCGTACTGGTAAATGTTTCATGTATTCAAATGTTAATGTGGAAATAAATGATTAGTATTATTCCTCCCTTATTTGAAATGACGTATTTAATTCAGTTTATCTAATGCATTGAGTACTGAATGTTAGTGAGGAAATGGGTTTAGTGAACCCAAAGTAGACTTAAATCTTGCCTTGTTTTGATCTGTACATGTTGTCATTTAGGAAATGTGGGTCTTAGCTATTGACAAGTCTTCCAGTAGGGCTTTCAAGGTTGTGGGTTGTCGTACTGTGTAGTCAACCTTTAGATGGTGTATTGACTGTATGTCATGGTAAGGGATGTGATATCCTTGCGTAGAACTTGTGTACCCTTGGGTCATGGAGTTGTTCCATGTGTTGTCTTAGAGGAGTGGCTTGTGATGAGGGCCGACACACAAAGTGGTGCTAGGATAACTCACTGCAAGTTAGTTAATCTAGTGATAACTTAATTAATTGATTAGAGTATCCATAGTATCAAACACTTAATAAGATAATTATGCCTCACTCACGAACGCAAGGGCTTGTAAAGACTTGGGTTGAGACGAGAAGGCCTGGAATGGAAAGATTGTTATCTTGTCTCTACAAAAGATAACTGATTTCGCATTGGATTACATGAGGGGCTGGAAGTCGTTAGAGGTTACCAGGATAACCCGAGCTAGGGGCCGGGGCCTAGGAAGACTCACCAGGATAGCCTATGTAACATTGTGATGACACTTCGCCTAGGTCGACAGTATGTTCGCATCAGTGATGTAGTTGATTATGTTAATTCTGGAAGCATGCAACCTTTGTGATTGTGATGTCATTATATTTATTTCAGTTCGTTTGTGTTAGCCTATGTCTAGAGGTAGACGTCTTTGGTTAGAAATCCTTGTTACTATCTCCTAGCATGGGGGGTGGACCTTTAGGTTCCACTTGGTTGGGTGGAATGTGCACCTTTCTCCATTGGGTTTTTCTTCTTGATTGTGTGGATGAGACTTCCAGTTGGAGAGCTCGTATGATCCAGTTCATTTCATGCCTTGTTAATTCAGTTGATCTTGTGTTTTATTACTCCTCATTGTTATCGAGGTGGAATTTGTAATTGTAACCTTATTTATTGAACTTGCCTCATTCGGGGAATGAGTGTTGTAACCTTATTGTTAATGAATGGATTAATGCATTTGAAAGTTATATCTTATGTTTGATGTAAATCATCTTAATTGGAATGTATGTGTTTATTTATAATTTAAAAATTGGCATGGTTTAAATGTATGTTTTGTTGAGGTTCTATATAACCTCTATCTCGTAACATTAGAGGTTGTTGGCATTAGTTAGTGAATTTACTTATTAATTATACTTAAACAAAAAAAAAATTAGTCCGTTTAAGTAGTTCTTTGCAACTTCCTCTAGGGTTGCATGACAGGGTGTTACATCAGAGCCAGTGTTGTAGCACTGGGATCTTTGGTTAATGTTGTCACCCATGTCTAGTTATAGTAACTTTCTCCATACATGTGTTGTTGGATGTCTGATGTGTCGCTAGAAGGTCATAGGGACCCTTGTGTTAGATACCATGTTTTAATCTAAACACCCAGTTGAGATGTTAGATAGATAATTAGACGCTTTGTGTATTGTCATGTTGGGTGTGATTCCTTGAATGCTTTCAACTATTATTTTTTCTTGTGTGACCTTGTTTCATTTCCATGACTTCTAGTTCTTTAAAAGTATAAATTTAGTCTTGGAATGCATGTGCAGGTTCAGATTAATTAGCTGACAAGTTGGCATGTGGATTTCTTTTTTTTGACTAAATATGCATTAGGATAAGATGTTATTTTACATAGCTAGGCTACTTATGTGAATTCTATGCAAGTGGGAATGTATGTTATGTGGTTTAAAATAGAATTCCTGGACTAAGTATTTCATCTCTTCGTGTGTTTTTTTTTGTCATTTGTAGGACTATCAACACCCATATGTTGTTTAGTACATTTTCATAATGTTAAGAATTTACTGCATGTAAAAGGGTTGTTAGAACATACTATGGAAAAGCATGTAAATATTTTATAAATGAATTATTTTCGATCTTTTGTGATTGGTATAATGCATGCTGAGTGATGTAATGGAATCTTGATCATGCTTTTAGTTATGATTAGAAATGGAAAAACTTTCTTGATGGTGGTAGTTAAGATTTGGGTAGAAAGTGTGACTTAATTTTCTTTTGTATAGATGCTTTTTTTTGGAAAGGTTGTGTTTGCAAGTTTCTTGCATTGAATTAAAATATCTTGTTTCCTCTTTCTCTTAACCCACATATAGTTAATAAAGAGAATTAGTCTTAAACCACATTACAATAGAAAATTATTTATGCCTTAAACTTGTATGCTTAAACCTTGACTGTGAATCAAAGAAATTATATCTGAAATTAATTGAATGACGAATCTTATGTTCTCCTAAAACTACACTCCTTACTTTTGGTTTATGCATAAAAGGTAGATTATGAATGCGACTGAGTGTAGTTGTTGGGTATTTAATCTATGCATTTGGAAGTAAATTTATGTGATTAAGTTTTGCATTACATGATGTGATATGTTTTTATTGGAAAGGACTACTTGGGTGGAATAAATAAGATGCTAGTGCATTGAAATAGGTTTCTATTTTGAGAAATTATGATGATTATATTGGTATTTGAACATCTTGTTTGCTATGTGTAGCTAAAACCTATGATGTAATGTCCTTGTCCTTTATTACTATTGTATAAATAGAAAAGATTTATGCATTGGATGTCTTGCATGTTGAATTTTTATGAGGGGGTAACATGTGAAGTAATTAAGATTAGGTATAGGATAGGGATGTTTGAGTAGGCATAATCACCATGTAAAGATTTAGTGTTACTTGTACAAGCTTCAGATAAAGTTTGAGAGAATGTGGGATTGTGTTTTGGGAACAATTATGTGAATACTTTTGTTATGTGAAAATTTTAATAACTTGTGATGAAGTAGGAGTTGTTTGTGTTTAGGAAAGACCTACAAGAAGTGGTAAGAGTTAAGTAGAGGATCATTATAACTATTTTGTGAATATGGAACTTGTGTATAATTTTTTGAACTATGGATGTATGAATGTTGATGTGAAAGTATTACTGATTCTTGGGTGCATTTAGAAAATCCATAGTACTTATGTAAAATTCTTCTTCTGTGGAAGAAAAATTAGTTGGCATATGCTTATGTTATGAGGATAAAATGTTATACCAAATTAATAAAAGTGAATGTGAATTTGATTAGAGGAGTTGTTAAGTGATCACGATGATTATAAAACTGACATTTAGTATTATGTGACATATGGAAGAGAGTAGAGTGAAAGAAAAACTGATAAAAGGGTTATGGATAATATGTAATGATATGATTTGGGAAGGGAATCACACTGGTTATGGAAATAAATGTACTCATAGTATGTGATCCTTGAGAAGTAATGGAATTGTGTATGTAATTGTACCCCCCTATAAATGTGAGAAACAAGTAATTGTGCATTGGTTGAGTGTTGTAAATACCCCGTACTTACTTTGTGTGCCCATGAGATGGTGATATTGTGTACCCATCCATGGGGAGTATGTTGTATTTGTTAGTATGGTATTAACCATACTATTATGTGTGCTTGTATATTTGTTACCTAATTGAGGGACAACCCATGTGTGGTTGAAATTTTTATATATAAGAGTAGCCAAAAGATAGTTTCACAGATTCTTTTCTTTTGGTTATCTAGCCCCTCAATCCATGAAGGGGTAGTAGCAGCCACAAAGTTCCTTGGGCAGAGTGTGCAATGTACACATATTATGGCGCAGAGCAGTCCTCACTAAACCGATCCCGAGGAAATGTACTCACTACTTCCCCTTATGATGGATCAGGGTACTTGATCCATATGTGCTAGGCTAATCCCCATAGTTTTGAGTACAACAACATTGGTTTGATAGTATATGCCTAGATGTTTGTAGGGACGTTGATCTAGCATTAATGAGTCAACCTCGTTTGTATGAGAGGTGAAGCTCAGGTAGCCCCATATTGTTATACTCATATATGCATTATATATATTGTATCTGCACGTGTTTTGACATGATGCAATAGGTACGATGCCACATACCACTGATGCTCTGACACAGTGTTGGTGATGATGCCATGTTGCTGATGGTAGTGAGATAGGCTTGAGGACATGATTCCACATGAAGGTGCACTATAAGATTGTGTTATGATAGCCTACTTGTGTGATGAGTGTAATGGGGCCTCACACACTTGTAGAGGGATACTAATATTTCCTTTCAACGGTGTTGGATTCATTAGCATATGGGTATGTCCTAGCCATGTATACCTCTGGCTACGATGAGTACTTGCATGTGCCTTCTCCTCGAGGTATCGCTATGCGGGGTGTGTTATACACGTGCCTACTTCTACGGAGCCACAAACACACTGCCATGCAACATATGACTAGTACGTGCCTTCTCCGACTAATGTATGACCATGCCACACTAAGATGTGATGCAGGATGGGGGCTAAGGTGCACATCCCATGCAGGTAGCCAAGGAGTGCATGGGCCACTTGGCTAGTTCATGTTGCATAATGACACGATGCAAGGTATATCTAAGGAGTACACTTTGAGCCATGTGGATGGTGTGCTCACTCCGCACCACATGAGGGCTACTATTATAGATTGATATTGTTCCCACCTTCCTCATTTGGTGGCTAGTATCTAGTCACGTAGTGTTGTATAGTGTAATTTTGAAGATTGTGGGCTTTCTTTATGGTTATTGATGATTTTTTATTGATTGTGAAGGCCGACACCTTGTTTATATTTGATTGTGATGGTTTAGCCACACCTTGTGATCTTATTTTCTCATAGCCCTCGAGGTTACATTTGATTTAGTGTTGAAATTGTGTGCATTTATTGCTTTATTGTTGAAATTGAATTTTTATTTTCTCTTCTTTATGACTTTGGTGGCTAAACTAGTTTATCCTTATTGTTTTTGATGTCAGCCATGTGTCATATTATGATTCCTCTCTAAGGATGTATGAGGCGAACTTGGTGAGTGTATACGAGGAAGCAAACACAGGGAACCTTGAGGATGGGGGTATGTGAGGCTATTATACATCTAGGACCAACTACCCAACTATGTGTGATGACTATCTCTTGGAGGATAACCACCTTATACAATAAGAGGTAGGTCATTGTGGTCTTGTTTGGATGGTCTCACCATGTGTGTGTGGCCTAACACCATCAAGCCACCGAGTGTGAGGTATAGATCATGTGAGATGGATATTGGCTCTTGGCTCATGGATTATGTATCATGGATTAGTATGTTTCATAACAATGTCCAGATGGACCCTTGTGTAGCCTTATGTTGTGTACTTCTTGGTGATGTGATTGTGTATGTATGTGTTAGATGTATATTTCTTATATTTTGTTGCTTTTTGATGTAAAAGAGGGTAACCATTCTATCTTAAATGTGAGTGTATTGTGAATTTGTGGTTTTAAATGGAGTGGATGTTATTGAAAATCATAAATTGTAATTTGAAATATGTTTCTGAAACATGAGATGGTGTGTATTTTTTTATATCAAGAAATCATTTGATGTGTTTTAATTGTATGAGATTATGGAGATTTTTGTATTGGGAATGAAAAAGTGTGTTAATTGGATTACCTAGTATATTTTTTGGTGTAAAATCAAGTATCATATTGTAAGAGATGTATGGATTTCTAAATAAAGGTGGTTAGGAAAATGTTACTTTCAAATGTGTAGCCAGATAGTGATTTTAATCGAAATGATTCAGAAAGAGGATGTACATCAATTATAGAGTAGATAAATTTTGGTACTAATGTGTTATGTTTCCACCCTAGTTTGTGACTTCCAGGAGTAAGTCAAGTTTTAGGGGGGAGAATGTAGTGCCCCTCCATTCTCACCATGGATGTGCAGGTAGTTTGGCTTTGGAACTTGGAGATGAAGGTAAAATAATAGGGATATTTAAAGGTATGTGCTAATGATGTAAAGCAGTTGATGTTGTATATTATGAATTTATGGAATATGTGAGAAGTTTAGGATAGGACATTATATATGTGTAAGGATAGGTTTATCATGATGTGTGTGTGTGTTCAGACATGATTGTTACTAGGATGCAAGCTATGTGCATATTTGTGCTATGGAAGTGCTTTGGTTATCTTTAGGATTTTCACATGATTTTGACATATTATTATCATGATGATATGATATTATGATATTATGATTTTAATTATGATTATATTTATTATCATGAAGAGGTATTGACTTATGTTCAGGTGTTGTGGTTGCGGATGGAACATGAGCTTCTGTTAGTAATTTTGTGAGTATGATGCATAATGTTATGTTATTATTATTATGTAGAGATTTACTTGGATAGTTAAGTGATGTAGTAGTATGTTTGTTAGGATAAGTGGAAAGGGTGACATCATACCATTGGATGTATGGGGGAAATACGGGAATGAGATATGATTGCTAGAGTTCCTTTCCTAGTGCTTCGACTATTATGCACATGTTCTCTAATTTGTATATTTGAGTGAACAGGTACTAGGCTATGTCTCCACCTGAATTAGCAGGTATGAACGTGCCTCTAATCCCAATGGTGGTTGAGGAGATAAAATCTAGGCCCAAGTTATACCTTGACCCTAGCCATTGTCCCCAATTAGGGACAATTGATTTATTGTGAGACCACCTTTTTGGGTTGTCATGGGACAATGGCCAATCTCCTATACCCTATGGCTAGAGTGTTGCATTTATGTGAATGTTTCTTATGGGATATGTGATTGTTTGATTCTATTATCTAGTCTGGGTTTTGGATGCCAACTTGTTGGTGCTAAGCCCTATGGTTAGCCAGGTTGATATTATTATGATTAGTGTTATTTATGCTTAGTCTCTAATTATGACCTATTTAAGTGAAGTTAGCTTCTAGGTCGGTTATGTTGTTGGTAACTATAGTTTCCATGTGAGTGTTGAGGTGTGATTTAATGTTATTATATATGTATATATATTGCTATGGTTATTCTTTGGTGTGAGTGAATATTGGTTATTAACATTATTATGATTGTATGTGAATTATATTTTATGAAAATAAGGTTATAAATATTAACATATTCTAATGTTATTTATTAAATATTAATATGTTTATTAGTAAATATTTAAATATTAAGATTTAAGCATATGTTATATTTGTATTTTGATTTACTATTTTAGTGGAGTGGTTATTTTAAGGAGATTCCTTTATATTTTATAATGTTTTGAATTTATTTGGTGGGAAACCTAAACAAATGAGTTAATTATGTGAGTTAATTTGATTATTTATTTTATTTTTAATGATTTCATTAGTGGTATGAGGATAGGTGCTTTAATTTAATATTTTAATATTTTATTTTATGAGAGATTTTATTTCCTTGTTTTATTTTGGAAAAGAAGAGTCTTTTGGGGAAAAAGAAAGAAATTTACTTTCTTTTTTTAGTTTTATTTATGGAAAAATTGGGAAATTGGGTTTTCACTTTCTTTTTTGCATGAAATTTAGAGGATTTTGAAGAGATTTGTGGGGGGTTTGAGAATTGAGAGATTCTACATGGTTTTGAAGTATTTTTTAAAGGTTTTTTGAGAAATTTGGAGTGGTTTTGAATCAAAATTTGGAGAGTGATTTGGAATTCAATTATGATTTGAGGTGAATGGATTTTCTTCTAGTTTTTTTGGAATCTGATTTTTGATCATGCTTTGGATTAAAGAATTCAGGTTTGGAAAGCTTCTTCAATTTTTAGCATCTTGCATTCAAATTTTTCATGTTTTGAGTTAGGTTCTGTACTTAATTTATAATTTGTGTTTTAAATTTCATAGAGATCTATATGGGTGTAGAATATGTTATTTTAATATTTTGAAGTGTTTCTTTCAAGTTATGAAATTCTTTTATATGCTGGTTTTTCTCATTTTGATGTTTGACTGTGATCGGGTATGTCGAAAAGAGGGTTTTTATGGGAGCCATTTTTTGTTTTGCATTTTGTGAATTTTTGAGTCATTTTTGGTCAATTCCGCTTGCATTGTTGAGTATTTGAGGGAAAAATATGAAATGGGTTTTTGACAAATTTAGATTTCAAATTGATTTGACTATTTTATGGCTGACAAATTTATTGTTGTCAAGAGGAAATTAGTTTAGTTTTGAAGTTCTATAGGAGGATATAGCTCTATCCTTTGATATGTATTATGTTGTATTATTTGTGCTTGAATGTGATAGTATCTATATGTTGACAATCCATTCCCATTTTTGAAAAATTATGTTGAGGCTTTTGTACCGTGTAAGGATCAATTGCACCAAGGTTATGTATTGTTGGTCCTAATTATGAGCTGCTAAATTAAAGTTGGCTATCATGTTATAATATTGTGAAAATGATGTTATGTGATTCATTGTATGTGTTGTGGTATAATGATAAAATTTTGGTTTCCCATTCATTTATGTTATGTGTTGGGCCTCTGGAAGTATCTAAAAGTCTTTGTGAAAGTCCTTGTGATTTTTGGTTAATTCTTGTTTTAGGTAGTCTCCTTTGGATGTTTAGTGTCAGCCACTTGCTATTTATGTTTCTTGATTGTGTGTGGGGCCTAGTGTTGTCTCCTAGCATGGAGGGAGTGGGCCTTAGGGTTCCACGTGGTAGGGTGGTATTTTCCAACCATCCATTGGGGTTTAGGTGGTGCAGTTCATGTGCAACATGGAGTCTTCCACTTCATTCTTGAGTTGGTTTTATGGTGCAGATGATATTTTTAAGAAAATGGTGTCCAATATGTATCTTATATATGTACCTCTCAGATGAATGAATCTTGTACATTGTAGCACTCTTGTAAATGAATTGATGTAATCTTGAATATATATATATATATATATATATTGTTGTTTATTATGTAATGGAAAGGTTAACATAGGAATGCTGTATTTATGATGCATATGAGCTTAATTTAGTAGTATATGAGATATATCTTTATGTATCTATTTCATGGCATTGAGTAGGATTAGGTTTATATTCACATAGTGTTAGATGAGGTTTAATTATAATTATGTTATCATATGTAGTTTGTTGTATGAGATTTAATTTACATTCAAAGAATTGATTGGATGTGTTCTTAGTGTATCATATGACTTTCTATAGGTTTAGTTATTGTTGATGTGTCATAGTAGCAACGTTAGGGGACCATGGTGGATAGGTCCATAAGTGAGCTATGATTAATGTTACTGTTAGGTCATAATTTGATTATGATATATGATGTTAATGTAATGTTGTTATCCATGTTAAATTGTTGAGTTGCATTAGTTGTGTCACTTTAGTTTCTTTAAAAAAAAATTATTGGTTTGATGTTTGAGGTCTTTTGTGCTAATCCACTGGGTCCCTTAGTGGGGGCATTACATACATATTTTTTAGGTAAATTTTTTTTCTAGAAAAGTGGATAACTGTGTCTACTATTTTCTTACTCATGCTACACTACTTTGTTGGGAATCCTCTATTAATACTGGATTAAATGTTTGGAGTCTTTTCTTATTTTGTCTTTCAGATATCTAGTTCTCAGGGCTTTAGAAGTACAAAATATTTGGTAGTGTAGTTTCATCTTAGGTCCTAGATACATTTTAGTTCTCCCAGTGTTTATGTCGTGTCTGTTTTCCCATATGGAATTATCTATCCATCACTTTATGCTTCCTAGAGCATTGTTCTTCACAATATTACAATTTTGTGATGCTCTCAAAAGATGGTTTGCATGGATGTTTAAGTCTTAGTGGATCCATCTTCTAATTTTGTAGAGACTTTCTTAATTTAAAGTAATATTTTGCTTTCTCAAAAGAAGAAGGAAAATAGAGAAACATCTTTGATACGATTGAATCTTTGAAAATCTCTATAACGATGTAGATAGCTTGACCAAATTGAGTTCCTTGACATTTCTTACACAAATTTTTACATCTATATTTAGGAAAACCTTTAAACCTAACTAGATTATTAGAATTTTTATGAGGCTTTGATACTCAATATATTTGACAATTACACTCTACTTTCCTTTCAAATGAATTTTCCAATTCCATTGATCAAAAAGGATTTAAAAAAATAATTTGAAGATGAACACAACTAAAACTAATACTGCTTTGATTTGATAAACAACATTATGACCATTACTTAAGCTCTTGTATGCAATTTTTGAGTGGTTATACAATTTATCAAATACAAATTACATTTTTTTGAACTTAGAATATTTGTTCAAATACTCAAAGCGTATGATCTCCTTGTACAAAAATTTCCCAAATGAGTCTGCATGTTTCATATATGAAAACACATATCTTTCCAAAGTTGAGCACAATGGATAAAACTGCCACAACAAATATATTTGGTCAGTTTTGAGTTGGAAAGATAGTTGCTAATCCATAGTGCCATGCACCTTTTGTATGCTTCCACAATTTGAATGCATTTAACTCATGGCGGGATGTTGGGAAGGTTGTAAAATGTGACATTACACTTGCCAGCTACATTTTGTTTTAAAGTTTGGAATGATATTTTCCAATAGAATCTAAACATTAAAGTTTCTTTTCTTTATGATTTTCTAAAAGAATCTTGCTAAAAATACAACGTTCTACAAAAACCACTAGCAATCCAACCATGGGATTTTCTAGTTGGCTTCTTGTGACACAACAAGCTAATAGTTACTTTTTGTCTGTGGATGATCAATTTCATAAAATAAACCTACAAATGTCATGTACAACTTACAGTTTTGTGGGTATGCAACCTTAAATAATTACAACAAAGTTACAATACCATATAATGAGTTTCAGTATAAAGGCTTTTAGATAAATAAATTTGAAGTTAAAAGTGAATCTTTTGTCAAAATTTATCAGCAATTTATCAAATTTGTCAACAAAACAATCTCCATGGGAAACCTACTTGTAACAAGTCAAATAAGAAGCAATCAAAAAAGAAATAGTTATGATTACAAAAGACAAAAAAAATTTGTGTTGCAAATGTACAACACAAATCAAACAATAAAATTATTACAGATATAGTCACCTCCCATGTTGGTGTCTTTAAAAATGCAACGACAATCGGTTTTGTAATTCTGTAAGGTTTTTTCATAGCAACTCAGATATTTGTATGTGTATGCATGTGGAGAGAATCTCATCAAGTAATGTCAATTAGTTGCTTATCGAGTGGAGTCTTGTCTTATCAGTTTTCAAATTTATCTGCTTTTTCATCTAGGAAATTTGTTTCTATTTATTTCCCTATTTGTCCCCTTAAAACTTTGCCATTGGGGATTTTACAAACCAAAAACAAAAATTGTGCATAGTTGAGGGTAGTTAATCTGTTCATGGCAAAAATAATTGCCTAAAAAAATGCTGGTTCACATTAATATTCCAAAAAAATTGCTTCCACATGTCATTCATTTTATTCTTATTGTACCTTTTTGTGCTTCCTTTTGTTTCGTTTATCCAATGAAAATGGAGATAAATTGTTTCTTTTTCTATAATATGTAAAAAATGATTAGTTTGAACTATTTAAACATTACAAACTTTGAAACTATTTTTTTTTAAATAATGTTTTTGATTGACCTACATAGAAAACTTTATAGTAATGAAAAAAAAGTAAATCACTACATAATAATAAGATAATCTTGTCTATCACCACAAAATTAATTTAATATATTATATTTTAATTTAATAAATTATATAATCTAATATAATATATTAAAAATAATCTAATAATATAACATTTGAAAATATATTAAATTATTAAAAATTATCATCTTATTATCTAATTTATTAAATTATAAATGTTACATGTTATATAATATACATATTATAATATTATAATATGATGTAAAGATAATTTATTACATGTTAATTTACTATATTAATATAGTATATAATCTAATATAATATATTAAAAATAATTTAATAATTTAATATATTAAAATATATTAATTTATATATTAGATTTTATATATTTTATAGTATATATATTTTAGTTTGTTATAGGTTATTTTCATATATTAGATAAATAATTATTTTATTATGATCTTTGTGGTGAAAAAATGCTTTGAAAAATGTCGAAAAAAAAAGTTTATACTCAAAGTTTTTTGAATTTGTAATTATTAAAAATTAATTTTTTTTAACTTTAACTACAATAAAAAAAGTTCTATTTTTTTTTGAAAAATTAGTTAAATATATGTTTTTTATTATGGTTTTGTGGGAAAAAATACCTTAAAAATTGTGATAATTTTTTTTATGGTTAGCATTCCTGAAAATCAACCTTATTTCTCAAAATTTTTTAGCCAATAAAATTGAGGAGTTTTTTTTTTTTGAAATTTGAAAAGTTAAAAATCGTGCATTTAACTTTAAGAAAATTAAAATATAATGTATTAATATTAAAATATAACGTATGAAAAAGAAAATAATGAATTTTGATTGGCTACAAGAAAAATATTTAATCACTAATCAAGATCGAGACCTTGCCTATAATTCCATGGAACTAATAAATAAAAAACTATTGGCAATAATTAAAACTTTAATAAAAATTGAACTTTGCATTACAACAAAAAGACCATCCTAAACAGTTCTACCAAATATAAGTCCATCCCATAGATAGTGTATATAGTCGAATAAGCTTTAACCAAGAATTTGCATGAACAAAGAAATTGACGGCAGACAGTTTTAGTTTCAGGTTCAAAGACTATTGTGTAGTCACTTGGGATGCACTTAACAATAGGCAAAAGAATAGTTCTCGTTTCTTAAAAATAGATAAAATAATAGTTCAATTTTCTAAAAAATAGGCAAAATAATAGTTCATTTCACTTTTTCTCAAAATATGTCAATAACACAACTTTTTAGCCAATCATATTAAAAAAAATAAAAATTCTAATTTATAAAGTTAATTAAATATTTTATAAGTTAACTTTGAAAAATTATATTTTATTTTTTAATAAAAAAAAATTATTGTATTTGATTGGTTGAAATCCAACTTATTAATAACTAATTAACTAAGAAAAAAAAAACTCATTGCAATAGTATTGCCTAAGGGCAAGTATTTTATATTTATAAATCTACATTTTACAAAAACTTTATAATATTAATATTTTTTTATAATATTAATTAATAAATAAATTTTGTCGGTCACGTTAAAAAGTTTAGGAGCATTGCAGTTGTCGTGAAGTCTAAAAAAAATAAAATAAAAAATGAATAAATAAATTGATATATATTTATATTATTTTATCATTATTATTTTATTTCTAAAAGAAATATATTAATATATTAAAATTAATAGAATTTGGACAAAATAAATCAATAAGAAAATGGGATTTGAAATTTTTGAAATTTAATTAAAAATAAATTAAAATAATTCAAAAAGATTATTATTTTCTTAAATAAAGATCATTATGCATTTTAAGTTTTAAATTCTAGACAGATTATAATAATTTCTTTGAAAAAAATATGCATTGAAATCTCAAGACATTTAATTTGAGACACACCATAAGGGTTTTCAAAATAAAAATTAATGCATTTTGATGTTGAAAACTACCAATAAAAAGGATGCATAGATCTTAGGATTAAATCTATTTTCTTTCACTAAAATTGATAATTTCTTCACTAATATTTCTTGTTTCTTAATCTACTTTTTCAAAACAAAGTTAATTAAAGAATTTAACAAGAATTTATCTGAAACACAATAAAATCCAATCTTTGTTGAACCAATCTTCAGCTCCTTCTTTCCCAAATGGAATTGAGGTTGCAAGATGGATGAAATAAAAGCCCAACCCTTCAAAAATTGTTTGTCTTCTTCCTCTCAAGAAATAGATTTCCTACAAATAATAAACTTCTCCCAAAAGTCAAATAGAAAATCCATGCTTCTTCTTTTTCTCCTCTTTCTTCTTCACCTCACCTCTCAAGTAGTTGTAATTGCTCTCATAATTTCCTACACAATTTTAATAAACTCAAGATGATATGGGTTGCAAGATTTTAAAGTCTTTTTGGTGCACCCTTTGAAAGAGGATGAAGGGTTGTAGTTATAGGAGATGAATGCTCGATCGACGGTTAGGATTTGATAACAAAATCGATGGGCAAGATTGGAGAAGAGAATAAGAAATTTGTTATAGTGTCGAAAAATGTTGTCGATGATATTTTCACACTTGTTTGGGCCCTCCTTGTTAAATTGAGCTTAATGTTGCCTTGACTTAGTGTTGTAATGTGATTAACACACTCACATTAGGTCTTGGGCCATTGTGAATTAAATAAACTTAATCATGCCTTATTTTAGGTTTTGTAAAGTGTTGTAATACACTTTCACACTTTCCTAGGGTTGTCATTAATAATTGGTCTTTCTTATGCTTTAATTGGCCTTATTTTACATTCACAAGCCTCATTTAATGTATCTTTTTGAGGATGACCCTAACACAAATTAAAATCCAATCATAATTCAGGTGTTTCTAGGTTGTGTGGCCTATGACTCATTTGCCACCCTGGGCAAATGAGTCCCACCTAGGTTTTTGGGTCTCGATCCTGGTTTCACAACTTTCTAAGAATTTTTGAAAATGGTCACATAAATTATGCCTAATGGGACTCATTCACCACCTTGAGAGAATGAGTCCCGTGTGGCCCAAAATTAAAATTAATTCAAATTCTTGGTGGGATTTTATCCTCCTAGATCTGATGTTGGCATGTAGTGTTGTAATTTCAAGAATTATTGCATAATTGAGTATAAATACAAGGTTCTTTCACTCATTTTCACCTAATACTTTTATGAGAGCATCCTAATAGTATAATTGAGTTCACAAGAGTATTCAAGTGTTTACAATGTTAGTGTAATTAATATTTAATTACACTTGCATATATTTACTTAGGTTTTTCTTAGGTAATAATTAGCTTACTTAATTAATAAGTAAGCTTTATTTAGTTGAGCTATTTTTAGGTCAAAATTAGGGTCGCATACATTGCTTTTGTAAAGCAATTCTCTTATTGTAATTTCTTAATTCTGAATAATATCAATTTGCACATCTTCATGCAAAGCTTTGATTTTTGATGTTTACTCTTTTGTAGAAAGTGTTTAGGTTTGCATGTCTGATCTAGGGTTTCTAACATGGTATCAGAGCCATGACATGCAGCCCCTTCTCAAATTCTGAAAAAATTCGATTACAGAGCTCATTCAGAGTTCCTTGAGGGATCTGACCTTGAGCATTTTTTCGGTGCATCCTGGAGCAAAACGAACACCGCCATCCCGTTCGTAGTGCCCCAAAACCCTAAGATCGCCCTTCGTTTCATCGATTTTGGCGAAGTTGATCCGAAAGGCAAAAACATTTTGCTAGAGAAGCCGTATGGCCTCCCTAGCACGCTTGACAAGGCGTGGATTTCAAAAAAAAATTAAAAAAATAATCTTTTTGGGAAACCTGCCGATGCTCCCAGTTTGGAAGAAACCCACCACCGGGCGGACACCACCACCGACTTCCTCCACCATTGCGCCGCCAGCCTCCTTTAGCCCCCGTGGACCCCTTGGCACCATTTGCGGTCCTATGGGGGACCAGGCCCCACGCGCCCAACCCTCGACCACCCTAAGCTCCTGCACCTTGGTCACATGGGTGACCAAGGGCTCCACCCTAGCCCCCTATCTGCCAGCCCTAGGTCACGCACAGGACCCGGGGCCGAAATCTTTTTAGACCCCTGGGCTGCCTGTAGGCCTTATTGGCCAAATTGGAGCACTTTTACAAAATCAGGCGTAACTTTTGTGTACGGTGTCCTTTTTTTGTAAATGAGATACCATTGGAAAGTTGATTCCAACGCCAATCTAGTGATGTTGGTAGTTTTTTCTGATTTTTCTCCAGTTTAATTTTGTAGGTCTTTGAACTTAGAACTTGTGTTTTTCACTCCGGAGGGCATACCTTTTGACTCGATGATCCTTTTTTTTCCATTCTTGCGGCATTGGAAAGCTGGTTCAGTCCTCTACACAGATCTGAGGTCTTTTTTAATTTTCTATTTATGCATTTTTAGGAATTCTCTCCTTTTTCAGTCATTGGGGATTTTTAATAAATGAACTGATATAAAGTTCCATCAGGGGGGTTTCTTGCATAATAATCTTCATTGTGTTTTGATGAAAACTCGAATGGGTTGTAATCTGGTTGCTTAGTTTCTTTTGGCCACTTTTTTGTCTGATCTTGACACATATCAGATTCATTTTGGTTCACACTTTAGATTGAGAGCCTATGGTTAATGATCCGCATCGGATCCATCTTAGTTTGAGGGCCACTACATTTGTGGTTAATGTTCCAGAGTCTTTATAGTACTTTTTTCCATGGAAGAGTTTCAATATTATTTTGACATCGGCATCGAGATACATGGCTTCCATATTCTATCATCATTCATATCATCTACTGTTGCTTTATGGATTCTAGGGTTGTTCCAGTTTGGAGTGTTCGAGTGTTCTGTGGCGTCGGGTCTGCTGTTGCTTTTATCATGATTCCTTGAGTCAATGATTGACTCTCATCCGGTTTCAGTAGTAGAAAAAATTATCTTTCCTTGTTTGCTAGATTTCGGTTCTAGTGTTACTCTAGAGAGTTCTTCCAGTGCTTCTTTGCAATAGTCATCTCATTGTAGGGGGGGTTGTCCCACTGGGTTTTCTTTCTCTACCTCATTATATCATTTGTACATGGGTACCTGATCAGGCCTTGTTGCCGGGACCCATTCATGCTTTCTTGCATTCATCTTAGTTTTAGGTGCATGCTTTTTTAGTCTCCCTAAGTTGCACTTATGGGGGGTGTTAGTGTAATTAATATTTAATTACACTTGCATAAATTTACTTAGGTTTTGCTTAGGTAATAATTAGTTTACTTAATTAATAAGTAAGCTTTATTTAGTTGAGTTGTTTTTAGGTCAACATTAGGGTTGCATACATTGCTTTTATAAATCAATTCTCTTATTGTAATTTATTAATTCTGAATAATATCAATCTGCATATCTTCATGCAAAGATTTGCTTTTTGATGTTATATCTTTTGTAGAAGGTGTTTAGGTTTGCATATCTAATCTAGGGTTTCTAACATACAAGAGCATTCAAGAGTCTTCAAGGGAATATTATCAAGCATTCTAGAGCATTATTCAAGCATCAAGCATCATGTCAAATTCTTCATGCATCATGTTTGTTTTTGAGCTAACAATTGTGATGTAGGGTTTCATGAATCAAGATCTATCCTATTCAAGCAACAATTAAGATCTACATCCATTGGAGCTATCTCATACATGTTTGTAGCCTCTTATTACTAGGGTTTGGTGAGTTGCAATCATATTTTTTTCATTCATCATTCTCCATTCCCATTTCATTCTATTTCAAGGTTTAATTACCAAAATGGGGTTTGACCAAGGCAAACCCCTATCCACTAACAAAACAAAAAAAATTCCTCTCTTTAGTGTGTGATTTGTAGGTTTGGATTGAAGACACATTGAAGAGAAATCTTGAAGAAAGTTGTCAAAGTGTTCAAAGTTATCAAATTTTTCATCAAGCATTGGAGAACATTGGATAGCACCTACAGGTCGATTCACAAAGATTCAGATCCGGAAACCATAAGAAGTAGATTGGGTCAGATGAGAAGAGCAGATTCAAATCTTCAAGTTTTAGAAAACTCTAACTGGACTGATTCACCACTTCTGGTGAATGAGTCCCAGTTTAGGTCAAAATTCAGATTTTTAGAGATTCAAATACCCATTTGCTAGATTCTCGTTCTTACATAGAAACCCAGATTTTGGACTGATTCGCTCAGCTTGGTGAATGAGTCCCAACCAACATTAAAGTCAGAATTTCTAGCATTTCAGGCCTTCATCCAGTCATCTTCATATTTCCAAGTGCACACATTCCTTCCTGTAGCTTTTTGTTTTGTTTCATTTTCATTTCTAGGTCATTTAGTGAAGCTTTGCATCATATTAGAGTTTGACATTTCATCTTGCATTACATTTTTCTTTCCAAGCCCTAGCTTGGTGGTGAACCCCTAATTAGTTTAGATTCAACCCCTAGGATAGTCATATTGCAAGATCTCTTTCTCTTTTGCATTGAGATCTCTAGGGTTATCTTTGAATGAGAGAGAGTTAAGATTGCTGTCCTATGTCCTAAACCATAAGTGAAACCACAATTTTCTTACTTTCATTTTGGTGAACCTACATTTAGAACATCATAATTCTGATTTGGAGTGCATCATCATCTTAGAATTAACTTGCATTAACATTGCATTAAGGTTTACATTAGTTAATTGGCATTCTAGGGTTTCTAATTTTGCATTAGTGAAAGTGCATATATGTTAGCATTTTTGTATCTCAAATCATTAAAATTCAAACAAAATCTGCATTTACACCTAGTTTACAATTCATAAAACATAGAAAGCATACAAATCAAGTAAGAATTTTTGAAAATTTTGAAAATTTTGAAAAAAATCCTCATTGGGACTCATTTGCCACCATGGGTGAATTAGTCCCACTACAGATTCTACACTGCATTTTTTGGCATTTAAAACACTATTCCTAAGCTTTTATTTTCTGTTTATAGTGTTTTGTTTTAGATTACAGAATTTATGTTATAATCATTTCATTGTTCTTAGCTTATATTGCATTTTCATTCACTTTGCATTTAGGAGCCCTTGCATGAGTATTTGCTGTCCTATTGCTAATATTGTAGTGAGATGAAGTTCAAGACTCATGTCATCCTACAATAGCATAATTTTCATGGATCTTGGGTTATCTATCTCTTTCACTCCTAGTATTGACACTAATACACTAGGTATGGACCATACCCTTAACACTTCCTTGTCTTCAAGTAGTGTGATGCATGCTGAAACAAGGAATGATAGTGTGCCACAAGAAAACATAATTAAAATTCATGAAGACTTAGAAAACCTACAACATCAAGTACAAAATGATAATTTTCAACTACTGCCATCCCTATTATAGATAACATTCACTGCATGCTTGAAAGTGAAGATGGACTTGACCTTGTGAAAAAAATAGTTCAAATATTTGGCAAACACCTCACCTCAACCAATAGTTGTCCTTTACCTAAAAGAAATATCACAAGACAAGGAGGAACATCGATTCATCCCCCCACAAAAATTTCCTCAATACCTACCTATACCAACCCTCAAGTCACAACAACAATGCAACCAACTAGTAATGTGATTCCTTCCTTGGGTATTCCCGCTAGCATCCCTAGTACCTGTGTGACATCGCATGTCATATATCCTACAACTTTACCACCTATAAGCATTCCATTCACTTGTCCCTCGAACACATACACCCCTTCAATATTTTCCCCTCCATCTCATAACACAAGCAATGACCCTCTCATAAATCAACTTTTGCAAACCGTTTCATCCCTCCAAAATCAAGTTGCTACCATCAACGAAAATCAAAATGGCCCACCTACATATTATGTCAAAATTATCACATTGTCCTGGGAGATATTGCGAACACCAATGCCACAAGGTGTAGAGTTTCCTAGATTTGAGAAATATGGAGGAAAGGGAGATCCTTCTAACCATGTTAATGCTTATACTGCCTTATGTAGTGACTTTGTCCTTGATGATAAACTCTTGGCTCAGTTTTTTCCTAGCTCCTTGAAAGATACTGCCTTGGAATGGTTCTCTTCATTACTAGACAACTCATTTTGTTCATTCAATGAACTTTTCGAGGAATTTTTCAATCATTTCGAAGTGCATATGACTCCTAAGATGACCTTGGCTGATTTGATGAGATGCAAGAAAAAAGAAGACGAAAAGATAACTGACTTTATCTCACGCTATCAATCGCTTTATTACCAAATCAATGTCAAGGTTCCCAATCCTCACCTTTAAAATATTTTCATAGAAAATTTGCAAAGTAAGATACAAGATAAGCTTACCATGATGAAATTCCCATCCTTCATGCATTTGTGTATTTCCCTCCATGATTATCAAAACTTGGCTAGTAGTCGAGATACAAAATCCACCTCTAGCCGAATTGGGAAGTTTGAGACCACAAACCAAAACAATTACCAACCTTTTAGAAAATAGAATAAAGGATTCCTTCAATTCAATCCCCCTCAGTAAACAAGTCAAAGTTCCAATAACCAAGTAGTTGTTGTTAAAGCCATGATATCCTTTAGCTATGGGGACCCGAAAAGCTAATCCACTACCTTAATTGATACCCTTCAAAACATAATGTACCAAATTTTAGAAAAATAAATGATTATATTGCCTTCCATTAAAAAACCCAATCCTAATAAACCATGGCCCTCAAATTTTAGATCAATCACTTATTTCCATTATCACCGACAAAATTGACACGATATGGAGCATTGTAAGCATCTTAAACATCTTGTGCAAGACCTCATTGATTTCAATCGTCTTTTCATTGGAGGCATTAATGATCAAGGAAATAAGTCTATTGCCCCTCCTAACCAAAACTTGAAAATATTTACCAACCCTATGCCAAAACATAATATTTCATTTGTCAAAGCTAGTGAAACTACAAAAACTGATGTGATGAATGTTGACACGGATGATGAGAACATAGACACAAGTCAACAAAGTCCTATGGATACTGATCAACAAGAACAAAATCTTATCAATTTTTTGGCTGCATTGGTCAAAAATCAACATGAGATTGCTTTCTCCTCACAAGATATACTTCAACATGCACCTGATGGTCTTATTTACATAGCCGACCGAATCTATGATAAGCCTACTAATGGGATATGAATAGATCTCGTTTGTGGAGAGAACGTGATTACCAAGGAATTCTTACTTCTGCAAGAACTCTATCAAGACACATAACAATTTCACTTACCTTATGATGGGATCAATCACCTTACCTTTACAAATAGGACCAAAAACATTAGATATCTCATTCTTCATCATCCCATAGTCAAACCAATTTCAAGTGAAGCTAGGCTATCCATGGCTTCACTACATGAATGTTGTCCCGTTAGTTGTGCATAAATGCTTAAAGTTTCCCTTTAATGATGGAATCTTTATTATGCATCATAGTGGCTTTAAACGCTTGTCTTCCCACAAATTTTTTTCCTTAGATTTCTTTTGGACTGAGCCTATAGAACTTATCAAACCATGACAAGACTTCTTTTTCCAATCCTATCAAAAGTTCAAGGCAAAGAAAATAATAGAATTATCCCTCTGAAACATGCCTCAAACCACCCTTGAGCCTACCATCCTTGATGAAACCATGATTGAAACTAAAAATATTCCAAATAACCAAGACCAACCTAAGACAAAAACTTCACCCACCTCCTACAAAAGACCAAGATACGATGAAAACAACCCTATCACACCTCCTAAAATAAAACAATTTTATAAAGTTAAAGAGAAAGTGGTTGAAGAACCTGAACAACCTCCCATGGTTCCTTCCATTCTTCCCATCAAGGAAGAAAAGGAACCTAAGGTTGATCAACCCGATCCTACACAAACACAAATTGAAAAGGAAAATAAAAGAAACAAAGGTACTAGAGAGTGTAGATGTAGATGTCATGCCATTTCTCAAAAGTTAAATGAAGAAAACAATACAGAAAGTCAAGATCCAAACTTGAATGAAGCAATGCATGACAAGCCTCCTTCTTCACCAAAACAAAAAGATCCTATAATGCAATCACAACAAGAGTTGAACCCTTCTTTGTAAATTATCACTCGACTTCCTGTCGTGATTAATTTAGATGATGATGAGGACATTGCTAAAATTGACGAAGAGGTGCATAATGAATTCAACACATTGTTTTCCTCTTCTATGAGCTTAAATGATAATTCTCCTCAGAAGAGTGTTGAACCTGGTGATGAACCTAGTTTGGCACTTGCTAGTGTCCCTTTGGCTAGTTGTATACCTTTTGTATACAATGAACATGATTGGGAAGGAAATGACCTACTCATAGGTTGACTTGCATGTGCCTTACTAGTCTTTTACATTATTTCATTTTTTATTTTATTTTGTATGATTGCATGTGCATAATTTGATCCCTTGTGTTGTTATGTTTGATGTATGTCTCTCTTTGTGGCTTTCCTCTATTTATACCTTCATTCTTCTTTATGTCGTACATAATTGTACTTTATCTTATCTTGTGTTTTCCTTTTGGGGATGACGCAAGGCATCGAGACATTCATGTCTCTTCCATGTTGACCTAAAATATTTTTATTTTTATTTTATTTTGTCTTGTGTTTTCCTTTTGGGGATGATGCAAGGCGTCGAGACATTCATGTCTCTTCCATTTTGACCCAACAACTTTTCCTTTTCTTTTTCTTTGTCTCGTGTTTTCCTTTTGAGGATGATGCAAGGCGTCGAGACATTCATTTCTCTTCCATGTTGAATCGAAAGGTTTTTCTTTGTTTTCACTCTTTTTTGTCATTCTTCTAGTTCTATGTGTATTTGGGGAATGATGACAGCTCCGAGCTCTCTAAAAAAATTGTACCAAGAACATACTGACCCCAAATCCATAGTTCCCTTATGTGTTTGGTGTTTTCATTTTGGGGGAAACCCCTCACTTTTATTTTATTTTGCATGACTTAGCTTTACTTGGAAACATATGACTTGGCATAGGGATTTCCAAGTAAGCTCTCATATTTATTGTTTGCATTTATCATTTTCTACTTTAAAGTAATTGCTCATAGTCTAGTGTTTAGAAATTTCTTTAAAGTGGGGGCATACATTGGCATTATTCTTTCACATTTTTATTTCGCATGGTTTATGGTGTAGTCTTCTTGCTTTATGTGATGAGATTTTTTCTTTGTGGTTGACATTGGGTGTGATGTCCTTCAAAAGTGTGATCTCTCTTAGTATATTGCATTCCTCTTAGTGGCTTGATGCGACATGTGGCATACCCTAAGTTGTGAATCTTCTATTCTTTGATTGGTCATCTTTTGGAGAAATTAGGCACAATGTTCCCTAAGTTTAAGAGCTTGCATGAACTAAGAAAGAATCCTTTGAACATTTCTTATTGTTGTATTTGCATTTTTCAATTATATGGCCACCTTGCATAACACACCTTGCATGCCTGTTGATCCATCTTGTTTGTTCATGAGTTTCAAGCATATGAAGTTTTTCTTGCCTCATGAAGCTCAAAGTTCATTATATGGCCACCTTGCATGCCTGTTGATCCATCTTGTTTGTTCATGAATTTCAAGCATATGAAGTTTTTATTGCCTCATTAAGCTCAAAGTTCATTGTTCATGAGATCCAAGCATACAAAATTTTTATTGTCTCATGAAGCTCGAAAATCATTTTGGTGTGGTGCCTTATTCAAGTTATCAGGAGGTATAACTGTGGTATGGTTTTTGACGAGAAGCCCAACCAAGGCATGAATTTCCCTTAGCCACTCGCATGCGTGTGTGAGCGCATACCAGTCATGTGTGTATGCATCTCACCTTCTTGGATTTCTCACCCAGTGGACAACCTGAAGTTCCATTGCCTCAAAGTGAGTATTCATTTTTCAGAAAAATATCTAGATCTGATCCAGATTGTGATGGAAAAATGGTCGAAGCTTGATCCACCCCTTTCATTTTATTTTTCTTTTCTTTTCATCTTTGGCAGTGTATGCTCATGCCTTTATGATTCTCTTTATCATTTTCATGTGTGTTCTTTTGTGCCTATGTTGGTTTTTCAAAGGATCTTGATCCTGGGGGCTTGATCACCACTCTTGATCATTTCCATCTCATCTTACTGGCATTGGTGCATTTGAACCCCTCTTGAAGAAAATTCATCCACTTTAGTGTGAGTTTGAAGCAAGTTCATCCTCTCACCAAACTGGGGCTAAATGTAGTTTCAAAAAATGTCATTGGTGACATTTTCATATTTGTTTGGGCCCTCATTGTTAAATTGAGCTTAATGATGCCTTGACTTAGTGTTATAATGTGATTAACACACTCACATTAGGTCTTGGGCCCTTGTGAATTAAATAAACTTAATCATGCCTTATTTTAGGTGTTGTAAAGTGTTGTAACACACTTTCACACTTTTCTAGGGTTTTCATTAATAATTGGGCTTTCTTATACTTTAATTGACCTTATTTTGCATTCACAAGCCTCATTTAATGTATCTTTTTGAGGATGATCCCGACACAAATTAACATCCAATCGTAATTCAAGTGTTTCTAGGTTGTGTGGCCTAGATTTAGTGGTTTGGGACTCATTTACAACCCTAGGCGAATGAGTCTTGATGGCACTCTCAAATTTCTCAAATTTGAGATGCCCATTTACATTTTTTTGCTTCTACACTTTTAGGAGTGCACCTGAAGAATTTGCTTAGGTGACCCATTTTGGAGGCTTATAATTTGAAGCTTGTTGATTTTCATGCAAAACCAATTTATAGACATATTTTGTTGACATATGTGAATGTGTGTGTCAGTTTTTAGCTCCCCACGATGATTTTTGTTAGAGTTCCGAAAAGTGAAGCTGAAGGGTTTTGACACTGTTCTATTGTTTGCAGATTGTCAGTTTTGTGAAACAGCCTCCTGTTTGAGCTTGGATTTCACAACCAATTCACTGTCATGTTAGAACGAATGCTGTTATGTATTCTCCATATCAAGATGATCTCACATGTTAGTTTCTAGAGCCTCATGATCTGATTTGCTATTTTTAGCAGATCAAAATCAAATGCAGTTTGTTCAGTTTTACATCTGCATTCCTGACAACATTTCAAAGAGGTTAACTCTGAGCGTCAGTATCTTTTGACCTATGATGATTCAAGAGGTTTCCTTTTGCACATGTGCTTGAGGTACATAAATGAACTTATGTGTCTCATGGCAGCTCACTAGGAGTTGATTTGATATTTTTACAAATTGGCAGTTGAATGAGTTTTAATTGGTTTAGATTAACTGTTGTTTCAGAAAGGTTTTATTGAGTAACTTTTCTGATTAATATTTTTCGCCTCGTGGCATGTTTTTTTCGATCCATTTGTTGCATTCTATTCTTGGGTCAAATGAATATATGTTTACAAGTTGTCATCACTTCATGAGGTCGTTTGACTAGTTTCCCAGATTGATTCTAGAGCTCACTGGGTTAGTTTTGCCCATTTTCCAAAATTGTCAAAAAATAGATTTTGATGATGACCTAGTTCGTTTTTCAACTTCAAAGGCATTCAAAAGAAGTGTTGAGGTTAATTGAGCATAAAAGTTGTTTGAAAATGATTTTTTTTTTAGTCATGCCACATGGGCCCAACATGCTTTGCATTGTTATAATGTACATGTCACAATGACCAAATCAGGTGTGGGAATCATCATGGTTGTTGATCTCCAATTTACAATGCATCAAAGAAGATGAATTCTTGAGGATAACACTCAATTGTGTGAGTGTAATAGTAAGCCACATAGTTTAAATATTGATTCATGGTTTATGAATGCAATATCAGGGTTTCCAACCAAACATAGAGTCACTGAGAGCAAACAACGCCCGCATAGGACATCTGAGTGGTTCCTTTGTAAGAGAGTATCTAATCAATAAGCTAAAAATTGACAAGAGAAGATTGGTACCACTTATACATCCAGAAGACTATGGTAATTCACTCAGGAAGGAGACAATTGGTTGTGTAGTTGATGAGCCTCTGTACATTAACATGAGTATGTCACAACATTGTGGTGAATTTGAGATTGTGAGTCGGCCATTCTATAGAGGAGGGTTTGGATTTTTATTTTCCAAAACATGTATGGAGAAAATGACTATTGAAAAGGCTTTAGAAACTTTCAAGAAAATGTAATCAGCAGGGAGACCCGCGCACTGTTGAGAGGGAGTCAAATGAGGCTCAAGACAAGCATGAATGGTGGAGAGAGGGCGCGACCTACAACAGATGATGAAGGGAGTAGCAAAGAGTTCGCGCAACATGAGGGAGGTAAATGTAATCTCATAGGGCACCATGATGCAGGGCACACACAACATGAAGCAAATTGGAACAGGAAATGGAACCAATGAATAGGTGCGGCTTGGAACTTGAGGGTATGATAATCCATCAAATAATAGAATGAACTTCTATTGGCCAAAAGAGATGAATGCATCACTAACAAGGAATATGAAATATTTAGCAAATGCAATAAAACTCAATGGCGCGGGCCTGAAGGGAGACTCACGCTAGGCGAGTCATAACCATAAGGGGCTGTAGTATGGGGGCCTACGCTAGAGAAGGATTGTGCGCACGCATGGAGAAGAGGGTGTGGGTGTCCATCAAACACGGTATTGCTGAGAATGTGTGCATCCACAAAGCGAAACTGGAAGCACACACAAGGGTCGCATCAATGCAAAATGTATGTTGAAAAAACTTTAGAAAATTTTAGGTAATAAATATGGTGCAGGAGCTGTGGAATAGGGTATTCATCCATCAAATCCATAAGGAGAAAGGGGCACGTATATTGGGATAGGTGAGGGACATGGAGGCATTGAAAATGCCTCAGAAACTTTTAAACAAATGCAGTTGGCCAATGAAGGCCCGCACCAGAGTAGGTACAAACATCCATTAGGTGTATGGGGTATGACTAGATGGAGAAGATCACGGGTGCAACTAGCCAGAGAGGAAGCGCACCTGGAAGGAAGCTGGGGTGCATGATGTATTCATTGAAAAGGATTTAGAAAATTTCAAGAAAATGCAATCAGAAGGAGGCTCGCACAAAGAAGAGGATGGCACCTTGGTTGCTGGGTGCAACAAGGAGATTAGGGAGGCCCATGCCATGTGAGGAGCAGGAGAAGGGGACTTCCATCAAAGAAGAAGATGCATATCCATCAAAGCATTGGGGGTTTGTTGGCAAGAGAAACATCAGGCTGGGTGCAATCCGGAATAGGAAATGGACATTCATCGAAATGTAAGGAGTTGCAATAGTAGGATAGAGGAGGAGGCTTGATCCAGTAGTAGGGTGTAGAGAAGATGCACACAAAGAGGTTTTAGGGAAAACTCCGCATGCCTCACAAGAGTATTGATGATGTGAGAAAAATGTCGCGAGATGTGTGAGAATGCATGGGAGGAGCCATATTTTAATTTTTTCAAAAGTTATTTGTTTTTCATTGAAAGGAAGGTGGGCCTCATGAAAATCCCCAAAAAAAAAAAGTATTTCAAAATTAAAATATTGTCTAATGGGAAATCTCAACCCTTGCTCGTGAGCCTCACACAATAAATGGTGACTTCATGAAAAATGTGCGAGGTGCGCGAAGTTGATGAGTGAGGAAGAATGTGGTGGGCCTGTCGGTTATGCAAAGGCACAGGGTAATATTTAAATGGGCCGTCATGTTAAAGTAAAACATTTTAAAGAATGAGGTAAATTGAATTTGTTGGATAGGAATGGGTTTTCATTTTATGAAGCAAATTTTAATATATAATGAAATCAGGGGAAGAGTTTTATTTGCCCAGTGATCTAAAAAATTCAAGAGATTTTGTTCTTTAAAGATAAATATTTTAAATATTGAAGGTTGAATGTGCACGGGTAAATTTTATATTTTCCAAATAAGCTTGTAAAAGGGTTTTCAATTTTGCAAAGTGAAATGAAATGTTACGGGCAATTACCAAAATGGAGAAAATGGTGTGCACGCGAAATTAAAGTGAATAAAGTATTCACTATTTGGGAATTTTATTTTGCTGAAGGTGAAATGCACGTGAGAGTGAAAGAGATATTTTAATAAGGAATATAATGTAAAGTGAATTTTATATTCATTTTATCATTTGGGGGCTTTTTAATGTGAAACATTCTTTGTGCTGGGGTTTTTAAATAAATTCAAAGGAGCAGAAATATTAAAGAGGAAAACAAAACTGCAGCAATATAAAGTGGGGAAATATTTTGATGCAAAGTGAAATTCTATTGGTTGAGAAGTAGAAATAATGTGCAACAATTAAAAGAGAGCTGAAACAAAATTTTGCACGGGAAAGAGGTTTTCTCTAGCAGTTGGGTAAATGATGAAATTCTCCACATAGGCAGATTTTTAGTTGCAAGGCAATGATGAGTAGAGGTAGTCTTGAGGGAATAAGTTTGTTTCTGCAAAGGAAGAGAGATGATAGATTATTTTCAGTTTGATCAATGGGAATGGAGTTTTCAGATGGCAATTGCAGATCAATTTTAGGGCTACTCCTGTTTGCTTCTATTTTCTATATCTTCTTTTCTCTTCTCAATTGTAAGGTTTCCAATTTCTCAAATCTCTGCAAGTCAGGTAGAAGCTATGGGTAGATTGTAAAGCTAGAGGGAAATATGACTGTTAGTCATTTAATCTAAAAGTTTGTGTTCTGAATTGTTCTATTATGTTTATTTTAGTTGATAATTATTTCCATGGTTGAACTGTAATGCTATTTTGGATTCAATAATAAAATTGTCTGAATCTGTTCATGCACATTTGTTGCATTTGAGTTACATCTGTTGTTGCCTTCTAATCTATGAATGATGTAATTGCTTTGATAAAGAACAAGTTGCATTTATTATTGCCTAATGTTCAGGGATAGTGTAATTGCTTTGACAAATGTGACAAGAGTGTTATGTTTCAGGTGGATTTATAAGAAGAGTTATCAGAGAAAGCTTCAGTAGTCTAGTTGTCATAATGTGACAAAATTTGCAAGACCTTCAGAGCATGTTCAACACTAAAAGATGAATGCTAGTTATATGACTCCATAGCCCATTTTTATGGCACTATTCCATTATCATGTTTCTACTGTTTTCAGTTTGGTCCCAACTCTTTAAATCAAAAAACCATTTCAAATATGTTTTGCTGAGTTGTGTTTGTCGTGTTATCCATGCTAATTAGTGAAATTTACTCAAGGTGTTAGCCAATTTTGAGTGATATTTTAGGTTCCTCAACAATTCTGTGAGAACATAATTTGTTAAGCAATATCCTATTACTTGTGTGTCCAGATCGTTAGATGTTGCTAAAGGGTTACCCCCCTAGGTCTTACGGAGCCTAAAGTTTAGGGGAAATGTGTATCCATTCCATTTCCTATCAATTGTCCACTAGCCTTTGTGGTTCTTCAATATAGAGGTTGGCTACCTCTTAGAGAATTGCAAAGCCTAGCTGGGTTGCATTTTAAAATACCAACAAAATGGCGAATCTACTGGGGAAAATTCTCAATCTCCAGTTGCAGATGGTTATCAAGTCATATTATTGTTTTCCATTTTAAATTTAGTTCAAGTACAAAAGGATTTCAAGCCTGGAGAATTTCTTGCAGTGAACCTAAATAGTTTTGTAATCTGTGGTGCTCTACTGGTGGAAAGGAACTCAGAAAGAAGTTTACATTTGAAAGTGCTTAATAATGTTTGAAGTTTAGTCCTTTGTGAAAAGAGGTGGCGACTAGATGTTGATAGAACTTGTTAAAAATTTAAAAAAGTTTAAGATCTAAAAATATTACCAGTCAGGAAGACAATTTTGCAGCAGATGCAAAGTTTCCAGCTATTCTTCATTCTTGGTTTTCAAGAAAATTGTATATGAAAACCATATTTGAACATATTAGGAAAATTTTTGGTTCCCTATTGATTGATTAGCACTAAGAGAGGGAAAGAACAATAATATTTAGTTTGCATACTTTTGAGTTGTAATTTGCAGCCTATGTATTTTGTTGGAGAAGTATGTTTGCTTTAAATTTTCCCACTAACTAGATATTATGTGTAAATGCATTTGAATCATGCATTATGGTATTATAATATTGTTATGAAGGTAGAAATAGGGAAATGAATGATCAAATGTAGAGTTGATATGTAAAATTTGAAAAAGACATATCAAGATGCCTCAATATATGCACTCTAGTATGATTCCAAATGGAACTATGGTTTGTGATCAGTCCCAGTCAGATTGCCAAAGAAGTTACAATACTGGAAGGTATAGAGCTATCAATTTTAGTAGCCTTAGTGGTTACCCAAATGATATTCCAGCTAAAGTCAGAAATAAGTTACCAAGATTCATTGGTGATAAGGTTGAATCAACCAACAAACATCTCCAAGAGTTCAGTAATGTGATGGATGATTATGAGATTATTTGTTCAGTCCTTGAGAGGAGATGCAAGAGAGTGGTTCTCTTATTTACCAGCCTCTTCCATTCATTCATGGGAAGATTTCAAGTTAGTGTTCATGGAACAGTTTAGAGAGAGGATTAACCCTATTCATGAACATGGAGAAAGGGAAAGATGAGTTAGTCCCATCTTTTAATCTCAAGTTTTCAAAGATCAAAAGAGAGATTCCTAAAGAAATAATGCCAAATGATTCTGAATGTTTGGTTGTATATTTAGGAGCATTTGAGAAAAATATGAGCTATCGGTTGAGGAATAAAGAGCCTACAACCCTGCAACAAGCATAGCAAATGGCTATGGACATTGAGAACAATTTAAGATACTCAATGATGAAGGAAAATAAGGTTGTGAGTGTTGGTCATCCTAACACACCTCAGGAAAATAGAACTCATGGATCCATTAATAAAAGTGCTTTTCATGAGGGTAATGATGTTTCTGCTCTAATTTCTCCATCATCACGATCTGCAGATCCTAATGAGCTCCATGTTGAATGTCATCAAAATGTAGTGTCTAAAAATGAAGGTAGCAATTTTCTTATTCAAGAAAATCAGAACATGATACACAAGAATGAAAGGAGTGTATCAAAAAATGAAGATACCTGTTGTATGAATAAGGAAATTGATTGTAATCATCTTACAATCAACACATGTGTAGATCCTTGCAGTAGTGATGAAGAGGAAGATATATGGTATGATGAACAAATAAATATGTATGAAATTATTTCCTGTAATACCTTGAATGATGAAGAAATGGAAGAGATGAAAGACATCATTCCATGTCATGTTTCAGTCAGTGAAGATGATACAATTTCTGATGACATTCTTTCTCAAGTTAGTGAACAAGACATCGAAGATGAAAGTGTAAGCACTCATTCTGAAGATTTTAAACATGCTTTATGTAGTCATGATATTTTTTGTGATGAGGATGCAGATGAAAGCCAGACTAATTGTCTATCTGATGATTATGAAATCTCTTATGGGAATGAATTAGATGTATGTTCTTCACACAAAGAATATAGTGATATGGATACTGATGAATTCACTTATTCACAAGCGAATGATCAGATTAAACTTGAGAAAAACTTGGAATGTAGTTCAATTTTGACATCAATAGAACCTGTTGATTATGTCAATGATGAAGAATCTGAGGATGAAAATATATGTGTTCAATTTGCTAATTATGAACATAGTGATGGGAATGGTGAAGATGTTGATGAACATGTTTATATCTTTTCTGTCCATGATTGTTTATTTGAAGCAGAAATGAAAATGTCAGTTATACATAAGAATGATAATGTGGACAGTGATGAAGGAAGGATTTCAGTTTTGAATGATCAAGTTGTGCATAGTGACAATCACATGGATCTAGAATCAACATTATCATCCATAGATAGTATGAAACAATTTGATGGAATTTCAAATTGTGTTGAAATTGCAAGATCTTTTGATCAATGTGTGGAGAAGCCATATGATCCAAATTATAGTGGGTCTGATGTCAGTCAGTATGGGATTGAATGTGGATCTTTCTTTGATGATCTCTCTCATCTTTATAGTTTGAAAATGGATATGTTTCCTTTGAATTAGGAACGTATCGGTGAGAAAGAGAATGAAGGTGTTAATTTCATTGCTAATGAACAATTTTCAGATAACATTGAGTCTCTTGTACATGGGTCAATGTGCCTATCAGCTGATAGTGCACATGACATTTTCTTTGCTGACCCTATTACTCCTGAAAATGATAGCATTGAACATGTTGTGAAGAATCAATGTGAAGACCTTGATTTACAGTCAAATTTTGAATGGTCTGAATCTATGTCTGAAGCATCCTATATGGACTTGCATGATGGTTTTAAGAATGAGTTTCACAACATGTGTGAACCTGAAATAGAGAACACTGCTCATGGATTGAAGGTTGATGTTTTTGTTGAATGTCATAATTTGAATGAAGATGAAATTACTTTTAGTGTTGATAAAATTGATCTTCAGAATCTTGAAACACATGATAATGTGTTTGGGTTGTGGTGCTTGGATGATGACAAGTCAGCCTATGATGTTTTTCAGTTGGAGGAGATACAAATGTATGAGCAATTTTTGCAAAACACATAAGATGATTGCATGTTGTTTTTAAGCGATGACATCTCCTCTAAACATGATCATGATGAAGGGGTTAGTGAATGTGATGAGACCATATTTCCATGTGATCTTGATCACCAGTTTCAAGTGTTGCTGCTTGATATGAAATCATAAATTAAAATGATGGATAGTGATGTGGCCTATATGATTCGGTTGCCATGTTATGAAAAAGTTAAATAGAGAACAAGCTTTCACTTGCACAAGGGCAGTTTGGTATTGTTGTTTGCAAAAATGCAGTCACCTATATTGTTTTGGTTTGACAGACGCAAGCATGAGTTGAGGGAGATCAACTCTTTTTATAGATTGGTGTTTGACAGAGGTAAATGTTGACCCCCATTTTTCATTTGGTGGCCTAGGGTCACTGGATGAAGTTGAAAAACAAGGTTAAATGAAGGAGCAATTTGAGCACCTGATGAACTCAGCTTTTGGTCTACTCTCCAGAGATCTAGAATCTTGCTATGCCCATAGGGGGTATACATCCTCGGTTGGAGCCACTGATGGAACTCTCAAATTTTGCAAATTTGAGATGCCCATTTCAAATTTTTTGCTTCTGCACTTTCAGGAGTGCACCTGAAGAATTTGCTTAACGTGACCCACTTTGGAGGCTTATAATTTGAAGCCTATTAATTGTCGTGCAAAACCCATTTGCAGACATATTTTTTTGACATATGTGAACGTGTGTGTCAGTTTTCAGCTTCCCATGATGATTTTTGTCAGAGTTCCAAAAAGTGAAGCTAAAGGGTTTTGACATTGTTTTGTTGTTTGCAGATTGTCAGTTTTGCGAAACAACCTCCTGTTTAAGCTTGGATTTCGTAACTAGTTCACTGTCATGTCAGAAAAAATGTTGTTTTGTATTCTCCATATCAAGATGATCTCACATGTTAATTTGCAGAGCCTCGTGATCTGATTTTCTACTTTTAGCAAATCAAAACCGAATGCAGTTTGTTCAGTTTTGCATCTGCATTCCTGAAAACATTTCAGAGAGGTCAACTCTGAGCGTTAGTATCTTTTGATCGGTGATGATTCAAGAAGTTTACTTTTGTACACATTCTCGAGGTACCTAAATGAACTTATGTGTCTGATGGCAGCTCGCTAGGAGTTGATTTGCTATTTTTACAAATTGGTAGTTGAATGAGTTTTAATTGGTTTAGAACAACTGCTGTTTCAAAAAGGTTTGATTAACTTTTCTGATTAATATTTTTCACCTCATGGCATGTTTTTTATGAGCCATTTGTTGTATTGTATTCTTGGGTCAAATGACTATATGTTTATAAGTTGTCATCACTCCACGAGGTCGTTTGACTAGTTTCCCAGATTGATTCCAGAGCCCACTAGGTCAGTTTTTCCCATTTTTCAAAATTGTCAGAAAACAAATTTTGATGAAGACCCAGTTCGTTTTTCAACTTCAAAGGCACTTAGAAGCAGTTTTGAGGTTAATTGAGCATAACAGTTGTTTGAAAATGATTTTTTTTTTTTTAGTTGGGCCACATGGGCCCAACATGCTTTGCACTATTATAATGTACATGTTGCAATGATCAAATCAAGTGTGGGAATCATCATGGTTGTTGATCTCCAATTTACAATTCATCAAAGAAGATGAATTATTGAGGATAACACTCAATTGTGTGAGTGTAATAGTAAGCCACATAGTTTAAATATTGATTCATGGTTTATGAATGCAATATTAGGGTTTCCAACTAAACATAGAGTCACTGCGAGCAAACAACGCCCACATAGGACATCTGAGTGGTTCCTTTGTAAGAGAAAATCTAATCAATAAGCTAAAAATTGACAAGAGCAGATTGGTACCACTTATACATCTAGAAGACTATGATAATTCACTCAGGAAGGAGACAATTGGTTGTTTAGTTGATGAGCCTCCATACATTAATATGATTATGTCACAACATTGTGGTGAATTTGAGATTGTGAGTCAGCCATTCTACAGAGGAGAGTTTGGATTTTTATTTGCCAAAACATGTATGGAGAAAATGACTGTTGAAAAGGATTTAGAAACTTTCAAGAAAATGTAATCAACAGGGAGACCCGCGCACTATTGAGAATGGTGGAGAGAGGACACGACCTGCAATAGATGATGAAGGGAGTAGTAGAGAGTTCGCGCAATAGGAGGGAGGTAAATGTAATCTCATAGGGCGCCATGATGCAGGGCGTGCACAACATGAAGCAAATTGGAATAGGAAATGGAAACAATGAATAGGTGCGGCTTGGAACTTGAGGGTATGATAATCCATCAAATAATAGAATTAACTTCTATTGGCCAAAAGAGATGAACGCATCACTGACAAGGAATATGAAATGTCTAGCAAATGCAATGAAACTGAGTGGCGTGGGCCTAGAGGGAGACTCACGCCAGGTGAGTCACAACCATAAGGGGTTGCAGTACGGGGGCCCGTGCCAGAGAAGGATTGTGCACACACATGGAGAAGAGGGTGTGGGAATCGATCAAACACGGTATTGATGAGAATGTGTGCATCCACAAAGCAAAACCAGAAGCACAAAAAAGGGGTTCATCAATGCAAAATGTATGTTGAAAAAACTTTAGAAACTTTCAGGTAATAAATATGGTGCGGGAGCTATGGAACAGGGTATTCATCCATCAAAGCCATAAGGAGCAAGGGGCGCATGCATTGCAATAGGTGAGGGACATGGAGGCACTGAAAATGCCTCAGAAAATTTCAAACAAATGTAGTTGGCCAATGAAGGCCTACACCAGAGCAGGTACAAACATCCATTAGGAGTATGGGGCATGACCAAATGGAGAAGATCACGGGTGCAGCCAGCCAAAGAGGAAGTGCACCTGGAAGGAAGCCGGGGCACATGATGTATTCATTGAAAATGCGTTAGAAACTTTCAGGAAAATGCAATCAGAAGGAGGCTCACACAAAGAAGAGGATGGCACCTTGGTTGTTGGGCACAACAAGGAGATTAGGGAGGCCTATTGCATGTGAGGTGTAGGAGAAGGGGACTTCCATCAAAGAAGAGGATGTGTATCCATCTAAGCATTGGAGGCTCGTTGGCGAGATAAACATGAGGCTGGGCACAATATGCATCAGGCAATGCACATTCATCAAAGTGTAAAGAGTTGCAATCAACAGGACAGAGGAGGAGGCTCAATCCAGTAGTAGGGTGCAAAGCAGATGCACACAAAGAGGTCTTAGGGCAAACCCCGCATGCCTCGCAAGAGTATTGATGATGTGAGGAAAAGGTCATGAGATGTGCGAGAATGCATGGGAGGAGCCATATTTTAATTTTTTCAAAATTTATCTATTTTTTATTGAAAGGAAGGTGGGCCTCATGATAATCCCCCAAAAGGCAAAGTATTTCAAAATTAAAATATTGTCCGATGGGAAATCTCAACCCTTGCTCGTGAGCCTCGCACGATAAATGGTGATGTCATGAAAAATGTGCAAGGTGCGCGAGGTGCGCGAGGTTGATGAGTGAGGAAGAATGTGGTGGGTCCACCAGTTATGCAAAGGCATAGGGTAATATTTAAATGGGCCGTCATGTTAAAGTAAAATTTTTTAAAGAATGAGGTAAATTGAATTTGTTGGATAGGAATGGGTTTTCATTTTTATGAAGAAAATTTTAATATATAATGAAATCAGGGGAAGATTTTTATTTGCCCAATGATCTAAAACATTCAATAGCTTTTGTTCTTTAAAGATAAATATTTTAAATATTGAAGGTTGAATGCGCACGGGTAAATTTTATATTTTCCAAATAATCTTGTAAAAGGGTTTTCACTTTTGCAAAGTGAAATGAAATATTACTGGCAATTACCAAAATGGAGAAAATGGTGTGCATGCAAAATTAAAGTGAATAAAATATTCACTATTTGGGAATTTTATTTTGCTGAAGGTGAAATGCACATGAGAGTGAAAGAGATATTTTAATAAGGAATATAATGTAAAGTGAATTTTATATTCATTTTATCATTTGAGGGATTTTTAATGTGAAACATTCTCTGTGTTGGGGTTTTTAAATAAAGTCGAAGGAGCAGAAATATTAAAGAGGAAAACAAAACTGTAGCATTATAAAGTGGGGAAATATTTTAATGTAAAGTGAAATTCTATTGGTTGAGAAGTAGAAATAATGTGCAGCAATTAAAAGAGAGCTGTAACAAAATTTTGCATGGGAAAGAGGTTTTCTCCAACAGTTGGGTAAATGATGAAATTCTCCACATAGGCCGATTTTCAGTTGCAAGGCAATGATGAGTAGAGGCAGTTTTGAGGGAATAAGTTTGTTGCTGCAAAGGAAGAGAGATGCGAGATTCTTTTTATTTTGATCAACAAGAATGGAGTTTCCACATGGAAATTGTAGATCAAGTTTAGGGCTGCTCCTATTTGCTTCTATTTTCTATATCTTCTTTTCTCTTCTCAATTGTAAGGGTTCCAATTTCTGAAGGCTCTGCAAGTCAGGCAAAAGCTATGGGTAGATTGTAAAGCTAGGGGGAAATATTAGCTGATAATTGTCTCCATGGTTGAAGTGTAATGCTATTTTGGATTCAATAATAAAATTGTCTGAATTTGTTCATGGACATTTGTTGCATTTGAGTTACATCTATTGTTTCCTTCCGTTCTATGAATGATGTAATTTCTTTGATAAAGCACAAGCTGCATTTATTATTGCCTATTGTTCAGGGATAGTGGAATTGCTTTGACAAATGTGACAAGAGTGTTATGTTTCAAGTGGATTTATAAGCAGAGTTATCAGAGAAAGCTTCAGTGGTATGGTTGTCATAATATGACAAAATTTGCAAGACCTTTAGAGCATGTTCAACACTAAAAGATGAATGCTAGTTATATGACTCCATAGCCCATTTTTATGGCACTGGTCCATTATCATGTTTCTGTTGGTTTTAGTTTGGTCCCAACTCTTTAAATCAACTAACCATTTCAATTTTGTTTTGCTGAGTTGTGTTTGTCATGTTCTCCATGTTGATTAGTGAAATTTACTCAAGGTGTTAGCCAATTTTGAGTGATATTTTAGGTTCCTCAGTAATTCTATGAGAACATAATCTATTAAGCAATATCCTGTTACTTGTGTGTCGAGATCGTTAGATGTTGCTAAAGGGTTACCCCCCTAGGTCTTACGGAGCCTAAAGTCCAGGGGAAATGTGTATTCATTCCATTTCCTATCAGTTGGCCACTAGCCTTTGTGGTTATTTAATATAGAGGTTGGCTACCTCTTAGAGAATTGCAAAGTCTAGCTGGGTTACATTTTAAAACACCAACAAGTCCCACCTAATTTTTTGGGTCCTGATCTCGGTTTCACAACTTTCTAAGCATTTTTGAAAATGGTCCCATAAATTATGCCTAATGGGACTCATTTTCCACCTTGGGTGAATGTGTCCTGTGTGGGCCAAAATTAAAATTAATTCAAAATTTTGGCAAGATTTCATCCTCCTAGATCTGATGTCAGCATGTAGTGTTGTAATTTCAAGAATTCTTGCATAATTGAGTATAAATACAAGGTTCTTTCACTCATTTTCACCTAAGACTTTTGTGAGAGAATCCTAATAGCATAATTGAGTTCACAAGAGAATTCAAGTGTTTACAAGAGCATTCAAGAGTCTTCAAGGGCAGATTATCAAGCATTCTAGAGCATTATTCAACCATCAGGCATCATGTCAAAGTCTTCATGCGGGTATGTGCAGGATCATCATGGAAAAAACAGGCCCTTAAGTGGCAATAAAATTCAGAAAATCAGAGTTAGGAAACTTGACGTAAAAATTTTAATAAGTTATCTATATCAAAAATATGTAAGAATAGAATCTGTAGAAAATTGAATGTAGTTTCTAAACTACTAGGTTTATTTTATTTTAAAAAAATCTATTTGGTGAAAATTTGAAATTTCAATGCAGTAGTACTTAAATTTTAGGAAAAAAATAAGAAGTAGGTGTCCGTTTGACCACCCTAACCACAATAAAATGATAATATTTTTTTATAATATTTTAGATATAAGTAGGGGACTCATGTCCCAACGTGATGCATATTTTCTTGTAATCGTTTTCCAAGTCAATAATTAATTATGATTTTTTTATTAATTTTTTAAAAAAATATAAAAACTCGTATGTCTAACCAACTTAACTTGGTCAAAACTTCATGAAATTCAATTTTTATTTTTTTAATCCTATAGTATGCAAAGCATAGAGTGTGACACATGTTTCAGATTCAAAAAATATGATATTGTTTGAAAGTTATAGATGTTTTTCAGTCAACCTATCAATCAGGACTTTAGTCATAATTCAAATAGAAATTGAATAATAATTGTTTATTAAATTCAAAGTAAAGCATAATTTATATTGGTGGAAAGCTGAGAATATCCTTTAAAAACCATTTTCGTTTCATCAATTTTGGGTAAAAAAAAGGTGATTAGCCACATGGGTCATCATATCACTTAGATATCGCCACTTTTTGGCCCATCATGATCCTGCACATACCCGTGCGTCATGTTTGTTTTTGAGCTAACAATTGTGATGTAGGGTTTCATGATTCAAGATCTATCCTATTCAAGAAAGAGTCAAGATCTACATCCATTGGAGCTACCTCATATGTTTTTGTAGCCTCTTATTGCTAGGGTTTGGTGAGTTGCAACATCATATTTTTTTCATCCATCATTCTCCATTCCTATTTCATGGTTTAATTACCAAAACGGGGTTTGACCAAGGCAAACCCATCTCCACTAACAAAACAACATTTTCCCTCGCTTTAGTATGTGATTTAGATGTTTGGGTTGAAGACACATTGAAGAGAAATCTTGTAGAAATTTGTCAAAGTTGTCATCAAGCATTGGAGAACATTGGAGAACAACTACAGGCTGATTCATAAAGATTCAGATCTAGAAACCTGAAGAAGCAGATTAGGTAGGCTTAGAAGAGTAGATTGAAATCTTGAAGTTTTAGAAAACCCTAACTAGATTGATTCGCCACTTGTGGTGAATGAGTCCTAGTTTAGGTCAAAATTCATATTTTTAGAGATTCAGATACCCATTTGCTAGATTCTTGTTCCTACATTAAAACCCAGATTTTGGACTAATTAGCCCATCTTGGTGAATGAGTCCCAGTCAGCATTAAAGTTAGAATTTCTAGCATTTCAGGCCTTCATCCAGTCATCTTTAGATTTCTAGGTGTACACATTCCTTCGTGTAGCTTTCTATTTTGTTTCATTTGCATTTCTAGGTCATTTAGTGAAGCTTTTCATCATATTAGAGTTTGGCATTTCATCTTGCATTAAATTTATCTTTCCAAGCCCTTGCTTGGTGGTGAACCCCTCATTAGTTTACATTTAACCCCTAGGACAACCCTATTGCAAGATCTTTTTCTCCTTTGCATTGAGATCTCTAGGGTTATCCTTGAACGAGAGAGAGTGAAGATTGTTGTCCTATGTCCTAAACCATAAGTGACACCACAAATTTATTCCTTTCAGTTGTCATTTTAACTCATGAAAGGATAATAATTAATTATTCAAATTAAAATGATGGATAATGATGTACATGAAGTTTCCCACTTCATGCTTAGTTACATGATGATGATGAAAGAAGTTTCTAAAATGAGATGGAGTTAACTAATGAGAGAAGAGGAGTTGACTGAAAGAGAAAATAGAAAGATGAAATAGATAAATATGGCAAGTCTTAATAAAAAAATATTTATTTATCCTCTCAAGATTTATATTGCCCTGTCTTTTCTTTTCTTCCATATTAAATAAATTTTGCATAATAAATTTTATTTATTTATTTATCAAAATATCTATTTGATTTTTCTAAAGATTTCAATTTATTGACTTTATTTTGTTTTCCCTTTAGTTCTAAATTTATAAATTATCCTTAATAAAATAAAAATAATTTTTATTTCAAACCTTGTTATATTAAATTAATTTAAAAGAGTTTTGCAAAGGTTCCAAGGAAGAGGGTTATGACATAGTTTATTCAGTTCACTTCAATTTTCTTGCAATAGTATGATGGTAACAACATCATTCAATCACTTAAGCTTTACAAACTTTTCATTCCTTGTTGAACTAGACTATTCCAAATACAAGTTTGTAGTTCAATTTATTTTTCTTGCATTTATTCAATAATGCCATCAATAATTCATCGTGTTAGCATCATCAATCCTGAAGGCCAATTTATTGCTCATCTGCATAATGATAATATCATCACCTCTTTGATGACTTCGCTATTGGGACATTTCATCCAAACTTGAAATTTAATACTAACTTAATCAGATCACTTAGAACCTCTTGTGTGACAGTTGCAAGTGGATTTTTTGCAATTGCGAGAAAATGATTCCCAACTAAACTCGACACAAAATAAGTGTAAAGTATCCATTTTAATTTAAAATTTTGGCACATGGGAATTAAAACAAAAATTTGTTCATTGAGGAAGGGTATATGCCAAATGGACTCTAGAGGAGATTGACAATTTTTTTGACATTCCTTATTATCTAGTTATGCATCCATTCAAGATGGAGGAGGAAAAAAAATTATTCAAATAAACTAAAGAGAAATGTGAGAGGGCTATACATGCAAGTTAGATGGATGATGAGAAAAATCCAAAAAAATACACAAAGATGCCTAAAACCATATACAAAAGTGATTTTAAAAATGAAATAAGTGACATAAGCACTTTGTTAAGTAGGATAGATAGCTTAACTAATTATACCACATTTGAGTGCTAGATGTATGCATACATACATATTATCTTGGATGAGGAAAAAATGATTCACTAGTCACAAGAAAAAAGTGACTCAATTCATACATAGATGGTGAATTTTAGCAAGATGACCATGTTTTGTATAACTTCCTATGTGGTGTATTCTTGTGCAATTAGGTTTCAATTTTTAGGATTGACAAGAGTGGGCATACTGAAAAATGGACCAAGCTAGAATCTAGTGTAGAATGACTACTTTTAGCTCCAACTCAAAGAATCTATCAAGCATTATAGAAGGGTAAATGGTGTGTTTTCTATGTGGCTGGTAAGAACCATCAAAGGAGACAAAGACTTGAGAATTTTGATAAATGAATAGTGTCATTTGTTGGCATTTTGTCCAGTTAAGGCTCTATAATTCCCTAAGAGGTAGCCAGCCTCTATATTAAAGAACCACAAAGGCTAGTGGCCAACTGACAAGATTCAGTCAAATACTGACATCTCCTACACTTCTTGCTCTGTGAAACCAAGGTGGGTAAACCTAAGTGTGTTCATAAGAATGTTTTATGACTGGTAAGAACACTTCTTCTTATAGATTACAATCCCCACATACACAATGAGATAGTAATTACTCTAGTATTGGCAGACCAAAGAATAATAACGGTTATCTTAGAGCAATGGGATTGAAGATTTCAATATAAGATTTGCATCTCGTAAAGAGAAAGGGTTTAATATTTTGGGTTGTTCGAATCTTGGACCACCATGCTTAAAAATACAGCCCCATAGTAATCTTGAAGAAAATAGCCAGTGCCTCACCCATTGGGTAGGAGTCATACAAAACACAATCTAGATATTATGGAAATATCACCATAATGATTTACATCATGTGAATTTTAGATTTAGAACAACACTCCTTAGCGAATCTTGAATATATAATCATAAATTTGTAACTCATTTTCAAGCAATTTGATTAACTCGTTGAGTTAAAGCAGGGAAATGAAGAACACGGTCAAATATACCATTGAAGGTGAATGAATATATCATTAATAGGCTCATTCATAACTTATGACATACAATGAGGAGAGAAATTGTTCCAATTTTTTTTAATCATTTATTGCTTTAATATCTGTAATTACATCAACATAGCTTGCTTGCTTCATAGTAATCCTGACTAGAAAAGATAGTAACTAAAACCTTCAAGAAAACTACAGTAAACGAATTGACTATACATATATTCAAAACCTCTTGGATCCAAAGTCTGACCTCAAACAATGAGCCATGAAATCTCGTTTATAGATAGGAGAGCAACAAGCATCGAGCTACATTGTTAATTTCAAAATGAATTTCATTAAAATGAAATTCAAAATTACATTTCAAAACATTCATCATCATTGCAAAACAAAGTGTACAATCTGAGGAATCAAAAAATGGTTACACCCAGTAACTGGCCAAAAAGAAAAATAAAAAAGCATCTCAGGCACGTGCACGTTCATATCCATAAGAAGAACCACCAGGAAAAAACACCACCCACAAGCAATACACCCAACACTAGTAATCATTAAGTTGACCCATGACCTCGGTACAGGCGACTGCTTCTGGTTCTCGCCTCAGTTTGAGGAGGAACCACTTTCTTCTTACCATCCACATCAGCACAAACTCCAACAGCTTGGCACGGTGCCATTGCAGTTATTGGTGAAACTGCAAGGACCTCTTCATCAACACCCACCAGTTGAGTCATGGCTGCCAGGTAACATTGGTAGTCTGAGTCTATCTCGGACCCGTTGCCATCAAAACCTGAAGATATCAGAATAGGGGACACACAACACTCAGGCCTTTTTCCAATATTTTGAGTAGCAACGTTGGGTGTATCAGGAACAGGTTGCTCCTCCTTACAACGACCTCCTAGCCTTTACTCTGGCACTTATACTCATTGCAGATTTGTCCATTGAAGAAAAATAGCTCGTAGAATACAAGAGAAAAATCATTAGCTGCAAACAAAACAACTCCAAATACAACGATAACACTGGGTAACTTAGCAAGCATTTATAGAGTGAATTTGTGCGAGGGATATTAATTGCTTAAATGTAGTATGAGCATTTGAGCGATTAGAGGCTGATGTAGCCACCACAAAAGTATTCCAAGCTCACAAGGAAATGATGTACAACCCATCATTACACTCAACAAGAGGGCATCGTTCACACACTAGAAAATCAGGAGAAGATCTTCTGAAAAAACCCACGCCATTAATGAAACAAGTTACAGAGCTTAAAAATTCCTCACATGGATGAATAGTACCCACTTTGAATTTGAACCATTGATGTGGAACAAACCTGGCAAGTCAGATGAATCAGATCGAGTCAACGATCATTGAAGATCCACATCACCACCTAGGAAAAACCACAACCAATCATAGTCCATGAAAACAAGAGGTTGCAATCGTGCAACATGCCCCACCTAGCCTCTGTTGCTTCAAGAGCCAGGCCACATGTTGCCTATTTGCAAACCTCGTAGTACTTTGGGAATATTTACTTTGATTGTGCGAGGCCTGTGAGGGACATTTATTATTAATCCCCATCATTAAATTCCTTCGTTGGTGAAAAGATGGCCACTTGCAACTGCTGGAACCTCGGGAAAAGGCCCCACCTCTCTGTAATTGACAAATGGCATCATCTCACAGACCTTGCACCACTTGAATGACATCAGTAGGAAAACTTGTGAGGTTTGTGAGAAATGGTCTAGATCATCTGTGATCGGACGGTTCACCAAGTTGAATGTAAACAAATATATAATAGTGGTGGGGCCGGCGAAAAAATCATCGGTGACACAAATATTAAAAACCACAGTGGTAGATAAGAAACCAGTAGGTCAGGTGAAAAGGGGCCGGTAAGAGCATGAAGGACAGGCTCAACCAGACAACTTAAGTGACCGGTTACCCTCGGTATCAAGTCAACGTTGAAAACTAACGTGAGGGTTTCCAAAGTTGATAATTTATATTACCATGAGTAAATATAAACCCTAAACCCTTAAGCCTCCCTTCTTACAAATTTTAAAAATTCCCACTAGGCTCCGACTAGGGATGTATTCCCCTTATGGGCATAGCAAGAATCTAGAATCTTTGGTTTCATAGACCAGATCACTGAACTACACAAGTTCCTTGATGGATATTTCACCATGCTTTGTCAATCGGACTTGTGCATACTAACTTGGTGGCCCCAGGCCACCAAACAAGAAAATCAAAACTTACCTTTGTCAAAAACAAAATTCTCAAGTACCTAGAGTAAACCAAGTCTATAGTCTTTACTTCCTGATGCTTCAAAAATAATGGGATAAACAATATGCCTAGAAGTATCATAATGTTTACTAATAATCCCCTGCACTAATTCAGTCAATGCCCTGTACCCAAACTTTAAAAGCAACATATGACCATGATAAAATTTCACCTTACTCTGCCCCTGGTCATATTTCATCGGATACTTACTCAACTGAGTTGAGAAACAAAAACATTCATAACTTATTAGGTCTATAAAATCATACGCCTAGGAACCATCATTAGTCTGTACATCAAACTGAAAATTCTCATAGAAAACTGTGTGTATGTTATCCATGCTTCCATTTCTCAGTAAAGATGATACATAACTCGAGAAATTCTCACCCTGGAATTTCCCACATAAGCTTGGTTGCCAACACCTAAATTTTGTCAATTTGGAATACATCCTAGCATTACAAATGTTGAAAATACTAGCTGCATCATTCTCCATGGAATGTGTAAACACATTCATCTCAGGCCTCTCAATATACATCTTCCCCTACACTTCTTCATTTATTCTCAAATGAAAACCCTCAAAAACAAAGTCAAATATATCAATCTCATCATGGGTAATAGAGGAACAACAATATGAACTGGCCTCCCCATTCTCAGTACCACCTATTGTATGTGTTAATTTATAAGTGAAAATTTTAGCACAAGCTAAAAACTTTTCACCAGCAATATCAATGTCAGAAGGTAACAAAAATTCCATCTCAACTTCACATAGGAAGTCAACAAAATCCATAGTACCAATATATTGGTAATCTCCAGTACTATTCTTCTGATCACACACCTTATTGTCCTCAAATTCCTCCACATTTATACAATAAACTTGTTCCATTGCTAGTATACCTGGAGTATACTCTAAATATTTATCATTTGAAAATTGTTCCTTCACCTAGAAACAAGTAGAAACATGAGGTTCCACATTTCCATACAACTCTGGTAAATGGAGAGGCTTAGCTCCATCCTCAGTAATACAATCATCACTTTTATAATCACAATCACTAGCCTATAACAAAATTTCAGTGACATAAGCATTATACTCAGGATAAGGAACAATAATGGGCATCTCCCTTAATCCTTCATTATTTTTCCCCTAAAATTATTCTATAGTTATCCAAATTTCTTCAAAATGGCAAGCATTATCTTCATTTTGTCTAGATACATTTTTAGCTCATTCTACAATTTCTATCCATTTAAGGACTTGGGCCAAGTTAGCAGGATTCAATTCTTCTATCAAATCACTTGGCCCTTGTTCATAAAGTTCACAAAAAAAATCAATGCATTCATTGTCATTAGGTCTGAGACCTCTAGGAATTTGTATTAAGGCTTCTAAAAATCTCAATAAAAACTCATATGGCGATTCTTCCTCTTGCCTTTTCATTTCATACAATTCTGGAACAAAAGAAGTTTGATCATCACTATTCAAATTGGACTAGCCATCAGCTTGGATCTCATCATCATCACCCTACAATGGTGGGGATATTACTGTTTTCAAAATACTCTTATCATACGCAATTTTCTATGCAGCCAACCCTAAAATTTTACTAGTATGAGCTAGGCCAGAGTAATCAATAATTTCAGCCTGATACCCTTTCATCATTGAGTATTTCATGTTGTTCTCAATCTCCATAGCCATTTGATATGCTTGGTGCAGGTTTGTAGGTTCTTTATCTCTTAATAGGTAACCCATCCTTTTTTCAAAAGCACCAAGATATACAACTAAGCATTCAACTTCACTTGGTCTTATTTCTCTAGGGATTTCTCTTAAAGCTCTTGAAAATCTAAGATTAAAATATGGGACGAACTCATCTTCCTTCATGCGAATACCCATAAAACCCTTTGTTAATATGTTGGGATTAACTCTTTCACCAAATTGTTCAATAAAAACTATCACCACCTGATTCCATGAGTTAACAAAATAGGGGGGTAAATATGAAAACCAATCCCTGGCATCGTCCCCCAAGGATTGTACAAAAAACTTCATAACAACATCCTAATGACTGATTTCATAATCTCCCATTACATCTACAAAATTCTGTAAATGCTTAGAGGCTGATTCTACACTTTGCCCTGTGTATTTAGGCAAATAATTCCTAATCTTCTTAGGAATTGGATTAGGGTAACCATTAACATCACTGAAAATAAAAGGCATATACCTTTGAGTTACAAAACACCCTGAAGGGCTTAATGGAACTTGTTCTCTTTGCATACTTATGTCTGACTTTACATATGGGAAATCACTTATACCCATTTAAAATTCATCAACAATACATGTTTATCAAACATATCATTTACCATCTCAACCATGATTCCATTAGTGACTGAAATTATTATTCCTTGCTTGATGCTAGACATCTAGTTTGGGACCATTTTCATCCTTAATTACAAACACCCTTTACAATTAGAAATAGTGAACTGTTTAAATAAAATACCTGGTAAGTTTGGCAACAATTATTAATCTTTTCCTTTATATCAACTGCTTCTTCAGACAGAGTCACCACCTCTTAACAGAGGATTGAATTTCAATAGAAATATGAAGTTCCTTCTCAAAACTTGTTAGATTCTAGATCTTTGTCCACAACAGAGTCATACCTCAACTATTCTGACACCATGCCACTACCAATTTCTTTCAAAACTACAATCCATCACCATCCAAACTTAACATTCAACTCCACTTAAACAAATGATTCTAGATAGCCGCCTCCTACTACTGTGGTTTCTCTTTTCTCTTTTTGTTTTAAATTTCTCAAAAGTTCTCCCCAATAAAACCACCATTCAACTAATGACTCAGGCAGAGAACCAATTTCATTTAGTTCAATCTTTACGTCAGTTATTCAAATGCAATTTATAACAGGATTGTCTGTACCTAGAACTCCTAAATCCTTTGCCAATGAGACACCACAAATCATAGGATTTTCAAGTTCATTCCAACAACCTGTTCCTTCCAGGTTGAAAATGTTCACTATGTAAATTCAGAATGGCAAATCATTTGACTCTATGCAATGACTCTTAAGAACATCGTCTGCAACCAAACATCTAAATTTTTTCCCTAGTAGAGTCACCATTTTGTTGGTGTTTTTTCTAGCTAAGGTTCTGTAATTCCCTAAGAGGTGGCCAACCTCTATATTAAATAACCACAAAGGCTAGTGGCCAACTAACAAGATTCAGTCAAAGACTGACATCTCCTACACTTCTTGCTCTGTGAAACCAAGGTGGGTAAACCTAAGTGTGTTCATAAGAATGTTTTATGACTGGTAAGAACACTTCTTCTTACATATTACAATCCCCGCATACACAATGACATAGTAATTACTCTGGTATTGGTAGACCAAAGAATAATAATAGTTATCTTAGAGCAACAGGATTGAAGATTTTAATATAAGATTTGCATCTCGTAAAGAGAAAGGGTTTAATATTTTGGTTTGTTTAGATCTTGGACCACCATGCTTATAAATACAACCCCATAGTAATCCTGAAGAAAATAGCCAATGCCTCATCCATTGGGCAGGAGTCATACAAAACACAATCTAGATATTATGGACATATCACCATAATGATTTGCATCATGTGAATTTTAGTTTTAAAAAAACTCCTTAGTGAATCCTGAATATATAATCATAAATCTGTAACTCATTTTCATGCAATTTGACTAACTCGTTGAGTTAAAGTAGGGAAATGAAGAATACAGTCAAATATACCATTGAAGGTGAATGAATATATCATTAATAGGCTCATTCACAACTTATGACATACAATGAGGAGAGCAATTGTTCCAAAAAAATATTATCATTTATTGCTTTAATATCTATAATTACATCAGCATAGCTTGCTTGCTTCATAGTAATCTTGACCAGAAAAGATAGTAACTAAAAACTTCAAGAAAACTATAGTAAACGAACTGACTGTACATATATTCAAAACCTCCTAGATCTAAATTCTGACCTCAAACAATGAGCCGTGAAATCTCCTTTATAGACAGGAGAGCAACAAGCATCGAGCTACATTGTTAATTTCAAAATGAATTTCATCATTTCAAAACATTCCTCATCATTGGAACACAAGGTGCACGATCTGAGGAATCAAAAAATGGTTACACCTAGTAACCAATCGAAGAGAAAAACAAAAAAGCATGTCAAGCACGCGCACATCCATATCCATAAGATGAACCACCAAGAAAAAACACCACCCACAAGAAATACATCCAACACTAATAATAATTAAGTCAACCCATAGCCCTAGTACAGGTGACCACTTCTGGTTCTCACCTCAGTTTGAGGAGGAACCACTTTCTTCTTACCATCCACATCAGCACAAACTCTAGCAACTTGGCACGGTACCATTGCAGTTATTGGTGAAACTGCAAGGACCTCATCATCAACACCCACAAGCTCAGTCATGGCCGCTAGGTAGCATCGGTGGTCTGAGTCCGTCTCAGACACATTGCCATCAAAACCTTGAAGAAATAACAATAGGGGACACGTAATGCTCAGACCTTTTGCCATTAATTTGAGCAGCAACATCGGGTGTACCGGGTACAGGTTGCTCCTCCTCGAGCAGCGACCTCCTAGCCTTTACTTTGGCACTTCTATGAACCACAGATTTGTCCATTGAAGAAAAATAGCTCACAGAATATAGGAGAAAAATCACCACCTGTAAACAAAACAACTCCAAATACAACGATAACATTGGGTAGCTTAGCAAGCATTTATAGAGTGAATTGGTGTGAGGGATATTAATTGCTTAAATGCAGTATGAGCATTTGAGCGATTAGTGGCTAATGTAGCCACCACTAAAGTATTCTAGGCTCATGAGGAAATGACATATAGCCCATCATTGTACTCAACAGGAGGACATCATTCATACGCAAGAAAATCAAGAGAAGATCCTCTGAAAAAACCCGCATCATTAATGAAACAAGTTACAGAGTGCAAAAATTCCTCACATGGATGAATAGTACCCATTTTGAATTTGAACCATTGATGCAAAATAGACCTAGCAAGTTGGAAAGCTCAAATCGAGTCAATGATTGTTGAAGATCCATATCACCGCTTGGGAAAAACCACAGTGAATCATAGTCCATGGAAAGAAGAGGTTGCAATCGGGCAGTAGACCCCACCTAGCCTCCGTTGCTTCAAGAGCCAGGCCATGTGTTGCCTGTTCGCAAACCTTGCAGTACTTTGGAAATATTTAATCTAATCGTGCGAGGCCTATGAGGGACATTTATTATTAATCCCCATCATTAAATTCCTTTGCTGGTGAAAAGATGGCCACTTGCAACTGCTGGATCCTCAGAAAAAGGCCCCACCTCTCTGTAAATGACAGATGATGGCATCTCGTAGACCTTGCACCACTTGAATGACATCAATAGGAAAATGTGCATGGTCTACGAGGAATAGTCTAGATCATCTGTGATCAGACGGTTCATGAAGTTGAATGTAAATAGATATATAATAGTGGTGGTGTCGGCTGGAAAACCCTCGATGACACAAATATTAAAAACCACAGTGGCAGATAGGAAACTGGTAGGTCAAGTGAAATGGGGCCAGTAAGAGCATGAAGGAAAGGCTCAATCGGAAAACTTAAGTGAGTAGTTACCCTCAGTAGCAAGTCAACATTGAAAAATAACGTGAGGGTTTCAAAAGTTGATAATTTATATTACCATGAGTAATATAAACCCTAAACCCTTAAGCCTCCCTTCTTACAAATTTTTAAAAGTCCCACCATCATTGATCTAAGGGGAAGTTTTTTTATATCTAGTTCTTTAAGTTCACATACATATGGATGAAGGGATTCACTAGAAAACCTTAAATTTTTCCAAGATATCCAACAAACAAGGTGGCATTACTAGAGATCTCTAGGAAAACAATTGAAGTGCATGAAGATTTTGAGGCTAGAAAATGAGGTGTGTTAGTTATGAAGCCTAATCTTATTAGTTAATATTTATAGTGTAGGGGGTGCAGGGGGTGTTGGAAAATGTGCCTCAACTTGCTAGCTTAAACCTTTGTTAAAGACTTGGCAGATTTCCCCTTGGAGTTCATACCACTAGGTGTTTGTGGAAGAGGTGCGGTAGTGCGGTTTACCTCCATACCATGGGAGTCTCTTGGTTGTTTGGTCGTGGCACAGTGTTACCGTCATACCACACGAGAATTCATACTACCTGGAGGTAGCACGGTGATACCGCCATACCACAAGAGCTTCCATGTAAAGGCATGGTAGTGTGGTGACACTGCCATATCGTGGGAACCTTCAACTTGACAAGCGGTAACGTGGGGCACCATATTTCTTGAGGGTCTCTTGGTTTTTTGTTGGTAGCACGATGGCACCATCATACCACGGGTGTCTACAAGCTCATACGTGGTAGTGCAATGTATACCACCATACCGTGAGGGATTTTCACCTATCGTGCGGTAGCATGGTATACTGCCTTACCTCGGGGATCTTCTGGATGATGAGCGGTGGCACAGTAGAAGGAGCAGAAGGAACAACCGACAATTTGGTGTGATAGTCAAAGTGATGGATGAACGATGTGTCGACATGTGGCACGATGTCATTTTTTTATTTTACTTCACTGTTGTAAATCAACAATCATTGGCCGAAAGCTTTAGCTTCTGATAGCGATATATTTGCATCAAATGTATATTCTGTCTTAGGATTGACATAATGCAAATACAAAATAATTTTATGTAACCAACAATTTAATGTTGGGCGGCCCAATGTGTGTTGCAGGGCGGTGAAATCTGAGATGAATAAATCTTGTCGATGAAGCAAGTAATTAAATATGCCCTAATGGTTGTTGGAGAAAGTAAGAGAGAGAATTCATTGTATTCTTTACAAGCATTTTAATAGTGAGTGTATGCTAATGAACTGAAGTTTGCGATTGGAGGTCGTGCAAGGGAATGCTGCTATGAGCTAACATCTGAGAGTGAAGTCTATAACTATGTATGTAATTTTTTTACTGTAATACAAAGTGACTTTACTTGGTGTGGTGGGTTTTTCTCCCATAAGGGCTTTCCCACATATATCTGGTGTTATATCTATGTGTGTGATTTATTTATGTCTTTCTAGTTATTCTATGAATGTGCATCTTAAATGTATGAAATTTATTAGTAAGGTTTATTTTTTTACTTCTCTTATGAGGATTTTTCGTTAGGAAGACATTTTCTGCACTGTTGTCTTTCGTTACAAGTGGTATCAGAGCCTATCCAATTATGTTATCCTTGTGAGTAGGGCTGGTTTTTTGAGCTAATCTTGTTTTAGTGAGAGTCTTGCAAAGGAAGAACCAATTACTTAGTCTATTGTTTGAGATGGAAAGTACATTAGGTAGAGTAGAAACTGAAAAATTCAATGGTGGAAATTTTGAGTTGTGGAAACTCAAAATGGAAGACTTGTTGGTGGATAGAGACCTTTGGATTGCTATGTCTGGAACTATGCCACAAAGTATGAAGCAAGAATATTGGGACCTCATAGATATAAAATCCAGAGGGTTGATAAGACTTTGTCTATCCGATTTTGTACTCGTGAATGTCCATAAGGAGAAGACTGCAACTTCATTATGGAAGAAACTTGGTGACATTTATCAGGGAAAGTCTCTGGTAAATAAGTTATTCTTGAGGAAGAAGTTGTACTCCTTGAAGATGGAAGAAGGTGCATCTGTTGCAAACCATCTGAATTCATTTAATATAATTGTTGCATAGTTGGCATCTGTGGGTGTGAAGATAGAGGAGGAGGATCGCTGCATGCTCCTATTATGCTCCTTACTTGACACTTGGGACCATCTGGTAAGGGCTATTGGAAGTACAACAACTAATTTCAAGATGGAAGATATGGTTACCTCGGTGTTGTCAGAAGAAATGCAGAGGAAGTCTTCTGAGATGGCCAAACAGGCTCTTGTTGTTCAGGGTAAATTGAAGGAGAGAGGCAAGAAGAAGGACAAGAAGTCTAAATCTAAATCTAAAGGGAGATCAAAGTATCTTGGTAAAAAGTCCAAGGTGAAATGTTGGAACTATGGGCAGTCTGGTCATATCTGAAAGGATTGTAAGGAGGACAAAAAGAAGAAGAAGAATAAATCTTCAGACAATGAATCTTCTCAGAGTGATGTAGATGCCTTCATTGCAGCCTTAGTGACTTAGGCATCAGATGATGTCTAGTTGGTTGAATCAGGTGCATATTTTCACATGACATCACACAAAGATTGGTTCACTAAGTATAAAATGTATGATGGTGGAAAGGTGTACCTGGAAAGTGATTCAACTTTCAAGATTGTTGCCTGTGGAAGAGTCAAAATTCCCTGATGGAAGAATCAAAGGGATTGGTAATGTATTACACATACTAGGTTTGGCTCATAACCTATTTTCAGTCAGTAAGTTAAATGATGCTAGTGTGAAAGTTTCTTTCTTGAGTGGAGGCTATAATAGTACTAGAGGTGCAATGGTGTTGGCTAAGGGTGTACACACATGTACTCTATAAAAAGTTGGATGCACATCCTGTTCAATGTAATGTCTCTGTAAACTCAAGAAAAAATTTTCATGTAGAGGAGAGTGATGCTCTTCTGGGTGAAAATTCCTTGGAGGTGAAACTCCCAGTAGAGAAGACCATGTTGTGACATCACAAACTCAGTCAAATAGGTGAGAAAGGTTTAAAAACCTTGAAAAATAAAAATATTGTTGAAGGGCTTGTTGATTGCAACCTTGAATTTGATTTCTATTAACATTGCATTTATGGAAAGCAACATCGTGTTTCATTTTATTCGAGTCCTCATAAATCTTTTGGTGTACCAGATTATGTTCATTATGATGTATTTGGTCTAATGAATGTTCCTTCATTAAACAAGATGCTAATGGAAAGAGTGAGGAGTATGTTGAGCAGTGCTGGTCTAGAGTAGAAGTTTTGAGCTAAGGTTGTGGCTACAACATGTTACTTCATAAATCGTTCACCTTGTTTGGCTCTTGTTGATAAAACACCTTTGGAAGCATGGTCTGGTAAGAAGCCCTCTCTAAGACATCTTCATGTCTTTGGCTATAAGGCATATGCATATGTGTCGAATGAGAAAAGATCAAAGTTGGAGAACAAGGTTGTTAAATGTATCTTTGTCGGCTATGGCGTTGGTGTGAAAGGATACACGCTTTGGAATCCTAATACTGAGAAGGTTTTGTACAAAAGAAGTGTAATCTTTCGTGAGCTAAAGCCTTTAGTAGTTGATCCATAGTTACAAAAAGATAAAAGGGAAAAGAATAATGATGTAGTTAAAATTCCTTGAACTCTAGAAAAAGAGTAACTACATAGTGTACCTAAAACTGAGGAGAGTTCTAGTAGCTCTAAGAGTTCTAAAGAAGAAGAACCACAACCTTATCCTCAACGTATGCATAGGTGCATCACCTCTCTTGAAAGACAATCTTCCACAATCAAGTTGCACAACACAATCCCAAGGTCTCTAATGTCGGGTCTTGACAGTGCTTGGAACATCTCATTTGTTTCATGTGATTTTTTGGAATCACAAGGTGGACTTACGGATGAGTCACAAAGTGCAAGAAGTTGGGTCTACAAATGGAGTTCTTAAGATGGGAGAGTTTCTCTACATTTTTCGTAGGTTCAAACAACAACCTTGAACTCCATTTCAACATTAGATTTAGCTTTATAATGTGCAATGAACCTTACCTAAGGTTACTTATTAAAAAAAAGGAAAAAGGGGAGGGAAGAGAGAAGGTTCTTGGATCTGAAACTACAAATGAACAGTGATCATGGAGGCTGCTAAAGTAGACAAAATTCCTAAACTAGGTTTTGTTTGGCCAAGAGAAACCTACAGTTACACAAAACCAGTGCAATCTTCTAAGGACTGCTGATTTTCAGATTGCACATGCACATCATGAACATGCAATTGAACTAAGTTGCAACAATACAATCAAATATGGAAGCCTAGGCTAACTTTGCACAATAGCTTGTCATCAATAAGTGCCAAAAGTATGGGCTAGAAATTCATCAAATACTATAACAACAAACACCATCATCACTTCCATTCAAGAAACTGACAACTAAACTAATAGGGAGGTAGAACCATGCACACATAATGAGAAAAATCAAAAGGAAACACCCATAAATCATGCAATGTTGCTTTCTATTGCTGCAAAATCTCTTTACACCAGCTCTCCAACCTTTACAAATAAGGGGCAGACACCTATTTATAGTTTTCCAAAGTCCGAATGAATGGCTAGGATTGAATTACATTGTGTGGCCCAAATTCAATTATATTAGGGCTTCACCTACCCCACAATATTCAGCAATTTAAAATATATTTGTTGTCATTTTCGCTATTTTGTCTTTTAGTGGCCAGGTACTGTAGCAGTTTGTCTTGTAGCTGATTTCCCTTTTACTGTAGCTGAAAGTACTAGAAAGTTGTTCTTTGCTTTATGGACTTGCAAAATTCTTCATTGGAACAAATGGGTTTGTCAACAACTGGCATCAATGGATTGGTTGCCCCTGATTTGGGGGGACAATCCCTTAAAGATCATCATCATCCGGTGAAAAGTAGGAAAAATCTCCTGTGCTTTCTTCAAGGCCACCCCCTTGCATTTTTTCATTGAATTCCTTAGCACAGGCCCTCTTCTAATGTTAGCTCTATTGATGGATGCCACAAGGAGAGGTGGGAATAAAATGAATGGTGACAGAAGCTATGTGCTTTCCTTATTCAACTTTCTCAATGGGTCTCCCTGACAAAACCGTGGTAGGCTTCTTGAAACTTGCATACATGAAGTGTCATAAGTGCTTTCATACACAAATCAAGGAAAATGTTAATCAAATCTTGAAAAATCCTTATTATATCCATCCATGCATCATGACAATATCACAATATTCAATCCAAATTGCCATTAGCAGTTTACTAGAGGGAGTTTGGATGGTCTGGGCCTGAGAGGCCGGACTTCCCTGGCCAAAATGTTGTTTTGAAAGGGAAACAGGGCAAGGCAACCCAAATGGTTTCTCCTAGCTTCAAATTTGGAATTTGAAAATTTCATGTAGGAGAGGATCCAATTTGAATATGTGGGTCAAAGTCTGTTTTGGATTAGAAGGCATTTGGATCATTATTAGGGCACTCAGAGTTGTGAAGCGGCAAAGTTGTCACAAGTTTGTTGTTTTGAACAACCAAGGTGAAATAAAATTCTGGAGGCGGAGTTCTTAGGTTTGGGACCTGGGAGGCTGGTAGGATAGCATCCAGCAGATGATGGATGGAAAGATAGCAATCCACAAGAAAAGTTATCAGACGACAATGGAGGGAAAACTTTCTGAGAGGAAAGTCTCAGAAACGGCCACGGAGGGGTCAGGCTTCAAAATAGCTACGGACGAACAAAGTTCCCAGAATAGGCATAGAGGTATAGAGTTTCGAAAAATCGCAAAAGAGGGACAAACTTCTAGAAACTACCATGGAGGGGTTGGGCTTCAGAATAGCCAGGGATGGACAAAGCTCTCAAAACAACCGCAGAGGGACAAAGTTCCAGAAATGGCAAAAGAGGGATGGACTTTTGGAAATGGCCACAGAGGGGCCAGACTCTAGAAGCTGGAATGCCTAAGGTGAACGAAAGTCCAAAATGGAAAAAGAGGGATGAACTTTCAAAAATGGCCATGGAGGGGCTGGGCTCTCGAACAACTAGGAACGAACAAAGTTCCCAGAATAGCCATGGAGGGACAAAGTTTCGAAAATGAAAAAAGAGGGACAAACTTCTAGAAATGGCCACGGAGGGGACGAGCTCCGGAAGCCAGAATTCCTAAGGCAAATGGAAGTCTAAAATGGAAAAAGAGGGACAGACTTCCAAAAATGGCCACGGAGGGGCCAGGCTCCAAAACAGCCAGAGATAGACAATTTCCCAGAATAGTTGCGGGGGGACAGAGTTCTGGAAATTGCAAAAGAGGGATAGAATTCCAGAAATGGCCATAGAGGGGCCAAGCTTCAAAAGCCAGAATGTCTAAGGCAGACGAAATTCCAAAATGGAAAAAGAGGGATGGACTTCCGTAAATGGCCATAGAGGGGCCGGACTTTGGAACAACTGCGGAGGGACAAAGCTCTGAAATGAAAAGTTTGCAACTTCTCAAAACTTAACAAAACCTTGGAAGTTCACTTAGGCACCATAAGAACATCCCAAATCCATAGGAAACCTATCCCAAAAGTAAAAAATGAACCAAGCAAGCGAGGATGAGGCCCGGAGGATGCCGGAGCAACAAGCGAAGGGAAACCTGCAAGAGGGAAGCTACAAAAGGGAAACTCGAAAGGAGAAAACCCTAATGAGGAAGCCCAAAAATGTGGGAAGCGGGAAGCGGGGAGGTGAAGGGTGAAAGGCGAAAGAAGAAAGAGGGAAAAGGGAGGCCTGAAGGGTGAAGCCCGAAAAACCCAAGACTTAGCAATTTTTTATTTTTATGGGCAAAATATGGTCAACCAAAAATGAGACTTTGAAGGGCACGTTGACCAAATAGGACACCAAAATGATGCAACAACAAAAAGACCTGGCAAGGCAAAAGAAAGAGAGGGTCCCCATTTCGAACGGGGCATGTGTGCTATAGGCATAACAAATGGTGACTCCATTGGGAGAACGCTCCCGGTGTTCTGAAGATAAATATTCATTCTAAACCCATGATCTCTGGTTTCACAAACTAGAAGCCAATTTTCAAGGTTGAACTAAGAACAAGTCTAGGAAGGCGAGATTTAATCGTGCCATGATATTATCATGGATTTGTGTGCATGGTGAGTTCATTCCTTTCCTTACAGACCAGATGGACAACTACTGATCGAGAAGAACAAACTACGTAGTTTACCTAGCCCCAAAAGTAACCTGGACATTGATCTACTGCTAGTCAGGCATCCATATCCCCGATGGAGTTGTCGGTGTGACCCCACAAACATCTCTCTACTGCCAGCCAGGTGTCCGTAGCCCCGGTAGAGATATTCACACACCCATATGGTCATTTACTTTTACGTTTTCTATTCTTTCCTTTCTGATATTGTTTTTCAGTACTTTTCTTTTTCTTTTGCTTAATCATGCAAGCACTGAAGCTCACTATGGGTTTGAAAATCATAGTAGTCACTAGAGCAAACTTTAGATTTTTCACTTATTCGGCCTTCCCAACGGTTACCACACAATTCTTTGGAAACCTTTAAGGTGTGATTTCTGTGTGCTCCATGATAAGCGTAGGAAATTAAAATGGGGATACCATCCTAGATTAGTCCAGAGTTCAAGAAAGGAAACTAGGAATTAGGGCTTTTAGAGATTAGTAATGGGGAATAAAGGCTTATCTAGAGAACAAAACAAGATTCAGCAGCAAGGTAAACCGTTCATCAAGCAAAGTATGGCCACCACAATAGGAACAAAGGGGAGACTCTAGCCAAAGGAAAAAAAACAACCAGGGAACGAACAAAACATCACACAGCAATAAACCTACCCTAACCTATGTACAAGTATTCACAAAGAACTATGTTCCGGTAAGGCCAACTGACACTCACACCCATTGGATTCCATAATGTGTGTACAAAATGAGCAATTGTTATAGTCCTCAACCATGTAGATTTATCCTTATGTTCAGAGAAAATAAATTCAACGTTGCAGCACTTAGGTTCAGTCACCCAATCCGAGAAAATTAGCAATTGAGGAGGCTCGCTAAACTCATGCTTAATCCATAAACAAGTCTGTCTCCCCTCATTCCCATAATCAAAATGATAAGTGCAACTATGACAATTAATGGGAGCAAGGAAGAATAGAACCTCGGTGTCTTCACATGGAGGTGGTAGCATTTGACAATCGCGAGCGAGCACCACATCGTCAATTGTTGCATCAGCAACCTCAGGTGAGCATGGTGGAAGGAGCAACATTTCAGGAATTGAGCTTGCATAAGGTAGGGAGAATGAGGTAGCAAACACTCCTTCTATGTCTTGCATGGGATTAACAATTACAATTAACCGTTCTTCAAGAATATAGACTTCATCTCATTGATCTTCCTCAAACCAAGTGTCTACTTGATTTCTATCCTCAAAAGGTAGCACGTCATCCCATCTCCTTTCACAAGTGTTTTCCTTATTTATGAGGTGTTTAATGTTGTGGGAAAATGACATGCATGAATCTGCCCTATTGCAGCCATCTAGATATGAAGGAGGATCAACAATGATCATGGCAGAAGGACTCCAAGTTGCATCTTGTAGTCAACCGAGTGCTTCATCTCTATTGGCAACTATCTTTGCACCCCCACCTTTGTCTTCTTCTCTTTGTTGTTCATTCATCTCATCACGATGTTCACTCATTTCCCCTTGTTCACTATCATTGTAGATGGAGAAGGAACCCCTCTCCCACTCTAGAAACTCTAGTGCATTACCATTCAGAGGTTCAAGGAGTATGTCCTCATCGCTACCATCTTCTGGGATGTATTCTTCCTTGGCATGAGCATACCTCTGTAGTACAACTCCCAATGGAAAGAAGTAATCAATTGATGGTACCTCATCAAGGGGACCAAAATCCACTACGCAATCTCCCTCCAAGGACTTGTCATAAATTCCATCGTCCATGGTGCACAAATGTTCTTCAAGAGGAAAAAATTCTTGATGACTGGTGGACAACATTCTTGTTTGATTCACTTCATCACTCGAAAGCTTGAGATTGTATTGTTGTCCTTCTTCTATGGATGTACCAACATCCTCTTGAGGACTGCCTTCAGTTGATTCATTACTTGGCTTGGGCTCTTGATCTTCAAGTTCCATCCGGGCAACAAGTAGAGGATTTCAGGCGCTTGGCCACTCTGCTTGCCTTCTAACTTGTTGGATGACTTCTTGGCATAGTTCGCACACAAACTCAGAGTGGGATGAATCATGGAGCCTGCACCAATTTGGTAGCACAAATACCTCCAAGTCCACCTGACATTTTAGCTTAGACAAATCCCTTACTAGCCTTGACACTAGCTCATTATATCTATCCATGATTGGGTTCTCATCGTTGTTTGAAATGAAAATCTGATAATGAACAAATATGACCTATAGTTGTTCCCACTCCTCTAAATCTACATTTTCAGATGCTTGGTCACTATCATTGATGAAGGAGAAGTCTTACAGTCTAATTTCAGTTATGCATTCATCATCATTTTTTGCTGTCCCAAGGTTGTCAACCTCTTTCGCTTGCTGATTTTCAGGGTCTTCATTGGCTGCCCCAGCATACACTGCGGCAAATTTTGTTCACCCATCTTCAACTTCCAATGGATCCTCTTCTAGATTAGAGGGTTTCTCTTTGCTGATAGAGGAAAGGCTTTCTAACCTCTTTCCGATTGAACTTTCATCACAACTTTCTGCTATCCCCGGGAAATTAGCTTCTCCTTCTTGATTTTCAGCTTCAGTGTTTGCTGTCCAAACGCTAACTTGTGTCAAATTTCTCGGTTCGTCTTTACTTCACTGTCATCCAAATTTTGACAATTCCTTTTCCTCATGGAATGACTCATCCTTATCAAAATTCGGCTGCTCCAACTTGTTCAAACAACACCGGGTTGGAGTGATAATTTTCATGCATGATGAACAAGTGAATTCGGAGTGAGGTGCGTTGTGAAATTTGCACCAAGTAGACATCAACACCTCCTCCAATCTTGGTCTATCTTTTCCTCCCAAACATTCTTGGATCAACTCTTCAAATTCCTTGGCTTCCATGGTTACTAATTCTCCCTTTAGGTTTGCAAGGGCTAAAGGCTGATATATTTCCCAAAAGGGAATCTCTCCTTGCAAGACTCTTTCAATTTTTCTCAAGAAGGTCAAACACTCCAATTCATTGTGCCTGTAAGTGCAATGGATCCTACACTTATCCACCAATGAAAATTGCTGCAATGGGCTCTTCAATTTCCTATTTAAATTTGCATGTAGCTGAGCAATGCTGGTTTGCACATGCTGCTCCATTTCAACTCAGTTGTTGTTTTCCCTCAAAAAAATTTGATTTCAAGTTTCAGTATTGAAAGACATCTCCTTATCTCAAATTTCTTCTTGAAAGTGCTCTTTTGAACATCCAACACTCAACTTTGTAGCCTCAACATGTCATTCCCTCCTTCTAGCACCAATTCTATTGATGTATTTTTACACACCTCTCAACATAGGCGATCCATAGGTGCATCACCTCTCTTGAAAGACAATATTCCACAATCAAGTTGAAGAACACTATCCCAAGGTCTCTAATGTCAGGTCTTGACAGTGCTTGGAATATATCAGTTGTTTCATGTGATTTTCTTGAATTACAAGGTGGACTTACGGATGAGTCACAAAGTGCAGGAAGTTGGGTCTGCAAATGGAGTTCTTAAGATGGGAGAGTTATTGTGCGTTTGTTGTAGGTTCAAACAACAACCTTGAACTCCATTTCAGCATCAAATTTAGCTTTATAATATGCAATGAGCCTTACCTAAGGTTACTTATTAAAAAAAAAAGGAAAAAAGGTAGGGAAGAGAGAAGGTTCTTGGATTTGAAACTACGAATGAATAGTGATCATGGAGGCTGCTACAGTAGACAAAATCCCTAAACTGGGTTTTGATTGGCCAAGAGAAACCTAGAGTTACCCAAAACTAGTGCAATCTTCTAAGGACTACTGATTTTCAGATTGCACGTGCACATCATGAACATGCAATTGAACTAAGTTGCAGCAATGAAATATGGAAGCCCAGGCTAACTTTACACAACAGCTTGTCATCAACAAGTGCCAAAAGCATAGGCTGAAAATTCATCAAATACTGTAACAACAAACACCATCATCACTTGCATTCAAGAAACTAACAACTAAACTAATAGGGAAGTAGAACCATGCACACATAATGAGAAAAATCAAAAGGAAACACCCATAAATCATGCAATGTTGCTTTCTATTGCTGCAGAATGCCTTTACACCAACTCTCTAACCTTTACAAATGAGGGGGAGACCCCTATTTATAGTTTTCCAAAGCCTGAATGAATGGCCAAGATTGAATTACATTGTGTGACCCATATTCAATTACATTAGGGATTCACCTACCCCACAATATTCAATAATTTAAAATACATTTGTTATACTTTTCCCTATTTTGTCTTTTAGTGCTCAGGTGTTGTAGCAGTTTGTCTTGTAGCTGATTTCCCTTTTACTCTAGCTGAAACTTCCAAAAATCTACCCTTTGCTTGATGGACTTGCAACATTCTTCATTGGATCAAATGGGTCTATCAACAACTAGCATCAATGGATTGGTTGCCCCTAATTTCGGGGGACAATCCCTTAAAGATCATCATCATCCGGTGAAAAGTAGGACAACTCCCTTGTGTTGTCTTCAAGGCCAGCTCCTTGCATTTTGTCATTGAATTCCTATGCTCAAGCCCTCTTCTAATGTCATCTTTATTGATGGGCACCACAAGGAGAGGTGGGCATAAAATGAATGGTGATAGGAGCTATATGCTTTCCTTGTTCAACTTTCTCAATGGGTCTCCCTGATGGACCTATGGTAGGCTTCTTGAGACCTACATACATGAAGTGTAATAAGTGCTTTCATACACAAATCAAGGAAAATATTAATCAAATCTTGCAAAATCCTTGTTATATCCATCCATGCATCATCAAAAGATCACAATATTCAATCTAAATTGCCATTAGCAGTTTACTAGAGGGTGTTTGGATGGTCCGGGCCCGAGAGGCCGAACTTCCTTGGCCAAAATGCTATTTTGAAAGGGTGAACAAGGCAAGGCGACCCAGATGATTTCTCCCGACTTCAAATTTGGAATTTGAAAAGTTCATGCAGGAGAGGATATAATTTGAATATGTGGGTCAAAGTCCATTTTGGATTAGGAGGCATTTGGATCATTATTGGGGCACCTAGAGTTGTGAAGCGACAAAGGTGTCACGAAATTGATGTTTGGAACAACCAAGGTGAAACAAAATTTTGGGGGTGGAGTTCCGAGGTTTGGGACCTGGGAGGCTAGAAGGATGGCAATCGGTGGACGATGGATGAAAAGACAGCAATTCGGAAGCAAAGTTCCCAGACGGTAGCGGAGGGACAACATTCCAGGAGGAAAGTCATGGAAATGGCCATGGAGAGGCCGGGCTCCAGAACAGGGAGGGATGAACGAAGTTCCTAGAATATTTGTAGAGGGACAGAGTTCTGGAAATGGAAAAGGAGAGATGAACTTTAGGAAATGGCCACGAAGGGGCTGGGCTCCGGAATAGCTAGGGATAGATGAAGTTCCTAGAATAGCCATGGAGGGGTGGAGTTCGAAAAATGACAAAAGAGGGATGTACTTCTGGAAATGGCCATGGAGGGGTTGGGCTCCGGAAGCTGGAATGCCTAAGGCGAACGAAAGTCCAAAATGGAAAAAGAGGGATGAACTTCTGAAAACGGTCACGGAGGGGCCGAGCTTCGGAACAGCCAGGAAGAAATGAAGTTCCTAGAACTATCGTGGAGGGACCAAGTTCTAGAAACGACCATGGAGGGGCTGGGCTCTAGAACAGTGAGGGATAGATGAAGTTTCTGGAACAACCGTGAAGTGACGGAGTTCTGAAAATGACAAAAGAGGGATGAACTTCTGGAAATGACCATGGAGGGGCTGATCTCTGGAAGCTGAAATGTCTAAGGCAGATGGAAGTCCAAAATGAAAAAGAGGGATTAACTTCCGAAAATGGCCACGGAGGGGCCGAGCTCCAAAATAGCCAGGGATAGATGAAGCTCCCAAAATAGCCACGGAGGGATGGAGTTCTAGAAATGCAAAAAAGAGGGATGGACTTCTAGAAACGGCCACGGAGGGGTCAGGCTCTGGAATAGCCAGGGACATATAGAGTTCCTAGAATAGCCGCAGAGGGACAGAGTTCTAGAAATGACAAAAGAGGGATGAACTTCCGGAAATGGCCATAGAGGGGCTGGGCTGTGGAAGCCAGAATGCCTAAGGCGGACGGAAGTCCAAAATGAAAAAAAAGGGACGAACTTCCTTGAAACGGCCATGGAGGGGCCGGGCTCCAGAACTTCCAAGGATGGATGAAGTTCCCAAAAGAGTCACGAAGGGATGGAGTTCCAGAAATGCCAAAAGAGGGATGGACTTCTGAAAACAGCCACGGAGGGGTCGGGCTCTGGAACCCGGAATGCCTAAGGTGGACGGAAGTCCAAAACAACAAAAGAGGGATGAAATTTTGTAAATGGCCATGGAGGGGCCGGGCTCCAGAACAGTCAGGGATGGATGAAGTTGTCAAAATAGCTGTGGATGGATGGAGTTTTGAAAATGCCAAAAGAGGGACAAACTTCCAGAAACGGCCACAGAGGGGCCAGGCTTCAGAAGCCAGAATGCCTAAGGTGGACGGAAGTCCAAAATGGAAAAAGAGGAACAAACTTCCCAAAATGGCCACGAAGGGGGCCAGGCTCTGGAATAGCCAGGGATGGACAAAGTTCCCAGAACAGCCGTAGAGGGACAGAGCTCTGGAATGAAAATTTTGCAACTTCTCAAAACTATACAAAACTTTGGCAGTTCACTTAGGCACCACAAGAACATCCCAAATCCATAGGAAACCTATCCCAAAAGTCAAAAATTAAGGAAAAAATGAACCAAGCGAGTAGGGATAAGGCTCGGAGGATGTCAGGGCAATAGGCGAAGGAAAACCCACAAGAGGGAAGCCCAAAAAGGGAAGCCCGAAAGGCGAAAACCCTAACTAGGAAGCCTGAAAAGGCAGGAAGCGAGAAGCGGGGAGGGAAAGGGTGAAAGGAGAAAAAAGAAAGAGGGAAGAGGGAGGCCCAAAGGGTAAAGCCTGAAATACCCAAGACTTAGCAATTTTTTATTTTTAGGGGCAAAATATGGTCAGCCAAAAATGAGGCTTTGAAGGGTGCTTTGACCAACTAGGACACCAAAATGAGGAGCACACAAAATGAGGTGGCAACAAAAAGACCCGGCAAGGTAAAAGAATGAGAGGTTCCCCATTCCGAATGGGGCATGTGTGCTATAGGCACACCAAGGTCTACATGTGAAAAGCATCAACCTTATAGATATGGATTTTCCATGTTGGATTTGAGCTATGCCTATGCTTTGATTACTAGCACTGATGAGCCTAGGACTGTGAAAGAGGCAATTAATATGTTTGATTCAAATTTTTGGTTCGAAGCCATGAATGAAGAAATGGAATCATTGAAGAAGAATGAAACCTGGGATTTGGTACCTTTTCCTAAAGGGTGAAAGCCTATTTGCTGTAAATGGGTATTTAAGAAGAAGACTAGTCTGGATGGCAGTGTTGAAAAGTATAAAGCTCGGTTGGTCGCAAAAGGCTAGTCCCAGGTAGAGGGAATTGATTATGGAGAAATATTTTCTCCTGTAGCTAAGCTGATATCTATCAGATTTCTTTTGTCACTTGTAGCCACGTATGACTTAGAGATTGAGTAGATGGATGTAAAGACAATATTTCTCCATGGAGAGCTAAAAGAAAAAATTTATATGCCCCATCCTGAGCACTTCATTGAAAAAGGTAAAGAAAGCTTGGTTTGCAATTTAAAGAGATCTCTGTATGGTTTGAAACAATCTCCTAGAATGTGGTACCAACAGTTTGACACCTTTGTGTTGTCATTGGGATTTGTGAGATCAGAATCTGATTATTGTGTGTATTACAAAACCGAAAGTGGTCGTGTGCTTATTATTACCCTATACGTGGATTATATGTTTTTCATAGGAAATAGTAAGACTATGATTTCCAATCTTAAGTCTTAGTTATCTGCAAAGTTCGAAATGAAAGATCTAAGTGCAGCAAGGTATATTCTGGGGATGGAAATGAAAAGGGATAAAGGAAATGGAAAAATTTGGCTCAGCCAAAGTAAGTATATCTATACTATCCTAAAGAGATTTGGAATGACTGATTGCAAGCATCTAGTTGTTCCCGTGTTACAAGGAATGAAGTTGTTTGTTGAAGACTGTCCAAAGTCTTCTACTGAGATGGAGGACATGACCAGGGTACCATATGCAAGTGTTTCTGGTAGTTTAATGTATGCAATGGTCTGTACTAGGCCAGAAATTTCCCAAGTAGTGGGAGTTCTCAGTCGGTTTATGGCTAACCCAGGAAGGCTACATTGGGATGTTGTGAAGAGGGTTTTCAGATATTTAAAGGGTACCTCAAATTTTTCTTTGTGTTATAATGGAAACTCGACAAGATCGCAAAGATCTCTTAGCATTCATGGGTATGTGGATTATGATTGGGTAGGGAACATTGATAGTAGAAGATCCACCAATGGATACATTTTCATGTTATTTGGTGGAGTAGTGAGTTGGATGAGCAAGCGGTAGGCTGTAGTTGCTTTATCTACTACTAAGGTAGAGTATATGGCAGCAACATACACCTGCAAAGAAGTTGTTTAGCTTAGGCATTTATGTTCAGATATCAGGTTCAATGCATGGTAGATTATGATTTGTTGTGATAGTTAGAATGCTATTTATTTCACAAAAAATCCCGCATTCCATGCTAGGATGAAGAACATTGATGTATAGTATCATTTCATTCACGATATGGTGGATGATGGAAAGGTTAATTTGGAAAAGGTGGATACTCTGAAGAATGTCACTGATGCATGGACAAAGCCCATGAGCATAGACAAGTACAAGTGGTGTGCCAGTTCGATGGGCCTTGGGGCCTATGATCATCATTAAGTTCAATTTTGGAAGAAGCCAATAAGTTTTCATCAAGTGCGAGGTTGTTCAAAAATGTGCCTCAACTTGTTGGCTTGAACCTCTATTAAAGACTTGGCAAATTTCCCCTTGGAGTTCATACGACTAGGTGTTTGTGGAAGAGGTGTGGTAACATGGTTTACCTCCATACCGTGGGGGTCTCATGGTTGTCTGGCAGTGGCGCAGTGTTACTGGCATACCGGGAGAGACTTCATATTGCCTAGCGGTAGCGTGGTGATAGAGCCATATCGTAGGAGCTTCCATGTAAAGGTGTGGTAGTGTGGTGACACCGCCATACTATGGGAACCTTCAACTTGATGAGCAGTAACATAGGGCACCATCTTTCTCGAGGGTCTCTTGGTTTTCTAGAGGTAGTGCGGTGGCACTGTCGTACCGCGAGTGCCTACAAGCTCTAATGCGGTAGTGTGGTGTATACCGCCATACCGTGAGGGCTTCACACCTTTCGTGGGGTAGCACGGTATACCACCTTACCTTGGGTGTCTTTTGGATGATGAGCGGTGGCACAATAGAAGGAGCACAAGGAACAACTGATAGTTTGGTGCGATAGTCAAAGGGATGGATGAATGATGTGTCACCACGTGGCATGATGTCATTTGTTGATTTTACATCATTGTTGTAAATCAACAATCATTGTCTGAAAGCTTTATCTTTTGATAGCAATATATTTTCATTAAATGTATATTCTCTCTCAGGGTTGACAGAGTGCAAATATAGCAATATTTTCTGTAAGCAACAATTTAATGCTAGGTGGCCTGATGTGTGTTGTAGGGTGGTGTAATCTGAGATGAAGAAATCTTGTCGGTGAAGCAAGTAATTAAATATTCCCTAATGTTTTTTGGAGAAATTAAGAGAGAGAATTCATTGTATTCTTTACAAGCATTGTAATAGTGAGTGTATGGTAACAAACTGAAGTTTGTGATTGGAGGTCATGCAAGGGAATGCTGCAGTGAGCTAACATATGAGAGTGAAGTCTATAACTCTGTATGTAATTGTTTTATTGTAATACAAAGTGACTTTACTTGGTGTGGTGGGTTTTTCTCCCGTAAGGGTTTTCTCTCATATATCAGGTGTTATCTTTGTGTGTGTGATTTATTATTGTCTTTCCTATTTTTTTGTGAATATGTATCTCAAATGTATGAAATTTATTAGTAAGGTTTCTTTTTGCACTTCTCTTCTAAGGATTTTGCATTAGGAAGACGTTTTCCGCACTGTTGCCTTTCCTTATAGGGGTTACTCCCTTTGTTGGGTTTGAAGGCCATGCACCCTTGTGGAGGTTTAGGGGTAGCACCATCAAAAGCCACATAAAATTTGGATAGTTCATCATTAGGTCACAAATCTGATAGTAGAGGTTATGTTGTTTTTTCTTGCCTTGGAAGGCAAACCATTTTATGGGAATTGTATTATGACTATGTATTGTGTTGAATTTTATTATAAAGAGGTTGTGATAGAGAGAAGAGTAAGTTACAACAAATGTGTTGTAGGTTGTATCCCCTCATTTTGCTAGATGAAATAAAGGAAGCAGTGACTATTTCTCTATGGGCATAGCCTGTGTTTTGTGTTATTTTTATATTTTATATTTGTATTTATTTTATTGTATATTGCTTTGTGATCCTATTCCTAACAATGGGTATAAGAGAAATTCATTTATTTGGCTAATAAACTTGAAAGGAGGATTTTTGGTTTGAGTGGGAGCAATAAAAAAAAAGAAAAAGTTTAGGGTTGACAAGTTCAATGTCCAAAACTAAAAACTATGGAAGATATAAATGGAGGACTATCACATGGATATTTTCTTATCATTGGGTAGAAAAACAAATAAATAGACAAATATGATAGATCAACAATGGGATATCCTTGATATAAAGGAACTAGGAACAATACGGTTATTCCTAGCAGCATCAACAACTTTCAACATGTCAAAAGAGATAAAAATAGTGGATCTGATATTGACATTGGCTAAACTATACGAAAAAACATTAGATTCCAACAAGGTATTTCTTATAAAACATTTATTTAATATGAAAATGTTAAAAGGTGCTATGTTGATGATCATTTAAACAATTTTAACATGACCGCTAGTCAGTTAAGTTCTATAAATGTAACCTTTGATGATGAGGTTAGGAATCTCTTGATTTTGTGCTCATTTCTAGAAAGCTATAGTAGCTTGGTCATGGTTATGAGTAATTTTGTTTATGTTTTAAGCACTTTAAAGTATGTTGATATTATTGTTGTTGTACTTTGTGATAAAATGTTACAAAAAAGCATAGTTATGAGATCAGGTAATTCTTTCACTATGGAGAATAGGGAAAGACAGAGGGGGGGACGAAAGATCCCAAGAAATAATGAGAAATCTAATAAGGGAAGATCCAAATCTAGAGGAAGGATAAAGTGTTGGCATTGCAAGAATAAAAGACACTTGAAGAAAAAATGGTAGTCTCGAAAGGGGAAATAAGGAGATAGATAACAAGAAAATAGTAAGGAAGAAAACCCTTGGTATGAGAATGACAAGAGATAGGAAAAATCATACATTAAAATTACCTCTAAGTGAGTACATAGAGAAGGTGTTCAAAACATTTCAAATGCAGGATGTCAAATATGTTAGTACACCTTTTCCCAACCATTTCAAATTGACTAAAGAGATGTCCCAAGACATAAGAGGAGATATACTACATGTCCATGGTTTCATACTCTTCAAATTTTGGTATCTCGATGTATGCCATGGTGTGTACAAGGCCACATATTACACATGTAGTGGGAGTTGTGAGCAGGTACATAAACAATCCACAAAAATAGCATTGGAATGTAATAAAGCGGATTCTTAGGTATCGAGAGATACTACTACATAGGAATTATGTTTTAGAGGTTTGCACTTTGTGTTGTAGGGATATGTTGATTAAGATCTAGAAAGTGACATAGATAGTAGGAGGAGCACCACATGGTATATTTTTACTGTAGGTGGAACCAAAGTTAGTTGGACTTCAAGATTGCAAAAAGTTGTAGCACTTTATGCACTTTTTCAAAATATTTCATTAAATATTTGAATGGTAGTGTAGTTTGATGGATTTGGAAAAGGTATGTGATTGACTTATAACTTGATAGGTGAGTCAACCAATCCTTAACAATATCTAGAAATTTCCTAATGATGAAATGCGGTGATCTAATTTTCTTAATGATGAAAATTAGTGTTCTAATGCAAATAAAAAACTAAGAAATCACAGAGAAAATCAAACAAAAAAATAGAAAGGGGAGGACACTATGTGCACCTATGTTACAAATTTCAGCTAAATTTCTGAGGATGTTTCCTCCAAGGGTGCCATTGTCCTAGTAGGTATTTTTTAGATCTATTTTTGCAATCCTCTGATGTCAAATCTACACTTTCGTTTCCCATTTGAAAACTTGTCAGATCATTTCCAGATGTTTCTGTAATTGAGTTTTTGTGAAATATCAAGGCCTAGGGTTTTGAATGCAACAATGAATAAAGCATATTCAAGCTCCTTTCAACCTTGTTTAAACTTGAGATCAACACATTCATAAAGAGAGGAAATGTTGTGTCATTTTGGGGCTTGTCTTCGTCAAACCTTGTGTTAGTGTTTCCACTTCCACAATGACAATGTCAATGATTAAAAAAAAATGAAAGTAAGGAATTATGAAATCACGGTGTTGCAACTCACCACCCTTCAATGGATTCCTTGAAGGATTGAAGTATACACATAACCTCAAGGTCTTGATCTTTCTTTCTTGATTGGATTTAAATGCTTTGGAGACCTATAAAAAAGGTGAGCCTTCACAAAATAATGATAACTTGAACACACATGAACTCACATACACTTTGACATGTTGTTGGATCTTGAATTGCTGCAATAAGTCTCTAATGGTTGCTCTTGATTTGTTGAATTTAATGCTTTTGATCATAATACTTGCTCTTGATTCTCACTTGTTGCTAGATAATTTTACTTAATGTTCAAATGATGCAATAACTAGGTATTTATATGCTATTATTCTAATTTCCCAAAAATTAAATCCTAACAGTCGACTTTAAACATTTGAATTTCAAATAATAAAATGTTGATATCAACATATTTGAATTTGGAGCCAAAATAGGGGGACATAGGTGCCAGTGTCCCAACCCTATTTTCAAAATTGTAAAGTGTTGGGGACAAAGTATTAAATGAGAGGATTTGTTTTATGCTTGAAAATTGTTAAAAAATATTTAAAATAAGCTGTGGAATGCATAATTTTGGAAATTAGGGACCCAATTAGGATCAATAATTTAAAGGGGAGAAAAATATGAAAGGAAAGTCAAGTGCATAAAATAGTTCCCTAATGTAAATCAATTAGGAGAGGGATACAAAATCTTTGTTTCAAATCTTTCTTCAATTATAGTTTCTTAAGAACACACATGCATTAATTTAATTTTTAGATTTAAAGTATAAAACACATAACACAAAAATTTATGTGGGAAAACCCTTTCAAGAAAAAACTCACACACCGAAACACAAATCAATTGTATTATTTTAATATGGAAATTGCATACAATATGCAGAGTCTATGCTCTTGTAGGCATAGTTTCACTGTGATACAAATTTAGAGTAATTCTAACAACATAATGACATACAAATATTATAATAGTATCTCATATAAATGAATAAGTCATTAAAATTTGTATACATCTCCAATATGGGTTCCTAAGGTTTCCATATTTCATTTTCATAGTCTCTGCATATATGCAAACTATAATAAAGAACATGCATTAGTCCTAGTTGTCCACAAAAGCATTCTTCCATTCATACACTGACATGCACAAACATACAATTAATATGCAATCACATGCCACCATATGCAAGATGAAAATCACCATAAGTCATGCATCGAAAAATCTAGGCATCCACCATGAGAAAATAAAGTGAACTACCAATTTATAACTCACCCACAACTCCTAGTCACTCTGAGTGACAACTAAGTCTTCACAGAGCAACTTTCCCTTTCAATCCTTAGTCAACAAGTCAAACTAATGTCACATGGAATCATGGTGCACCTTTGAGATTTTTTTACAAATTTTTCATCCCAATTGAGTGCCTAGGTGACAAGTGTCACCCTTCCTTTCTCTTCATGCTCATACAAAGGAATATTCTAATCTATGGGTCCCAAAACTCATCAATCACCGACACTTGGCATCCAAGCACACCTCCTAGGAATTTTACAAATTCCTTTGCCTAGGTTGAGCACCCAAGTGACAAGTGGAACTCTCCCATGAATTCATTTGGCCAATCAACATACCCCCTGCAAAATAGGACACTTCCAAGTGGGTCCCACTTCTTAAAAAATAAAAGATGCTTAATTTTTTATTTCTGGACACAAAAAATAATCTTATAAAATAGGAACTCCTAAAAAATAGGACCAAAGGTTGGAACACCAATCCCCAACATTCTCCCACTTGTCGAAGAGCTTTTTGAATCATTGTATCACTTCTCAGGATGCAAGGGCCATAAAACTAGCACACCATCTAAACTTCTATATGCTCATTGGATTTGTTACTGCATCTATAACATTCACCAAAGTGTCCACCTTTTCGAAGTTAATGTTTCTATCTTCCACCATATCATGAACAAAATGAAACTGCACATCAATTTTCTTTGTTTTGGCATGGAAAATAGGATTTTTTTTTGAAAAATAACACTTTGGTTGTCAATAAATAGTAATTAGTCCTTCATCAAAAGCAATATCCAAACATAGTCTATTAAGAAAAATGGCCTCTTTGCAAGCATGAGTAGCTACAATGTACTTTGCTTCAGTAGTAGACAAATAAACTACATCCTGTTGCTTATTGATCCAACTAATATCACCACCAAACATAGTGAAAACATATCCACTCGTGGATCTCCTGCTGTTAATGTCACCTACCCAATCAGAATCCACATATCTAAAAATTCTCACTAAATGCCAAGGTCTAGTAGGTCTACCATGAAAACATAGGGCATACTTAGAAGTACCTCGAAAGTACCTGAACACTCTCTTAACTGCATCCTAGTGCACCCGTCCAAGATTAGCCATAAACCAACTAAGGACTCCCACTTCTTCAGCAATGTTTGGACTTGTATAGACCATAGAATACATCAAACTACCAAAAAAACTCACATAAATAACTTTGGTCATGTCCTCCATCTTAGTAGGATATTTTGGACAATCCTCCACAAAAATATTCATCCCATATATAACAAGAACAACTAATTGTTTGCAAGTGGTCATGCTAAATCTCTCCAACACAAAGTTCACATACTCACTTTGGCTTAACAAATTTTTTTTTAGCTCTATCTCTTTTGATCTCAATCCCTAGAATATACCTTTTTGCACCTAGATTTTTCATCATAAACTATGTTGACAACTGAGACTTCAAATCTAAAATCATGCTTTTGCCATCCCAAATAAACAACATATCATCCACATATAGGACAATTATGAGAATGTAACCATTATCAGTCTTGTAATATACACAATGGTCAGACTTGGATCTCTAAAATCCCAAGGACAACACATAGGTGTCAAAGTTTTGGTAACACATCCTAGGAGATTGCTTTAGACCATACAAATATTTTCTCAACCTGCATACTAGATTCTTTCCCTTTCACAATGAAATGATCTAGTTATGACATATGAATTTCCTCCTCTAAATTGTCATGAAGGAAAGTTGTCTTCACATCCATTTTCTCGACCTAAAAGTCATCAGCTATTGCAAGTGATAACAAGAATCAAATGATGTCAACTTAGAAACATCACAGAAAATCTCCCCATAATCTATTCCCTCCACTTGGGAATATCCCTTTGCGACCAACCATGCTTTATGCTTCTCAACACTACCATTAGGACCCATTTTTTTCTTGGACACCCATTTGCATCAAATACAATTGTATCCTTCAGTCAAAGGTATCAACTCCCACGTAGCAATCTTTTTCAATGTCGCCATCTCTTTGTTCATGGCTTCCATCCAGGAATCTGCATCATGCATATGTTGAATCTCTCTTGTGCAAATTTGTCCTTGATGACAATATATGGTACTCTGGTATTTTGATGGTTACTCACTCAGTTAATCTGCTTTCCTGATTGGCATATTTACTTCTCAATTGTTACTATATATGGTGGTACTAATAATTTAACTCCATGTGCAGATCTTAGTTGAGGCATTCTGGTTACAGGTTCTATGTTCCATTATTCAGGTGACATGTTTCTATTTTGATATTTTGTGCTTTAGTATTTCACTTGATTACATGTGTTTGGAATGTTCAGTTCTTCTACAGGCTGATTAATTATGGCTTGATCATTTACAAGCTTCTTGAAATTGAAACATGTTCTTGATATTTGTCAAAGGTATATTCCTCCACTTTGAGTCAGTGGCATGGGTATGAGAAATAGTTTGTTAATGTTCTTGAAGCTCTCGGTATTCAGTTTTTGGCATATTATAGGGGTTTGATCATTATTGTGCTTATGTTTTTGAGATACTCTTTGATCATTCCTTCTCTCTTCGTACATGGTAATTGGCATTGGATTATGGCTTTGTGAACTCTGCATGAATTCAATATTTATCTCTTCACAAGGTTTTGGATAATATTTGGCACATTATATTTGGTTATAATGAGGTGGCTATCGTATTGTTTTTAATTGATATTTCTTGGAATTGGCCATTATCCTTGGCACATTATATGCTATTGGACTTCTATGTGATGGAAAATTGGCTTTGGTTAAAGGTTTAAATGTTTGATCTCTCACTAGCAATTTGCATCAGGTCCATTGGTTGATATTTATTTGGGCCTTAAGGTCAACAACAGGTAAAGGTATTGATTTTGTTTATGTCACATTGGAAGTGAATTTGCATTGAATACTTGGGAACATCAAATCTTATGAATTCGACACTTTAATTGAAATAATGCTTGGCATTATTGAGTTGGCAGTTTACTTGGAATTTAGTAAATGATTTATGTTTTTGTTTTGGTCAGCATAATCATCTTTAATCTACCTACAAATTTCAAAAGGTATCATGAGTTTTTTCTTATCATTGACTGTTCTTTCAGACTCCAAGCAATTATCATTCTTTGCAAAGGAAATAGTGAGTTTTTTCTCTTGGCAGTTTAGGTTATCCTTTCATTTTTTTCCCTGCTCGAGGGTCTCAAACCCTTCTCTGGCTTCCACCATGGAATCATTCCCTTGGCCATTTCACAGTGCATGTTGTTGGTTAAATGTTCTTGGACAATGAATGGGAACTTTAAGAAGACCATTACAATGGTCGTTCTATGTGTCATCTCCCTACAGCTGGGTGAAGGCACGAGTTTGGAAGATGTCTTGGCCGTTTTGTTTGTATGTAGATCTCGTAATCTATTTCGTGATAGCAACTTCATCAATGATCACGAGTACTCCTTCTTATGTTTGTAGTCCAGTTCCATTACCTCGACTGGCAAGGTTGTTAGAGATATATATTTTTTCTTCTATATGGAAAATGGAAAAATGAAAAAATCAAGAGGTTTGTGAGCAGATCTGGTAATTCTTTTCTTAGTTAGAATTAAAGTGGATTTCACATGCCTAGATCTCATTTTAAATAAGTATTATCTTAACAGATTTAAGGAATGGAATTTTTGGGTAGTGGGTATTAATGAAACCTAAAGAATCTACTTTGTTTCACACTTGGAGTAGTTGGTAACTGTTCTTAATTGCTTCAGTTTATTGTGTTAGTTTCACATCATAATGATCTCGATTTGTTGAGAATTATTGGCTCAATTAATTAAGCTTTTGCAACTATGATAATGGGTATTGTTCTTTGAATATCTTCTCAGCTTCACCTGGTTCATGGGTAACTGATCTTTGAGTACATTCTCTTTTAGGTTTAAATTGCTTAAAATATCTTTCAATTAATGTTTATACAATTTTTTTTTTGTGGTTATTATTCATGCACACATGCATGTCTTGATACTATTATTGGTTAGGCTCTACCCTTGTAGGCTGCTCGTCTGGATAGGGCTCTGTCACTGGTTATTTTACATGCTATGTTTACTTGCCTTTTCTAGAGAAAAGGTTCTACAAAGAAAATCATTTGTATTAACTAAACAATAACTTGTTAAATATGTAAAAACAGTGAAAAAGGTCACCTCTTCATTTGTCAGAAAACAAATATTTTCAACTGTAACCGAAAGTTGTAAATTATTGATGTAAACTATAAATGGTTGAAAATGGAGAGATTAGGGTTTTATCATCAAAGAAAAACCTAAAAAAGGAGAAGGGAAGTTCTTTAATGTTGGGAGTTAGGGTAATTATTCTTTTATGCTGAAAATTTGGAAAACACAGTGTGTTGTTTGTTCTGTATTTTGTATAATGAAAGATTGAAAATGAGAGAGTGAGAAAAAGAAAGAGAGATCATATCACTATAATGCAGTTTGATGAGAAGTTGTATTGACACTATAACTAGATTTTTCTTCAAGCTGTATCAAGATTTGATAATGAATGGAATTCTGAAGAGTCATTCTTGACTTTTGAAAATTCTATGCATTGTCTGTCAAGAGGCACTTAACAGATATAAGAGAAATAGAGAGATCCTTTGTATCATTGTATGTTTCATTGAAAAGTAAAAAAGGGGTTGGTTCTCCTTGAGTCGGTGCTTAGAAATCAGCCATTGAGGCATTGTCAAAATAATTATTGAAATGAAAGCCTGAAAAATGTAGCAGGTTTAGGAGTAGTTTTTCTACCCCAGGAGGGTTTTCCACTCGGCATATCTTGTGTCTATTTGAGTTTATGTGATTCATTTGGTTCAATTCTTTATTTCTTTAAAATGATATGTTTCACTATTCTCATTTCAGTTTATGTGATTGCATTCAATACATGAATGATTCTATCATTGATAAATGAGAGCATATATCTGGGTTATTTCAGTTTCAATTAAATTTGGTAAAGAAGTTAATAACACTGATTCACCCCCCCCCCCCCTCTTAGTGTCTGTTCACTCCAACAATTGGTATCAGAGCCTAGGGTCCTCTGATATGACTTTCCACCCTAGGATAGATTTTGTACTTGGAGTCTATTCAAAATGTCTCAAGCTCATGAAGGTACTTTCATGACTAGAGCTCCATTATTTGATGGAACTAATTATGTATTCTAGAAAATCAAATTGGAGACTTACTTAACATCTATTGATCTCGATGTTTGGAGCATAGTATTGTCTAGATACACTGAATGAGCTACTTTGCCTACTACTTCTGATGAAAAGAAAATATATTAAACCAATGCAAGAGAAAAACTTGCTCTTTTGTGTGCTCTGACTAAATATGTCTTCATCAAAGTCATGCACTGCAATTCTACTAGTGAAATCTGGAATAAACTTGAAACTATCTATCAAGGAAATGAAAAGGTAAAATAGTCTAAAGTCCTCACTTTAAAAAACCAGTTTGAAGAATGAAAAATGAGGGATGATGAAAAAGTAGCTGACTACTTTTTGAGAGTTGATGAAATAGTAAATGCCATGAAGGGTCTGGGAGAAGAAGTCAAGGAATTTGATGTTGTAACCAAGGTCATCAGAACCTTACCAACATAATTTGAATCTAAGATAGCCACTCTAGAAGAAAATAAATACTTTACCCAGCTTACCCTTGACAGCCTACAAGGCACTCTTACTGCCTCTAAAATGAGGATTAGTAAAAATTGCACCATGACAAAAGAAGAAACATTTAATACTGAAAAGAAAGAAAGGGATGGGCTCACTGAATCAAAATTTTCTGATTCTAAATAATCCCACTTTGTGAGGAAACTCAAAAGGGTTCTGGAAAGTATAAGGGAAAAATTCCCTTCAAATGCTTTAACTATGGCAAGATAGGCCACTTTCCTGCAAAGTGCCCCTATGGTGACACAAACAGTAACAACGAAAAATCTAAAAAAATTGCCAAGAAAAAGGCTCATAGAACCAAACAGAAATTCAATTTCAAAAAGAAGAAATTTTTGTTCAACAAAAATGAAACAGACTCTGAATCTGAAGATTCTTTAGATGAAGAGGATGAAAATCTCTTCATGGCTGAAATCATTCAATAAGATGAAACTAACAACAATGATGCTGAACATGGTGAAGTGGATTACGAAGGAGAACTGAAATGTGCTCTAAAAGAGCTAAGGAAACTTAAAAAACAAATGCATGCTCAAGAACAAAATACTGCTAAAGAAACTTCACAGGAGCAACTCATAAATCTTGAGATAGTCTCATTAAAAACTCAACTTGAAGAATCTAAAAGAGTTGAAGACTGTCTTCGTATTGGCATAAGCTGTAAAGATCAAGAAATTCAAAAACTAGAACATGAGATTGTAAATCTCAGAAAGACCATTGAGAAATATGAGAGCACTCTTAAACTGAATGACATGCTCAGTAAACAGAAACTAAACAATGATAAAACTGGTATTGGTTTTGTGAAAGGTGAATGTTCAAATAACAGTGCAAAGGACAATGTTGTGGCTGGAAACAAAAGTCCTGAACTCAAACATCCTGATTTTCACAAGGATCATATTCATCCTTTTAGGAGCAATAGAATGGTTTATAACTCCTAACCTCTCTTTTATGGGTATTGTTACTTCTGCAATAAATTTGGTCACAAAGTGAACTCTTGTAAATTTATGAATTCTAGAACTCCTAGATTTGGCTTTAGGCAGTTCAATCATGTTTTTGCAAGAGAGATTAGATGTTTCACATGCAAGTCTTTGGATCATTTTGCTAAGCAATGTAATGCTGATCAACAAAATAATCAGCTGAAAACTATCAAGGTCTGGAAACCCAAAGTTGTCAACAACATAGAACAAATTATGTTTGTTCAAACTACTTTCCACTCTAAGAAAAAGGACTTATGGGTCTTGGACAGTGGTTGTTGAAACCACATGACTGGTGATAAAGAAAAATTCACTAATCTTGAAGATTATGTAGGTGGTTATGTGAAGTTTAGAGATAATTCAGGTATAAAAATCAAAGGTAGACATTCACTTCTTTTGAATGAAGACACTCCTATTTACAATGTGTATTATATAGAAGGATTAAAACATAACCTTGTAAGTGTTAGTCAAATATGTGACAGTGGCTATCAGGTCTTGTTCACTTCACAAGGATATGAGATTAAAAATAAGCTTGGAAAAACTATTGTTGTAGGAAGAAGGACTAAGGGAAATGTCTACAATCTCCTTGACACATCGAGAAATGATATAATCATGTGAGAAATGTCAATAGGGGTTCATACAATGTGACTAGAATAAATCCTTCTCTCTACGGTCTAGACAACTCTATTATATGTTATAGGTGTAATAGGTTTGGACACAAAGCATAGTGGTGTAAGAAAATTTTGATAAAGCCTTCTAGGGACTACATGTTCAAACAAAATTAAAATAATACCATGAGTAAGGAGAAAACAAAGCCTATACAAGTATGGAGAAGAAAGCAAGAAAAGGAAAATGAAGAACTAAATCTTGTGCATGCTACGCAAGAATCATCTATGAGCATTTGAAATGTTGTATGAAGACAGGGGGAGATGATTAATGCTCTTTGAATAAACCCCTTTGATATCAAATAAAAGACACTTGTGACACAATTATATTGTCCACCACTGGTGACCAAATTGTGATTAACCTTACTTTGTTGTAATGTATTAGTTGGGCTAGAAGGATCAATATCTTTTCTTTGTGCTTATCAGAATCTGCGGTGGTTTGTGTTACTCAAGTGCCTTGATTTATATGAATAATGTTTCAGCAATATATCATGTTAAGACAGTGAATTGTTTGAGGTCTTAATTGAAAGAATGATAGAGGCAGTTAGTTGAAAAACTTTAAATTGTAAATATTGAGTTCTATAGTGTTGTGCTTGGAAAACATGAACAACATACTAAGTAGTTGCTATAAATTTAGTTTTTTCTAGAGTTTTGGTTGTTGATGCAACATTTCGGACTTTGATTAAGCTGGTATAGTATATAAGTACTTGAGGACAGCAAACAACATTGATAGAAGTTTGGATATTCTTAGATGATGAAGATTTCAATAGACATCTAATGATCAATATTCTCTTTTGACTATTGATTATTACATGATACTGATAGTTTGGTGACTTGAGACTTATGTAGTGGACTGCATGCTAGAAGTTTGGCTGCTTTGTGTTATTCTAGTAAAAGATTTTGCTTTGAAGAACAAGGTTAGTTGCAATGAAAATGTGTTGGCCTAATTATCTTAATACAGGCTCCTTAAGTAAGTGTTGAATATGCAGTTGTATTTACTTGCCTGTTGAGGTATATAAATCTTTTTTGGTAGTATTATACTAAAGTGCTTCATTTGCAAATGAATTTGATCATCATACTGTGTTTTTATTATGATCATGGAGAAATGTGCAGTAAGTTACTGAAGAATTTGCACATTTTCAATAAGCTTGAGAAAAGAAATGGTGTCTTATAGATCAGAAAAGAATTTTTGTGAAGCCTCTTTGTTAGAGGTGCTTGTTTCTATGGTTGCTCTCATACAACTTGCTAATCTTTGTCTGCTGCTCTAATTGTATTTGTGATTGGTTTCATTGGGTGTTTGGCTTCCAGATGTTTGTCGTGCTTGTTTGACTTTGGTAACAATATTGGCTTTGGTGATACATTCACATAATCTGGGTGGCACATACTGTGAACAGTTGATTCTTGGTTCACATGTTTCATGGAAAGCACTTAGCTCTTGTGTGTTGGTACTGATGGTTGCCATATGATTCGCTACAACAGGATATGCGCTTGTGCATGGTTATTCATACTGGTAATAGTGTGCTTACAGTTGAAAATGTAGGATGAAGTTTAATATGATCAAAAGGTTGAACAGTTAGCCTTGATCTACAATTTTGATTATGAATCTTTTGTCAGGTTGCTTAGATAGTGGTTGTACAGTGATATTCAGAATTGCAGCCTTATGATGTTGTTGGATTTTTAGTCAGTTTGGTTTTCTCTTGATGTCACACCTAAGATTGGTACATTTGTATAGTTTCATGCAATTAAGATGATATCCATTGGCATTCATGGTTGTTCGGGATCATAAATTATGTTTATGTTACCGGTCACAATTTTGTATGGCAATGTATTTGTTTTAGGTTCGGCTTTGTATAACAGGTGACCAAGGTATTGGTTGGTTGTTGTATTTCATGGAGAAAATGGGGAGAAGATGGTTGTTGTATATCTTCCTTTGTCCTTATGAAAAAAAGGGGGAGAATTATGAGCATTTGGTTCCTGTATTTCATCTTCGCTTGGTGGCTAAGTTTTTGCCATCAAGGACAAAGGGGGAGTTTGTTGAATCTCTCTTGTGCAAATTTTTCCTTGATGACAATATATAGGCTCTGGCATTTTCATGATTACTCACTCAATGCATCTGCTTTCCTGATTGGCATATTTACTTCTCAATTGTTACTATATATGGTGGTACTGAAAATTTAACTCCATGTGTAGATCTCAGTTGAGGCATTCTGGTTACAGGTTCTATGTTCCATTATTCAGGTGACATGTTTTTGTTTTGATATTACGTGCTTTAGTATTTCACTTGATTACATGTGTTTGGCATGTTTATTTTTTCTACAGGTTGATTAATTATGGCCTGATAAGTTACAAGCTTCTTGAAATTGAAACATGTTCTTGATATTCGTCAAAGGTATGTTCCTTTATTTTCAGTCAGTGGCATGGGTATGAGGAATGGTTTGTTAATATTCTTGAAGCTCTTGGTATTCAATTTTTGGCGTATTATAGGGGTTTGATCATTATTGTGCTTATGGTTTTGAGATACTCTTTGATCATTCCTTCTCTCTTCGTACATGTAATTGGCATTGGATTATGGCTTTGTGAACTCTGCATGAATTCAGTATTTATCTCTTCACAAGGTTTTGGATTATATTTGGCACATTATATTTGGTTATAATCAGGTGGCTATAGTATTGTTTTTAATTGATATCTCTTGGAATTGGCCATTATCCTTGGAACACTATATGCTATTGGACCTCAATGTGATTGAAAATCAGCTTTGGTTAAAGGATTAAATTTTTGATCTCTCACTAGCAATTTACATTAGGTCCATTGGTTGATATTTATTTGGGCCTTAAGGCCAACAACAGGTAAAGGTATTTATTTTGTTTATGTCACATTGGAAGTGACTTTTCCTTGACTACTTGGGAACATCAAGTCTTATGAATTTGACAGTTTACTTGAAATAATGCTTGGCATTATTGATTCGGCAATTTACTTGGCATTCAGTAAATGATTTATGTTTTTGTTTTGGTCGGCATAATCATCTTTAATCTACCCATGTATTTCAAAAGGTATCATGTGTTTTGTCTTATCATTGACTGTCCTTTCAGACTCCAAGCAATTATCATTCTTTGCAAAGGAAATCTTGAGTTTGTTCTCTTGGCAGTTTAGGTTATCATTTCATTTTTTTCCTTGCTCGAGGGTCTCGAACCCTTCTCTGGCCACCACCATAGAATCATTCCCTTGGCCGTTTCACAGTGCATGTTTCTAGTTGACTATTCTTGGACATCGAATGGGAATTTTAAGAAGACCATTACAATGGTCATTCTGTGTGTCAGCTTCCTGCAGCTGGTGAAGTCATGAGTTTGGAAGATGTCCTGGTTATTTCATTTATATGCAGATTTGTTAATCTATTTCATGACAGCAGCTTCATCATTGATCATAGGTACTCCTTCTTATGTCTGTAGTGCAGTTCCATTACCTATCTGGCAAGGTTGTTAGAGATATATGTTTTTTCTTCTATATGGCAAATGGAAAAATCAAGAGGTTTGTGAGAAGATCTGGTAATTCTTTTCTCAGTTAGAATTAAAGTGGATTTCGCATGCCTAGATCTCATTTTAAATAAGTATTATCTTAACAGATTTAAGGAATGGAATTTTTGGGTAGTGGGTATTTGTGAAACCTAAAGTATCTACTATGTTCCAAACTTGGAGTAGTTGGTAACCATTCTTAATTGCTTCAATTTATTGTTTCATTTTCACATCATAATGATCTTGGTTTGTTAAGAATTATTGGTTCAATTACTTAAGCTTTTGCAGCTATGATAATGGGTATTGTTCTTTCAATATCTTCTCAGCTTCACCTGGTTCGTGGGTAACTGATATTTTAGTACATTCTCTTTGAGGTTTAAATTGCTAAAAATATCTTTCAGTTACTATTTATGCAGTTGTTTTTTATGTGGTCATTATTCATGCACACATGAATGTCTTGATACTATTTTTGGTTAGGCTCTACCCCTGCAAGTTGCTTGTCTGGATAGGGCTTTGTCACTGCTTGTTTTACATGCTATGTTTAATTGCCTTGCCTAGAGAAAAGGTTCTACAAAAAATGTCCTTTGTATTACCTAAACAATAACTTGTTAAAGATGTAAAAATAGTGAAAAAGGTCACCTCTTCATTTGTCAGAAAATAAACAGTTTCAGATGTAACCGAAAGTTGTAAATTATTGATGTAAACCATAAATGGTTGAAAATGGAGAGATTAGGGTTTTATCATCACAGAAAAACCTAAAAAGGAGAAGGGAAGTTCTTTAATGTGGGGAGTTAGGGTAATTATTCTCTTATGCTGATAATTTAGAAAACACAATGTGTTGTTTGTTTTGTATTTTGTATAATGAAAGATTGAAAATGAGAGAGTGAGAAAAAGAAAGAGAGATCATATCACTATAATGCAGTTTGATGAGAAGTTGTATTGACACTATAACTAGATTTTTCTTCAAGCTATATCAAGATTTGATAATGAATGGAATTTTGAAGAGTCATTCTTGACTCTTGAAAATTCTATGCATTGCCTGTCAAGAGGCACTTAACAGAAACAAGAGAAACAGAGAGATCCTTTATATCATTGTATGTTCTATTGAAAAGTAGAAAAGGGGTTGGTGCTCCTTGAGATTGGTGTCTCTAAATAGAGGGTTTGGTGCTCCTTGAGTCAATGCTCAGAAATCAACCATTGAGGCATTGTCAAAATAATTATTGAAATGAAAGCCTGAAAAAGGGAGCAGATTCAGGAGTGGTTTTTCTACCCCATGAGGGTTTTCCACTCGACATATCTTGTGTCTATTTGAGTTTATGTGATTCATTTGGTTTAGTGCTTTATCGCTTTCAAATGATATGTTTCACTATTCTCATTTCAGTTTATGTGATTGCATTGAATACATGAATGATTCTATCATTGATAAATGAGAGCATATATCTGATTTATTTCAGTTTTAGTTAAATTTGGTAAAGAAGTTAATAACACTGATTCACCCCCCCTACTCCCAGTGTCTGTTCACTCCAATAGCATACCCATAGCCTCTCTAACTATGAGGGATAACTCTAAGAACCCCTTTAGAGGAGTAAAAACTTGGTGAATCTTGTATACTTCCTAAAAAATATATTAATTTTAATAGAATTTTTTTTCATTTTACAGGAAAAAAAATCTCAATTGGTGAATCTTTTGTAATCACTTGAAGTCCTTGGAAAATCTTGGCAAATTACAATTCTTTAAAACCAATAAAATATTTTCATTGACTATTAAATCCTATGTTCAAACTAATAAAATATTTCCATAGGCGAATTAAACCTATTTTCAAACCAATAAAATATTTCTATTGGCAATTAAACCTGTTTTAGAATTAAAAAATATTTTTGTTGGTGATTAAAACATGTTTTCAAACCAAAAAATATATTTTCATTGGTGAATTAAACCTATTTTCAAACCAATAAAAAAATCATTGGTGAATTAAACATAATTTCTCATTATGTAATCATTATGTTATTATAATATATAGTCAGCTAACACCTTTTACTTAAAAAAAATAAAATTTCAAACCAATACAAAAATTCATTGGCAAAATAAACTGGTATACCAATAAAAAATGATATTGTGGGTGGCAAAAATATCAAATGCTACATATTGTTCTATTCTGGGATAAATTTTCCACACATCTAAATTCATTAATAAAGTGTCTAGAATGGGGACAAGTGTCAAAATATTTATTATATGTTCTTAAGTGAAGTGTTATGTCTGAAGTCAGATGTTAGCGCAAATTAAGATAGTTGACGATTGTTTGACGAATTTTTGATGGATGGTTATAGTTGCATTCTAGAAGAAAATCTCTGAAGCACTAGACTTGTGAATTCAAACCTCCAGAATAACACTAGAATCATTAGATTTCTAAATATCAATGGTTGACCTTTTATTACTTATTAAATCACTTAAAGTCATGACAGCCAAAAAAATATTTTATCGTTGACTGGCTACCGACAATTGAAGGTGGCTTGAGTTATGACTTAAGCCTTTGGATTCATTGTGGTGACTGACCCCTTGACCTAGTTGATTACTAGTTTTGTGGAGTATCCAATAATTTAATATCTCCTAAGTTCGATGATAAATATTTTCTCACGAAAACAAATGGTTGAGATCGGTGATTAATGATTGGGCGACTCTCGCGCACCCGCACTACTGAGAAGGTGATGTCATTAGCTTTTAGCGGTAATGTGGGATTGTGACATCTATCCTTGATGGGACCAAGCTTCAACTCATGGCTAATGGTCCAAAAGGAATCAATGGTTGACGCAAAGTTCATCAAAGATAAAAAATTATCGCAAGATCACAGATTGTAAAGGCTCCAATAGGATCAAAATGTGATATGCAAAAATGCTATATAATTGTTTGATGAATGTTCAATGGAATACTTCAGTTTCATTCTAGAAGTAAATGTCTAAAGCATTATACTTGTGAATTCAAACCTCCAGAATAACGCTAGAACCGTTAGATTCTAAAATATCAATGGTTGACGTTTTATTATTTATTAAATCACTTAAAATCATGACTCAGTTTTTTCAAAATAATATTGTCACATCAAGTGGTGAATTAAATGTTCAAGTTTCGAGTATTTGATGTCTTTGTTCTATATATACTTCACCAACTTGATGTTCTTCATATCATTTATAATATATTTGGATTTTCTTTCTTTCTTCTCTATTCTCAATTTCATTGTGATATTATGGAGTCTTCATGGCATAAAATGCTACCCAAATGTTTTTGGGAGAAAAGGAGCAACAACGCATACAATAGATGAAAGATGGGTATGGTTTTTACTATTCCTTGTGTGTAGGTTGAGGATGCAGTAAGAATTATTGTGGGTAGGGAATGGCTTCAGAACAACCCCCGTGCTCTATTTTTTGAGGTAGCTTCTGCTTTCTTATCCAATTGCATGGACATTTTATTGGATAAAGATTTGGTGAAGATGTTGGAAATACATTATTTTCAACCTTTCATTTACTCACTTTCTTTTTTGGATTTGACACTTGAGCATTATAATTTTGAATTTGGGTTAAATCCTGTTGGTGGAGTCTTTCCTAGAGTTGAATTGGTTGCTTCTATAGTGTAAGTTCTTTCCCTGGTTGTTATGAGGTGTGGATTGGTGTGTGATATAAAAAATGAATCATTGCAGAGTTTGGAGTTATGGAAGAAGGATTTGGGTGATTCCCTTTTCTTCTTTGATCTTACTTTGTTCAATTCAATTCACCTCCTACTCAAACACCCGGTTTAGGGCCTCTACTATTGTTACATATTTTTTTAGTAATGAATTGTGTCTATATTTTATTGTACAACTCTTGTAATATGTATTTTATGATTGGATGTTTTGCCACGATTAGTGGATTTTTGGCTAGGTTGGCTATGTACTTCAAGGCTACTTAAATTAAAATACTTTTTGTGGTTCCATTCTTGTAAATCCTTTTTGCTTTGTTCAATATAAAAATATAGATTTTAAGTTTGAAAAGATATTTATATCTTTTGCATGATTCAAGTTCAACATATAGTTTTGATCATAAGTGAGAAAAATTTATTGTGACTTATTAGTGGACATTTATAATTATTAAGCTACAACAAGCCAATTAATTCTTCATCATTTCAATACCTCAAAGTACTCTACCTTCCATTTAATTCTCAATCTTTTTATCAATTTTTCCATATCTGCCATATTGTCTTTCATTGAAGAAAATGTGGTTGTGGTACTACAAATTAATGCCATATGTACCTAGTAAATATTTAAATGATTCAAAATTAAGTTCCTCTTCTAATCCAAAATGAGGATTTTTTTTTATTTGATAACTTGATATTGAAAATGGCAAAAAGTATGGAACGTAGCACATGCTTTCTTTTTATCATTTTTTGCATATTTGTCAAATTGTATTTATTTGAAGAAAATATGGTTGTAGTACTACATATTAATGCCATGTGTACATCCAAAGTGAGTGATTGGATAACTTGATTACAATGATGAGTTTAAAAAAAATCAGAATTGTATAAAAAAGAAAGGAATAAATTGATGGAGAGGTTGTTTGTTGTAACTTCAGAGCCTAAAACAACCATGGTATTACTATATTTTACAAAAATAAGAAAATAATGGAGTGCATGTGTTTTGTTCCCATAGTTCAAAATAAACCACAAAATTAGCTGGATCATTCTAAATTTAAGGTGAGAAAATTCCAATTGAATTTTTCTAAATACAAAATACTAACAAAATTAATGTATCAATGAAGAACAATGAATTGGTGTACACATCATTGCTAAAGCAAGAGAGATAAATTGTTTTTGCATATTCAAATAGAGAAGTTACAGGTAGACCTAGAAAATGAGAAAGCAAAGAGGAAAGAAACAGATAACAAGAGAAATAAATTAGAAAAAAAAAACCCTCTACATCAACAAGCAAAGAGGATAAACAAACAGAGGTGGAATTGAATGAATTGAAGCAAAGGTTAGATGAGAGAAAAAATAAATATGATGAGGAAAAATTCACTTTTGAAAAATTAAGACAAAACCTAGGGAAAGCAAATAAGCGGTGGGAACAAAAATTGGAGAAAGAGAGAAAAAAATTGAAAGATTGGTCGCAAAGATGAGGGAAGTAGAAAATGAAATAAACTCTTGTAAAAATAAGTTAATTGCATTTTGTAGAAAAAGAATGAGGCATATGAAACAAAATATCTGGGAGGAAATAATGTAGAGGATTGATCATTTGTGTGAATTGTTTCAATTGATTGATGCTATGAGACTACATTATAAGAATCTCAACAAATATTGAATGTACGACAAAAATATGCTGGCAGTAGAGAAATCTAAAAATCAAGTTCAACAAATAGTCTACAAAGCCAATGCCAATGAATTGAAATCAAAAGGGATTAATAATTGAATTGATGCCTCAATTATTTTGTCATCTATCATTTAAAAGTGTTTGAGAATGCGTGAAACAATGGAGTTTGTGCATCTGGCTGCAAAAAAGATGAAGTTGGATGAAAAGGTAAGGAACTTGACAGAGCTTGGTTTTCCAAAGGCTTTTAACACAAATGAGTGGTTCATTGGAAATGATGATTTCAGAAAGAAGATTGAGGGTGCAAGGAAGATTGATTTGGACTAGTTTCCTCAAAACTTGGATGAGGTGAACTATTTGGATTCCATCAAACCATTAATAACCTTGAATACAACTTTGACTGAAACATTCAAGTCAAGTTCCAATTTCAATCATATATTGTTAACAAATTTTCAAGTCAGACAACATTAGTTAGAACAAATGACAATTCTATCACCTAAATGGTGGAAGTTGCTACAAAAGCTAATAGAATGAATTGATATTAATAATATGAGTTTCCAAGTTCCAACTCAGCTCTATGCAGAGTTGTATTTGAGGAATATTTTACACTGCCTCTATGTATTCCATCATTTGAAAATCAATAAAAACTAAAATTCAGTAAGTAAATTAATGTGTTGATGTTCAATTAATTATATTATTTATTTTATCAATTGAAGAAAAACTTTGGTTTCAACTACTATATACACATTAAATGATTGTTGATGTTCATTGTTGTATATGCTACTATTGTTAATATTTTATTAAGCATTTAGCTGAGTGATGAATCACCGAGTACATGTTTAACACAATTAAATATGAAATTATTAATAACATGTTAATTTACTCAATCTGATGCATAATTTCATAGAATACAATATAAAATATCAACTATAGTTTTAAATATAAAACTCTTCGTAATCCTCAACTAGTTAAATTAGGGTTGTTAGGTTTACAACCTAGGGCTTTCTAAAACCCTATTATCCTAAAACCATGTCATTCTTTTTTTTTTTTGTTGACAACATTCACTTTTTGACTGGTATTTGACTTATGACATATGAGTATCAATGTCGTGAGTCTCGCGTCCCATTTTGCTATGAAGTTCCCCTTTAATATTTTGTTAAGCTCTACTTATTTTCCTTCCTAATGTTTTTTGTGTTCCTGGGACAACTTGAACATGTGTTACAATATCACCGTGTCGCCAAAAAGTGTAGCCTTGACACTTTTCGCTCACTTGGACCCTTGCCTATAGATTTTGGACCATTTTTAGCCTCTTTTTTCCCCTTTCCAAGACTTGTGCCAAAGTGTTGTAAAAACATTTCATGCTTTCCTAGGCTTTTCATCACTTAATCAACCCTTTATTATGCTATAATGAACCCTTAATACACATATAAGTCCCATCTTAGTGTGTTTTCAGAAGACAATCCCGACAAGCAACAATAATCACCTTTTAATTCCCGAAAACTAATGAAATTTTCCCAAGTGGACTAGGTCGCCACCTTGGGTGACCTAGTCCCATGTGGCATAAAAATTAAAATAAACTTAATTTTCTTTCTGGATTTTGTCTCTAAAACCCTAAAGTCGGCCTATATGGTGTTATTTCAAGAAAATTAGGGCATAAATTGTATAAATAAGCCTCAAAACCCTAATTAATCATGAGATGCATCACTCAACTCACACTCCTCTCATCTCTCACCTCTTCTTCTTCTCAAGCAAGCTAGGGTTTCTACATTCTAGGTCAACAAGACATCTTGCTAAAGCAATCAAGGGTTGAATCCTCCATGACTACAACTCAAGATCTCTCGTCATGACAAGGTAAATAACTCCATTGTTTCATGCTTTATTTCATTGTATCTTCATTTGATTTGATTATCTAAAAGGGGCTTGACCAAAGGCAAGCCCCCATACTCTAACAATCAACATTTCTTCTTCCTTCTTTGTGTGTTTGCAGATTTAGGTATTTTGTAAGCTTGGAGATCATTCAAGAGTGGATTGAAGACTTGTTGGAGACACCTCCTTGTTGGATAGGTTAAGAGTCTACACAAAAAGACACCTACAGGCCAAGAATCAAACTTTCATATCTTAACACTTGGAGAAGCAGAAAATGTAGACCGTTACCTCCAAATTCCACTTTCAGACTTCCCAAAAGGCTAAAAGGGACTAGGTCGCCATTAGTGGTGACCTAGTCCCACCATACAAGTATTTTTGGGGTTTTTGCGGATTTGAGTACCCTTTTGGCAGAAACGGGTCTCTGCAGATTTTCCTAACAGAAGGACTAGGTCACACAAAATGGTGTAAGTGTCCTTCTCAGCTTCTGCAATAGTTTTTCCAGGATTCCAGACCTTCAAGCCATCCCCTTTCAACCTCTAGGTGCATATATTCCTTTTTATTCATTTATGTAGTTGTTTATTTATGTAACTTCCTAGGTTATTTTGCATATCATAGTGTATTTTCTAGCATAGTTGCATTCTCTAGCATTTACATTCATAGTTAGCTTCTATTTTCAGTTTACTATATTTAGATTAGTTCATTTAGACATCACAATCACACACATTCACAATCCCCCCTTTGAATGAACCCTAAAGTGAGAAGGTGTGAAATAAATACCTCTTTCCTCTTAGGTGCAATCCCTAGAAGTGTAAGAGTACATCTTTAACCTATTCATTTTTGGTGGTTCAATCACATTGTCTCTTTGGTTCGCTGAGTGCATGGTTTTTTCATTTTCTAGCCCCGTAATAGCCCAAAATGATGACATGTGTCCAAATATTTATGAGGTTTAATGTTGTTTATCATTTCAAATATTTTATTCCCATGGTGTTGAGTCTTTTTATCTTGTCCGAAGTTGACCCCCCTATTCCCAAGTCACTTTAAGTTATTATTTTAGCATGTGCATTTCAAGGAAGCTCTTACCTTTGCAGAGCTCTAACAATTCTGACACTTTTCCTCTACAAAATGGTGAAATGTTGATACATATTAAAACATGTTCTAAGTTCTATTGTAAAGGAACGATCCTTTGTGGGGCCATGGTGGGACAAAAAAATTTCTCTAGCAAAGTAATATAATGACATGTGTCAACATCTTGGTGCTTCGTGGTGAGCTCTTCTATCACTGGAGGCAGATTTTTTTCGTATTCGCCCTTTGCGAATGAGAAAAATAGTAACACCTATCTATATGGAGATAAAAGGAGGTTGTCACTTTCCAGGAGGGCTAGTGTTGTTTGTTCCCATGTCGATTCCGCTGAGTCTCTTTTTGTCATTTGAAGTTGGTCCCCCTATTCACTAATCACTTTAAGTTGTTGTTTAACACCTGCATTTCACATAAGCTCTTGCCTTCTTAGAGCTCTAACAATTCTGACAATTTTCCTCCATGAAATGGAAAAATATCAACAGGTATTAAAACATGTGTTGAATTCTATCACAAAGCCATAGGCCTTCACAGCACCATGGTGGGACTAGATTTTTTCTCTAAAAACATCATTAGATGATGAAAAGTGTTAACATCTTGATGCTTCGTAGTGAGCTCGTCTATCGTCAGTGACACATTTTTTTATTCACCCTTTGCGAATGAGTGAATTAGTGAAATCTTTCTACATGGTGACAAAATGAGGTTGTCACTTCGCACAAGAAAATTCAAACTAGTGCGATGGCCGTTGATCTAAAGATCTATGATCGAAATTCAAACTAGGAAAACGTCTCTCACTGGTCACTCATTTAAGCATGCGAAGGAAGTAATGATAGATGGGATTAGAATAGTATTTTTTATTTTCCAAATTCACGATGCTAAGGATAAATTACTTGTTGAAATTCATTTCTCTCACAAATGCTAAGGCAATCAAATGATTTGTTGCAATTTTTTGGATCAAATGAGGGTTTTTCTAGTGCTAATTAGGGTTTTCAAACAAGTAAATTAACCTTTTCAGTTAAATTCAAGAAGAACTTAGGGTGTAGGGAAGATTGTTGTTAGTTTAGAACCATAAAATAGTGAAGAATTAAGGGCATACGCTGCTGATTTTTTCTCATACCCAGACCCTTAGTTGGATAGAAATTCTATAAAACCCAAGTTAATAGTATAAACCCTAGCCCACTATAATTCCACAAAATGGTTGGAACTTCAGTTGGGAAGAGAAGACTACTGGAGAAAGAGATAATTGCTTTACTGTTAGGGTCATCAAAGAGACCAAAGGTTGGTTCGGGGTCTAGTGATGTTACAAAAAAGCTCATGGATCGGGGTAGTGGATGCAGAGATCCCATCATTCCAAATGAAGGATATGTATTGTTCAAGAACACATACATGAAGGCCTATGTAGATAGGACAATTTACAGCATTCAAAACCTTGGATTGGGTAGGCTTGTAGTGCCTAATGTCTTCATGAATGCATAATTAATAAGTCAACTAGCCATGGCATATGACCCAAAATTCTAGGTCATTATTCTCCACCAATGGCCAAAGATTATTTCCATTGGATAGAGACCAAGTATGTAGGGTATTTCAGTTAGATCCTAATGAGCACCTTCCATTTGACCTGGTTGTTGAATAGAAAGTATGAGAGAAACAAAGATAGTTACAAGGTCAAGTGGTTGCCCTGCTTTAGGAAAAAGGGGCCAAGAAAAGAGTTGCAAAGGTTTGGAAGGGGTGATTTGGAGCCTTTTTCTTATGAAATCTTTGAGCCCTACTTTTAGAAGAAATATTTTTCAATGATGTAGGTCTTAGGGATGGATAACCAAATCTAGATCCCTATAAATGTGATGGTCTTGGCAGTAGACATTTAGAGTAGGGATGTCAATAGACCCTATGACTTTGTAGAGTATGTTCTTGACCAATTGCACATGTCCCTTTGTGAAATCAAGAGGGATCCCTTCGGTCATGTAATCTTCAAGTAGTATTCTCTTCTACTAAATATGATATTGTATGCAAGATTACAAGTAAGGCTGCCACATTTGAAAATAAGGGCCATAGGGGAGAAGAATGTGTTGTTACCAGCCCAAGAATAGACATACTTACGGGACAAGCACTATAAGCATTTCAACTATGCTGCTTTTGAGGAGTCTTTTTTCAAACCTCTAAGGAAGGAGCTAGTTTCTCGCCACTGATTTGGGTTTATCACAAGAGGTAAGAAGATTCTTGAGGCCTTTGACCTCACCCCAGAAAAGAAGATTGATCATAACTGGGGTGATTGGTTCCTCTATTCTGATGCTACAATGATCAGAGTTTTTGGGACCCTAGTTGCACCCCATGTTCTTCCTAAGGATGTCCTTGACAGATTGAAATTTCATGAGATCATGTGGCAACTAAATGAATCCGATAAGATTCATTTCAGGAAGAATAATAACTATGCTCTTATTCCTAATGTAGTGGTGTTTTAAGATTTCATGGCTCTATGAAATATGCCTACCAATTTTTTCTTGATTTCAATCTCAATTACAATGTAACACGCGCCCATTAAGGTTAGCTCCAAAACCAAAATGATGTGGAATAGTAACTCTAACCAAGAATGTTCCCTAAGACTCGATGAGGGAGGAGGGGTGGGCATATGGTCAGAGGATCCATAGGAGTTGAGTAACTCAATAACTGAAACTAATTACAATTGGAAGTGAAAAGATAAAACTCAATGCCAAGAATGTTCACCCAGATCCTTGGAAGGTGAGGTGATAGTATATGCCGAAGTGCATATTACAAAATTGAAATAAACTTAGGCAGTGAACCATCCATTAGAGATTTCCACAATTCCACTTAATGAGTGGGGGGAATGAAATTACAAATCAAATAATTCATCTATTATCGCGGGCATCTAGTCGTCAGTGGGTACAAAATGAGAGTAATAAACTGAGTTCTTTTTCCACACTGGTGATAAACCATCCAGGGGTTACATATGTGAGGAATTATGCACAAGAAAAGCAGTAAAGAATGACTAAAACAATACTACTACAAATTACAAGTGATTACAATAGAATTAAAAGCACAATTAATAGAAGATGATCTCTCTTAATGATACCCTTCTGAATTATTGAAAACCCAACCAAAATCTGAACTTAAAGCAATCTGATTTCTCAAACCAGCAAACTAAAAACAATCAACCAGCAAATAGAAACTCAATGAAATGCTCAAAACTCTCCAAATATACCTCCTAATTGAATGAAATGAATTGCAATGACTTCCTAGAGGATAGGCACCTAATGTGCAATGACAAAATTGCATCAAAACTCCATCAATTATTTAGCACAAACTCCAATGCCTCTTGAAATGGTACGGGCAATTTTGCAAGATAAAATAAAATAATTCAAATTAAATTCCTATCTTCTGTGGAAAGGGGAACCCTTGGTTTAGAATCACAATGCATCAATACCTAGAACAAGATTAAATTTATTCAAAAAGTTGCTAATAAAATTCAACTTCAGCTATATGAACACCAACAACATAGAAACTGAAAATAACATCTAAATCTTTCACATTGAAGCTTAATGTGCACTTCTGGGTGAACCAAACTCTCAATCAACCATCTAGGAGACCATAGTTTCAGGCCCAAAGAATGGAGTAGAATTGCTAAGCTCTCCCTTAGCCAGCTTATGAAATCAGTTTAGCAGCATAACTTTACAACATTTTCCAAGATGATAAATGAGAGAACAAAGGCCTTCTTTTATAGAATTGAAGATGATTGTTGGATTTCCATCTTCCTCCAAAAGGGACGCCCATTTTAATTTTGCAATAATTTAATTTTTAAAACATTTAATTCATCTTTTTTCTCCTCTTCATTTTGGCGTCCAAGTTTCCTTAGGGAAATGTTAAACATTTAAATGTTTAATTTGTTTATTTCCTTCATGAGGTGTCCTCCCTTAATGGACCCCATTTAAAACAACATTAAGTAATTAATCTAGGCCATGGGGCCTAAAATTAATTTTAAAACATTAATGACTTAAAATAAATCATTTCACCAAAATGGGCCTCAAAATGTTGAAAGCCAATTATGCTCCAAACTGCACTGCCCAAAATGGAAACTGAGTTGACTGTTGATGCTACTACCCAAGATGGCACTGCTAGAAATAGAACTTACTAAAAATAGTAATTTCTAAAAAAATTTCCAATGTCTTTGCATGTCATACCACTACGAAGCTCTTTGGAAACCCAGAAAGAATCCGCAATCCAGAACTCGAAAATCCTATGTGTTGGCTAACAATAGCAAGTTTTGGAAAAGGTTGTCAGATGGAGATGCATGTTACACCATTCTGAAGCTCTCCAAAAACCTAGAAAACTCCACCAGACATGCATCAAAAACACATACATGCAAACCTTCAAAAATGCCTCAAAACCCCAATAAGATAGGAAACCCTAATTTCACCTCTGATAAGCCTACAAGCTTCCGAATACAGGCTATCAATCACTAAAGAGTGAATGGCTAAAATGGGGATATTTCAATCTACCCTTCCCGAAATTGCTTGTCCTCAAGCAATGCCAAAGCACTCCAAACTGATCCCACCAAAACAAATAGGATCTCAGGGTCCCATGTCCATCTCTGAAAAGACCCACCATGTTGATGTTGCACCACTTTGATCATACAAATGAAGCCATTGTACCAGAACTGCACTAACCTTCCTTGCAACCTCAAAAATTTAACAAACCTGAAATTCAAACTGAAAAACATGGAAGGACTGAAATCATAATTTTTTCGTATCTCATGCCCAACAAACTCTGAGGAGTTAATATCATCAATGCCAATGACTATCAACATTCTGGACATAAGGAAAAATGATCTAAGTATCTCAACAATATTCTTATCAATGAAACTCCTCAAAGCATCAAACAGAGTCACAACTCCTTCAAGGCTTCTTTCAAAGAAGAAAACAACTCTTTAAAAAATCTCAACAGTCTCATCCTTAGAACTCCTCGAGGATGAACAATGCCTCCTCTGAATAATTTTGATATATCCAATAAGGCTTCTGAAAAATTTCACCAATCTCCCTACAAGAGTCTCAAAAAGTCAAACCAAATCAAGCATTGGTTTGCTGTCCCAAGCATATGTACAAGTAAATGTACAAAGATAGTCATTGAGATGAACCTAAACACTATCTAGATGCAGATTCAAATCACTCCAAATCTTCATTTCTCCCACTTGAGACAAAAAATCATGGCTAACAGGAGATTGGAAAGTCTGAAAATGAATGCACCAACTATTGAACAAGACTGAAATGGTCAACTTGAGATCTGATTTAAGGAAAATCAGCATCCAAGAAGATAAACAGCTGCTGCAAAATTGAAAATCAGCATCCAAAATATTACAACTGCTCATAACCACAGCTGAAAACAACCTTTCTGAGGATTTCATCATAGAAAAGAACCGTTCATTGCTTGAAATCTCTCTCCAATCTATTTGTTGATGAACAAATGGATCCATCAAGTGGTTGGTAAGGAAGGGAACATCACCATTAATTCTGAAATTTTGATCCTTATCCCTCGAAGGAAGCTTCCTACCATAACCCAAAAGATTTTTCATTCCACATCAAGGGTGCCAAACAGAGATAACTGATCAAGAATGATCCACCACACCCTTAAATAAATTCACAACATGTTATTGAGTGTCAATAAACTCCAAATGCACACTCAGAAAATTATTGACTTCTTTAGTGAACCACTGAAGTCTATCCAAAAAACCTTCAAAAACAAGGAAGCCTGAAACAAACATTGTCTTCAAATCCATCTCCCAAGATAGGTTAGTGTGAGCATTACTCAATCCAAAGGATAAATTGTCAGGCATGTAAACAACATGTTTTGCCAAAACATGTTTTGACAACACCTTGGTGTCAAAGATGGGGAAGTCATCATGAATCAACACTTCCCATATGGAGACCGAATTCTCTAAACCTCTTATACATTCACTTACAAGCAAGCTTGGAGTATTATCAATCACAAAATATAACTTGTCCTCACATTCTTTGAGATGTTTGAAATCAGCTAGCTGGTCTCCAACCTCCATTACACCCAATTGAGCATTCTCTAACATGCACTTCGTTGATTCAAGCTCAAGGGTAAGCTTATCAACCTTTCTTTCACTTCCTTGAAATGCGCCAATGATCTTCTTTGTGAATTCATAGGCGTAATCTCGATCTTTAATCCAGCATTGATACTCTGATTTCATAATCACTAAGGAGTCTTTAATAAATTGCAGATTAAAGAGTGACTCCATCCCAAACTCCTTCATGTCTCTCTTCAATCAAACTATTTGAGCGGTTAAATCTGAATAAGACATGCACCTCATCCTCAATGGAAAACATGAATTGACCTTTCCACTCACAAAAGTGCAAGGATGGTGAACTGCTGATCAGCGGCATTTCAAAACCAGAAATTTGTTCCTTGTCTTTGTTGCCCCCATAGTTGCTCCAAGACTCCTGTCTTTCACAACCCACCAACTGAAAATGCTCAAGGTCATGAAGAGAATGAAATCCTACCAATTCTTCGGGCCTTTGTTTACAATCAACTTCATGATGTGGTAAATCTGATTTGAATTTGATAACTTCTTTAAAATATTCATCATCAACGGCCCCGTGGTCTTCAAGCTCCATCTCCCCTTCACTGTCTCCATGTTTATTTGTTAAAGTAGCCACGAATTTGATCAATGAGCCATTATTGATTGTAGTCTTGAGAATTTTAGCAGCAACAAACTCTTCCATAGTACCTATAACTATCTTATAAAAATCATTGTGGGTCTTTCCCATGCAAGCTACATTGTCAAAGACATCTTCTCCTTCAAAGGTCTTCACAAAGCTTGCAATAAAATCAAAATTATGCACTTTATTGGGATCAAAGGGAAATTTATCCCATACAAGCTCTTTAACAAAACTAGGTGCCTTCACACCCGGATCCCAAATGTTGAAAGGATGATTATTTTTATCAAAAGGAAACTGCCCTTCGAACTTCACTTGAAATGGTGATTCTTTGAATGAGACACCTCCCAACTCACCAAAACTTAAATCTTCATGAGAATATTTCTCCAAGATCTTAGTTTGATGACCAAACTTAAAACCACATGAATCTTCATTATTATAATGAGGGAATCATCACTAATAGCTGGTTTGAAGATTATATCCTCCTTACCTTCAATAAGAAATTCATGTGAAAGTATAATATTGATCTCTTCATTTGTAGTCACAAACATACCAAGGAGGTCTCCTTGATTCCTTGACATAGACTCTTCATGTGTAATCAAAACTAATGTTGCCTCTTTGCATTCATCCTCAACTTGTGCAGACAACTGCATATCAATAGGTACTTCTTGGGATACAGCCTTAGAATCATTGAGAAACAATATTTCATTTCCATCTTCTGCATTAATGACTTCCTATTTTTTCTGCTCTGTCTTCTTCAAGTGTGGCTGAAATTTTCTCACACTGAATGAATATATCTTTGATCAACATACCAATAGTAGAGGAATTCTTTCCTTTTTGTTCATGAATGTTTAGTAGAAATGATAGGATGTTTTTAGGAATGTCATCCATCTCATTGATAGTTAAGATAAAAAAAAATTCTCATTTCTGCAACTACATCCTCCTCTTGTTCACTCCAAGTTGAAATGAAGAGGCAATGCATCAAATAATATATTTGATCTTTCATACCCAAATCTATCAGCAACACACTTTTTTTGAGTTTTGAAAAGATCTTCAGTATATAAACTCTTTTGGAGTACTATTTGCTATCAGTTTCATCAAGATCTTGAAAAATTTCAACAAACATATGAAGAACTCTCTTCATAGTTTTATCATCATAGGGCACCAAGGGTGCCAAAATTCTCATCACTTCACTGAGGCATGAAGTAAACAACAAATTTACTTCTTCATTAGGATACCTCACCCAATAGGGCTGATTCAAAATGGTCATTGCAGAAGCTAATGCCAACTACATTTCCTCTGAAGGTGATTGCTTCACTTGCGTCAAACACTGTTCTAGAAAATGAAGAATGTTATCTTCATTCTCCCTTCACTGAAATTCTTTATCAAGACTCTTTCCAGCCATATAAAATGTCTCTACCAACTTCATCTCTTCTTCATTAGCCATACCTTAATATGACAAGACAAGGTTTCTCAAACCTCTAAAAAAGTGTCAACTTCAAAAACTTCTGAAGTTGAAACTAAACTCTGTTCTACTTTCAGATGTAGTATCTGTCTTCTCTGACTCTCATCTGATAAATGAAGCGCAAAAACTCATAGGATGGCAAGAAAACAGGCTTTGATAACACTGAAATATGCCTACCAATTTTTTCTTGTTTTCAATCTCAATTACAATGCAACACGCACTCGTTAAGGTTAGCTCCAAAACGAAAATGATGCGGAATAGTAACTCTAACCAAGAATGTGCCCTACGACCCAATGAGGGAGGAGGGGCATGCATATGGTCAGAGGATCACTAGGAGTTGAGTAACTCAATAACTAAAACTGATTACAATTGGAAGTGAAAAGGTAAAACTCAATGGTAAGAATGTTCACCCAGATCCTTGGAAGGTGAGGTGATAGCATATGGTGAAGTGCATATTACAAAATTGAAATAAACTTAGGCAGTGAACCAGCCATTAGATATTTCCACACTTCCACTTAATCAATGGGGGGAATGAAATTACAAATCAAACAATTCATCTGTTGTGGTAGGCATCCACTCCTAAGTGGGAATTCACCACTTTTCAGTGGGTACAAAATGAGAGAAATAAACTGAGTTCTTTTTCCACACTGGCAGTAAACCATCCAGGGGTTACATATGTGAGGAATTATGCACAAGTAAAGAAATAAAGAATGACTAAAATAGTACTACTGTTAATAGTCTTACAATGTAAGAAACTACTGCAAATTACAAGTGATTACAATAGAATTCAAAGCACAATTGATAGAAGATGATCTCTCTTAATGATTGAAAACCCAACCAAAATGTGAACTTAAAGCAATCTGATTTCTCAAACCAGCAAACTGAAAATAATCAACCAGCAAATAGAAACTCAATGAAATGCTTAAAACTCTCCAAATATACCTCCAAATTGAATTAAACAAATTGCAATGACTTCCTGGAGGATAGGTGCCCAATGTGCAATGACAAAATTGCATCAAAACTCCACCAATTATTTAGCACGAACTCCAATGCCTCTTGAAATGGTACGGCCTACTGAAAAGGGAAATTTTGCAAGATAATATAAAATAATTCAAATTAAATTCTTGTCTTCTATGGAAAGGGGTGCCCTTGGTCTAGAATCACAAAGCATCAATACCTAGAACAAGATTAAATTTATTCAAAAAGTTGCTAATAAAATTCAACTTCAGCTATATGAACACCAACAACATAGAAACTAAAAATAACATCTAAATCTTCAACATCGAAGCTTAATGTGCACTTTTGAGTGAAGCACACTCTCAATCAACCATCTTGGAGACCATAGTTTCAGGCCCAAAGAATGGAGTAGAATTGCTAAGCTCTCCCTTAGCTAGATTCTGAAATCAATTCAACAGCATAACTTTACAACATTTTCCAAGATGATAAATGAGAGAGCAAAGGCCTTTTATAGAATTGAAGATGATTGTTGGCTTTCCATCTTCCTCCAAAAGGGACGCCCATTTTAATTTCACAATAATTTAATTTTTAAAATATTTAATTCACCTTTTTTCTTCTCTTCATTTTGGCATCCAAGTTTCCTTAGGGAAATGTTAAACATTTAAATGTTTAATTTGTTTATTTCCTTCATGAGGCGTCCTCCCTTAATGGCCCCCATTTAAAACAAAATTAAGTCATTAATCTAGGCCATGGGGCCTAAAATTAATTTTAAAACATTAATGACTTAAAATAAATCATTTCAGCAAAATGGGACTCAAAATGTTGAAAGCCAATTATGCTCCAAATAGCACTGCCCGAAATGGAAACTGAGCCGACTGTTGATGCTACTACCCAAGATGGCACTGCTAGAAATAGAACTTACTAAAAATGGTAATTTATGAAAAGTTGCCTAATGCCTTTGCATGCCATACCACTGTGAAGCTCTCTGGAAACCCAGAAAGAATCTGCAATCCAAAACTCAAAACTCCAATGTGCTGGCTAAAAATAGCAAGTTTTGGAAAATTTTGTCAGATGGAGATGCACGTTACACCATTCTAAAGCTCTCCAAAAACCCAGAAAACTCCACTAGACATGCATTAGAAATGCATACATGAAAACCTTCAAAAATGTCTCAGAACCCCAATAAGATAGGAAACCCTAATTTCACCTTCGACAAGCCTATGAGCTTCCGAAAATAGGCTATGAGTCACCGAAGAGCGAATGGCTAAAATGGGGACATTACACACTGAATAGGGATGGTATGGAGCTGATCCTAGAGAAGTTGTTCTCTTATAGATTAAAGGTAGATAAAGTCAGAAGCTTTGATCTAGAAGACTTCATCAACAAAGAGAGGGGTATCTAAAAAATTTCATCCTATCATCATGTATGTGATAACATTGAAGACCTGATCAGGAATTTCTCCTTAGAGAGCCAAGTAACCAAAAGAAGGGAGCAATGGGTCAAAATCAAAATTATAGAGAACAAAAGGAAGATGGTTGACCCATCCTTGAGAGGTTCATTACCACACAAGGTACCCCATAGTCAGGATGATGACTATGCTTGATAATGTTGGCCAATTGTTGTCCAATGTCGGACAAATGCATCCAAGAACTTTAGGTGTGTCCTCTTCATCTAGAGTAGAAGTACCCCAAAGCCCCCAACCAGTAACCCCAGTATAAGCTATTGATCCAATTGATCCTAAGGAGATGGATGAAGATGCATTGGTGATCCAACAGGAAATTCCTCCTCCTAGGATGCTTATTGAGAGGCCCATAGATGATAGGTCGATCATCAATTTTGAGACTGGTGGGGATGTCATTAATGAAATTTGGGCAAGGGCCAACTAGGAGTTTTTGAATAATGAGGCACTCATCAACACCCAAGATTTCAGGGACCTAGTCCTTGAGAACAAGGGACGGGAGTTTAGGGAAACCCTCACTACTGGTAGCTTCTTTGAGTAGGAGCAAAAGGCCACCATTGAAGAGTTTTGGAAAAGGGTAAATTAGGAGATGGAGGGAATGAATCCTCAGAGAGGAAGGGAGTTGGTGAAGAAGGAAGGATGTCTACTACTGCCAGGCTAGGATATTTTCTTAACCATTGCTTTTGATGCAATAAGGAAACATCAAGCTGAGGATCTAATTTTGAGCTTAGAAGAACAAGCAAAAGATCTATACTTTAGGTCTGGATTTTGCCTAGACATGAGACCTTGGTTGTTTGGTCAATTTTCCCTGAGACTAATAAGACACATGTCATATCCAACCCAAATGATCTTATAGGGAATCTTGTTGTCAGGAGAGTTGGAGACACAAGTGCTACATAGAAAACTTCTTTAATAGTAAATGCAACTCTATTCACAGAGGAAATTTTTAGGAAGTTGTAAGGTGATCTAGACAGAGAAAATTCCCTAAATCAAAACCTTGAGCAAAGGCTCAATGCAGTCTGGGGGTCATTTCCCCCTCCACAACAAATAGAGGATGCTCAAGCCTCACACAACATAAATAAATTAGAGGTAGAGATAAAGTAACTCAAGGAGAAGCTGAAACAAAGCACCTCAGAGGTCAGGTCAACAAAGGAAGCATCATCAAAGAAGACCTCTAATTTGGTGGACACCATTATGGGATATAGATTTTCCAAAATCATCTTCCATATTAATAAGGTGTGGGATAGTTATGCACAATTGAAGGATGCTTTCTCTTCTCACAACCAGATATGGATGAGACTAAAATGCACACAAGTCAAGTGGTCCCTATAGGATTTGAGAAATACAAATCCACAGAACCCAATGAACACCTGCATGCAAGAAACTTGTCATAGAGAAAGAGAGAGAGAGAACAAAACAAGGGTTTGGCTCTGACAATGTGCAAAATTGTATTATCAGAAAAATGAATGAATCAAAAAAAGATACAAGAGATCAATCCTTATAAAAGGAGATCTAAACCTAAAGGAAACCCTAACCCTAAAGGTGAGTGCATTTAATAATTAATATTAATTATTAAATGACTAATATATGTGCATAAAGCAAAAGCTTAAGAGGAGAGTAAAGTTAATTAATTACTTTACTCTAACACCCCCCCTTAAGATGAGCAAGAGTGCAGCTACAAACATGTGCAAAAAAGAAAATGTAACTACAATGCATGAAAGTAAAATTGGGTCCTAGCAACTAGGCCTGATCAGGTATCCAAGTACAAGGAAATCTCTATGAAATGGAGAAAAGGAGAAAACCCAGTGGGAAAAAAATCCTCTCCAAAAAGAGATGCAAAAAGAAAGTACAAATGGAATGTCTCAAGAGACTCTCTCAAAAACATATGTAGATATACAATCAGATACCCCCCATGAGAGAGAGTGGAGACTCCAAAGCCCCCCCAGAATGAGAGAACCCATGTACCAATGATCAAACTGATGTGTCACCTCGGAGGAAGAAACAGATCCAACGATCAAAGAAGAGGAAATCCTTGGATGTGAGGTGAAAATGGAAGTCCTAGATGATGTGCATTGAAGAATGAAACAACAACATGAGTGTATGAATAACAAAATGGTGAATCAAACAACTCAAGATGATCCTGAAATGGAATCTCCAATGAAGAAGGGATAACAAGTGTGTTGAATCTGTCATCTGTGAGGAAAGGAATATCCTCAAATATGGCCTCAATAACTACACTTGATGGCTCGATGAGAGGAGCAACAATGTCAGTCACAACTGAAGAGGTATCCTGCTGAACAAATGTGATCTCAATAGGAGGAAGAGGTGTAGAAGTCTCAACACTAGTCTCATGAAGAGATGGAAGAACACATAAGTTCAAGTGACTGAACTTCTCCTCAGATACTACATGCTCTCTTTTAGAAAGAGAGGGAGATTGTGGACCAAATTGTGTAAATGCATACAATCGAGAAGAATGATCAATTGTCCCTGTTGCAACAATGTTGCCAGTCTGAATGTCTCTGATGTGCACTAAATCAGGTGTGAACTCAACTGTCTTCCCTGTCCCACTATGAGCAATCTGATAGATGGAGATAAGGTTAGTGGACAAAGATGGAATGCATAGTACATCATTGAATGTACCATCATCAATATCGATAGAACATTTCCCACATACACTCATATAAGTGTTATTACCCATCAATATGTGTGGTGAGGATGCAACCTCGAAAGATGAGAACATGTCCTGAGAAGATTCCATATGGTGTGAAGCACCTGAATCCAATAGCCATCTAGATGAATGTGAACCGGTGGTTGCACATAATGCATTACCCTTATGTGGGGCTTTTCCATCTATCTGGAATGATGATGATGAAGAAGAAGACCCACCTGAAGTAGATGAAGAAGAGTGATGAATATGGCTCCTCTCAAGGAGAGCTGTCAAATTTGAAACCTGTTTTGCATATCCATCTATCTTCTTCTTATAACACTTGGACTCATCATGTCTTGGCTTAGTACAATAAGCACACTTAGGTTTGTATTTCTTCGATGTTTCCCCCTTAGGAGAAGGTGAATCAAAATTATTTTGTGAACTAGAATCCTTCCAATGCTCTGTGGTCTATGGTTTTGGTTTCTGCTTCTGCTTCTGCTTCCCCTGATATGACTGTGCTACCAATGCTTGGTTCTGTGAATCTGAAAGTGAATCCATCTGCTTGAGCTTGGTTTGCTCATGAGTCAAAGGATCAAAAAATACCTCAAAGGTAAGCATGACATTGCGAGCAACCAAGGCATCCATGGTGGAATAGAAGGTCGAAGAGAAGATCTGAAATGGACCCTGAAGCTTGGAGAGTATTAGGAAGATGCACTCTGTATTAGTCTTAGTCTTGCCACAACCCTGCAAGATAGATCTTTATTGTTTGAACTTCATTAGAAAGTCCTCAATGGAAGGAAATGAATCAAGTACCAAGGAAGTCAACTCAGCCTCAAGCTACAATGCTCTGAACTGGTTGATAGTGCCAAAAATTCCATCAAACTTGGTCCAAATGGCTCTAGGTGTGAGACACCCTTCAAGATGAAACAGGAGAATGTCGAAAATGTGCAAAGCCATCAATCCCATAGCCTGATCCATATTGTTCCTGTGTTGCATAACCTCAAAGGGGTGATTCAATTGAGGTTGAACCTCATCCAAATAGGACCATAACCCTTGAGACTAGAGAAGTGTCATCATGCGACCCTTCCAAGTGTGATAATTATGCAGTGTGAGAGGCTCAATAGATCTGTTGGCCATGTTGTGAACTGTGCCTCAACTGCTCTAAATTTTTTTATTATTATTTAGTGGTCTTTCAGAACTAGACAGAAGATGCAGAAGGGGATTTTTTTGTTTTGGTGTTTATAGATTCTAGTTTTCTGATGTAAATGACAGAAAGCAAGAAAAAACACCCCCCCACAATGCAAAAAACCAATCCCCAGTACAAACTGAAAGCCAGAAAACAATAGAAAGCAATAGATGTTTGAGACAAATATTTGTGTACCTGAAGAATTTTCTGATGAAATAAACTACAGATCTGGAAAGAGCACAGAACCACCTTTCCGATGCCTATTTGCTTTCAAAAAATGGAGTAAAATTGAGCAGGTTATGCCCCTCGGAAGTGCAAAATGATCATCTGACTTTGACTGTGAAAAAATGCAACCAAACTAGAAAATTTTGAAAAAATTCCTACACTATCAAGACGGGCTCACAGCCAGCTTTCCAACGCCTACTTTCGTTCGAAAAACGAAGAAAAAATGACCATTTTATGCCCGATTGAGTGAAACAGCTCCGAAAAACACAACAAGGACCTCCAGAGCCCTCAGGGGCTAAAAAAATAGACCCCTGGTCTGCTGGATGACTAGGGGATGGGTGCGAGTGGTGCAGTGGTGGACCATGGGTGGCAACCGGGCGGTGCAGCTGGCGTTTGGCGGCATTGTAGTGGAGGACCAGCGGTGGGCCGATGGTCGGCCTGTGGGTCGGCAGCGCCACTGGCTGAGCGGCTGGTGGGCAGCTGCTTGGTGGCCGATGCGCAATGGCCCAAATAAACACTAGCCACACAAAAAACTTGTTTTTTTTTTTTTTAAAATTTTTTTTTAAAATTTTCACCTCGTAGATCGTGCCCTGGGGCCGTACGGCCTTGGGGTAAAAAAAATTTGCTTCACCTGGCAACTTTGTCCAAACCAAACATATTTTATATCAAAATAGGGGTTTTTGGATGCTGCGAGCTCAACGATGAGGTGCATTTGAGCTCAAAGTGCACCAAAAAAATAAACCCCCTATTCCAAATAAAAACTAGAAAACAAACACAAATCTGATGCAACCAAAACCTAGATCTCTAATTCTTTCAAAAACTGAACAAGCTATAGCAGATCTGGCTCTAATACCATGTAAGATTTGAGAAATACAAATCCACATAACCCAATGAACACCTGCATGCAAGAAACTTGTGACAGAGAAAGAGAGAGAACAAAACAAGGGTTTGGCTCTGACAATGTGCAAAATTGTATTATCAGAAAAATGAATGAATAAAAAAAAGATATAATAGATCAATCCTTATAAAAGGAGATCTAAACCTAAATGAAACCCTAACCCTAAAGGTGAGTGCATTTAATAATTAATATTAATTATTAAATGACTAATATATGTGCATAAAGTGAATTCTTAAGAGGAGAGTAAAGTTAATTAATTACTTTACTCTAACAGTCCCAAGGAGTAGAGTTGTTGAGATTGTTGGTTAGCAATTCAACTTTTGATGGCAACTTGATATCTAAAATTTTGAAGGAGTCAAAATTTTTGGATGACATGATGATACATCACAATATATATAGATATTTAATGAAAAGTGAGCCTAATACCTTTGAGGGCTTTAAAGAATTGCATATGCCTTCAATTTTGGTCAATGAGTGGGAAATGGTGGCATGTGCAAAATGGAGATCAAAGTTTTCCAACCTCCTCACTCCCATGTATAGTAAGATAAATAAAGAGGGTGAGGTTGATGCTGACCAATTAAATGTCTGTATGGATTCACTCATAAAATTGGAGTATGGTTTTATTGGTTTTCCACCCCTAGTGCAAGTTTTGATTGGCAATAAATACATGACACATTTGGAGGAGGTCAATGACTTGTTTCCACTAAGGATTGGCACCTCAACAAAGTAGGTAAAACACATGGAAGATTAGGGTGATGCAAGTTGAGTTGCATTTCAGTCAAATCCCAACCATAGATATTGTAAGGAAACTCAGGTGCGGAAACAGCTTCCTACACTAATCTCTTAAGGAAAGTATGGTGCAAATTCGTTTTAAACCCTTACAATTTCAGATTCGTTAATCTACTTAACAAAGATATTGCAGCAATATACCATACATACAGAAAATGAAGAATGACACAATGATTTACCCTGGGGAAAACCTTTCGGTAAAAAACCCCAGCACTCCAAAACCTGCACAATGTATTATCTTCAACACAACGGTTACAACACACTTGCAATGCAAGTTCTTTCAGGAGATTTCCAACTCTTGAAGACAAAATGCGGCAGCATGAAAAAACATTCCAACAATACACTCACATCACAAATCTTCGCAACCCCTAAAAAACGCTTATATCATGTGCTTCCCTTTTAGGGCAACTTCCGAAGATAACTATATTAGGGTTTTACCATTCTCCGAGAAAATAGGAACTCGAAAATTTTTTTTCAGGGCGATGCCCCGAACCCCACTATCGTGGAAGAGTGTACAGTACTCAACTTTATCAATTGCCACATGTCTTCACCTGTCATTGAATCTTCCAGACATAGCTCTTACGTGTCATAGGAATCCGTCATAACCGTTTCAGCCATGATCTCCTTACACACAATTCAAGATGCCGACACATTAAGTGGAGTGACACATCAACATGCAAACTAGACATGTACACTCACACTTAATTACATTATTTGCAAGAAATACATTTTACAAAACAAATAATAAGAATAGGAATTATCCAAGGTTGAGACACCTTATTCCTAACATTCTCCCACTTGTCGAACACCTTGTAAGAGCAATAGGAACATAACAGGAATTAACCGCTATAGGCCAAAAGGCCCATAGACTCCAAACACCATCTGAACTTCACAGTGCCCACTGGTTTCGTTAATGCATCTGCAACATTCTTCACAGTATCTACCTTCTCCAAATTTATCTTTCCATCTTCCACCATATCTCTCACAAAGTGAAACTGCACATCAATGTGCTTCGTTCTGGCATGGAAAGTTGGATTCTTCGCAAGGCAAATAGCACTCTGACTGTCACACCAAATAGTAATCTGTTCTGCATCAACACCAACATCAGAACACAATCTCCTAAGCCAAATGGCTTCCTTACAAGCATGAGTAGCAGCCATGTACTCAGCTTCTGTAGTGGACAAAGCAACCACAGGTTGTCGCTTACTCATCCAACTGATGGCACCACCAAACATAGTGAAAACATAAGCACTGGTGGATCTCCTGCTGTTAATATCACCTGCCCAATCTGAATCCACAAATCCACGAATACAAACTGAATGTGGAGATCCAGAAGAGTTACCATGGTAACATATGGAGTAATCTGATGTACCCCTCAAATATCTGAATACTCGCTTAACTGCATCCCAATGTACCCGTCCAGGGTTAGCCATAAACCGGCTTAGGACTCCCACTGCTTGGGCAATGTCTGGTCTAGTACAGACCATAGCATACATAAGACTGCCAACTGCACTAGCATAAGGTACTCTACTCATGTCCTCCACCTCACTAGGAGATTTTGGACAATCATCTACAGATAACTTTGTTCCCATTGAAACAGGAACACATAGTGGTCTACAATCTGCCATGCTGAACCTGTCCAACACAGACTTCACATACTTACTCTGACTCAACCAGAGTTTTCTGTTAGACCTGTCTCTACTGATTTCCATACCCAAGATGTACCTTGCTGCCCCAAGATCTTTCATCTCAAACTGTGCTGACAACTGAGATTTAAAATCAGAAATCATACCCTTACCCTTCCCAAACAGCAACATATCATCAACATATAATGCAACAATAAGAAGGCGATCATTTTCAACTCTGAAATAAACACAATGATCTGATTTCGATCTTACAAATCCAATTGACAACACAAAGGCATCAAACTTAAGGTACCACATCCTAGGAGATTGCTTCAAACCATATAGAGATTTCTTTAATCTGCAAACTAAGGATTCATTACCTTTAACAATGTAGTGCTCAGGCTGTGACATATAAATCTCTTCCTCCAAATCACCATGAAGGAAAGCTGTCTTCACATCCATCTGTTCTATCTCTAAATCATATGATGCAGCAAGAGATAACAGAAATCTAATGGATGTCAACTTTGCAACAGGAGAGAATATTTCACCATAATCTATTCCCTCTACCTGTGAATACCCCTTTGCAACCAATCTAGCTTTGTACCTTTCAACACTCCCATCTGCACAAAATTTCTTCTTGAACACCCATTTACAGCCAACATATTTTCTCCCTTTAGGCAAAGGTACAAGGTCCCAAGTTTTGTTTTTCTCCAATGAAGCCATCTCATCATCCATAGCCTCAATCCAGGAACCTGCATCTTCCATGCCCAAAGCCTCTTTCACAGATCTAGGCTCATCAGTGTTAGTAATCAAAGCAAAAGCACAACTGGAATCTAACATAGAATAACCAAACCTTTCTGGTTGCTTTCTTTCTCTCATGGATCTCCTCAAGGGTTGAGGTTGAGGTTGTTCTTCCTCTTCTTCCGAACTATCAGAGCTGCTAGAGCTCTCCTCATCATTAGACCCAACATGGTCTCTCTGTTCAGTCTTCTCAGGGGTAGGAGGAAACTGAACAACATCTTTTTCCTTTTCTTTTTCATCTGGTTGTAGCACAATAGGAGAAGATGTTAGCTCTCTGAAAATAACATTTCTACTATACAGCACCTTACTAGTCATAGGATTCCAAAGCTTGTATCCTTTCACACCAACACTGTATCCGATGAAAATACATTTGACAGCTTTGTTTTCCAACTTAGATCTTTTCTCCTTTGGAACATGTGCATAAGCTTCACAACCAAAAACACGAAGATGTCTAATTGAAGGCTTCTTACCAGACCACACCTCCATGGGTGTCTTACCAACAAGAGCTGATGTAGGAGATCTGTTAACCAGATAGCAAGCAGTGGCAACAGCTTCGGCCCAAAATTTTTGTTCTAGGCCAGCTCCACTAAGCATACTCCTAGCCTTCTCCATCAGTGTCCTGTTCATTCTCTCTGCAACTCCATTTTGCTGCGGGTGTAAGGAGTTGTCTTATGTCTCTCGATTCCTCGTTCTTTACAGAACTGTTCAAACTCTGTGGAACAAAACTCACCACCATTATCAGTTCTCACACACTTGATTCTTTTACCAGTCTGATTCTCCACGAGAGCCTTAAATTCCTTGAACCGACTGAAAACCTGTGTCTTACTTTTTAGGAAATATATCCAAGTCCTTCTACTGTAATCATCTATAAAAGATACAAAATATACAGAACTGGAGATAGAAGGAACTTTTACAGGACCAAAAACATCAGAATGAATAAGATCCAAAAGTCCAGAAGACTTGTGAGAACTAGAGTAGAACTGAACACGATTTTGCTTACCATAAACACAGTGTTCACAGAAATCGAATTCGAGATTACAATCATTTAGCCCCTCAACGAGATTTTTAGTTTTCAAGGTCCTAAGACCCTTCTCACCAATGTGGCCAAATCTCATATGCCACAACATTGTCTTTTCTGCAGGAAGCTTGCCTTCCAAAGTGTTTACACCCTTAGGCACACTTACTGCACTGCCATCGGAACCCATTGCCACAATCTTCTTTACTGCTCGTTCAGATGGTGGGGATGAAGTGATAGCCGCTCTCTTCTTTGAAACAGAAGAACTATTGCATTGAGCAATGCATGCATCAAGCTGAAACAAAGTACCTCTCCTAGTACCTTTAGCGAGCACCATAGATCCTCTTATCATCTTGCATCCATCTTTCGAAAAAACAACTTGCACACCTACATCATTCAACATACTTACAGATAATAGGTTTCGTGCCAAACCCGGAATGTGCATAACTCCATTGATTCCCTTTACTCGTCCATCAGGAAATCTGATAGTGACCCTTCCGCGTCCAACTATCTTTAGGTGAGAATCATCACCCAAGTACACCTTTCCACCATCAAACTCTTCATATTTTGAGAACCAGTTTCGATGAGAGGTCATGTGAAAAGAAGCACCCGAGTCTACTAACCACACATCATCAGATGCATGGGCTGCCAAAGCTGCAATAAAAGCATCTCCATCTTCTTGAGATTTTTCAGAAGCTGAATCTGAGCCTTTCTTCTTCTTCTTCGGTTCTTTGCAGTCCCTCCGGAAGTGCCCAGATTTATCACAGTTCCAACATTTCGCCTTGGACTTTCCAGGAGTCTTAGAACTCCCACGGGATTTGGATCTGCCCTTCTTTGACTTATTGTCATTCTGCTTTCCTTTGTCGTTGGATCTCCCGCGAACAGCAAGGGCTTCCTTAGACGAATCCGAAGTCTTTCTTCGCATCTCCTCAGACAGCAGTGAAGACACCACATCATCCATACGGAATGTGACTATAGTACTTCCGAGAGCCATCACAAGATGGTCCCACGAATCCGGCAAGGAACAAAGCAGGGTCATACATCGATCCTCCTCCTCAATCTTGGCACCAGATGATGCCAACTGTGCAATCAATAAATTGAATGCATTGAGATGATCAGTTACGGATCCACCTTCCTCCATTCTTAAAGAATACAACTTCTTTCTCAGGAACAACTTATTCACCAGAGATTTGGCCTGATACACAGACCCAAGCCGTTTCCACAAAGAATTTGCAGTAGTCTCATCAAGAACATTCAGAAGAACGGCATCTGCTAGACAGAGTCTGATGAGACCCTTAGCCTTCCGATCCTTGATATCCCAATCCGCTTGAGGTATCGCTACAGGTTTCACATCAAGTGAAGTAGCCTCCCATAGATCGCGGTCTTCAAGCATGTCTTCCATCTTGAGTTTCCACAACTCGAAATTAGTGCCATTAAATTTCTCCACCTCCATTCTACTGTATGAGGAACTTGCCATCTCAATCTGCAAATAAGATTCAGAATGCTCTGCACAAAAAACTCCCACTCAACTTGAGATTAGCTCAAAAAACCCTACCCAACAACTAGGATCAAAAGTTGATCAGGCTCTGATACCACTTGTAAGGAAACTCAGGTGCGGAAACAGCTTCCTACACTAATCTCTTAAGGAAAGTATGGTGCAAATTCATTTTAAACCCTTACAATTTCAGATTCGTTAATCTACTTAACAAAGATATTGCAGCAATATACCATACATACAGAAAATGAAGAATGACACAATGATTTACCCTGGGGAAAACCTTTCGGTAAAAAACCCCAGCACTCCAAAACCTGCACAATGTATTATCTTCAACACAACGGTTACAACACACTTGCAATGCAAGTTCTTTCAGGAGATTTCCAACTCTTGAAGACAAAATGCGGCAGCATGAAAAAACGTTCCAACAATACACTCACATCACAAATCTTCGCAACCCTAAAAAACGCTTATATCATGCGCTTCCCTTTTAGGGCAACTTCCGAAGATAACTGTATTAGGGTTTTACCATTCTCCGAGAAAATAGGAACCCGAACCCCACCCCACTGGAAGAGTGTACAGTACTCAACTTTATCAGTTGCCACATGTCTTCACCTGTCATTGAATCTTCCAGACATAGCTCTTACGTGTCATAGGAATCCGTCATAACCGTTTCAGCCATGATCTCCTTACACACAATTCAAGATGCCGACACATTAAGTGGAGTGACACATCAACATGCAAACTAGACATGTACACTCACACTTAATTACATTATTTGCAAGAAATACATTTTACAAAACAAATAATAAGAATAGGAATTATCCAAGGTTGAGACACCTTATTCCTAACAGATATAACTATTGTATGTATTTTTCGTATAAGGAATGTCAAAGATGTCCAATCCACCGTAGGAAGAAATTTTTAAGAATGAAGATCTTTTGCCATACGTTGATTTTAATGTCATAGGTGAACTCCAAACTAATTTTGGAGTGTCTAGTTTTCTAAACCACCATTGTTCATTGTAAATTTTGAACTTCTTATGGTAGTTGAATGAGGCTTTTTGCTTGTTGCTTCCCTTGTGTTTATAAAAGGGAATTCTAAGCCTCATTCAAGGGGTTTTGTTTCTTAGTTTTTGTAAGTCTTAGGTTGTATGGTTGATTCCTATGAAGCTCAAAGAAGAAATGTTGTATAATTTATGGATTATATCACTCTTATCATTCTCTCCATTGTTGTACTCATTACCCTTGAATCAATATAATCAAATATTATCTTTGTTGAAAATGAAGGTAAAACTGTATAAAAATGTAGCTTAAAATTTGTAAATCCTATGTAACTGTAGATTCAATTTTAGTATTCTTTGTCACAATTTATTGTGTATGATTAATCTTTAATTAGATTAATTTTAATGTTGTAGAAAATAGACAAAATATTGTAGAAGAAATATAAGACATAATAGAAAGGACACAACATGTACGTGGAGAAACCCTTTTTGGAAAAAACTCCACCAGAATTTGATCTTGCTTGTATTATTTAACCTTTGAAAAGCTTACAATAACACTGATTCAATTCTCCTTGATATGCTTCCTTATTCTTCAACAAATCTTCTTCACAACATGCAATATTTTCTCACAAAACTCTCTCATACAATTACTGCAATAATAGACAATATTCTTTCTTACAAACTCATAAGAGTTATCATATATAAGATCACAAAGCCTCTTGCGAAAATCCATGCATAGGGTTGCCAAGTTGAGTTCAAACATGCATACATAAGTCAAACATGAGTCTCCCTCAAAGTTGGTGCCTAACACTGAAGTGTTAAACTCATACTTGTCAAAAATATCTTATGCAAGCTCATCCTCAAAGTAGGTGCCCAAACTGGGTCCCACTTAACTGAGAATTATAAATATCTTTTCCATGCAATAGTTGTAATTCAAAGATTCCAACTTGGGTGCCCAAGGTGGGCCCAAGTTAACTTTTTTTAACTAAAACATATGTGTCACCAATTCATGCAAAAAAATTTGCATGCATAATCCTCCATCTATTAATTGAATGTATCCACCTATTATCTGTCCATGCAACTCAAGTCAACTGAAACATAATTGAACTAAACTAAATTGAACTGAACTGAACTAAACTGAACTAAACTGAACTAAACTAAACTGAACTAAACTAAACTGAACTAAACTAAACTAAACTAAACCGAATTGAACCGAATTGAACCTCGTAAACATCAATCCCTATTTAATAGGAACTCAACATGCATACATCAAAATCTCTATTTTGAAGGAACCTAAGATACATTTTTGAAGTGTCCTCAATTCACCAACCAGTTAACTAAACCAAGATGTATCCCATCTCCCATGTAGGCACCCATGTGCTCCTATTTTATAGGAGCTCTCCCAAGGTGTCCCCACATGCTCCTATCATTTAGAAATAACTACAAATGTGAAATTAAATGTTTATTTCATTCCAAATTAATCTCTTCCTAATCCTAGTGTTGTGGAACACATTCCAAGGACTTAGGAGATACATAAAATAAGTTTAGAATGCAATTAAATGGCATCCTATTCCTAGCAATCTTTTGGTTCACATTTCACCTTTTGTGTTATGAATGTATGAATGTATGAGTTTTTTGTTTCTATTCAAGTATTTTGATAATATTGTTCACTTGTTGGTTTTTAAAATGTTATTGTAAGGTAGTAGGGTTATTAGAAGCCATAAGGTTGTTCTATTGTAGGAGTTTTATTACATTTCTAGACTCTATGTAGTGTGTGGATAAGGAACTGGTCAATCTAAATCTTAAAGATAAAATCTTTGATAGAATTAGTTATAAAATCAAAATAAAAACCTTTACTTTTCTATAATTTTATTATTTTATGTTTGTTACGCGACATAAGATAAAGTATTCTGCAAGTCCATGAGCCCCTAGCAGAATGTCCTTTTCTTGGTTGTGAAACTACGAAAGGACATTGTGTGATGATATTCTCACGTGGTACATGGGAGAATTCTATTGGAGAGAGGGGATGACTACGTCCTTTTCAAGAACTTCAAGGCTCCACAAAATGTTTCCATGTGGCGAAAGATAAAGGATTCTGCAAGTCTGCGGGCCCATAGCAGCATTTCCTTTTCTTGGTTGCAAAATCTTGAAAGGACACTATGTGATGATATTCTCATGTGGGATGTGGGAGAATTTTGTTGGACAAGGGGGACGGTTGCATCCTTTTTAAGAAAATCAAGGCTTTAATCATCATTGAAATTTGAGATTTGTACATCCATTTCTAGATGAACGACCCACATTCAAAATTGATAAATGGGTAGATGAATGAATTGCACTTGCACAAACAAGAATTAATTCTAGATGTGATGGATTATGGCTCATAATTTCCTTTATAAATTTTCAGTTCATTTGTTTGGTCTGGCATAGTATTAAAAACTACAAAGGTGTGCCTATTCTGTGTCAACTTGAGCTGAAGCTCTAAATAATTAAAAAATAGGTACACGCCCTTCTTGGAAAAATTCACCATTGTTAGTCTTGAAGCTCATAATCAGGTCGGAAAACTTTGTTGCAAAATTTTGTAGAAATCAGTTTTAAATCATTCTAGAATTATGAGCCAGTCAAACACCCAACCATCTAGCTCTACATCTAAAAGACCCTTTGAAGAGGATATTTTGGTGCAGTTGTCGGGTTCCTCAAAAAATCCTCAACATCAATGTAACCTCAACCCTAATACAATAGAGGGAATGGTAGACATAGGCAAAAATTATAGAGAAGCTAAGATGAAGTACCAGGATGACACATTCACTAGGTGGGAATTGTTCCCACATTGATATGAAAAAAGAAACCATTCTACCCCTTTCTCCAATGCATGGACCTATGATTTGGGGAAATAGGTTGTTCCTAATATATTTATAAATGTGGAACTCATTAGATTCCTTGTTTTTGGGTATGATAAAAGTACCAGAGAATTAGGGAATTGGATGGAAGTATCCTAATAGATTTAACTAGGGAGTTTATTTGTGAGGTTCTTAGACTCAATGTGGCCGCAGATAAGGTTATAGACTTTGCTTCTTTTAGAAGAAAATACAAGCAAGACAAAAGTAGCTTCAAAGTGAAATGGATCCCTAGGTTTAGATATAAAATATTCTATGAAAAGTCATTGAGAATCCCTGATAACGAACATGAGCCTTTTGATGTCAAGTCTTTTGAAGACTATTTTAGAAGAACAAATTGTGCATTATGCTAGGTGTTGGGAGAAGATGCACACTCAAAAATGAGATAAATCTTATGTATATGGTTGTTGATATACAACATTCTTTTTTCAATAATGACTTTGACTATGCCACCTTTTTAGTTGAGGCTATTCACAATCAGTTGGTGGACATTAAGAGGAAAAGTGGTAAGGAATCAAAGGTGAATTTCATGTGATATTCTCTCCTTTTCCATATGATTTTGTACAAAGGGAAAGATCATTTCAGCAGAGTTTTACAACTGAACATGAAAGATAAAGAGGGCAACGATCTCCCAATGCAATGTTGGACCCATATTTGGGACAAACATTGTAGTGAGTCTTACTATAATTATTTTGAGAATTTCTTTGTAAGACAAGTCATGGAAAGGTTGGGTCTACTTGGAGTCAGATTGCACAAGGAAATTTTGGATTTCCTTAGGCCCAAAAAGAGGAGGTCGTAGTTAGGAGTACAACATAATTGGGGATATTTTTACCTCCATGACAACTCAGTTGTTAATAGAATATATGGGCACCCTCAAGGCCCCCATGTGCTACCCAAATATGTGTCACTCAAGTTGGAAATCATGGAAAATTATATGGAAATTGAATGAGAATGATCAGTTTCATTTAAGGAAACAAAAGAAAGGGTCCTTTTTTTCATTATGTTATTGCCTTTTTAGATTTCACTTCAACCAAAGATTCCTTAGATAGGATGAAATAAATTCTTGGGGAATATAGGTTATTTCAATTAAATTTCAAGGATTTTGACCTTGAAGGTTCCATACACAAGGTTAGGAAAAGTATCAGAAGGTCTTATTTTCACTATCAGGTTGATGAAAATGAAGATGTCATAAGAAATTACAAGGATGAATCTGAGGTAAAAAATAGAAATGTGAAATTGATTTCATTTAGGAAGGTAGAGGCTTCCAAGATAAAGAATGACAAGGATTATCATGGAGCATTTTCTAATATTGTTGACCCAGTTGCCAAGATTGAGGTGGTGTTGAAGAATTTTGAAAATTTGTAGGTAAGGTCCCTATAGTGGAAGAGAAACTAGAAAATTGACCTAGACCTTCACCTAACCTCTCTATCAAAAGGCCCCAGCCTCAGGGGTCTATTATTAGAGAAAATGTTGAATAAGACCCACCACAGGTTACTCCCTCTCCTTCCCCTCAAACAATCAATGTGGATTCTAATTCTCCCCCAAGAGAGGAACTATAAAAGATGGTGAAAGTTGAGAAACTGCCATTGTTGGTTGACAATCCCATCAATCTAGATGAAATTGAATATTTTCATATCACCATGGATGAAATTCAGCAATATATGCCATCCCCTCCAAGACCAAATATTGTTGGCCTTCTTCAGCAAAGGTTCAGGTTGGACATGGCTATGGGGAGAGATAACCTCAATAATGTTAGGGAATTGATATGTTCACAATTCATATATGATGATGAGTTTATAAAATCTCAGGAGTTTGAAGAGTTTTTTTTTAGATCAAAGAGGGAGGAGTACCTTAAAAGAGTTTGGTTGGCACAAGAAGATGTGCCTAGCGAAAAGTATGATGAAGTAGTTGCAAAGGTAAGGGAAGAAATGAATTTTGAGTCCAAAAACATTATGCCTGACGAAGGGAGAAGAATGGTGGAAGATAGTGGATTGATACTGATCCCTGAATGGGACATTTCTTCTACAATTATCTTTGATACTATTAGGAAACAAGAAGGAGAAGTTTTCTCCACAAAAGAGGAAGCAGAGATGGCATTTTCAGGATCAAGGTTCAACCCACATTGGGAATCCCTCGCAATTTGGGCCCTTTCCCCAACTACAAACAAGCCTTCAATTTTTGAAGGATCAAAGGGTAAGGGTATCAAAGGGAGCTTCATTCTAAAGAGGGTGTTTGACACCTCTACCCTTGAAGCTACTGTATTAGTGGTAGATGTTTAAAATTTAATGAAGCTACTATTTGAAGGTTGCAAGATAGACTTAATACAGTGTTGAAGGAACATAATGATATCATGGAAGCTTACAACCAACATGTATTATTGGCTAAAAAAAAAACCCTTCTTGAAAGTGTGTAGGAAGCAAGATCCTCTTCTATAGTCCCCCCTACTCATGTGATGATTGAAATTGTAGAGCTTAAAGAAAAGATTCAAATGCTAGAAGAGTAGTTGAAGAATGCTCAACATAATCAACAAAAGGATAATGTGTGAATTGGAACTTGCATCCTAGAGCACAGGTTGTCTAAAATCTTATGAAGTCTGAAAAATACCCATGTGTCATATCTAAATTTGAGAAATGCCATTACTAGAATAAGTCGGGATCAAGAGCGGCTCAAATGTATATTTGAACAATGGAATCCTATATTTTCATCTTTGGAAGGTATGTATAAGGGATTTGTGAACACATCTGATGCCCGGCCTAGTATCTATCTTACTTTTGAGATTTTCAAGATGGCACAAAATTATAAAAGGGTATTTGGAAAGTATAATTGAAGCTGAAGGAGAAAAAATAAACTCTTTCATAAATGTTGACAAAAGGGTTGTACCCTGCCTGATAGAAGATAATGGGGAGTTGAAGACTCTAGAGAAATGGAAGGATAGTTTCAATATTGTAATCCCCACACTCCTCCCTTTGATTTGCAAAGACAAAAAACTTGATTTAAATTAACTTGATTCCTGTTCAGACAGGATGGTCGATGTAGAACAAACGATGGAAATTTTTTGTAGGTATGAAAACGCTTTAATTGATGTCAAGTATCATCAAAATTTGAAGAATGCAGAAAAGCTCTTAGCTCATGACTGGATTTTTGAGGATATATTTTAAGGCGTATAATGAAAAGTATAATTTTTTACATGGCATTGAATGAATTTTTTTGGGATGAGGTTCTTCACTTCTTTTCTTGTTGCTTCCCTTATGTTATAAAAGGTAATCCCAAGTCCCATTGAAAATTTCAAAGCATTTTGATTTCCTGATCTTTCATCTCATTCTTTATAAGCTCTTTTTGCATAGTTTAAGTTATTTGATAGCATAGATAGGAAATGTAATTTTGCTCTGTAATAACAAAAGATGACTCAAATAATTAAGTGTATTTCTTTAATTTTGAATATCAACCTATCTTTCTCCCCATTATTGTATTCACTATCTTTTGACTCAAAATAATCAAGGGCTATTTATAAGTTGTCATATCACATCATGTGTTTATGTTATGGATGTTGAATTGTTATCTTTTGTTCAAGGAATGGATTAATATTCATTTCAGTTATTTATCAAATATTGTGTGAATGGAAATGCAATAGGAATTTATAAGTAGTGTGATAAGTATGTTGAGAAAATCTATCTCAACATCCAGCTTGAAGCCCCTGTTTTCATGACTTGGCGAAATTCTGGTGTTTCTGCAGTATACCGTCGTACCGAGCCTGGCCTCATCTCAGCCTCAACCACTTGACCGCATCAGTCTTCTCTTACCCTGGTGGTACCATGGTGGAAGGGTAGTAGTCACCTCTTTACTGCTCGTAGTCTTGTCCCTAACTGCGGTGGTTGCGGTTGGCTTCGGTTGGCCTGTTTCTCTAGCTACCATCATGCCATGGATGGTTAAGACCTTGACTGCAATGGTTGCAGTGTGACCGCCTACGGTCAGCCTGGCCGTTATTGTCGCACTGTGGATGGTGGGTCCACTCACCATGGTGATCGCGGTGAGGCTGCCAGCGGTCTAGCTAACAGTTACCGCTCTACGACGGGGTGGTCTGTTGACCCCCATGGTAGCGTGGTTTGACTGCCAACAATCCCTTACACCGGCTACCCCATTGTCATGGCTAGTGTCAACCTGGACGGCAGTAGCGCGAGACATTTAGTGAATGAGCTCGGTGGATTCTAAGGGGTTGAGCTCACCACATTACTGTGGGCCGACTTGGCTGGTGCTCTGGTAGCACGGGCAAGTCATGGATGGGCTCAGTTGGCCAAACCGCCACACCGTGGATGGGTCAGTTCGACTCGGCGATTACACGGTGAAGCTTGAGGGAGCTCGGCAGAGCTGACGCTTTATCATGGGTGGGTCGTCTTAGTTGGGCAATAGAGCGATAGTGACTTGGATGGGTCAGATGGGCTCAGACTAGTGTTTGACCGAGTTGGACTCGAACTCAAAGAGAAAAAGTGAATGCAAGATGGGCACGTGGCATTTTGACTGCAATTTGGTTGGCCAGAGGCATTTGTGGCAACAACAGTAATTGCAGGCTGACTTAGGCTGGCGAACAGAACCCGACTTGGGTGATGGCATTAATGCCTGGGTTGCTCGATGCAGAGAGATCGATATGGGCATATTGATTGCATGATTGTATGAGAGATTCATGAACCTAATGGTCAGCACATGATTGATGAGATTGATTGCAATGTATGACTTGATAAGTCAAGCTCAACAAAGAATGAATAACTTCGAACTCTATGTTAGAACATAAAATTCTAATAGTGAGAGACAACTTGAAGCTGTTGTGAGCTGATCAGAGAAGATTGAACATTGTTTGTAATTGTTTTATTACTATAATACAATTGTCTTGACTTTGTGTGGTGGGTTTTTTACCTGAAAAGGTTTTCCCACGTATATCTTGTGTCAATCTGTGATTGCTATTTTTTGTTATCTATTTACTGGTTGTATTCATCTCATGTAGTTTTTTAGAAGTTGTTTAAACCTGTTAATGCTCTTCTCCCCTATTGTATTAGAGTTAAGGGAATGTATTCCGCACTGTTGGGTCATTAGATCCACCCCGTTTTCCCCTTCAAAGTATTGCTCTTTGCTTGGTTTCTCATTGTAAGGTGGTGAGGTTATAAGAAGCCGTGAGTTGGTCTATTATAGGAGTATATTTTATTTTCTGAATTAGTTGTGGATAAGGAACTAATCAAAATAATTCATAAACTATGAAAAATGATACAGAATCACATATCAAATCAAAAATCAAAATTTTACTTTACTACAAATTTTATGTTTTATGCACAAATCCACGCTAGCAAGGAAACATTAAGCATTGAGTTGAATGATGAATCATTGAGTACATGTAAAAATTATCAATATGACATAATTAAAATATGAAATTATTAATAATATGTTAATGTATTCAATCTGATTCATAATTTCATGGAATACAATATAAAACATCATCAACTACAGTTTGGAATATGATTCATGAAATGCAATATAAATACGTAACTGCTAATTCACTTCAATTTTCCAAATCAATTCAAGGTCCTCAAACCAACGTTGAGATAAAGTAAAAGTCATCTTGATTCTGAGTTTGGTCTTCATTTTCATTGCCCTGTGTACGTCTGCTTAACTACATATCAAATTCAACATTCATTGTGTCACTGTCATTTGTACCATTTCTAGTGACACCACTACCAATATTTGAAGTGTTGCACAACCCTCCTTTTTGCATATGGACTTCCTGATTATGAGTTCCCTTTCAAAAGAATTTTTTTTGACATTATACACAGTTCCAAACACCCTCCAGCAATTTTCCAAATTCTTGTCTAGTTTTTTTCTTATCTTTGATTTCAAACACACCAATGAACTGAAAACTCTCTCATCCTCCACCAACCCCAATATCATTGTTTGACATAAATCAATAAGTTTGAAATATTATGATATCGAATCATGCAATATTTCAATCTGACCTAGGTTTGTCTAAGCCTTTGTTATTGATCGCACTTCCATGGTCTTCTCCATGGAATCAAAATGGTCATCATACTTCTTGCAAAACACTTACATTGGTCTCTAATCTTATTTCCATATATAATTCCTTCTATTTTCTACTCATTGTATTCTACACTTTTTGAAAAGTGTTTGGCCAAGGTATTACTTTTTGATGAAAATAGCTTGGTCTATCTTGGTTACTAAAGCCTCAAATCCAAAATTGAGGATACATAATAGAAATGGCTTCAAGTATTTCATCTTGATGGAATCATTGATAAATCTCTGTGGAAAGATATTTTGTAATTTCCTTCAAATTATCACTAAAAAATTTAACAATGTCGTTAAAATCTTCCTTTGTAACAGGTACTTCTTTGATAGAGCACCTAACCGTACAATGGTGCATTGGTATCTCAAATCCATGTACAAAGACACATAACTTCTCTCTTGGATTAAATTGTAAATAATTTTAAGTATGATTCAAATTTGTAATTTTTTGCCAGCTTAAAAAAATTGGGCTTTGAGAAGCTAGATCTAGATATAGATTATTGAGGGTCGTGCATGTCATTCTACATATTTTCATATATTCATAGATATACATAGCTCTATCTTGGGCTTTCTCAACAAGGTTTTTCATTTCATCTAGTATGGGGAGAAGACTAGCTAAAGTCAAGAGTGTATCTATATTGCTTAACCTGTGTAATAGGTTAGGATCTTTGTCTACTATGTTGCAATGCGTGTACATTATTCCAATCAAGGATTGATATTCTGAAAGAACTCGTTGTGTTGGTCCATGCAAGGAGATATATCTAGTATCAAAATCCTTAAGAAGCTTGTTTCCTCCTGTTGTTCCCTCAACAAAATTTTGAGATTTCACAAAACATTTTGGACTTTGACAGAAGTATGCATAGAGCTCACAGACTAGATTTTCAACTTTTGATATTGTAGGATACTCTCTTACAATTCTAAATGCTAAATTCATTATGTGGTCCATGCAGTGAATTCCAAGCATGTATGGTGCACAAGTAGTTTGAAACTTTATGAAAATATTGGTCCTATGACCTTGCATTACTATAGCTCCATCAACTACTACACACACCAAATTTTTAGAATTTTTCAAGTCATTCATACCTCCAATTTCATTCAAATATTTATGGACTAGTTCAAATTGATTTTACAATGTTGAATTGTCCTTCATTTTATGAACATGGAGAAGATGAGCTTGGTGGACATGTTTTACAGTATACACATGCATATAGACCCAAGAAATATTATCTATTGTAGTAACTTCATCTAAAGATAATGAAATGGAGTTTGACTCTTTTACTTTCTCCTTTAAATCTTGTTTTTCCACTGTAGCAAGACAACTTTCCCATTCCCATCCAATGCTTATTAACCAATGTGTGCTAGGAAAGTTAGGAACACCCAAAAAAGATAATAAATAAAAATATTATGGGTAATCTTTCATAGGACGCCCTTTGGACAAAATATGAAAAACAACACTCATTTGAATATTTTTTTCCAATTGTGCTCCTTCCATTACTTTTTCCAAATTGAGCCTCAATTTTACCTCCACATGCAACAAGCTTCAACATTCTTTTCTTATTCTCATCATTTTCTACAACATACTTAACATGAAGACATTCTCCCTTTGATTTCTATTGTACTACTGATTTTTCCTTTCATTCTATAACTTTCTTTTCATAAACTTTACCAATATGCTTTTCTACAGTGTCAACCTTTAGCTATAACTTCTTATCTCTTTTACATTTCCAACTACAAACCTTAAAATTTCATTCTATTGGAGGTTCATCTATGTTTTCTTTCTCCACTGGTTCAATGAATGGGTACTTTGACACCCAATCAATCTGAAATTTCCTTGTCATTTCCCACTCGCACCCCATTTTTTATTTGCCTTTTTCTTTCTTGCTACTAAAATCATCTACAATGCCAGTTCATTTTCATCCAAGTCAATTATCTCATTCTAGCTAATCAAGGTATCCCTTGGAACATCTTCTACAGTATTTCCATCCTCATTTGACTCATTTAACTCAATGACAATCTCACCTTCCGGTGGCGGTGAGGTATTGTGAATACCTTCTTCATTAATATTTGGTGGAAGAGTTGATGATGTAGCTCCATCTTGATTTGATGAATAAGAAACATTTCCAATTCTAAAGTAATTATGCATGGTAACTCTAGGTTTTGGGTGTTTTGATGGCCTCCCAGTCCCTTCACCACCCTGACGAGTCTTACCCTTGTTGCACTTGTTGCTTGACATCTTGATCTCTCACTTAAAATAAAAGCTGGAAAATAAATTCTTCTTGTTTAAGAAGTACATAGAATATGATCCCATTCAGTACTCAATATCATCTTTAAGATTGAAGCAAGAATGAAAAATAGATAAAGAAATATTATAGCACTATGAAGAAATGATCACTCACCTTTAAGCATAGGTTTTCACTAATTTGCTACTTGTTAATACAGGAATGCCTATGTTGTAAGTTCGTAGGTTTCCTATGATCAACTTCAAGGTTCCAAGTCCAACTTCTAAATCAAGAGCTCACAAGTTTAGAACTGAACAAAATATGTAAGAATAAATCAGAGTTTCAATTATATTTATATCAATCCATATTTGGTGAATTCCGTAGGATTTTTAAATGGTATATTGAAAATTTGGTGAATCCCGTGTGATTATACAATAATACATTTAAGTGTTGGGTGAATCAAACCTCGACGAGACACATACGTTGTAATTTTCAAGGAAATTATGGCCCTATGATTATTATCCAAGCCATTTGGCCACCCTATTGGTTGTGATTTATTCGCCAATTTTGACTTGGCTGATATGTAATATTTTCCAATTGGCAAAGATTCATCTCTAAAAAAATCCCTACCTTTGTTAGTGCTAAAAAGTACAAAATATTTATTTTGGCTAAAAACTAACAACTCTATAGTCAAAAACTTAAAATTTTCCATTTTATAACTCAAAAATCACACGTTTTATAATTTTAACTTTAGGAAAAAGGTTGAGACACCTTTTCTATTAATTTTCTCTCACACATGTGTCGGAGCTTTCATGGGGGAGTGTAAATTGTGTAAAATTTTAGGATAAAATAGAGGGTTAGGATTTCATAAGATGGTTTTATGGATAAGTGGGTTTAGATGTGACTAATGATTAATTTAGCTAATCATACTTTGACTTTGTGCAAATGATTAATTAAGTTAAATAATTGTGATGAGAAAAGTAAAAAATAGGAAGTTAAATAAATAGGATCACTTATTTAATTTTTAGTGATGTGTGAAATCTTAGAATAAAGTTTAATTAATCAAAAAAGGTCGATTTATTTGAGAAATACTAGAATAATTATTACACAAACTAATTAAATAAATTTATCTAATTAATTAGAGAGTGATGACAAATATTAGTAAATTAATTGAATAATAATTTTAGGTGTGTATAATTTTAAAAGTATATAGCAGTATGAAACTTTGTTCGGTGAGTCAAAAGTGGTGTGTGGTAAATTTGGTAAATAAGTCTAAAGTTATATCCCCAATATCCTCATGAGTTATAATAAAAGTAAATGAGCATGATGATATAATATTTATCTTCATGAAAAAAGTGTTGATTCTAGTGTTCAAAGAGGAACCACAAATCAAAATAGTGAAACAAAGTTCTAATAGGCTTAAAGAAATGTGTCATGCAATCTAAAAGACAAGGAATCTTCACTATTGACTATATAAAAAAAGAGAAGAATATTTAAAATAAGACTCACAAACTTACTATTATATAAATGATTGTAAATGGATACCTAACAAGAATTTGTGTCAATAGCCATGTTTTCTAAATTATACAAGAACATTTAAAATGATTAGTTAAATTAATTTATTAGGAGATGTGTTAGAGTAAATTAATTTTAAGTTAGAGAAAACAAAGTGGACATCACATTTCACCATCAACTTCATAAATATATTTCAACCAACACTTATTATTAAATAGGAAATTGTAAATTGACTCTAAATACGTGGGATTTATATTTTCTTATAAATAAGAATCAAATAAGAAAGGAGATCATTAGCTTCAATTGTTTTTTTCTTTATATTTTTTCATCATGATCTAATTATAGCTAATTTACTTGCACTTTATATATTTTTATCAAGATCTAGATTATAGCCTATTTACTTCACTTTGAAGTATCATGTACTTTCAATGAAAACTATTTTATAATATTTAAAATAAAATGATTTTTATTTATTCCAATATAAACTACAGAAATCAACTTAGCTTCCTTATAACTTGTAGTGTATCAAACAAAATTTTTAATATGACTAGCGATGTTGGCATGGCACGCCCTTCACAACTATGCGGACGAGGGATTGAACTTTGTGATTTATTGCCTACAATAAAATGCTTTAGTCAATCGAGTTAAGTCCCCTCCCTTTATTGACTCCAATATCATTACATATTGTTTTCTTCATTTAATTTACAATAAAAACTAGAATAACATAATCTTTTGTATGGAAAACTATATATATTATTATTCATTTCTTTCCTTCACTAGAAAGTTTAGTAATGTATTCCTCTTGAAATTATAAATACAATTTTCTTTTTCTGAAGAGTAATAAAAGTAGCCATCAAAATTATTCCTCTCCTACAATTCCATATATTTTAGATTGAAAATGTTTCAAGTGGAGAAAGAGGATGTTTGTTGCATGTATTGTCCATGTTTAATTTAATGTTGGTTTCAAAGAGATACAGGGGCATGTACATGTGGAAAATAACATTAAATATATATTTTTTCATGTTTATTATATATATGTATATATATTTTTATTAGATATAGTTGGCACAACAAAAAATATAGAGTGTTTTACATCAGAGATATTGTATGTATGTATCTATCTATATGCATTTACCCCTTTGCAAAAAATCAGTCAATTTTTGCCCCCCTTTACATGGCTTCATATCCAGGTATACAAAAAATTAGTGCTTGCATGTGTTTATGGATATATAGATATGCCTTATAATAGTGCTTTCCTTTATACATATATACCATATCTAAACCATAGATAAACTATGATAGGTATCCCATACTGCCAAGAAAACATAGCAACCTATCTTGTATCTAGAGGTTGATTCCTCAATATGAACTGGGTTCCTTATCCCCATGAGTGATTCTATTGCCTCTAATTCTTCTTTGGTGAAGTCTTCAACGTTGAGTAGAGCTGGAGGATCTTCATTCTAAGCATCTTTAGCCACTTTCTCATTGAATTCTTTCTGGAAAACTTCTAGTGCTTTGAGGAAAACTTTTGTGTTTGGTTGACCCGCCTGCCAACTATGACCAAACCTGACTTCCTATAGATTGATTTGTAGTGTTCCCTCCTCTAATAGTTTGAGAAACTTAAACTTGGACACCTTCACAATCATGGTAACCTGCAATGCTTGCTTTCCAAATATTCCAAAGGATTTCAGTAGATTTCAATGTCATCGAAACTTATTTTACAAGGCAACCTTTCATCATTCCTGGCTTTCCAAATATTCATGCCTTTGAAAATCAAGTAGCCATTTGAAGCATGCCTTCTTTGGCTCAATTGTATTTGACCAATTATTCTTAAGGATTTTTTACCATTCATTTTTACTTATTCTAATGTTCCAAATCTTGTTTAGGTGGTTAAAGTTTTCTTGTTGATTAGTGAGGTTGTTGTATATTAGCTTAGCATTGATCTTTTGATAATATTGGTCCCATCAATCCATTTTAAATTTTTATGCTTCTCTATATTATGCATATAGTCAACTAGAGTGCTCATTTCTTTGCATGCTTCCCTTACAATTGAGTAGGTTCTCCATTTTTTTGCAAGTAGGTTATATTTAGAACTTAGTTGATTCCATTCTCTTAGGAGTCCATCCTTGAAGATATCAAAGAATATTTTTATACCTTTGATAGCTGAATTCTAGGTCGATCACCCCTGTAGAAGTGCTAAAGGTTCCACCAGATTGACCTCTGCGTGGATAGTGTACTAACCTGCAAGTACTAGGAGTTAATAATATTCTCTTTGGTATGCTCCCATGCTCTCTATATAGTCTTAAACACAACTAAACCTTTAGGGGATATAGGGTGATGATTGCTAAGGTCACAAAGGGGGAGATCTTTCCAGGCCTTTGCATGCTTGGGGGTTTCCCTTTGAATATTACTTCTGACCAGAACTTTCCAGGGTTCTTCCTCATCCAGTGCTTTGAGAATCCATTTGGCTGCCAAGGCTATGCCTTGGATCTTTAAGTCGTTCAACCCAAGCCCTCCATTTTCCTTGCTTAGGCAACACCAACTCCACTTAACAACATGATTTTTATTTTTACCTTTTACATTTGACCATAGAAAGCTTCTTATTTGCTGTTGAACAACCACATAGAAGAAAAATACAAATTGTATGATAGTATTTTATGAAAAAATTGGATTCTTCCTGCCAGAGAAAGGAATAGTTTGTTCCATTTTCTAATCCTCTTGTCAATATTTCTTTTAATCTAGAGACACGTAGTTTTTAGGTTTGGGCACATAGCAAAGGGTATGCCAAAGTATCTAACCTGCTTTTGGGGACTTCCCCATTGGACATAAAACTTACTTACCCATCTTGGAGGCTTCTCCTACTAGCCCACCATGATGGATTTAGAAAGGGATACTTTTTCTCCTGAGGCAGCACAAAATGTATTTAAATTTTCCATTATGTTGGAGATATTATCTTCATCTAGTAGGGGGAACAGTGCAGTATCATTTACAAATTGAATATTAAGTAGTTCACAATTGTTGGGTAGTGTTATGCCTTTTATCTTTGGTGTGATATCATTGACCTTGAGAATATAGTGCAAGGAATTTGATGCAATAACAAACAAGATAGGGGCCAAGGGGAAACCTTGCTTAATTTACCTTTCTAGAGAAAAATCCTTTGTGAGAGAACCATTAACATCAACTTGTGCCACCACATCCTTGAATAGTGTGACAACCGTGTTGTAGAAGGCTTCAGGAAATCCAAAAGCCTCAAGTGTTAACTTGATAAATTCGCATTTTTCCCTACCACAAGCTTTCTCAAAGTCGAGCATTAGTATTGTTGTGTCTTTCTTGGAAGTCCTTGCCCACTCCATTGCTTCCTAGTTGGTAATTAGGTTCTCCAAAATGTATCTACCTTTAATGAACCTAGTTTGGGTTCTATTGATGAAATTTGGTAGAATATTTACCAGTCTCCTTGCCAACACCTTTGCTAGGATTTTGTAAGATACATTCTACAGTGTTATAGGTCTCCAACTCTTAACCATTGTTTTGTATCCCTCTTTGGGAAGCAATTTTATAATGCCCTTATTGACCTAGGGAGCCAACCTCTAGGACCTCCTTGTAAACTAGGAAGAGATCATCTACAATCCATTCACTGAATACTTTGTAAAATTATGTTGGGAGACCATTTGCTCCAAGGGACTTATCATTTTGTAAGGAATCTATTGCTTTTTTGTTTCCTCTTTGGAGATTTCGTTGCCAATCCCATTTGCTTCTTTCCCTTCAACCTTTTTTGGAATTATTTTCTTAATTAGGTTTCTTGCTTTGGTGCAATCTTCACCGCAACTTTTAGAAGTGAACATGTTCTTATAGAAGTTAAAGAAGTGCCCCTTAATGTCTTCCTAGTTCTAGTATATGTCACCCCATCTAGCTACACTTGCTCAATGTGTTCCTCGAAGTTTTTTCTCTTAGGATTCTAAGGAAAATTTTGGACCCTTTGTCCCTGCTCTCAAGCCAATTGAGCTTGGAACTTATCTTGAGCCCTTGTATTTTTCTATTTTGGAGCCTCATCAAGGAATTTTTTATATTCATGAGCTTATTTCCCAAGACTTCATTCCTTGGATCTACTTGAAGGCCATCTTCTACTTGTAGTATGCCCTCCTGGAGGAGCCCCTCCTCCCTCATACTATCCATAGTTCTCTTTTTCCCTATTGTTTGAAACAAAATTTTCCACCCTTTAACATTCAAGTTCCATCTTTTAATGGAACTTAGACCTTTGTACATCCAACATTTTATAATCCTAAGTGACTTAACAACATCAACACAATCCTTGTCATCTAGTAGCTTTATGTTAAGGAAGAATTCCTCTCCCTTTTTCCTTTCACCCCCAAGACCCTTCTTGAGGAGCATCCTTATCTTGATAGGATGATGGTCAGAGAGGGTGTATGGGTGCACTTCAACTTTACACCCATCCCTAAGGGACTCAAGGATAAAGTGGTCTTTATTTGGATAGAATTTTTCAAGGTGGCAATAAATCCTCTTATTTACCTTTTGTGCATTGCGCCAAGTATACCATATACTAGGGAAATCCTTCTTCTACCCCTTTATGGGACCAACCAGTTTCAGCTTGGATTTTAGCTTTGTCCAAAAGTACTTCTCATTACCTTTCCATTCCATATCAATCCCATCATTCTTATCCTCTTAGTTCTCTACCATGTTGAAGTCCCCTCCAAGTATCCATTGAATATTCTCTAGGTCACGCAACCATTTCCACAATTTGATTCTCTCACCATACTCATTTGGGGCATATATTGAGTAGATTCCAAATGAATAGTCCTCCTTTTTTAGGGTGATCCAAACTACCCTGTTACATGGGGAAGTCCCAAAGCTAGGGACATATTTCCCCCATTCTTTTGAAATGATGATAGAAACCCCCCTACCTCTCTCATGCTGGCTGACAAAGTGAGATGCTTCCATCCAAATGAAATTAAGGATGGTTTCTAGTGTAAATCTTGTTACTTTAAGCTCTTGCAAGAGCACCACATCCATGTTTCTACACTGGCTAAGAAACCTCCTTACAATCTGCTTCCTATTAGGGGATTCCGACCCCCTCACATTCCAAGATATGTAGTTAAGGGTCTTTGGAATCAGGGTTGATAGAAAAGTTATTTTCCAACCTAAAGTTCTCAAAATATTTAGGCACATTTGGTTCCACCTCCATTATTTTGGCTATAGGACTTGAGATGACAACACTATTTTTCTTCCTCTTTTGTTTGGACAAGAGTTTTAGATTCCCTTTGCCTGCTGGGGTTAAGGATTCATTTCCTTTTCTTGGTCTGCCTCTTGGCATGTGGGGTTGATTAGCTTTAGGTCCCTCTTCCCCTTTAGTGACTCCCTTAAGAGTTGGGTCCCCTACATCCCTTGAAGGTCTAGAGCCCCCTATGGGGTAGAGGATGTATGCATGGAGTGTATGGTCATTTTTGTCCTCATTTTTCTTTTCATTCCACCCCTAGCAAGATGATGGGGTGCTTTTTGGATGTAATTTTGAGTCTTTTTTGTTCACACCATTGGAACCAACCTATCACTCACCCATATCCACCAAAGTATAAGTACACTAGTTACAAGGCCCACTAGGTTTAATTTTCACTCATTCCCCCTCTTTATATTGGCTTGCAACCAGTCCACTGGTGGTATCCTACTAGCTAGGCGTGGGTTGCGTGTTGGTTTCAAGTGCATTCACCAATTCTTTAACCTTGCAAGGCATTTCCAAGTTTTCCCTCTCCTCATGATTATCTTTAATCTACTTTTCAGGATGATCTTTAATTTGATTTTAATGAATTTGTGAAAACACAGCAAGCAATTGTGAATAATTGTTTTAACTGAATAGATCGTGTATGTTCAATAACCATGAATGATTCTTATTGATTTTGACGGGTTGCTTTGACAATTGTGCACAAATCAAATAGACTCACACTTAAGGACAAATAGGTCATCATTATACTCACAACCCACATCTTGAATTGTGTTGACGCACATAGCCTTGTCACCCCCTAGAGGGTGCCCATATCTTTGTTGTTTCTAGGCGTGTACTCAGAGTTGGATTTCTCATCCTCTGAGCAAACGATCTGTGGAAATTATATGGTGAGTGTCTTGGGGGCAGATTCTTCCCTTCCCTTGCACTATGAGTATGACAATGTATGGATACTAACTTGGTGGGATACTACTCTATGGTTCGTAGATAGGGCTTCCGTGCAGTACGAAAATTGATAAACTCCCTCAGGAGACCTCCCAATCTTTAGAACAAAGATTGTGGGGATGGTTATCTTGCTCACTACTGTCAAGTTGGACTTTCATCAACAACTTGCATTTTTATTATAGTGGGTTGGAATCCTTGGCTTTAAGCGATCTCACTTAGGTCGTTCCCATAGGGTGAGTACTTTTTCCCACTACTACAGGCCTTCTAAAGGATTTAATAAAGTGTAAATAGCATGAAGTAAAAGTGAATCTGGTGCTTTGGTCACCTAGTTAAGGGGAGAGCATAAGCCTAATCACCACAAGCACGACATATAAGTTGTTCTATTTTAAGCCCAAAAATAAATTTTCTAATCTATGTGAAGGTGTTGCTCCACAGAAATCATGTTTGTTCTTTTTAACTTGTACTGTAAAAATGTGATGACTATCCTAGGATTGATAAATTTTCTTTTAAGAAAATAAAAAGTGGCTACCCTAGGATTGATATATTTTAGAAACCAAGAAGTGACTATCCTAGGATTGATAAATTTTAGAAAACCAAAAGTGACTATCCTAGGATTGATAAATTTTAGTCCAACTGTGAAAAAAAAAATTAATATTTGGCCGCGACTGCGTCGGATCTAGACTGATTTTAGAAAAATGGTGGAACAGTCCACCAAAGTGCTATAACTTTTACCTAATGCGCTAAAACATGGAAGCGCTGAAACAAGACACTGAAGTGCCAAAGTTTTCCACGGAAGCGCTAAATCACTGATGCACTGAAACAGGTCATAGAAGTGCTAAAGTTGAAAGCGCTGAAATTTTTGACGGATGCGTTGTAGTAACATGGAAGCGCCGAAACAAACCACGGAAGCGTTGTTAGTTTTCCATGGAAGCGCTATAGTATTTGATGAAAGCACTAAAATAAAACATGTCGGGAACTTGCGTGACACTTTCCAGAAAAATTGATAAAATTGGGGTTAATGCCCCATGGTGGGCACCAAATTGTAAGTGTGGGTAAGGTGTAAAGCACAAAACACACTTCTTAATATGACATTATATAAAAGACAAAGCCAAATAAATCAATTCAAAGCAATAATCTACTGAAAGCGTCATATTGTTCTCTATCTCCAAAGATTTATTAAACCACTGTTGCTCTCATATCGTGAGTGCACTATGATTGTTAAAATGACAATTCAAAGAATGAGATGGATGCTAATGCAATGATATGGAGCTTAATGGATAATACTAGATGATAAACAAACTAAACTAGCATGAATTGACATGGAAACAAATAAATGCAGCTACAAGAGGCAGCCATGATATTGAAAACTTGATTGTTGGATGTTGGATGCTTGATGCTTGATGTGCTTGATGCTTGAATTCCTACAGAGTAAGAGTGCATAAGTTAGATTATCTGGATCCTTTTCTTGGTTCGATGAGGCTGTATTTATAGATTTCTTGGCTGTAGAAATGCACAGGGATGGCATTGAGAGGCTCGGATTCAATCTGGAGGATTGAATGGTGAAAGATGGAGGAGATTGAGAGAATTTTGGAGATTGTCTCTACCCATGAAAACACCAGGCAAGAGAAGAGGAAAGATTGATGGAGGAGGATTGAGAGAAGAATTTGGAATTTGTCTCCAAAACTTCCCATGGAGTTTCAAAGCATTAATTGTGACATATTTTAGACATAGGATATCTAATTCATTTTTTAAGGAGATATAGATGGAATATTCCTTATGCCTTTATTCAAATATTTTGATTTATTTAAATTAGCAAAAGAGGGATAAATAATTTAATAAAACGAACTATAGAAGTTATTTATTAAATTAAATAGAATAATATGGCAATTAAATAAATAAAGTGTTTTAATATTTATTTATAATTTAAGATTGATGTGATAGAATAAAATAGGGAGATGATAATTAAATCAAACAAAGTATTTAATTTTGTTTATTTAATTAAGATGAATTTAAATGTGATGTGAACGTGAACTATATAAATAAATATTTCTATTTATTCAAATAGTAGAGGAAATTAGGATAATTAATCAAATAATTTATATTTAATTAATTGAATGCTCCAGACCAATTTTAGGTGTATACATTTTGCACCTCTTCGAAGTGATGTGTTTATGCGTTGCTTCGAAGAAAATTTTACTGCTACTACCAGGATCGATGATATATAAAATAAAAAAAATTGTATGCCCTAGACATGCCCTAGACATTGATTTTCAGATGATTACTGATAATATGCCCCCTCGGGAGATAAATTAATGATTTGATATTTTTAGAATTTTTTAAAATTTTATGATTTTCTGATGATTTGATGAAGATACAATGATGAAATAATTTATCTCCCGACAAATGATGAAGAAATATAGCCCGGAGATGAATTTCAATTAATATCATGGATAAAATTAATCAAAATATAATAAAACCCCTCAAAATCCCTTTTCAAAAGTTATATATAGTCCAAAAGGTCATTTTCAAAGTCATTTGTACTTTTTGAGTTTAGAAATCCTTTGATAGAGACATTTCAGCCAGCTCGAGCAGGATGCCAATCCCTTAACACACTCACTATTTCGAGCACGTTCGACGTCACCAACGGCTGGTCACGTATGGACCTCCGGTATGTACCCCTTATCCTCCTTGTTTTTCATGAAATTCTATTTTTTATGCATTTTATAGCTTTAGGCATATTTTTCCTATTTTAGCGCTTTCAAGCCGCGTTGTAGCGCTTTCACTCAGGTGTAGCGCTTTCAGTAGGTAGATTAGCGCTTTGAGATTTAGCGCTTGCATTAAATTCTCTAGCGTTTACGTAGGATAATGTAGCGCTTTCAATGATATAGCACTTAGGTAGTGAAATTTAGCGCTATGATGCCAAATTTTAGTGCTTACAGAGTTCTAGCGCTTTTATTTGATTGATTAGTGCTTGCATGGTCTGTTCTAGTGCTTTTGGTAAGTGGTGCTTTGATGAGGTAAAATAGCACTTAGGATAAAATAGCGCTTCGGATGCCTGTTATAGCGCTTCGAAGTGTTGAAGTAGTGCTTTCGAGATTTAGTGCCTTTGACTGATAAAATAGCACTTTTGGGATTTAGCACTTTGAGTGCCTGATTTAGCGCTTTCATGTCAGAATTGGAGATTTTGACTTAGGTAACCTTGATTTCGTCAATTCTGATCATGTCCATTCTTTGGATTGGTATGATTGATAATCCAAATTCTTGATGTCGGAGTTTGATGATTTAAATAAGACTAATTCTCATGATAGGCGAGAAGAAATCCTATTTGTGATGATCCTCATGATAGGCGAGGAAATGATTCAATATTTGATAAATCTCATGATAGGCGAGATTAGATAATGTTTGATGAACCTCATGATAGTTGAGGTTTTTTTATGTTGGCCCATGAATTTTTGATCGAAAATTCATAGCAAATTTTTGGAATAGACTTGATAGTAGAATGACTTTTGATTTCTTGACGTAGTACACCAATTATGGATTTTTCATTATGATGATAGGAGGATTTGGGTACTCTCCAGATGCGAGAGAGGTTTCCTTGGACCACAGACTTGATACCTCATTTGACACCAGATGAGCTTCAGATTATAGGCCGATGCGGCTTGACTAGTTTGCTTGATATGCCCCAGATTAGGATTAATTGGGGTCTGTTGACTACTTTGGCTGAGAGGTGGCATAGTGACCACAACACCTTTCATTTACCCACTGGCAAGATGATTGTCACACCCGAGGATGTATGGCAGATTATGTGCATTTCGTTCATGAGGGAGATTGTAGCGTATGATTCTCATGGGGTTAGAGGTAGAGATGCTCTTCGCAGAGTATTCCAAGATTAGGATATTGAAGGTTCGAACGTCTGATGGAGGAGGATCACCGACTCATACGTGACACTACTAGCAATGCTTGCTAGATTTATTGGAGGTTTCCTTTGCCCTGATCGCAAGTCAAAGGGATTCCTCATGGGTTGGGGCAAGACCTTAGAGAGCATGATGGTACATGGTACTAGATATGGATGGGGGATGTGCATGTTGGCACATCTTTATCATGATCTTCACTTAGTTGTGTACCTAGGGGCATGTAGCCTATCAGCAGGGATGACCCTGTTACAAGTGTGGGCATGGGAGAATTTTTCTATTGCTCGGCCATTTCCAGTGGTAGACAGACTAGCAGGCAGACCCTATGTGTTCAGATACAGAGGTCGGCTTACCCAGGCCCGGATGGGTAAGTTAGAGCATTGGAGGCAGGTTTTTGATGACACGGAGACTGTTACTTGGCGTCCATACTTAGACTATGAGTAGTGGGATGAGGATGATGCAGTGTTGGGATACCTCTATGATTCTATGTATCTGATCGGTCGGACACCTTTTGTGTTAGAGAGATTTTTGCTTCGTCGAGTATACAGATAGTATGGCATCGTTCAGTGTATGCTACAGGGGGTAGCCCACTGTGCTAGGTGGCGATGTGATATTCTTGATTGGGGCCCTATTTGTCGTATGATGTTTTAGTAGAGGGCTATAGGGCATTGCAGCCATCACCCTGGGACATGCAGAAAGACATTGCAGAGGCACCAGTTATAGACGAGTACGCTGCCTTCTTGGCTTTGGTTCCACATCCGCATATCACTATTCCAGATGAGCCAGCACCATTACCAGTAGAGGAGGATGTGGTTGAGGGTGGTACTCCCTCAGGTAGCAACATAGAGAGGGGTGGTGATGATAGCAACAGCGATGCCAGTGATGGTGGCAATGGAGGGGAAAAAGGGGCAGGGCCAGTCAGCAGTGGTCTATCATCTAGTAGGACTCGCAAGAGGTGAGTAGTGACAGTACTATCTATAGACCATCAGAGATAGATTACAGGTCTCTAGACATAGGTCTAGACATTGCAGGGATAGTTGTTAAAGGCTCGAGGTTTGCTCGTTCAGACCCAGACTCAGATGCAGGCCTAGGCTCAAGCTCAGGCTCATGCTCAGGCTTTAGCGCAGGTTCAGGGATAATTGGCCGCTATGCAGGCACAAGTTGCCACATTGACAGTCGAACGAGACAGTGCCCATCAGATTGCCGAGAGGGCACAAGAAATAGTGAAGATCCTCCAGAGAGTGGCTGATGGTACCTCAGTGGGAGATTATATGAGGGAGGTTCTGCAGGTTGGCCGAGAGGTTGAATTCTATAGGGGCAGATATCATGATGCAGTGCCTACTGATCGTAGAGTCAGTTATGCCCCATCGAGATCTGGGCGAACGCATACACAGATAGTGAGTGAGGGGGTGACATATCCTCCACGCAAATATATCAGAGATCCTGGTTCTTCTGGGGGTGGTGGTGGTACTGGTCCCATTGGGCCCACACATTCTGGGAGTAGCAGATCGTACATGTTATTGAGATTTGTCTTTTTGAGACATGATATATATTATGATGTACCTCATTTTTGATGATGTATCTTTATGCTTAGACTTCATTGTATACTTGACACTGATGATATTTATATATGAGATGCAGCTGATGTGATTTTATGATGGTTTATGATATCTATGTGATGGATGCATGTATTATGTGATGTTTTGCAAAATGTGATGATTTTATTTCAAATATGATGATGTAATGATAAATGCTTTTGTTTCATGTAATACTTCAATGATAAATGTATTTGTAGAATATATGATACGTGGATGTATGATGTGATGTAAGTGTATGGATGGATGGATAAATTCTTTTTTATTTTAAAATGCGATGATGATAAAAAATGATATTATGATAATGGATGATGTAATGACAATAATGACATGACTTGTATTTATTTTAAATGTGATACAATGTATGGATGAAAATGATGTATGCATATGATGTTGATGGATGATAATGTAATGACTGTTTTATGGTAAAATGAACATGATGTACTTATGGTACAATTTAATTCATAATTTATTTGATGTATGATGTAGTGCATGAATGATAAAATGATGAAACTAAATGATGAGATGATGACTCCTACATGTTTTTGATGATTTTTGGAATCATGTCAAGTATACTCAGTCTTATTTGTAGATTAGATAATCATTCATTAGAATCCTTTATGCAACAAATACTCTGCAGATAATGAATATGATGAATGCAATATAATTTTAACATGCAACTATATGCAAAATGATTGTCACTTTAACAGTTTTTTGTGCTTTTTGTCATCGTAGATCTTTATTGGATGTTGAAAGTGAGTACAAGCATCAATAGTATGTGTTAAACCAATGATGACCTGAGTACTACTTTCATGATTTTTGATATTGCAAGCGAACACAAGCATCTAGGTATGATTTAACCGAGATGACTTGTGCATTCATTGCGTAAACAGGCAGTGATTAATCATTTCAATGTGTGAATTATGAATGTCATCGGTGATACATTTGCATAGCACATCCCTCGACAATTCATACATTTATATGATTAACTTATAGAAAGAAGATAATAAAAACATCATTCTTCTTCCTTGTTTCTCTAGTTCAATACATCATTGAGTTACTCCAAAGAAATGATAATCAAAAAAATATAATTTATCCATTGTTTACTTAGAGTGTTTCATTCATTATTCAGATTTTAGATCATCCATCCTGATTTTTGTGATATATTTTTGGATTTCTGAGATTTTGACCAAAGACCTAACCTACTAACCTATCTTAGGGGTCTCGGGGGCTGATCAAAGATTAGCCTTGTCTACGTTACTCACGTAGAGACCACATAGTTTGACTGACACAAACCTATGTTTTTGGATTTTTCTTTTTCAGACTTAACTTTTTGACATGTTTTTGGATTTTTGAATATGACACGGATGTTTGATGCCTTTCTGATGATGATTGATGTTGCACTTTGATCTTTGTTTTCATTTTTCTGCCAAATTGTTGTTCACCCTTTGGTGAAATCAATGTTTTTGTTGCCCCTAGTGATATCTAGATGCTGCCCCCAAGCTTAGGAGTGAGACTTGACTATGTGAAATGATTTTTATATGGATGCAAAGATGGCAAGACTACTGACAGGATATGAAATGGTACTAACTGCCAGACTAATGATCCTAATATATATCAAAATAGATGGGAAAGCTGATCTTAGAATCGCATACGACGCCTGTTTCTAGGTTTTCACCATATATTTTGATTACACTCTTTGTGTTTTTGTTTTTTTCTCATTTTCTCTTTTTCTTTCTTTTTCTCTTTTCTATTTTTTTTGTATTTTTGTGTTGCCAAGATGCCTATTTTCCAGGTTTTCATCAAGGAAACCATTTTCAGAAGTTTGACCCATGCACTAGGAGATTTAAGCATAGAACTTTCTAAGATGGATACTGTTGATCAGCTCATCAAACAAATCCCCTTCTAATGTTGATAGTTGATATGCTCTTGATCCATACACTGATATGACGACAAAAGGACCAAGCCAGTTAGGCTCAAATTTCCCTTTCTTCTCCCTATCTTGCTGATTCCTAGGGTTTTCTTTTAGTACCAAGTCACCAAGTTGAAAGACCCTCGGTTTTACCCTGTGATTGTAACTTCTTGACACCCTCTGTTGATAAGCCATTAGATGATTAACAGCTTGTTGACGATGCTCATCCAACAATTCCAGTTCATGCAGTCTAGATATCCGATAGTCCTCATCTAAAATGATTCCTCTGAGTGATACACGAAGGGATGGAATCTCAACTTTAATGGGCAATATGGCTTTTGATCCATATACCAAGGCATATGGAGTAGGTCCTGTTGGTGTTCTGATACTTGTTCTGTAGGCCCATAGTGCGGGATTGAGTTGAACATGCCAATCACTTCCAACATCGTTAATCATCTTTTTGAGAATTTTCAGTATTGTTTTGTTTGAGGCCTCTGCTTGGCCATTCCCTTGAGGATAGTACGGTGTTGAAAAATGATGTTGGATATGAAACTTTTCACATAGCTCCCTAACATCTTGATTTTTGAAAGGTCATCCATTATCAGTGATAATGGATTGAGGGATTCCATACCGACATATTATGTAACTCAAAATGAAAGAGGAGATGTGCTTCCCAGTGATGGTTGTAAGAGGCACTGCTTCAATCCATTTTGTGAAATATTTTATAGCTGTTATGATGAACTTGTGTCCATTGGATGAAGATGGATTTATTTTTCCTACTAGATCTAGGCCCCATTGACAAAAAGGCCATGTCGATGTGAAGGGATGCAGTTCTTGTGCTAGTGCATGAATCAGATTGTTGTGAATCTGACACTTTTGACATTTCTTGAAAAACTGATAGGATTCTTTCTCCATGCATGGCCAATAATATCCCAAACAGAGGAGTTTCTTGGCTAGAGTTATCCCACTCGAGTGAGTTTCATAAATACCCTCATGAACCTCACATAGGGTCGTTTCAGATTCGTCATGTTCTAGATATCAGAGTAAAGTACCATCAAGACCTCGACGATAAAGTATGTCAGCGATTAAAGTATGTCGTGCGGATTGGCGGATGAAGTTTTGTTTTTGGTTCCTGGATAGATAAGGAGGAAGGATATCATCTTTCAGGTAAGCATATGTCTTTTCATAGATGGAGGTTTCAATGGTTTCTAGATGGCAGATGGTAGCGGATTCTGATTTATAATGGGAAGGACATGATACTTGTTCTACCATAAACTCATAACAAACATGCTTCTCAGGCAATTATAGTAATGAAGCAATTGTAGCCATAGCATCCGCAGCTTTGTTCTCCGCCCTTGGAATTTGATCAAACTTGATACTGACAAAGAACTATTTCATATCATCTATGTGTTGCTTGTAGGGCATCAACTTTTCATCTTTTGTTTGATACTCATCATTTATTTGATAAATGACTAGTTGAGAGTCCCCATATACCTGTAAGTCCGTGATCTTCCATTGAATTGCTATTTTGACCCCAATGATTAATGCTTCATATTTTGCCACATTATTTGTACACTAAAACATTAATCTATATGATTTTGGAATGGTGTGTCCTTGTGGAGAGATAAAAAAAATCCCTGCTCTTGATCCTCGTTGTGTGTATGATCCATCAAAATATAATACCCATTGTTGGGGCATCACTGTCAGAATGTCTTCATCTGGAAACTCCATTTTAATTGGTTGATCATCTGGTAAAGGAGCCTCAACTAATTGTTCAGTGATTTCCTAACCCTTGATTGCCTTTCTCTCTACATATTGAATGTCAAATTCACTTAATAGCATGACCCACTTTACCAGTCTACCTGTTAAGGCAACTTTACTGAGTAGATATTTTAAAGGATCGATCTTTGCTATTAGCTTGATTGTATGAGTTAACATATAGTGTCTCAGCTATTGAGTAGCGAATACCACTGTTAAGAAAGATTTCTCTATGAAAGTGTAATTGATTTCATACCCATTTAATGTCCAGCTGATATAGTAGATGGCATGTTCTTTTCCTTCATAATCCTCTTGCGCCAATAGTTCCCCCAAAGAGATATATGTCATGGAAATGTACAATATGAGAGGCCTTCCTTCTGCTAGTGGCATGAGAATAGGTGGTGACATTAGATACTATTTGATTTGATTGAACGTTGTTTCACACCCCTTATCCCACTTGAAAACTATATTCTTATGCAATAGATGATTAAAAGGATGACTTTTGTCTGCCAACTGGGAGATAAATCTTTTCATTGATTAGAGCCTTCCTTGTAGTGATCTGAGTTGACTTATATTCTTAGGAGGTGGCATCTCCATTATTGCTTTGACTTTCACTAGATCCACATCAATGCCTTTTTCTGAGACAATGTACCCTAATAGTTTTGTTGATGTGACCCCGAAGACACACTTCTTGGGGTTTAACCTGACATTGAATTTTTCCATCCGTGTGAAGATTTTGTCTAAGATATGTAGATGTCCTTCCCTAGTACCAGATTTTTCCAAGATGTCATCCACGTAATCCTCCATGAAGGTGTGCATCATATCATGGAAGATTGTCATCATTTCTCTTTGATAAGTGGCTCCTGCATTTTTTAGACCAAATGGCATGACGTTCCAGTCGAAGGTTCCTCATGGACATGTGAAAACCGTCTTTTCTTGATCTTTTGGAGCTATTTTTATTTGATTGTACCCAGAGAAACCGTCCATGATTGACAACATGGCATGCCCTACCGTCAAGTCCACGATGATGTCTATATTTGGTAGTGGAAAATCATCCTTTGGGCATGCTTTATTTAGGTACCTGAAATCTGTACATATCCTGATACTATTGTCCGGCTTTGAAATAGGCACAATGTTTGATATCCACTCGGCGTAGTCTATAGACCTTATGAATCCAACATCCAATAATTTATTTAGCTCTTTCTTTACCATTAATGCGATATGGGGATGCATTTTTCTCATTTTTTGCTTGACAGGCTTGATTCCTGTGGGCAAAGACAAGTGATGCATAAGCAAATTTGGGTCTAAGCCTGGCATATCGGAATATGACCAAGTGAAGTTGATGCTTCTTTCTTTAAAGAATTTGATGAATTTCGGTCTTTCTTGATCTGTCATGTATTTCGCCAGATGTAGGATTTTTGCCTTATCTTCAGTGTCAATATTCACAGACTGTGTTGGTTCTACCAGGACTGATGATCGCTCATGATAATGTTCTGGAAGAGTGTCAAAGCTTCCATCTTTCAATGCCTCAGAGAGATTTTCACCGTTAGATTCATTCTTTATTTTTTCTTTTTCCAGATCTAATGCTGCCATAGAATGGTTTTCACCATTAGATCTATTTTCCCTGTTTTCATTTTTGCAATTGAAAGATTTGACACCCTCCTACTGAGTCATTATGTTATGAGTATTACAGATAGAACTTGTACCAGGTTCGCTATGACATAGGAAATTTATGATGACATCATCATCTGTAAATATTGGTATAGTCAAAGGGTCAATAGGTTCCCAGTCAATGAGTTCAGGATGGATTAATGGCATGAGGTCATCAGATTCATTTGGGTTGATGGATGTAAGGGTTCAGACAAACATTTTTTCATAGTTGTTAATGGTAACATCGAGGTCAATGATGGTACTTTCTTCAAGATCGTCTAGCTCACTCGAGGTCTATTAGTCCCCACTTGAATCATCGATATTTAGTGATGTTGCCACAATTGGTCTAGACCCAGAGCCTTGGCTCTCCTCATGTGTAGGTGTATATTTTTGGATGACATCAATATGAATATCTGTGAAAGATACATCAGAACATGAATCCCATTCATATTCATTTGAATCTATCTCAGAGCTATTTCTAAGTTGAAGAATTCTTTCTATAACCTTCTTTTCTAGTTCCTATTTTTCTTCATTAGAGTATCCTAGCCCTGGCTTCTCTTTTGAGTGGAGAGTGAGAGGTGTAATAGGCTCTATGATTCCATCCTTTCTTAATCCAACAGGTCCTTGTCCTTCATACCCCATTTTTTCTAAAATAGATTTTCCTTTTCCATATTTGTCAGTGTTAATATTGACATTTTTGATATTGATATCTGAGGTAGAGGGTTCCTCATCTTTGTATAGCCAATCTAGGATCACTTTGTTGTCTGATTCATCCTCTATTGTGCCTTTTTGACAAACCTTTCTTCAAGAGTTGTGACTGGTAATGATGTTTGAGATTTGATCATAGATGGTTGACCATATGTCCTAGGAGATGGCATTAACTATGATAGGTTAAGCAATTGCTCCATAGAATATTTTCCCATTCCCTTGTCCGTCAGTTGGACTTGCTCTTGGAATTTTGGTGATAAAGAAGTTTGTTGATCCGGATTATCTATTGATTGAGTTTCAACATGCCTTGTCTATTTTTCTTTACCCTTCTTCTCTACCCACTTGGTGGTGATACTTGGATGTTGTTCTTCTTTGGATGATTTTGAGCATGATGCTTCCTTGTTGTGTGGTACAAAGGTATCTTGAGAGATCCTAAGGGTGTCACAATGTGTAGGATGATTGTAATCAGCAGATATAGTCACCTCACGTCTAATTATTGGAAACTTCAAACGTTGATGATATGTCAAAGGTACAGCCTACATTTCATGGATCCATGGTTGTCCTAAGAGAATGTTGTATGTTAACTCTTTCTCCAACACTTGACATGCTATATGTTTCATCATTGGCCCCACTTGAATGGGTAGCACAATCAAGCCATTAGACGATCTTTCTTCCTCATCATATGCTTTGATAGTCATTTTTCTTCAAGCATCAATAGCATCATCTGAATACCCTTGTGCACAGATTAACTTGAGAGTCCAAATGTTCAGACCAGCTCCCCCATCTATTAAGACTCTCTTGACGCGATGATTGTGGATTAAGAATTCAATATGGAGTGCAGTATTATGGGGATGGTTTAGCGAGATATCATCTTGTTCAGAGAATGATAGACAATGTGGGGTAGTTAAATGTCCCACCATAGCTTGGAACTGACAAAGATCTAGATTCTTTGGTACCATAGTGGCAACTAATGCTTGTTTGAGAACCTCCTTATGTGATAGTGATATTTTAAGGAGCTCTAGTATCGATATCTGTGCAAGAATGTTTTTGTAGTTGATCGATAATGTTATAATGAGATGGAGGTGGAACTACATGTGTAGATCCAACTCCCTTTAACATGACCTTGGCTTTCCCCCTAGTCATTACATTTGCTAGTTGATGTTCTTGACGGTCTCTAATTTTTAAGACATTGATTCAATTATCAGAGTTTTGTATGCTGGGGAGCAAGTCCAAAGGGGTAGTGTTGTTGATTTTGGGTTTGTCAATGTTGTGACTAACTATATGATCACTTTCTATTCCAGATAGACAAAGGATTGTTGTGTCAAAGACATGGTTGACATTCTTCCCTTTGTTGTTTGAAGATGATGGTGCTCCTTTGTCATAGTTTGGAAAAGGGTCCTTGAAGGTCGAATGATCATTATTGTTTTGGGGTGTTCCACATATGCTTTATTGTTGTCGATCAAATCTTGTATTGCGTGCTTCAATTCCATATAATCATTGGTTTTGTGGGCTTTCTTATTATGCAAGTTGTAGTAATCAGCGTCATTCCACCATGGTGGTTTGACCTTTGCATCCTAGAATCGGGCTTCCCGTGCAGTGATAAGGCCACTAGTGACTAATTCTTTCATTGTTGATTCTATCGTTTGGCCTAAAGGTGTGAACCTGCACTGATTTGATGGTTTCTAATATGACTGTGTTTTTTACGATCTCATTTCTTTGTATGACATTTGACTTGGCAATTTGATCATTGTTTTGATTCTTTGATGTAGATGTTGTCAAGTTAAAAACCAGTTCAAAATGACATTTTGGGAATCATTTTTTGTTTCATTGGTAGTCGTGCTTCGATTCTTTTACCAAAATTTTGGCTTATCACTGCTTGAGTATTGATTGGAGGAGTTATTTGTGTTATTCATTTTATCGTTGAAATGTTTGATAACTCCTCTTTTGACTAATGCCTCCTTGATTTTAAGACCATTTTCAATTACTTTTTTGAATGTGAGATGACATTGCAATTCAAGCCTATAACTCATTTCCTCCATCAAGTTGTCAATGAACAACTCCATCTTTTCTTCCTCAGGAATGGATCGAGGATATCTAGCGAACAATCATCGCCATCTTTGTAGAGAAGACAAGAACGTTTCCCCTTTTTTTTTCTTTCGGTTATAAAGATCCTTTATTGTAACATCATGTTGGATGTTAAAGGAGTACTGGGAAATGAACCTATTGACTAGTTCCTCAAAAGTTCTGATACCTGGTTGTAGTTTTGAAAACCACTCTGTACATGATCCTCCCAAGCTCCTTGGGAATAATCTCATTAAGTAAGTTTCCTCTTGGGAAAAATCGAGACTCATTGTTTTGAATTCCCTAATATGATCTATTGGATCCATTATTCCATTGTACTTGTTGTACTTTGGGATCTCACAGTGTCTAGGAAAAGGTATCAGACCGACTGTTGCATCGAAAGGATAAGAAAAAATGTCCTGTATCGCATATCTTTTGGTACTCCCTTTTGTCATATCCTATATTTGTTATTGTAATAGTTGCATTTGAGATATCAAAGAGGCAACTGGATCTATTGTTTGTGTATATTGCATAATTTCAGTCTCACTTGTTCCAAGTGCTTCCTTCAGATGATTTACGTCGAATTCCTTGGGAAGTTTGGCACCTGATTCAGCCAACATCAAAAGATACTTCTCCATATCTTGTTCTAAAATATTTTCCATAAATTTATGGAACTTGGGATCTTGTTGAGTTGTTTGAGTATCCTCTGGAGTTATTTCATTCTTACCATTTTGGTTTAGATTGTTCCAAGGATTTTCTTCCGCCATTGTTTGGGATGTTTCAATTTCTTGCTCTAAGAGTCTCTGTTTTTGGGACCTAGTGAAGATTGGAATACAAATTTTTATCCTTTCTTCTAAAATTTTAATATTCTATGTTGGGAAAATGTCAATTGAAATTTTAACAAAGTTGAATAAGATGACTGATCTTATTGATGAGACTATGTTAAAAATTTGATTACTATACTTGGTTTCGTGATAAAGGATGATAGTATCTTGATGATGAAACTTAAATGTAGTAATCGATTATGTATTTGATTTTGACACTTTTGATTTGCAAGATCTTGTTTTAGTTGATAAGATTGGAAACTTGTATAAACCTATCTATTTTCGGTCTCTAGAAAGTGATTCTGATAAAAAGAAACTTGGTTCTGATAAAAAATGTGGATAAAATGATAGAATGACTAATTGGTAGGTTTTTTTGAACTCTCTATTTTTGAAAGTGCTAAAACAAAGTACAGAGGCCTATTTCACAGAAGTGCTGAAACAGGTGACAGAAGCCCTGTCTTGACAGAGGTGCTAAAATAGTGCACGAAAGTGCTACAGAAATTGATGGAAGTGCTATCTTGACAGAAGCACTGAAACAGTGCTTGAAAACGCTGGAAAAGATGATGAAAGCGTCATTTGATGAAATCGCTAAAATATAGATTGTAAGCACTAAAACAGTGACCAAAAGCACTATTTCACAGAAGCGCTAAAACAGTGACCCGAAGTGCTAAAACAAGTTTCCAGAGCGCTAAAAATAGGACTTTTATGACTCTTTATTGTAAAATATGATCTGGCCTTGTGGCATACTATATCATGGATTGTGGAAGATAAGAAAGATGTATGCGCTGACTACAGTTGTGGTACTGAGTGAGAGGTCTTCTTTGGAAGAAGGCTCATGAATAGAGTGGTTCTATTGTGTAAGCTAAAGTGTGACCCCTAGCAAAATCGTGATATCTATGGATGAATGTTCTATGTTGTAAGAAGATTTTCCGATTTTGATATAGAAAATGTTGTCTTCCTAATTTATCTCGATAACCAAAAGGTGTCTTGGGTTTTGTGATTTTGATTTTTCTCTTGACAAACATGGTGGACTTCCACTTTCGCAACATGGATTTTCTAATCTAACTTGACTTTGTTGGTTTTTAGGATGATCTTTAATATGATTTTAATGAATTTGTGAAAACACAGCAAGCAATTGTGAATAATTGTTTTAACTGAATAGATCATGTATGTTCAATAACCATGAATGATTCTTATTGATTTTGACGGATTACTTTGACAATTGTGCACAAATCAAACAGACTCACACTTAAGGACAAATAGGTCATCATTATACTCACATCCCACATCTTGAATTGCATTGACGCACACAGGCTTGTCACCCCTTAGAGGGTGCTCGTGTTTTTGTTGTTTCCAGGCGCATACTCAGAGTTGGATTTCTCGTCCTCTAAGCAAATGGTTTGTGGAAATTATATGGTGAGTGTCTTGGGGGCAGATTCTTCCCTCCCCTTGCACTATGAGTATGACAATGTATGGATACTGACTCAGCAGGATACTACTCTATGGTTCGTAGATAGGGCTTTCGTGCGGTGCGGCAATTGATAAACTCCCTCAGGAGACCTCCCAATCTTTAGAACAAAGATTTTGGGGATGGTTATCTTGCTCACTACCGTCAAGTTGGACTTTCATCAACAACTTGCATTTTTATTATAGTGGGTTGGAATCCTTGGCTTTAGGCGTTCCCACTTAGGTCGTTCCCATAGGGTGAGTACTTTTTCCCACTACAGCAGGCCTTCTAAAGGATTTAATAAAGCGTAAATAGCATGAAGTAAAAGTGAATCTAGCGCTTTGGTCACCTAGTTAAGGGGAGAGCATAAGCCTAATCACCACAAGCACGGCATATAAGTTGTTCTATTTTAAGCCCAAAAAGAAATTTTATAATCTATGTGAAGGTGTTGCTTCACAGAAATCATGTTTGTTCTTTTTAACTTGTACTGTAAAAATGTGATGACTATCCTAGGATTGATAAATTTGTTTTTAAGAAAACAAAAAGTGGCTACCCTAGGATTGATATATTTTAGAAACCAAGAAGTGACTATCCTAGGATTGATAAATTTTAGAAAACCAAAAGTTACTATCCTAGGATTGATAAATTTTAGTCCAACTGTGAAAAAAAAAAATTTAATATATGGCCGCGGTCGCGTCGAATCCAAACTGATTTTACAAAATCATTGGAACAGTCCACCGAAGTGCTATAACTTTTACCTGATGCACTAAAACACGGAAGTGCCGAAACAGGACACTGAAGCCCCGAAGTTTTCCATGGAAGCACTAAATCACTGATGCGCTGAAACAGGTCATAGAAGCGCTAAAGTTGAAAGTGCTGAAATTTTTGACAAATGCGCTATAGTAACACAAAAGCGCCGAAACAAACCATGAAATTTTTGTAGTTTTCCATGGAAGTGCTATAGTATTTGACGAAAGCACTAAAATAAAACACGCTGGGAACCTACGTGACACTTTCCAGAAAAATTGATAAAATTGGGGTTAATGCCCCATGGTGGGTGCCAAATTGTAAGTGTGGGTAAGGTGTAAAGCGCAAAACACACTTCTTAATACGGCATTATATAAAAGACAAAGCCAAATGAATCAATTCAAAGCAATAATCTACTGAAAGCATCATATTGTTCTCTATCTCCAAAGATTTATTAAACCACTGTTGCTCTCATATCGTGAGTGCACTATGATTGTTAAAATAACAATTCAAAGAATGTGATGGATGCTAATGCAATGATATGGAACTTAATGGATAATACTAGATGATAAAGAAACTAAACTAGCATGAATTGACATGGAAACAAATAAATACAGCTACAGGAGGCAGCCATGATACTGAAAACTTGATTGCTAGATGTTGGATGTTTGATGCTTGATGTGCTTGATGCTTGAATTCCTACAGAGTAAGAGTGCATAAGTTAGATTATCTGGATCCTTTTCTTGGTTCAATGAGGTTGTATTTATAGATTTCCTGGTTGTAGAAATGCATAGGGATGGCATTGAGAGGCTTGAATTCAATTTGGAGGATTGAATGGTGAAAGATGGAGGAGATTGAGAGAATTTTGGAGATTGTCTCTACCCATGAAAACACCAGGCAAGAGAAGAGGAAAGATTGATGGAGGAGGATTAAGAGAAGAATTTGGAATTTGTCTCCAATTTGTCTCCAAAACTTCCTGTGGAGTTTCAAAGCATTAATTGTGACATATTTTAGACATAAATTAGACATAGGATATCTAATTCAATTTTTAGGAGATATAGATGGAATATTCCTTATGCCTTTATTCAAATATTTTGATTTATTTAAATTAGCAAAAGAAGGATAAATAATTTAATAAAATGAACTATAGAAGTTGTTTATTAAATTAAACAGAATAATATGGCAATTAAATAAATAAAGTGTTTTAATCTTTATTTAATTAATTTAAGATTGATGTGATAGAATAAAATAGGGAGATGATAATTAAATCAAACAAAGTATTTAATTTTGTTTATTTAATTAAGATGAATTTAAATGTGACGTGAACGTGAACTATATAAATAAATATTTCGATTTATTCAAACAGTAGAGGAAATTAGGATAATTAATCAAATAATTTGTATTTAATTAATCAGATGCTCCAGACCAATTTTAGGTGTATACACTTCCAAGAGGGTTGCTACGTGGGGGAGGCTTACGTGGAGGAGGACCAAGCCTCCCCCACTCCCACAAGTGAGGCCTACCATGGGTCGCTTCAAACCCTCACCACTTGCAGAGCCCTCGAGACCACCTTCCCTTCCTCATTTTTTATATTTTCATAATGAATTATAGGGGAGAGGACCCAGTAGTTGTGCACCCTAACTTCATGCTTCTAATTATTCTATGTGGAAATTTCAAATCACTCCAAATTTTTTACAGTAGCTTATTTGGCAAGTCCCCTTCTTATAACTAAGGTTTCAAGGCCACATCATCAAATATGATGCCACATCAGCATGCTTTTTGTCAAGGTGTCCAAAAAGACCCAAAAAAAAAGTGAGACCAATACTTGTGCATTCACAGCATGTTTTATTGAGCGCTGATGTGGAATTACATGATTGGCTGCTTTTTAGATCAAAGGAATACATTTTGTTTAATTATGGGTAGTCATGTCACAACTATTGGTCCAATATTGATAAAAATATTGGACATTATATAAACAACTACCATCACAACTATTGAAACATGCTCAGGTCCTCTCCCCTAAGTTGTGATTTAAAATGTTGATTTTTTTTTTACATAATTATATTTAAGCATTTTTTATTTTATTAATATTTATTAGTATAAGCATTTTAAATATAAAGCATCGATAATTTTAAGAAACCTTTTTTTAAGAAAATATATAAAATATTAGTGAATCTTTCATTTTAAAAAATATATATCAATTTCTCTTAGTCAATTTCATTTTTGGAAAAAAATTATTAATTCTATAGGCAAATTTTTTACATCACTAAAATTTTGTAGAAAATCTTGACAAATATTGAAAATTAATAGAAAAATACTTTAATTATGATAGTGAATCCTTCCATTTAAAAAAATATTCTAATGAAAAAGTAGGGGTTCGTGGAAATGATTGATGGGTTATAGGGTAGACTCTATAATATTTAATTGCCACCATTGATTCAAAATATAATATAACAATCAACCCTTGTTATATTCAGAAGGTAAAATTTACCCACAATCTGTAATACTCAAATTTTGGACTTATAGATTTACCTTGTGAAATACAACGAGCACATTAGATTATATTTTAAACAATGGTGGCAAATAGTTTCTACTATAACTTTGATCTAATCATAAATATTATGAAAAAAAATTGAATTAAAAAACTTAATAAAATATTTTTTTGGCCATTTAATAAAAAACTAAAATAAAATTTTTATTACTATTTTTATAATATTATAGTATTACTATTAATTTAGTTTTTATTATATATTTTTTTATTATTTTTATATATTTACTATTATATTATTATTATTTTATTAATATATCAAGTTTGCATCATGTTACATTATTATTATATTATTCATAATATTGTATTATTACTTTGATATTCCTATTATATTATTCTACTATTATAATATTATATTATTATTATTATTATTATATTATTATTCTTATTATATGATTTTTGAAATATTATACTTAGTAAATTATATTTATCCTTAATATTATATTATTAATAAAATATGATTAATTGTAGTATTAAATTATTAAATTATTATTTTATTATTATACTAATATTATTATTTTATATTATATTAATTATATTATATATTTATTATTATTATTTTATGTATATTATATTATTATTATATTATATTATATTATTATTATATTATATTATATTATATTTTTATTATATTATACTATATTATAAGTACATTTTGACAGTTAAACTAAATGCATTCATGTCACAAGATCCTACAATTTCGTTAATTATAATATTTTAATTTTGTTAATATTTTTAATAATCATTTTGTTATAATCAATTTTCTATGCTTTTCACAGTTAATCATCATTGACGACTATGCACTAAATTAACAAACTTAGCCCCCTATTCTCAAATAGGACACGCCTTCAGCGTAAAAATAGTATGATAATGTTTAGATGTGTAATTTAAGTAATATTAAAAAGGAGAAGTATTTAATGTGGATATTAAAATTTTAAAGTATATTAACTAGCATACATATATTAATTAATAATATATATATATATATATATATATAACATTGAAAGTTATCATTAATTAACATTGTTCTTCTTAAATTTTAAATATAAAATATTTTTTAAAACTTTTTTGATCTTATACACTCTTTTCAAAAATATAAAATGTATTAACTCTATTTTTTTTAGTTTTCAATGTATAATATTATTTTACTTTAGATTTAAAAATATTTTATTAAAGAGTAGGAAAAATGCTTACATCTTAGAGAAATATTAAATGATTTCATTGTTTCTTTTCAAAATAAAGATAATTCTATAAAAAAATATGAATTAATTTTTTATAATTAATTATGTAATCAATTTTGAGGGAAATGACTTCCACCTGCTATCATTTTCAATGCAGCTGCAAAAACTTAACACATAATATTCTTTAAATGATTTCATTGTATAAGGCTTTCAACGTAATAATTACAAATAAAATTATCAAAAAATATATATAATAATTTTTTACATTATCTAAGGTAAAAATAAAATAAAAGAATCAAAAAATATTGATAGCTTTTCAAAAGTAAAATTAAAAGTTATTAATTATAAAAATTATTCCTCAAATAAAAATAAAGTAAAAGATTAGATAAACTAAAATAATTCTTATATAATAAATAAAATTGTTCTAAAGTGATTCCAAATAGGCATCTCAATTTCTTAGATAAATACATTTAAGATATCTACACTATTATAAATTTTAATTAAAAAATGAATTATATTATATATATATATATATATATATAACTCAATTCTTATATAATAAATAAAATTATTCTAAAGTGATTCCAAATATACATTTCTTGGACTTTCTTACATAAATGTATATAAGATATCTATATTATTATAAAGTTTAATTAAAAGATGAAATTTAAGTTTTATATATATATATATTGGAAGTATTAAATTTATTTTTAAAAAACATAAAAATATTGTATCCACAAAATCTATTATAATTAATTTTATTTGATCTAATTCTTTTGAAATAGCATAAGTTAAAATTAAAAATTTATTTTAATGCATTTTGGTAATGGAGAATAATAATTAATAATAGAAGTTTAAAAGTTAAATAGTTTAAAATTAAGAATTTATGCTTAGAAATATTTTCTTAAGAATAAGTCTCTATATTATCATTTATAAAATAGTGTTGCACATATTCACAAAAAGAAGGGTGGAAATAGTTACACTCCTAAAGGTTTATACATCCCAATCATCAAGTTTACCCCATACATCAATGAGATCTAGAGTGTCCATCTTTATTATTATCTTCGTCTTCATTTGCACAAATAGGAAAATTTGTAAAAGCCAATCAAGGGAGTTTGTTGGAATCAAACCAACCAATAGCACCACTCATTGGCTACCTAGAAGTTCTTCCCATATGTGATATCTAAAAATATTTAAAAATATGCCTATTACAATCTACTACACAATTTTAAGTGGAAAAGTAGTGAAATTTGTAAAACACCCTCTTAATCTTTATATATCCATGTTTTTACTTTTACTATAGTGTTTCCCAAATACTTTTACATGCCTTACTCCTCAAACAATAAGTCAACATATTCTACATTTTCATTTTTTCTAGAACCTATAGATTTAGTAGCAAATTGTTTCTACATTGTGATTAAAAGTTTCCACTAACACAAAGCCTTGAAAGAATCAACAATTTAAGAAAAATCCTAAGACCTAAGTGTTGTTGAGTGTTTTTGCACATTCACAACACATACAAAATATAAAGTATTTTGTCTCTCTTGAAAGGAAACCTAAACTCAAAACTTCAAAAATATAATCCCAAGACTTCGATAGTCAGGTCTTGAACTTGCATAAAAATGACTCAATGGATAATGTTTTGTTGTTTTACAAGGGGCCTTATGTGTATTTAAGATGGAACTTTGAAAACAAGGGTTTGAAAAGAAATTGAAACTAGTATGAAACCCTAGTTGTATTTTCAAATCTAAAATTTGAAAATGTGATTTAACATTTGATATGGCAATTTAATGACGTTTTTTCCTAAACCAACTCAATCTTGAAAAAAATGAAAAAGATAAGGGTAAAGAGAACTAATTTTGAAAACCTAAGGAAAATTTAATAATAATGGTTGATGTTGCAGATAGAGAGATCCCTCACAAAACCAATTCCTATTTAATTAGACTTGAACTCACAACGCCATAGAAATAGTGCAATCTTCAATTAAACTGAAAGATTTCTAGAATATAAACATTCATGCATATACCCAACTCTAATGCAATATAAACATGAGCATTCACAATTGAACTTGAATCAAATAATGGGCTCAGACTAACCATGCAAAGTAGCTTAGAATCAATATTACAAATGGTATGAACCAAAGATCTATTAATTATCTTCACACTTCATCATCATCATAACTAAATTTGAACTAAAATTGAAGAAAGAAACCATGCATACATTCATAAATAACAAGTAGAACACTCGGTTTCAATGCCTTGCTTGTATTAATCTCAAAATGCAGATTACAACAACTCTTGTTCAGCAACAACCCTTTACAATGAGAGAAGACTTCCTTTTATAAACAAGGCTTATAAAATCAATGGTGGAGGTTATCTCAACACCAATGGTCCAGATTATATTTGCATTTAATAATTGAAAGAGGTATTAAATATTTACAACATATACCTCATTCATCCTAATTGAATTCAGTTACAAATATACCTAGGGAAATATAAAATATATTATAGTCTATTTATTAAATAAACCCTTTTACAAAATTCCAAAAAATTTGGAGGCATAATTTCCGTAAAAAACTACAACTAATTATTTTTACATAAACTTGTAATCAATTACAGATCTTCCTTCTGATTTTTATTTAATCACATATTTTATAAAAAATAGTTAATTTTATAGTAACTTCTTTATTTGACGAGTTTGGAGCTGCATGAACCTTTATAACCTAGTGCCTCATATTTGTCCATTTACCAATGATGCAATTCTACACAAGCAAGCCTCTGCTTGATCACTTCATAAGACCTTATCAGAAATTGCACTCCAGCATCCAAAAATTCCATAGACAAGTTATTCACAGGCTCCTTATGAATTATCGTCTGCCATTACTGTTTCAGACTTTCCTCATCTAATTTTTTTGAAGTACCACCAACATTTTTACCATATATTGCAAAAAATAATTATAATCTGCCAAAACCTCATTGATTTGATCAATGATATCCCTCATCTCCGGCTCAACTTGAATCAATATGTTTCTTCTAAAATTGAGCGCATACAACCAATAAGATGGCTCATTTAGTAATTCTTTGGGAAAAATTCCTTTACGCTCAATTACTTCAACATGAAGTTTCTTTACTGCCTCAAGCTTTGGAGATACTAATACATAATATTTAGAGAAGTCATTATAGTCTTCCACCATTTTATCAATTTCTTCCTTCAAAATCAGAAAGTTATTGCACACTTGGATAGCCATCCCTATCGCTTTGCTTCTTGTATCAGAAATCCCTTTAATCCACTCTTGAGTAGACTAAGCCCATGTTTTTATTTGCTTCATCCTGTCTACCTCATCCTTTGACAAAATAAACTAGAGCTGCCACTTTACGAGAGTACTCTACATTGGGGTCACCAAATGTTGAATAAAAGTCATTAATTCTATAATCTGCATTTTCAACTCTACCTTAGTGGCTTCATCCTTATCCATTCTCTTAAAAACATTTGAGGCTGACCACTAGAGCTTGTTGATGTCTTGTTCCCTATTGGTGGGGTCAATGTTTATTGAAGAAACGTTGAACTCCTTAAGGAAAAATTATTGAATTGTCTTTATCCACCATTAGACTTGAAACATGTAGAATACGGGATCTAGAGGCATCTCTAGTCATATGCAACCTTATCTTGGCTTTCTTTTTCTCCTTTGGTCTCTCAATTCAATCCAAGATTTCTTCTAGACTCACTTGAGGAGTCTTCATTATTGGTTTCTTATTTCTCAGCTACTCCTCTAGCCAAGCAGGATTAAGTGTCTTCTATGTTTGTTAAGATGAGGAAGGGACCTCAGTTTTATCCAATCTTGTTGTATCCCCCTTCTGTTGAGCTCTAAACTACTCCTCCATCTCATTGTCTTCTCGGGATTGCATGAAATTGACCTCAACAACTTCTTCAAAAGGCTTCTCCTTGGGAAAGTTGGAGAGATGAGACATAAAAGTCTCAAGAAGGCTATGAGAGGTGGGATAGGAAGTGGAAGGAATAGTGGGAGACAAAGTATATATGGTAATTTAGGGAGATGGAAATGAATAATTTGAGGAGGGAGATGTGTAAGATGGAGATAGAGATAACTCCACTGGAATAGAGGAAGTGGAAGGAGTGGGAATGGAAGTGGTGAGATCCACTAAAATGTCGATTAGTGGAGACAAAGAAAGAATGGGTGGATAAACATAGGAAGAAGGGGTTGTGGTAGATGTGGATGGAGAAATAGAGGTAGGTGAAGGAGATGGAGGAATAAAGGTAGGCATAGGAGATGGAGGTGACGATTCTTTTCCCTCCTCTGGGATGGGCCCCATAGTTATAGTGCCACTCTTCTTGACCCTCTTTATTTGAGGCTTTCTCACCTCTCCAACCTTCCTTTTGTAAATTCTATGTTTCTCGGTCAAACGCCTCTCCTTTAAGATTTTCCTTCCTTTTCCCTTGGCCTTTGGAGGAGTGTCAACTTTCTTACCTATAAAGCCCACACTTGAACCTACTTAATCTTTGAATTTCTCTCCCTTAATGGATGGGGCCTCTCCTTTCTCTTCTATGTATGCAAGCTCATATGCCTAAGAAAGAGATCTGATATGAGCGAGAATCCATCCACCTCTTTTTTCTTCTCAAAATTGGTCGAGTGATCACATCAATTTCTACCTCTTCTTCTTCAATTTAGTCTGGAAAAGGAATAGGTTGATCAACCACTTTATTGAACTCACCCTCGTCCATGACTTTGCCATCATCCTACAATTAATTGAGCATCACAAAGAGGCATAAGGAACAAATGTACTCTACCATAAGTCTCATATATGATCTTTTGTAGGCTTCAAAATCATTTAAGAAGTTATTCCAAAATTCCTCAATATGCATCTAATGGGCATATTGCTTTCCCACCTGCTTTTTCATCTTATCAAAGGGATCAAAGTTATCCCTCTAGCTATGGAAATAAAAATAAAATTTTTGTATCTCTACATTATAATTTTCTACTGATGGAGCCAAAGGACATGAAAACATACCCCTTCTAAATGTTAGGGGATGATACCCCTTCCCTATGCTTAGTACATGCAGAAAATGATGCGATGTACATAGCTTCCTTGTCAACTCCAACATGACTACCTTGTCATTTGGGTACTTGGGTAGTTTGTAAGGCACCCTTGAGAATCCTTTGATTCTGAAGTATGTGAATTTTGGGAATTGGACAAATGAATACCTAAACATCTTGATCATCTCTACGGTTGATGAGGACAATATTCTACTCAAATCTCCTTCTAATGTTTTGGTGATAAATATTGTGAAGGCATCATTTACTTTCTTGTAATGGTGCTTTTCATTTTGCACCTACAATTGAGGATAGCAATCGTACACCTTATATTCATGGGGGGCTTGTACCCATATTACCCTTACATTTTAATCCTCTATATCTAAAATTTGCAATGAGCAAATATATAGTGTATGATGTCATAAAGAAGGTCAAGTACTTCTTCACTAAGGAGAACTTGTTATGTGGGTTGTTGATGACTATCTTTGCCTAGTTAAATTTTGTGTCTCCTCTCAATATTTCCTCAATGTAATAAAACATCCAATTATCAAATGTGGATACTAATGATATCCCATTACCTTATTGAGAAGGGTTACCAAATCATTGACTTTATCTTTGAAGTCACTTCTATAGAGGGTCTTAGGTAATTTATTTGTGTTTCCCCTTTGGTGCTTCATCTATTGGTCATTAATTAGATGGAGGTAGCCACTAGGATTACTGTCAAAGACCACAGTTGCATATTCCTTATTGGGTATGATCATCTACAAGAATGATGGGATCCTAAAGGTACAAGAGATAGAGTCCAAAGACAAGTCAGCCAAGACTCTCCCTTTAGTAGCAACTATTCTTTGGGAATCCTTGTGATAGTAATCCTGAGAACCCATGATTAAATACATGAGCATAGCATGAAACAAGGAAATATAGCTACTTGCAATATCCCACTTTGCTTGATCTTGGTGGCTAAATCAGTCCTTTTGTCACTAAAGATCATCTCCTTGAGTTCCTCAATGTCCACATGGCTAATGTGTGTATCACTGAACAAGAGACATGTTGAAATTTTTTTGGAAGTAGGATACACTCCTTGGAATTCATACTTTATTTTGGATGTCTTGCTTATTTTTTCCATAAAATTTGCAAAAAACTTCCCATAATCAACATTTTGAGTAATTTTAACTTCATAAATTAATGTTGGTATTGGTACTCAAAACCATATGCCTATATTTCTCAAAAATAAATATGAGCAAAAGTACCTCATAAAGAAGTGGGATAAGCCATAACGCCTTATTCCAAAATAAATTTCAATAAAACACTTGTGTAGTGTAGAAAAATGTACTCCTTTAAATTTTCACACTATGTTTGCATCTCCTTAACTAATTGGACTTAATTAATCCTTTAATTGGTTCAATTATGCATTCACAAGCCTAATTAATTTCATTTTCTAAAAATGGAAACCCACATTTAATTAATGCATGCATTGAACTTAACATCTTGGAGATTGAGTGTCCTAGGACCCATTCGCCCAAGGGTGAATGGGTCCCCCTTAAGTCTCGAGACGCAAGGAATTTTAATGATCTAAATTCAAATTGAAAAGGTTGGCTTATGGTGTTTAATTTTCATGTAATTAAGGAAGCATCTATAAATACATAGTTATTTTATCAATTCAATTCTAAGAAGGAGAATTATCTAGCGTTAAGGAAACTTTCACAAGAGTGAAGATTATTGTAAAGAGCATTGGAGAGAAAATTTATTAGTCATCTACAACAACATTCAAGATCCTATCATGATGTCAAAGTTATGTGTGTTCATGCATGTTTTTGGAGCTAAATTGTAATGTAGGTTTCAATTTTCAAGCAAGCATTCAAGCATCAAGATCTATCAAGCAATCAATTCATTTCATTTCAGATTCAATCCTTAGAGAGATGTGTTAGACTTTAGTCCTCTAAGATCAGTCATTAAAGGATTTGGTGAGGTGTAACAAGCTTTGTTCATTCATCAATTCCTTCATTTTTTCATTTTTTCATTATCAAGGTTTAATTACCAAACTAGCGTTTGACCAAGGCAAACCCCTATTCACCAAAAATAAACAAATTTTCCCTCTTTGTGTTTGTAGATTTGCAAGTAAAGGACTAAAATTGGATCAAAAGTAAAATTTTGCAAAGCTGTCAAAGTTTTCAAGACACAAAAAATTAGATCCCGAATTTATTTGGGAAAACAACATCTCATATTCATCTCCAGAGGACCCTTGAAGCTAAGGAAAAACCCTATACAAAGACACATTCACCCTATGGCAAATGAGTCCTTGCAAGACACTCAACACCTATTTTTGGTGATAGGTACACAACAATTTAACCTTCCCATATCTGCCAGAATACTATGGTTTTTGTTTGTATTATGCTTTAAATCTACATTTCAAGTTTTACATTGCATAATTGAGCTCATTAAGCATTTTATTTTCATCTCCCAAAAGTTCTTTTCACTAATATTTTACCATTTTCTATCATAAGGAAAACAATAGATCTTCTAATAGGGTTGACTCACCTAAGGGTTGAAAGTCAATCCTACCTTTGAGGATCTCTTTTCCTAATGAAATTAGGAAAGTGTAAGTGTATAGATCACACACCTTTTTCCACATTAATCACCCCATTTACATTTTTCTATCTTTCATTTTGGTGAACCTGACACATTAACATTAAATACCTTCTGAAATTCTTCATAATTCAAACCCTAGATCTAGGTTTGCATTAGTGTGCTTTGTATTGCATTTACGGTTTAGTTTTTCATCTTTGCATCATCTAAATTCGTAAAAAAAATTTTAAAAATCATATAACTTGTATAGTAGTTACATCAAGGGCGTCTTTCAATCACTTACATTCAAATTTTAGTTTAAATTGTATTTAAAAAGCTATCACTTTGTTCACTATTTGTCACTAATTGCACTTGCATTAAGACATCTAAAACTAGAAAAATATGTCACAAATTCACAGTCTACAACTTGAAATAGAGAACACAAATAATAACTTAGAATTTGTATTTTTCATTTTTAAAACCTCTGTACAAGGACCTATTCGCCCTTGGGTGAATCTATCCCTGCACAGGTGTCCTCACAAACTTCTACATACATTACTATCTCTGTTTTAATTTCTTCTTTCTGCTATTCAAATTGTACTTTGAAATTATGAGAAACCATTGTTGCATGGGCAAAAAAAGTATCATTTTGTTTGATTTGTTGCAAAATATTTTTAAAAAAATTATTGCATTTCAGTATTGGAAATCATCAAATATGTAGGACAATTGTTTACATTTTTGAAGCATTGCATAATTTGGATAGATTACTTTTCATTTTTGGAACACACTCAAAAATCTAAATGTTGGCATCTTTTATTTTCAAGTATGCCAAGAAAAATATCATTAACAAGCATGTTAATCATTCTTCCAATATCTTTCCTAGTTTTGAGAATATCTTAGTGTAATAGAATGAAATTGTTGACACATTCCTTAATATCACATTGTATATCCTTCACTCATCCCCTAATATCTCTCCTACTTGTGAGGATTTTTTGATACAAGAGGATGAGAGCATAGACAATCATGACAATCATAGTTGTTCTCTTGGCACCTCTCCTACTTGAGATGAAGGTATCTTGGTGTTAGAAGATCCAATTATCGAACATCATGAGAATCTTGTTTGTCCCTCTACTTCTCTCACTTGGGAGGATATTATGGTAGAATAGGGTGATATCATTGACACATTTCTTAACATCACCTTTCCTAGTCTCCATTCATCTCCCAACATCTCTCCCACTTGTGATTATACTTTAGTGTGCAAGAGAGCGCAATCAAGGATAATCATGATAATCATAGTTGTTCTTATCTCGATACCTCTCCTACTGTGACAAAGGTATCTTGGTGAAAGGAGATACATTCAGTGAGAATCATGAGAATCTTGTTCATCCCTCTTCCAATTCTTCTCCCATTTGGGAAAATACTTTTCCAAATGAATATGATATCATAGATACATTTCTTTTGCAATATGGTATAGATGAAGAGGCTAAGTCAACCTTTGATCCCCTGTCACTAGAAGATCATCAAAATGAGGATAAATCTATTGAGGTTTTGAACATTAGATCTCTCTTGATTATTGGGCCTCCTAAGTCTCCCCTAATACTTGGAGCTCCTACAAGTCATCTTTTGGGCCACTTTTTATCATAAGATCACCTCAACACAAATCATTACCTGTAGGAACTATCTTAAAATTGGTAAGGCAACTTTCTAGTAACAATGTTTCACAACAACCGAGTTATAATACCCTTTATCAAACGTATAACACAAGGAACTATAGGCAACCATAAACCATACCTACTTCATTACCGCTCCCTCAACCCATTTTACCTAGTGCTCCTCATTTGCCTTTGCATAGTGGAAATGAGTATGACCTTGTAGAACAACTCCACAACACTCTTGCCAAGATATCCTTGTGGGATTTGATTCAATAATCCCCTCTTTACCATGGCATGCTCCAAAATTATTTGAAACAAGTTTTTGTCCCTCCTAGTGCACAACCAAATTATGTAGCAACCCTAATTCAAGGTATGAACTCAGTCAATTTAGACATTACCTTTCACCAAGATGAGTTACCTCCATTAGAAGTGTAAATAAAAAATGATTCTTTGATGATAGTGGCTAAAATTAATAAGTGTGGCATAAGACGTACTCTCATTGATAATGGTTTGACACTCAATGTTTGTAGTGTAAATATTTTGGATATAATGGGAGCGGATAAGACCAAAATTCAACCAGACTCTTTATCTATCTACGGATTTGATAATGTGGGAAAAAAACCACTCGGTGTGATAACATTTCCTGTTAGAGTGGATAAGGTTACATTTCAAACTCCTATTCATGTCATGCCTTGAGAAATCTCATATATTATTCTCCTAGGTAGACCTTGGATTCATGTAATGAATGTGGTGCCTTCCATGTTACATCGTCTAGTAAAATACACTTACAACAACAAGGTTTACACAATCAAAGTTGACCCACAATCATACCACATTTTTTTACAAATTGAAATAGTAATGGAAAATCCTCTTAAAACATTGACACCAACTACAAAAGTGGAACCTTTACAAGTTGAGGATAAGGATAAGTTCCTTTCACCCGTGAAAATGTTGTTAGAAGATGATTCGGGATCGTTAGATTTCACACCTAAATTTGATAGGCAACCCAAGATTATACAATTGAATTCAAGAAAGGAGAAATAAGCTACCATACTATCAACACAATCTGAGTCATCAAAAGCATGTGAGTCCACAAATTTTAGCAAAGAAGAGGAAAATAATAATTATGCATCCATTTATGAAGAGTATGATCATGAGAAACCACCAAATCCAAAAGAATTGGAAAAATTTATGGAAGAGGTTATGAAATTTTGAAACAACTTTTCTATAATGGAAAAGGATGTGATGCTAGAGAACAGGGTATATGTGTCCCTATAGAGCCTTACACACAAGAAATAACTAGCAGTCTCGGTTATTGTCCTTTGAAAGAAACGACAACATCAAAGAAACCTTCGCTTAATATCAATGCCATCATGCAACACACTTATAAGATAAATATTGCTTCATCTTCAAAACATATGTCTTAGTAATGATTGGGTTTCATTAGATTTTACACCCTCCTTTAAAGGAGAGTACAAAATCTCACAATCTAAATCTAGAGAGTCTTGTGTATGTATGACACCTTGTAGTAAACAACAAATATCTTTGTCACAAAAGAAAGGAACATCTTCTACTATGGATCAAGAGAGTACCTTGTTGAGGATTCTCCAAGTCCACTTGATATCTCTCCCTCCAAGAACATGAAATAAATTCTACAATAAGAGCTCATTCTGTGCATATCATCAAGTGTATGGTCATTCAACCAATGAATATAAGGCTTTGAGTAATAAAATTCAACATCTTAAGGATTGTGGTGCTCTTCCTTGCATTGATGCACCTATTCCTCTAATTGATAATGATCTTCACCCTATCATGTTTCTCATCACTAGGTGGCATTAGTAGCTCTAAGTGTCTTGCTCATTTCTATTCATGGTAGTAAAATTTTAGATGGAACCATATTTCTCTTGGTAGCAACATGATAGTTCTTGGTGGTTGTCTTTGTCTCTATGATTGGGGGGCAAGGATAACTAGTTTTTGGAGGTGTGCATTCTTTTCAAGGATCCCCTCTTCTTCTCTTTCTACTTAAAATACCAACATAGCAAGTATGTTGACATTTTAAGCGGTGGTCATATTGTCCCCTGATCATTGTTTGCATGTTCCCTTCTTAGTGATAATAACATACATCTTCTAGGAAGTGTGATAATTACATTGGGATTATTTCATTTTGGCATTTTGGCATTTTGGAATTATTTATTTGCACCCTTTGAGGTGAGTTTTGTTTGAAATTTCTTGCTCCACTTTGTTCATAGAGGTTGAACTCAGTGTAGCATTGGCATAACATCTTGATCAAGTTTTGGCACCTTATCAAAGTTATCAGGGAGTATGAATTTTGGTATAGTTGATGTATGGGACCCTATAGACCTGGTGGGTAAAAGCACAAAGTTGTGTCACATTTTTGTCCAACTAAATAGTTTCGAGAAAAATATTTCAGCTAGAAAAGTTTCGGTCAAGTGGGTTTTGACTGAAACCATGTGGCTTATGTGTGGCACACAGAGTTTCAATTGAACATGTTTCGCTCAAATCCAAAAAATTAAAATTTTTCCCTTTGTTGCTTTGAAATTGTCTTATTTTATATGTATAGTTTCGGTAGAAATGCTTTCGGTCAAAACCCTTTCTACTGAAACCCTTTCTACCAAAACTATCTATGTGGCATCCTAGATGGCAGCCAACTCAGCTTTTTTTAGATTTTTCTGAAACATTCAACTTCAACTAAGTGTTTCTTTAATAAAAATAATTAAAAGAAAAAAAGGGAAAAACCCTTTTGTAGAGCTCAAAGTGGTGAATCCAAATATATATAAAAATTTAATATTTTGATCAGTTTTAATACATTATTTTTTAAAAATAATGCAAGTAGGTTGTCAAAGCTAAAAAAGAGGTTGATTAAAAATTAAAAGAAAAATAGTAAAACATGTTAATTTTTTTTTAAAATATATTGTGCACTAGAGGAGAGAATCCTCTTCAAAAGGGTATAATTTTGTTTTGAAAATGATTAAAAAAGTAGACAATAATTAATGTCAAATGAAAACTATCAAATTTTTACTAGTTTGACTTAAAAATGTTATTATGAGAAAAATATACATCAAAATTCCTTTTTTTTTTTTCTATGCACTAGATATTGAAGTTACCTATTTGGAAAAAAATTAGGCGAAAATGAAGTTTTTATCCATTTGTTTCTTGACATCAAGTGAAGGTCACTTTTTCCTAAAATTTTTAACATTCCAAAATCTACTCTTAAATTGATAAAAAATTAATCAAAACAATTTTTTTTAAATCTGAAAAATTACATGAATAAACTTCATCAATATTTCTACATTTCATTAGTTTACATCATTTTCAAATTCAAAACATAAAGACCACTTTTATGTGATCGAAGTTCAAATTTTTTTTTTGTTGTTGGTTGATTCCTTTATAAAGTGTGACACGGGTTTGTGCTTTTACCTTGACATGAATTTCCCATCACCACTTGTTTTGTGGGTTCACACCTTATAGACCTAGTGTGTGTTTCTCATATTTTTCTTGGGAGCTCACCTAGTGTATATTGCACTGCACTAGCTCTTGTGAATGTGTTTTTCATGGCCACCGAGAATAACACAACTTGCTTGCCTGTGGTGTCATGTGAGTGTGTTTGATGGACGTAGCATAATACAACTTGTTAGTCCATCTTTATTTCCTCGCATTAATTTTGACACTGTATGTTTGTGTATCTTGTCTTGTTGCTTCATATCATACATATGTGTGTGTCTCATTGTTCTTGTGTTGGTTTTTCATGGGATCTTTGATCTTGGGGGCTTGACCACCTCTTTGATATTTATCATCTTATCTTTTTGACATTTGTGCACTTGAACCCCTCTTGACATGTATTTTTCTACTTTAGTATGAGTTTGAGCATAAGCTCATACTCTCACTAAAGTGGGGGCTAAATGTAGTGTAGAAAAAATTATTCCTTTACTTTTTCACACTATGTTTGCATCTCCTTAATTAATTGGACTTGGTTAAACCTTTAATTGGCTCAATTATGCATTCAAAAGCCTAATTAATTTCATTTTCCGAAAGGGAAACCCACATTTAATTAATGTTTGCATTGAACTTAACATCTTGGAGATTGAGTGTCCTAGGTTTAGGTCCTAGGACCCATTCACCCAAGGGCGAATGGGTCCCCCTTAAGTCTCGAGATCCAATTTTTAATATGTTTTTAGCCATATTTTAATGATCTAAATTAAAATTGTAAAGGTTAAATTATGGTGTTTAATTCCTGGGTAATTAAGGAAACATCTATAAAAACATAGTTATTTTATTAATTCAAGTCTAAGAAGGAGAATTATCTAACATTAATGCAACTTTCACAAGAGAAAAGATTATTGTCAAGAGCATTGGAGAGAAAATTTATTAGTCATCTACAACAACATTCAAGATCCTATTATGATGTCAAATTTATGTGTGTTCATGCATGTTTTTGTAGCTAACATTGTGATGTAGGTTTCAAGTTTCAAGCAAGAATTCAAGCATCAAGATCTATCAAGCAATCAAGTCATTTCATGTAAGATCCAATCCTTAGAGAGATGTGTTAGAATTCAATCAATCCTCTAAGGGCAGCCATTGAAGGGTTTGGTGACATGTAAAAAGCTTTATTCATTCATCAATTCCTTTATTTTGTCATTATTTCATTATCAAGGTTTAGTTACCAAACTAGAGTTTGACCAAGGAAAACCCTATTCACAAAAAAAAACAATTTTTCCCTCTCTTTGTGTGTGCAGATTTGTAGGTGAAGAAGGATTGAAATTGGATCAAAAGTGCAATTTTGCAAAGTTTTCATCAAAGTTGTCAAGACATAGAAACTCAGATTTTGAATTTATTTCTAGCTTTATGATAGTGAAACTTGAGACAAACAGCCTCTCAGATCCATCTCCAGAGGGCCCTCGAAGCTGAGGAAAAACCATGTACAAAGACCCATTCATCCTAGGTTGAATAAGTCCTTGCAGGACACTCAACACCTATTTTTGGTGACAGGAACACAACAATTTAACCTTCCCAAATATTCTAAAATTTGTGGTTTCTATTTGTATTATGCTTTAAATATGCATTTCAAGTTTTACATTACATAATTGAGTTCATTAAGCATTTTATTTTCATCTCCCAAAAGTGCATTTCAGTAATATTTTACCATTTTTTATCATAAGGAAAATAACAGATCTTCCAATAGGATTGACTCACCTAAGGGTTGAAAGTCAATCCTACCTTTGGGGATCTATTCTCCTAATGAAATTAGGAAAGTGTAAGTGTATAGATCACACACCTTTTTCGACATTGATCACCCCACTTACATTTTTCTATCTTTCAACTTGCAATCCCAAATTTTGTGGGTTTTGAGTCTATGTGAGAATATAGGCTATGTGAGAATTTGAAACAACTCAAATATTTTCCAATCCTGTGGGAAATTCCATTGTGGTGAATTGCATCAAAATCCCCACAAATAGAGATTTGTAGGAATTCGAGTGACATTAGCTCATAAGGGAGAAAGTTTATAAAGACCTTGAGCTTAAAAGATGTTGTGGATAAATTAGCACCTTGCAAAAAAATGATTTTTGCACGAATCTAGAAACCTTGGCATTAATATTACCTATGGGGGAAAGTGAGGTTCGAAAACCCACAAATAGATTTGTGTAAGCTCAAATTTTTATGGAAATCAAGAGTTTGCAGAATCTAGGCATATGTGGGTTTTTTACTAATGAGGACTTTGAAGTTTTGTGGGTCTTTGGTAACTGTGGGACTTTGAATCCTATGGGATTTGTAAGTATGAAAATTTTGAATGAACTTAACTCTCACAAGAATGAAAAAGATGAAAACCTACATATGAATTCTCGCATCACTAAAGTTTTGCAAAAAATCCACCGTATGGATATACAAAGGAAGGATGGATTTTTTTAAATCTGAAAGTCTCTTTTGAGTTTTTCACCTACAACATCCCCACAAATATATTTTTTATAAACCTCATCACACACAAAACTTAACTTAGGTAGATACCCCCCATTTTGCCAAAATTCAAACTTTAACCTTTTAAATCACGTAGATGGAGAAAAACATGAAAATTTTGTGGCTCTATGCATTTCAATTTGATGCCAATAAACCTAAGCCCCGAAACCAAAAAACTTTAATTTTGATTCAAAACCCTAACTAGCCAAAAATAAAGAGCGATCAATTTACAAATTCATATTTCGGTCGATGTATATATATATATATATATATATATATATATATATATCAAGGCATTATAGGATATTTAGGGGCAACATAGATGAAATGAATCATACTAAACCTAAAACCCTAAATGATATTAAATCCACAACATCATTAATTAAATGCATTACCAATCACCACATGAGGGGTTAACATTACCAAGCTAAAATCCAAACCAAATCCATAGTGAGATGGAGATTTTTGAGCATCAAAGGCAACAATTTTGGCAATTATGTAGAGCTTAAGCTTGAACACCAAACAACTTTGATGAAAATAATAAAAATGGCCCCAATCTTTCTTATATACCCTTGGCTCACTGACTCCAATAAATGCTCTGCATAACAGTGTGTCATGCACTTGTGAGAGCATAAACTAAGGTTCAAGAATATTTTTGTTGGGGTCCTTGTTTTAGATGAGGCATGTGTGCAAAGCACAACACTAAGTCTTGTCACAAAAAGTCTAGAAAGTAAATTATTATATCCTTCAACTTTATAATGCTATATTTTCTTTGAAAAAATGGTATGAAACTTGTTCTAGATACTCCAATGAAATAATCAGCATTTTCATCTCCCACCATTAGAAATAGTTCATAAGGATTTAGCAAAAAATTATTATACTTAAAAATTAATTAATGAAATAAATTATTACTTTTTCATAATTCATAGTTAATCTATTAATTAGATTACACAATTCATATTCAATCTGTCAAATATCTTTTAATATACTAAACTTTAAAAACCTTTCCATGGAATCTAGACGTTTAATTTTATAATAAGTAAAATTTGATTAAAACCTAATTCCATAATGATAGTCAAAACACTATGCATGACCAATTAATAGGATAAACAATTATATTTCTCATTAATCAAGCATACTAAACACAATGTGAGAGAATGAATTAAAAATTAAAGCTAGGTAAGTCCATTTATAAGAAATACAAAGTAGAAGGAATGAGGAATATGAAGAGACAACACTCACTCCAATCACCATTATTAAGCCTACCTAAGTAATCTAAACTAGGTGTAGGAAAATACCTAATAAATTAATGAAAATGAACAATAACCTACGCCAACACCCCCTTAACTACAACTTAGATGGGTGAAAAAGATAGGTCCTAATAATGTGTATTATAATGAGGTATCCATGTACATTTAAGAATCTTCCCATAGAGAAGAAATCCCAAAAAGAAAAACAGATAAGTCCTCAAAGTAGAGAGAGAAAATCCTCTAAAGAAGAGAGGAAAATAATCCCAAGGAAAGGAGAGGAAAGAAGATAGAATCACCATGTGACCCACTATTGGATAAAAATATAAATCAATCCAACTTGCAAGCCTAAATCTATGTGCTTTGTGTTGACAACATGAGAATTTGCATACTTATGTTCTTCCTCCTAATCTCATTTCTAATGTCTTCATCTACCTTTTTGTGTGGGGCTCCCTTTGATTTGTTGCAAAAGGGCGTCTTAGGAAGTTATTTATATTTTGGTCTTTGTTGTGGCTCTTTATCAGGTTTCTATAACTCTTCTTCTAATGCAATTTCATCATTTCCATGCTTAATAATATCCTCCTTGGCCCAATTTTAATTTCCCTCATCATGTGATGTTTTAATTGGAACTAGAGTTTCTTTCCATTCTATACCTACATTTTTTTCTCTAAGGGTTTGTTCAATATTTTTTATTTTATTTGTCCCAATGTACCATTGATTTGCTTCATTTTCATGAAATATGAGAAAGGGATTGTATCTCTGGTGGAAATTTTGTATATTCAATATAACAAATAATAATATATTCCTTCATTAACCTTGAATATTATATCATAGGAGTGTTTTTTTTTCTAATTTTCAGAGTTGTGGCATCGGGGATACCCTATGAATCATACCATAACTTATGGATCATGGTTTAGAAGGTAGTGTTGGTGAGTAATTTTGACTCTCTAGTAAAGGCTTATGAATGAGTCAAGTTTGGTAGAGAGGTATGATAAGACATATAAATTTGATATCCCAACGAGACATGGGAATGAAGGTGAGGGATGGTCATGAGGTATTCTTGAATGGAATTTTGACACCAATAGAAGTAAAGAAGAAAATAGACTTGGGAAAAAGGTCATACTGGGAAGGGAAACTTTGCAACTTTGATGAATTACACTGATTTAGAAAATTGGCCATGCCTCCATACTCAAAAAATTTAGGGATCTTAAGTAGATGTATATGGAATGAAGGGGAAGAAATTCTACATAAATTTGGATTAGGGAGGGCACTATTGATGGGAAATAGGAATTTTGGATCACAATATATATTATGGAAAAGGAGACATAATAGTGCTTTTGTCCATAAAGCAATGAAGGCCATGTGTATATTGGCATGATTATTGAATGAGTTGCAATCCTCACTATGCATGCTTATAGAAATAAAGGGAAGATGATCCTCATAATCTAGCACTAAAAGGGTAGGGTGTCTATGAACCCATTATGTCTTGTTGAGGAATGTGTGTCCCTATACATATGGGATAGAATGCAAAATAGTACATTGTGGCATAGTGTAGATGATCCCAAAAATGGTACTAGTGATGAAATGGCTTGATGGGAAATATTGAAGTTGGGTATGCAAGGTTGTGGGGTGTATTGTTAAATAGTGTTAACAAATGTGTGGTTGTTTTCTAGTGAAATATAAGTCAAATGCTATTGAACCAGTGCTTAGTCATATTAGAGTGCAACTATGGTGCCTTTAAATGCTTGTATTCTTGATTATACTGATGTAAGAGAATCCTAAGGTGTAAGAGAAATACTTCATCACCCAAAAAAAATTATTAAATACTTTTTTTATTTATTTGTAGGTTTTCATTAGCATTTTAGTCATCCTAGTCAACAAATACTATTGCATTTCACTATAACTACATTTTGCACATCACTATTGGGAATATAAGTTTTGCATAGATCCTATAATATTACATTAATTTTTTAAGAAATTATAATCACCATGAAGACATAATACAATTTACTATCCACTATCAAGCATAACAACATAATATCCAATTTCATTATTCAAGACTTGTGGGACAATTTCAAAGCATATGTAAAAAAAGGAACATGTTTCTACATTCTTTGGACCTGACATTTTATGTTGCACATATGTTTGGCATTGCTTGTCTTTTATGTACCCTCATTTTGGGCTATCATTTATGTATGATGTTGTGCTAATAGTGATGTTGTTGATGTTCATGGTTTGATGTTATGCCTTGTTTGATGATAGTTAAAGTTGTATTGAGTATGGTTGTTGTCAGAATAGATGATATCATGATGACATATTAAGATGAGGATTAGAAGTAATGCTAAATTTGGAGAGATGTTGTGGATGGTCTCTAGTATGTTGTATGCTCTCTCTTGTTATTCCTGAGGAAGTATGTGTTGCTACAAGGATGTTCTAGTCTCTGCATGTTGATGAAAGTTTCTACTATAGGAAGTTACTTTGAAGACTATTTGGGAGAATACTCCACATTCCTCCACATTTGAAGATATGGTCTTGTAGTTTCAGATTCAATATTTATGCTCTATGGATGCTACACTCCTATATGTTTAGGTCACTTGTGTTGTCGAGGAGGTTTTTGGTAACTGCAATGGGTTGAAATTTTTTGTTTCTTATCAGGACTAGTCTGAAAAATGCTCCGCATTAATGTTTCTTCTCCCACAATTTGGTGAACATGCTCTCAATTTTTGTGTGGTGTCTTAGTTTAGATTTCATGTGATGGTGTTTACTGTAAGTTGGTTTTTTAATGTTCTACCTCATGGTTGTGTATTTTGTTCTTCTAGGATGAAGTGTTTTATTTTTGTTTGGTTTGCAGTGGATTTTTGTGACATGGATGTGTGAAAGAAGTATATGGAAGTATTGTTGGATGTTCATGGAATATCCCTTTGTGGTCCACACATCAATGGTTGATCTCTTTGGTGCCACATATTGTTTTGATTTGGTTCTCTAGGAAATTTGTGGATGTCTAACCGACAGGGATTTTTCTCTTGCTTATGTTATGTGCTTGGGGTCTGCGCCAACATTTGAAGTTGTGTTAAGTTGTGTTTGGGTCCTAACCTATCTTAGTGTGAAACAAATTGAGTAAATTCAGTTGAAAATATGTTTTTGGGATGATTGGTAATGTGTTACATATTTCATCTACACGTTTCCTTGTTGTCAACTTGGGATGTTGTGTGCCAATGTGTTTAATATTTTGGATCACATTGGAAGATGTAATAAGATTGCTTTGGGTCCTCTCTATCTCTTGGATAGGACCACATTATGTTTTGTGGTCAACTTGTTGAGGTTATTGTTTATCTTCTATTATGGCTGACCTAATTGGTGTTTTATGATCTTGCAAAGGATATAAATGGAAGAAAAAATTAGTTGCAAGGAAATGGAGAGTGTGTTGGTGTGCGGGTAGAAAATTATGTAGTGAATTATGGAAAAGAATGGTCAAATGAGCTTTAATGCCTCAGTCAATAGAGTGTATTTATGACATATGTAGTAATTTCATATCTTCATGTATCTTGCTATGAGATAGTGAGTCTCTTTAGTAGGTCCTTGTATCTTGCCCTGGGGTTGTGCACCTTGGCCTACAAGTCCTTTGTATCTTACCCTAGAAGGTTGTGTGTATTAGCCTGTAAGTCCTTTAGGGATTAGTGTGCTTCCTCAAGCAGTGAACATTAAAACAAATTGTAATATTTGTAAGCAGTGAGCTTCCTATATTGTGAGATCTCTCATCGTGATTTTCCCTTCTTGGGTTTTCCATGTAAATTTGGTGTTATCTTGTGCATGTGTGCTCATTGCCTTATCTTTTGTTGTTGTTGAGTTGATTAAGGATTTTTGAGTTTTTATAAGTTGTTGATCTTGTTAAAAGTCTGAATTTGCATATTGTTGAATGGTTTAATTTTTTTGAAGATATTGATTCACCCCCTCCTCTCAGTATCTGGATTTGTTCAAAATTTTATGATATGAATTGCATTGATATTTGTTGATCCCTAATCACCACATTCATTCTAGAAGATACTGTCAATAGTTTGGCTAACTACACACTATACTTGGTATTGAGCTTTGCACCTCCTTGCAACTAATTGAGGTCACTCTCAAGGCTAGAAAATGCAAATAAAAAAAATTCTCATGACTATTGGAAGTTAGTAAATTTAGTTAGAATCTTGACATTGGAATTATATTATAATATTATTTATTTTTTTGATTCACACATAGTTGTGCCTAAACTATACAATCAAATGGCTATAACCTAGCATGTTGGATCCGATTGTGGCAAATAATAAGTCAATTATGACTATTAATAAATTTAGATCATATTTTTATGTTTTATTTCATTGGAATTTTATTGTTTTATTATTTATTTGTTGCATGATTGGAAAATCCTTCATTGGATAATGCATCCATGATTGCATCAAGAATTGTGTGAACATAGATGTTTCTTACAATTATAGTGCAAAGTTATAAGGTGAGCATATTTTATTCTAGTTCAAAAGGCTATGTATATGTGTGTATTTAATGTATTTAATGTTTGTAAGCCTGTTAAGTGTGTGATAAAGGTTTTCACTTATTCAACAATGGTGTATGAGACATATATTTATAGATAACATGGTAGAGAAGTAGGCTCTTGTGGTTGAGTAGGAAAGTAGTTTCTCATGATTAGGTAGGGAAAGTGTCCACCTAATTTTCTAGGGAGACTTTAGAGTTCAACCATACAATACCAACTAATCTATCTAGGTTGATTAATAAAATGAATAGTTTTTAGGATGTGCTTTGTATTGTATTATACTAATGGTTTCTACCTAAGCCTCCAAAAATATTGTAACAAGTGTCACATGGGTGTTTGGTGTACTTCCCATGTGGACATGTGTGTGCCAAGTGTTGAACCTATATGATGCTAGTTGGATGGCATGATCATGTGGCACATGAGTGGCAATGTGTTGGATGCATATAGTGTTGAGTTGATTATTGATGTAAGACTAGGTGGATCCCAACTACTTCAAGAGATTAGAATATTTCACATGGTCATTAAGAGGCATCTAACAAGATTAAGATGCACTTACAAACTCAACTTATCCAAAACACACCCCTAAAGGCCTTATAGCCCATAAAACCAAACTTTGTACAATATCCTCTTAGAGGAGGCCATTCAAGAACCCTATTAGCACCCTCTGAGACTCACAACCCAATCTAAGACAACATACCAATAGAATCCAAAAGGTTTCTTTGTGACAAACTTGAAAACCTTTCAACTGCCCCTTCTTTTAGGCACTAAGATAACCCATTTTACAGAGGAAGAATCTCCTAAGCACCAGGTAACCACTCAAACTCTCTTGACAGAGTTAAATTATGTTTCAAAACATCAGACTTCAACATTTATTCTTAGATACCTGACCTCTAGACCTTTGATCCATGAAACCCTCCTTTTCCATGCAAATACAAAGGGTTTATTGTAAATCATGACTCTCGGGCTTGTCCAACCAAACCAATAATTGTAACAAATCCCAAATGGTCTGCACACACTTAAAAATCCCACACATGGGTAGTACAATCAATATTTCATCATAACCCTTCTCAAAACCACCATTTTCACAAGGAAAACATTCAAATTTTACCCTAGGGTAACACCCAATCTCAATCAACACAACTCCACTACCTCCCCAAACAAGGAAACACATAAATTAAATTTTTTTGGACCCATCCCATGAGATAAAATGAGGACAATGAGTGGAATGGGTCAAACTGCCATTTTAATTGACCCTCAACCCCAAATATAGAGATAACAAAGCAGTTTCAGAAAAATACAAACTCCCTCAAATATTAATGTAAAGTACTCAAACTAGATTAAATTGAGAGTTAAGACATTATTCTATATATAATGAAATTCAAAGCATATTCCTGATTGTATGGACCATACAGAACAAGAAAAGTTTAGAAAAATAGTGATTATAGCAGAAATTGTGATGTTTATTAATGGGAAATCTTCAATACAAAAACTAACCACCTTGTTCAAGCCTTGAAGAGGATTTTAAATACATTTGAAATTCAAAAACTACCTTTCAAATGTTCATAACCAACTTTTGATCTCCTTGACCCTTAATATTCTCTCAAAATTGCATTTTGACAATTTTTTGCATTTTGAGCAACTTTTACCTATTTGATACCTAAGACTCAAACACCAACTTATTACATAATAAATGGTCTCCAAAGACCTTATTTAATGTAAATTGACTCAAAACACCCCTACTAACCTATTGAACACCTATCAAGCCTTTAAAAGATCAAATTTTGACAATAAGGTGTAGGTGCTCCTGCACCATATACCCCCACAGGAAAAAAACCCATGCCACATGAGTTGCATCTGATTCTGATTTCTCCAAGCTTCATACATGTTCCTGCGATCCACACACTCCTTCCATTATTCCATGCCTTGTGCTCTTGCAATTTTCCCTGCACCTTTAACTGGGTTTGTTCTTGAAAATGATTGTGTTTTTAAGTTCAGACATGATGCCTGCCCTTCTTTCATTCTTTGACCAAAACTTGTTTGTTTCCCTTTGCCTATACTTGCACACAAACAATGGTTAGAAGTACCATTACCATGAACTATATTTAAATTTAACTCATCTCCTTTCTTATATTTTTCTTCAAGTCTCTGTGCACTCTGTTCTTTTACCCTTGTTACCAATCCCAATATCTTGTCAACATTTTGTACCACTGTCCTATCAGTGTTACCAACCTTTGTACCTATAGATTTCTTATTCTTTGCAACTTTAATCTCAATCAAAGGACACACCATGGTTCCTATCAACACATTTTCATTCCAATTAACTGTCAACATACTTGAAACAAAATTCTTATCAGCTATCAAAACACTATCAAACATTGAACTACTTGCAACACATATCCTTTTATCTTCATTCACAACGTCTACAAGCTCTTTCTTTCCACACATAATCACTTTTTCTTTCCCTTTCTCATCTTCCACAAAAGGATTCAAAACAAAAGAACATCCATCTTTCACAATAGTGTATGTATTCTTTCTGCCATCATACAGGGCTCACCTATCATATTGCCAAGGTCTACCTAGGAGTAGGTGACAACAATCCATGGGAAGAATATCACAAACCACACTGTCTTTGTAACCACCAATCTAAAAATCAACTACTGCCTTCTCATTAACCAACAAAGACCGATCATCACTTAGCCATGACACTTTTTAAGGAAATTCATGAGGAATTCTTTGCAAAATTTAACTTATTAACCATTTCACTTGACACCATATTTTCAGTTGAGCCAAAATCAATCACAATTTTGCATACCTTTCCTTTGCTCTTGCAGGTGGTCTTAAAGAGGCTTCTCCTTTGCAATGGTTCTTTCTCCTTAGAGGATTTCAAAATTTATCTTTGCAGCATCAAAGCTTCTCCAACTTCAGGGTTTTCAACACGGTTTGATGAGATAACACTTTTCTCTTCATCCTCTTGCACAAGTTGAACTCTCTTGTCACCTTTTCTCTCACTTCTACTTGCAGCAGTACCAAACTTATCAGGACACTTGAAGGAGGGGTGACCAAACTCACCACACTTGTAGCATCTTCCTACAAATTCATTTGAATCTCTTCCTCTATAGTTTTTTCTTCCACCTCTCCATCCACCTCTAGACTCAACCACTTGCTCCTTTCCTTTACCAGCATCTTCTTGACCTTATTTGGACTATTTTTGTGTTGAAAAGGTACCTCTGCCCCTAGAAATACTACCTCTTCCTCTTGATACCTTCTCTTATCTCCTCTTAAGTTTCTCCTCCACCCTAATTTCCAACTGGAAACGCTCCTCAATAGATTTGGGATTAGCTACAACAAGTTCATCTTGTATATTAAATCTCAAACCACCTAGATATCTAACCACCTTTTTAGCCTCATCCTCATCCCTTCTTGACCTTATACTCAACCTATAGAATTTATCATTGTAGGATTTAACATCTAGTTATTTTTTCTTCAATCCTTGCAACTTCTTATACAATTGAAATTCATAGTCTTTTGGAAGAAATTTACCTTTTAACTTTTGGAACATCTTGTCTCAAGAAGTGATTCTTGATTTACCTTGTTTCCTTCTCTTTTCCTACCCATAGTCCCACCATAGGAGAGCATGTCCCTTGAGTCTTGCCTTTGCCACCTTCAACTTTTGTTCCTCTAAAATATCTTCACTTTCAAAATGGTTATCCATAGAAGAAATCCAATCAAGCAATTCCTCTTCATTTAGATTTCTACCATACATAGGAAGATCAACTTTTACCTTCATTGAATCACCTTTCACTGCCTTAAGCAACTTTTCCATCATTTGATCTTCAAGGTCTAGTTCCTCATCAACATCTTCATATTCTTCATCATCTTCCTCTGTTTCACTTCCTTCATTCTCATCTCTTCGTTTCTTTGTCTCCAAGGTAGCAAGCCTTGCCAAAATTGAATTATGTGATTCTAGAAGCTTTGCATGCTTCTCCTTCAAATCTTTCAACTCCCTAGTAGCACCAACACCTTTCAAAGGTATCTTCACAAGCTTATCTTTTCACCTTCCAATAAACTCTCTTCAAACCTGCAAAAACCAAACAAATCACCAACAAGGGATCTTGTCACTGAGCTCTGATATCAATCAATGTAATACTAGGTGGCTCCCAACTACTTCAAGAGATTAGAATCTTTCACATGGTTATTAAGAGGCATCTAACAAGATTAAGATGCACTTACAAACTCAAATTATCCTGAACACACCCCTAAAGGTCTTGTAGCCCACAAAACCCAACTTTGCTCAATATCCTCTTAGAGGAGGCCATTCAAGAACCTTCTTAGCACCCTTTGAGACTCACAACCCAATCTAAGATGGCATACTAATAGACTCCACAAGGTTTCTTTGTGACAAAATTGAAAACCTTTCAACTGCCCCTTCTTTTAGGCACCAAGATAGCCCATTTTACAAAGGGGGCATCTCCTTAACACCAAGTAACCACTCAAAATCTCTTGAAAGAGTTAAATTATGTTTCAAAATATCAGATTCCAACATTTATTCTCAGATACTTGACCTCTAGACCTCTGATCCATGAAACCCTCCATTTTCATGCAAATACCAAGGGTTTATTGTAAATCATGACTCCCAAGCTTGTCCAACGAAACCAATACTTCTAACATATCCCAAATAGTCTACACACATGTAAAATTACCACACATGGGTGGTATAATCAATATTTCATCATAACCCTTCTCAAAACCACCATTTTCACAAGGAAAACATTCAAATTTTACCTTAGTGTAACACCCAATCTCAATCAACACAAATACACTACCTCCCCAAACATGGAAAAACATAAATTAAAAAATTTTGGACCCATCCCATGAGATAAAGTGAGGACAGTGAGTGGAATGGGTCAAATTGCCATTTTAATTGACCCTCAACCCCAAATACATAGATAATAGAGCAGTTTCAGAAAAATACAAAGAACTCCCTCAAATCTTAATGTAAAGCACTCAAACTGGATTCATGCTTATATGAAATAAAATTAAATTGAAATCATATTCCTGACTGTACGGGCTGTACAAAACAAGAAAAGTTCAGAAAAATAGTGATTTTAGCAAAAATTATGATGTTTATTAATGGGGAATCTTCAATACAACAACTAACCACCTTGTTCGAGCCTTGAGGGGGATTTTAAATATATTTTCAATTAAAAAACTACCTTTCAAACATCCACAACCAACTTTTGATCTCCTTGACCCTTCATATTCTCTCAAAATTGTATTTTGACAATTTTTTGCATTTTTAGCAACTTTTACCTATTTGATACCTAAGACTCAAACACCAACTTATTACATAATAAATTGTCTCCAAAGACCTTATTTAATGTAAATTGACTCAAAACACCCCTACTAACCTAATGACCACCTATCAAGCCTTTAAAAGATCAATTTTTTGACAATAAGGTGTAGGTGCTCCTACACCAAATTATATCTATATAGATGTCTATGTGTGCCCATATATAGGGTCATGCACATTGTATAGAGGTTTGTTGGAGGAGTTGGAAAATTTGTTGTATAATCTACCACAATGAACTACTAGGATGGTTCATTTCCATTGGATTTCATGATAGAATTACGAGGTGTTCTTTTGGATAGTTTGTATTGAATTACACAAAAATATTGGAGTAGATTCTTGTGTAGATGTGTGCAAATCCAAGATGTATATATATGCATGATACATCTTGTTGCTTTACAAGGATAACAAGGAAATTTCATGGCATTAGATGGTTTAAAGTTGAGCCTTTGTGTAGGAATGTGCAATGAGCAAGATTATACTCATATCAATATACCTTACTTTACATCTTAGAACTTGGTGGTGCTAAAACAAGCCTTTGAGGGCTTCTTAGGAGGAAAAAGGTTGAAGTCCTTAACTTATCTTGATGGTGGGTCAAGTTCCCATGGTAATTTTTAAAGATAAATACATGTCACATGTATGTAATGATGTATGTAGGGATGATAATATGATGCTTGCTAATACTTGATGTGTACTTGATAACACTCTTTTGTGATAATTGGTATGCATCATGTTTCCTAGTGGTAATAATGACCTAGGGGATCTCCTTAAACACAAGACCTTAGTCATTTAGTTCAAGCTAAATGGTAAAATATGATGGAATAAAAGCCATGTTTCTAAAAACGTTGGCATAGAAGGTAGGAAAATAAAAGTTAAAATATGGAGGTAGTCCCATCTATGGTTGTGTGTAGGAAAGGGAAAATGTTGTAGACTATAGATGGGTAGGAATGTGGATATTTGAAGTAAAAAATGGTTGATTTGAACTAGGAGAGGAGTCAATGAGTTTATCAAATAATTAAAATTAAAATTGAAAGTATATATTTATGATGTATCTAAATAAAATGGTGTAAAATAATAGTGTAAGAGTAGTAATTAAATACTATTACTATTATAGAGTCTAAGCTAATGTATTGTAAACTTCATAGAATCTACTCAATTCAAAGGTTTAACTAGCTGAACAATCCACTTCACATTGCTTAAGACCATATTAAATTATCAACCCAAGGATTGTAAGCTTATGATGGTGTAGTATTGTATATGCCTTCATGGACTTAAAACTACTTAAACTACACTACCTAAGTTATTCTACTTGTTGGAAATTCATAGAACTACAAAAAAATAAAAGCATAAACAAAAACTAGTTTCTATGGGTACCTACAGTAAAGACTGTAACTGAATTGTTGCTAATAAAATGATATTGTATTAACTGAAAACTTAATAGAAACTAATGACTCAACTAAACTATCCTCTGGAGTGTTTTGATTAAAGGTAAAAAATGGGTTTTGAAGGGGCCCAGATCCCTTTGCACCAAAAAGCAGTTGTAACAAAAGATAAAGTCAACTAAAGCAAAACAACCCACCCATAGCAAGACCACAACAAACAATCAACAAAAAAGTAGGAACCCACCCAAAAACATTACATATTATTCAAGACATTTGCAACGTCTACATCACAAGCCAAATTTTTGATGCCATCATCCCCAA
>CM021108.1:546655327-546728534 GCA_007115665.2 Sequoiadendron giganteum
AGACATGGATCCCTTATAGTTTTGGTATAGATATGGATGTCTTTGATAGATTGGATAAGTGGAATTTTGATGCTCACATCTTTGAATTGCCCTAAAATATCTATCTTAGCCTGTGTGTGATGTTTTTGCATAGCTAAGAATTTAGGAAAAGGTGGCTTGGGATTTGAGGTAGTTTGGTGTACCTGATTTGACTCAGGTTCCAAAGATGGTTTATCAAAAGCCTCAGTTGTAGGTTCCTCATCCTCCATTTTTGTAATTTGGGGAGATGAAGGTCCAACAAGTTGTTTTCCTGATTTGAGGTGGACATCACTCACCTCTACCCCGTTACTATGGTATTGCATAGCTTCGTTAGTATAAGCATATTGAACAAGCTTAGTATTAGGGTTAGGTGTAGGTATTTTTTGTTGCTTGGGTGGTTGGGATGCATGATTTGATGGAGATATTAGAGTTTGTTGTTGTTGTGGAGGAGGGAGCATAGGCTGTTGGTAGTTCATATTTTAGTTTTGCCATTGTTGGCCTTTCTGCCACTGAGGTTGCCATTGATTCTACTAGGTTGGTCATTGTGGATTGTAATTGGAACCCTGAAAATTTTGTTGTGGCCAAGGATTTGGCTGTTGGTTCCAATTTGGATGAACTTGTGGCCACTATTGAGGGTTCCACCACTGGTTTTGGTTTACTTGCTAGGGCTGAGAGTTCCAAGCAGAAAAGTTTTGATTCTCAATAGAAAAGGATGAATTAAATCTAAAGGGGTCTTGTGGCATACATTTTCTTTACTACCATGGCCTCCTTTGTGCTATATTAAAGAGTTGTCCATCATCTCCTTCAATTGGTTGAAAATTAGGCTTCTCAACTTTATCTTGCTGGATATTGGCCACTCTTTTACATTTACAATTTGCTTTTCTTTGCATGCAGCTTGGAAAATATTCAATAAGCATAACCTCAGCTTCCTCCTACTTTTTCTTAATGTAAAGAGTATCCAACTAAGTTTCCAAATGACCAATGATATCCTCCTTCATGCTGGATAATAGATTTCTTAGCTCTATTTTTGAAACCCTTGTAGATGATTTACAAATAACTAATGTTTTATCTCCTCTTGGCCTTTTTGTAAAGGTCCCAAAATAATTCCTGTAGGCCTTACAAATATATGAAAATGGTAGTTGAGAAATATCTCCCTAGCCAATGATGTTCAAGGAATCCATGCAATCTTCATTAACTCCCCTAAAAAACACTAACTTGAGAGACTATTCTGACAACTTGTTATGAGGGTTTTTCTTTAGAGAAAATTGAAATCTTTCCACATGATCTTCTAAAGGCTCATCATCTTTTTGTGTCATTCTGAATATATCATCTTTCCTCCTATCGAGTCCTCTATAGTAGTCTTGATACTTCTCCAAAAATAGTATCTTCATGGTGTCCCAATCAGGAACAACATCTTTACCTAATCCCATGAACCATCTCAAAGCTACATCTTTGAGAGTGGTAGGGAAAAGCTTTAATCTATGTGCATCAAAATTATAGTCATAACTTTTGCATAATACATCAAATTCAAAGAGGAATGTATTTGGGTCTTCATTCATTAACCCATAGAAAATTGGCAAGGCCGAAGGAGGAAGGTTCTTTAACACTATAGCCCTTTGTTGGTCAATAATGGGAAAGGTCCAAATGTTGTTCAGACATCATGATCATCATCTGCATCACCCATGGTATGGTATGCTCCCTCTAAAGGTGTGCTAGAGGTTGGTGAGAAGGGAATGTCTTCTTCAGTGGTACCTTCACTCTAAGTACTATGGTAACCAATTTCTACAATAACTTCCTAGCATGTGGAGGGAAGGAACCTACCCAAGGAATCTCTCTACCTTCGCATACATGAAATATGGTTTTAGATTCAGCAGTCCTACATAATGTTAGTATATCTCGGTGTTGAAAAAGATGGTATCTAATAGTCCTAATGCTTGGAAAGAGAAATTAACTATGAAAACTATAAAAACAAGTGTATGAAGATAGCACCATCCCCAACAATGACACCAAAAATGTAGAGTCTAAGATAATGTATTGTAAACTTGGTAGAATCTACTCAATTCAGAGGTTTAACTGGATAAACAACCCACTTCACATTGCTTAAGACCACATTAAATTATCAACCTAGGGCTTGTAATCTTATGATGGTGCAACATTGTATATTCCTTCATGGACTTAAAAATACTTAAACTACACTACCTAAGTTATTGTACATGTCGAAAATTCACAGAACTACAAAATAGTAAAAGCATAAACTAGAACTAGTTGTTATGAGTACCTACAGTAAATACTATAATTGAACTGTTGCTAATAAAATGATACTATATTAACCAAAAAATTAAATGAAAGTAATGAATCAACTGAACTATCCTCCAAAGTGTTACTAAGAATTGTTACATGCATATCCACAAGCATTCATTCATAATAAGCAAGAAATGAAATTTCAATTAACTTGCATATGATTCATGAACAATGATAAACTAATAACAACTATTAACAAAAATAAATAACTAAAAGATGAAGTGAAGAACAATACCTTGAGTTGCTTGCTCAAGTAACTATTCCCACTTTAAATGAACTCAATCTAACTAATAGATTTTTTGCATCTCATAAGATAAACTCCATTCATTGCATATTGTAAAAGATTACAAAAGATCTTTCCACAAATTGGACTCAATCATTTGGAATATATTTCATGTCTTGAAACTAAAAGTAACTGGTAACGTAAAACTAAAAAAAACCAACTATCCTATGGATTCAACCAACATCTATATACAAGATGAGGGAATCATTATTGAAAGCAACAAATAACTAAAATCGTTAACTCCACTCTCAGATAATAAAGCATGCAATTAAGATTTGAATTATTCAACCTAAAATTGAAAAGGAAAGATAAATCCTATCAGATCTAGAACTCCATCAAAATAGAACTGTATATAAACATACAACCACTTGTCAAAATTCCATAAGTGAAGGAGACCTCTTCTTAAACGTTTATTAAACTGGTCATAATAACACACATCCAATCTTTATTAAGAGTCTTTGATCAATGACCACCACATTCAACTTAAACCTAGAGCTGCCCCTGCTTCCATGTCTATTCATCCCTTTTGCTACGGGTTCACCCCACAACTGTTGCATTATGATTCGTTTTAGCTATTGTATACATCTAAAAATGGTCACATTAAATTGAATCTGGTAATTACTTAAATATGAGTTATTTAATTAATCTTCTAATTTCATCTACATATGAATAAATTTAATTATTTATTTATATCGTTCACTTTCTAATTCTTCTATTTTAATTAAATAAATATGTTTATTTAATTATTATCATTATCTATTTTCCTCTTAATTAATTAAATAAATTTTATAATTTATTTAAATTATCATATTAATTTAAGTTTGAATTTTTAAATTCAAATAAAGATGTTCTTCTAGATTCCTCATTTCACATATAATTAAATAATTTAATTATGTAATTATTCTCAACTACCAACTAACTCCTCGTAACTAAAAATGAGAAATGGCTACTTTCCTTCATTTTTGAATGGAGAAGGTTATGTAGGAGGAAACATTTTCCCTCTTTCTCTCTAGCTTCCATCTTTATCTCCAACTTCTCATCTTCCACCGTTCATCAAGCTCAATTTCAACCGTCGATCTTTGCCAACTAGGCTTTTTCCTCCAAAAGTCTATAAATACAGCCTCTTTGTGCTTTGAAAAGGATCTAATCGAATCTAGTTGCATAGCATGAGAATTATAGTTGCATTATTGAGCACTTAGCAATCTAAATATCTTAGATTTTGTGAGCATAGCATCTTAGTTTTAGCACAAGCAATCATGGTAGAATAATCTTGCATAATTTGTTTTTGTTTCATATCTTAGCATAGCTTTATCCTATATCATTTAGTATAGAAATTCATGTTGCATATAATCTCATTCTCTAGGTTGTCATTCTATTGAGCTATTGCTTACACAATCTGAGAGCAAACAACTTAAAACGAATCCTTGGAGATAGAGGACAATGTGGCGTCTTTGTAGAATCTGTTGAGTTTAGAGTTTGTCTATCTTTAACTTAGATTTCTTTGATATAATGTCACATTGGTGTGTTTGTTTAGCTTATTAGTTTATTCCACATTTTCACACACACATTTTTAGTGCCCACCATGGGGCCCTTGCCCCATTTTTAATATTTTATTATAAGATTTTTGGCAGGTTACAAACTGGACTCATGATTTAGCACATACGAGACTCATTTTAGTGCATCCATTGAACAATTTAGCACATACGAGGCCTATTTTGGCGCTTATATGCTCTGTCTTAGCACATTCTTGTGTTCTTTTGGTGCATAGCTGTTTTGTTTCAGCGCATCCTTGTATTTCTTTTAACGCATATATGCTCTATTTTAGCACATTTCTGTGTTATTTTACCACATCCAGAAGACTGTAATTTTTAATCCTAATTCTGACGCATCTGCGGACAGAGATCAATAATTTCTATGTAAAGTTAAAATGAAGCAATCCTACGGTAGTCATTCAGATTAAAATAAACCAATCCTAGGATAGACACCAAAAAATTGATATATCTTGGATAAAATGAATCCCATGTCTTTTGTGAAGCAACATCTTCATGTAGAATAGCCAATTTGTCATTTGGGATTAAAATTGAACATGATTGTTTGTTGTGGTTATCAGGTGATAGGCCTATGCTCTCCCCTTAACTGGGTGATCAAAATGCCAAACTCATCTTTTCATTTCATGTACTTTATGCTTTATTAAAACCTTTAGCAGGCTTTCTCTTGTGGGAAAAAGTACTCACCCAAGAGGAACGACCTAAGTGGGAACCCCTAAAGCCAAGGATTCCAACCCACTATAATCAAAAGCAAGTTGTTGATGAAAATCCACTCAACAGTAGTGTGCAAAATAAGCATCCCCAAAGCCTTTGTTTTAAAGGTTGGGAGGTCTCCTAAGGGAGTATATTATTTTTCGTACTAAACAAAAACCCTTACTACGAACCTTAGTGTAGAAGCTGACCAAGTCAGTAGCCAAACATTATAATACTCACAGTGCAAGGGGAGGGAAGAATCTACCCCCAAGATACTCACCATATAATTTCCAAGGATCATTTTCTCAAGGGATCGAGAAATCTAACTTTGAGTACACACCTGGAAAAGACAAAAACATGGGCACCCTCTATGGGGTGACATGGCTGTGTGAGTCGACGCAATTCTAAGATGTGGGTTGTGATGATTATGATGACCTTTTTGACCATTAAGAGTGAGTCTACTTGAAGTGTTTATTTTGTTCAAATACCCATGGAAATTTCAGAGAACATACACTTATTGTATAGATTCTAGGATTTTAAAAACAATTGTCTTACTACTGCATGTTGTATTTTTCAAACAATAATTCAGACAAGATCATTCAACTCTATAAATTATCAAAAACATGTCTATTTCAGTGCATTGACTTGATCTTCTAGCGCACACATGCTTTGTTCTAGCACATCCATGCTCTATTCTAGCGTATCCATGCTTTGTTTTAGTGCATCCATGCTCTGTTCTAGCGCATTCATGTAAAAGTTTAGCACATCCATGCAATAGTCTAGCACATTGATCTGATCTTTTAGCGCATCCATTGAATAGTCTAGCGCATCCCTGGTATAGAGTAGCACATCTATTTTTTGAGTCAAAATAGTTTTCTGATGCAATCTACCACCAGTTCTAGTCTTTTCTATGCTCAGATCCTAGAAATCTACAACATTTGTCAAGAAATCCCTTGAAAAAAGGATTAAGAAACCAAAAAGGCCCCTTAGCTACAAGAAGCTTTTGAAAAGGAGACACTTTTTATACCAAAGATGGAAAGCCTTGCTTGAGCATCGAACTTTCATCCGTAGATATCATGACTTCGCTAGGGGATTCACTAATGATTTTGCTTTAGAGCCTTTATCTTCACAAGCTTTCTTTCAATGAAGAGCTCTTTTGCAGAGGCATAATCATAGTCAGCCCATTCATCCTTCTTTCATCCCACAACCAACAATTAAATATTCCAATCATCCAAATCAAGTGTTGCAATAGAGAACTTGGAAACATTAGGCTTTGGAAAAATTCTCATTTTCTCAAACTAAGATCAAAACATCACAAAGTGCATCATCACATCCATTTCTAATTTTTAGTTTAATTCCCATAACAGGATCATCATCCTTCATCTAGAGAATCACAATATGAAAATTAGAAATTCCTTAGTCATATCAATAGAATCCATCATTCTATTTTGGCTAAGGCATCCAAAAAAATTCACTCTCCCATTTGTGATCAAAGTTAGTAAAAATTTGGTATAAGCATATGCCTATTGTCACAAGATCCCAAAAACACCAAGAAGAAGACAAAATGGAAAATCCGCTTTGCAACATGGGTGAAAGGGAAGAAAATCCTTTTCATAGGATTCATGTAAATAATTCAAGAGATGAAATAACAGATGAAATGCTTCAAGAAGTTGAACAAGATCCCCAGTTTCATCTAGCCATGGAAAAAAATTTAGAGCCGAATAAAGAAAGATATTTTCTTTTATTAGCAAATCAAGGTGCTAAATTGCCCGTGGACTATGATACAGAGAAAATCAAAGAAGATCCTGAAATAAGTGAAACCCCCTTAAATGATCTTAGTGCTCTTACTCAACAAATAAAATCACTACAAGGGAAAATTAAGGAAATACAAGGGAGCACAACCAAGAGGTGTGATTTGGAGGATATTTTCCCATATCCATTTGATAGAACTCTCAAAATGATTCCTTTCCCAAACCATTGTGAAATCCCAAAATTTGACATATATAATGGGAAAACAAATCCTATTGATCATGTGAGGGAATTTTGAAATATGAGCCTTGAATTTGTTCATGAAGATACGTACCTAATGCGCTTGTTCCAACAAAGTTTAGGTGGGAAATCCATGGAATGGCTTTCTAAAATCACTCCACCCATCAAGACGTTTAAGGAGTTAATAAACAAATTCATATCTTAATACTCCTACAACATTCAACATCAAATAACCATGCTTGATTTATGCAAAACAAAGCAAAATATTGAAGAACCCTTCATCACATTCTTGCAAAGATGGAGAAGATTATTTGCACGATATTGTCATCCAGTTCTTGAAAAGGAAAAGATGGAAATCTTTATTGATAGTCTTAATCAAGAAATGAGTTATAGGCTCAACCTTCATTGTCCTCCACCATTTGAGAAGTTGATTGAAAATGCAATCACTATCGAAGGAGCCTTAGTCAAGAGGGGAGTAATAAAGCTTGACAAAGATAGTCCAAATTTGTATAATTATAACAACAACAATGAAAAATCAAGATTTTGGACTAGAAACAAGAATGTTGTCAATGATGGTGTGGTGGATGCCAACAATGTGAAACCAAAGACATCCATTCTCAATCTATCAAGTACTCAATGCAACAACACCAATCTTGGAAATTCAACTAACCAAGGCAATAGCAATTACAATCAGGGAAACAACACCAATCAAGGAAATATGGCCAATATCATGGCAATTTTAATAATAATCTCAGCAGCAATCAAAATTCAAATCTGCCCAAATCACAATTCTTCTCAAATCAACGGAGTTTCACTCCTTTGAGCCAATCTCTTGAATCAATTCTCAAAGAACTTATGGATAAAAATGCCATCACGTTGCCACCTCAGAGAGATTATGAGCCACAAGTCAAACCACCATCATGGAATGAATCATATTATTGTGATTACTATAGACATGGAAAATGTACAAGTTCACACCTGATCTCGATTACTAACAACATTTCTTCTTAGATCAATTTCTCAGCATTTCATCAATTTCTATCCTTTAATTCAATAAATCACTATTTATTGGATTAAGTCTATCACCCCCTTTGATTAAATTAATCAGTTTAATTTAATTAACCCTACATTGCTATTTAATTAAATAAATCATTTTATTTGATTAAAATCTCTAAAGTCTTCTCATTAAATTAAGTAAATTAAACTTTATTTAATTTAATCTAACACATTCCTTCTTTATTAAATAAATCAAATCATTTATTTAATGAATCATTTCCTCTCAATTTTGGACTTAAGTTAATTCATAAATCTAAGTCTAAATGGTCACATCACCTAATTCTTCATTAAGTTAATCAAAACATTGATTAAGTTAATCTCTTTCATTAAAATCTTCTAGAGAATGCAAGTTGCACAATAAATCAATTTATTTGATTTACTAAATTCTCTATTTTCCCTCACAAAGCATCAAAAAGAGAATATTCCTCTTTTGAATTCAAAAAGTCCAAGTGGACTTGGTCCTTCCAACAAAGCATTAAAAGCTTCTTACATGTCCCTGGCCTTGAGCCAAGTGACAATAAATTCATTTATTTTCCCTCTTCAACATGTCATTTCTCAAGTTTGAAATGCCACCTAATTGCATTTATTGGAAAATTGGCCAAAACTTGCTCATTCCTCATCCAATCACATTTGGACAAGTGGCACAATGCCATTGAACTATCTTTTATCCCACATTTCTTATCTTCATTCATTCTTCCAAGATTGAAATCTATAAATTGGAGACTCTTCTCCTCAATCTTCATCCACAACTCATATGCAAAGTTACTCTCTCCACATTAAGAGCTAATTTTGCCAATTTCATCCAATCATCCAACACATATTGAGATTTTTCAACAAGGTTATGCTCAAATCTCTTTTGGAGATTTGACCATTTCTCCAATCAATCAACATTTGCAATTAGGAATTGGGAAAGGGCCAATTGCAACATACCATTGGCACCAATTCCCCCATGGAATCATCATGTTATTAGCTTAATTAGGATTGAGTGTCTTTGATTTGAAATTTACTTGTGTTCTTCATTTCCTAGTTAAGTTTGAATAAATGGATTTTTATGGGGAATCTCTCATTGTTTGCATGCATTCTTGAACTAACACTAAAAATGTTTGACTTCTTTGTGCATATGTAGGTTTAGGGGTTCACAATTACCATAAGTGCAAAGGTCATAGGATGAATAATTGCCAAGGTTTGAAAATTTTGGTCCAGGATTTGATAAAAAATCGTATGATAAGAGTCGAGGGACATCATGCCAATGAGGATCATCAGGAATTTAAGGACCCTCTTCCCAATTATCAAAAAGGAGAATCTTCAGGTGACAAAGGAAAAAATGTAAATTATGTCTATGACACCACAATCAATTATATCTACATGGATGACCAGCAAATTATTTTATGTTATCGAGGTCAAAGGAAAGTAGGGATATCGGGAAGTTAATGCAACAATGAGGGGACAGGCTAAATTTTTTGTAAAAGGAAGCTCATCCAAATCAACTATCCCTTCTCCAAGACAATACAATTTAGTCGATCAATTACATAAAACATCAACTCAAATTTCTATCTTGGAGCTTCTTAAGATATCTCCGGCACATAAGAACATTTTGGAGAAAGCTCTCATGGACACAACTGTATCCCCTGATTTGGATATTGACAAATTTCAAGCTATGATAGGACACTTGTCCTCACCCACATGCCTATCATTTTCTAAGAAAGATGATGCCTCCATGACTCATCCCCATAACTCATCACTTTCTCTAGAAGTTGTGGTCCATAAAACCCAAATCAGGCGTGTCTTAATAGATGGGGGAGCCAGTTTAAACATTTGTACTTTAAAATTGGTTCTTGCCTTAGGGTATTATGAAGAGTCTATTGATCTGAGGAGAAATATAACAATCAAAGCATATGATGATGAGGAACAAGCTTCTAAGGGCCTCATCATGTTACCTATCAGAGTAGGACCTATTGTAAAGAACACTTTCTGCCAGGTTCTAGATCGAGACCTATCTTATAACATACTTTTGGGTTTTCCTTGGATCCATGAGATGCAAGCGGTACCATCAACATAACATCAATGTCTAAAATTTCCTTATGATAGACAAGAGATAACCATACCAACAGATCATAATAGCATTCAGATTTGTTCTAATCTTAGAGCAACCCAAGACACTTTTGTCCAGCATAATAGAGAGGCTCTTGTTGTTTCTGCTTCAAAGTAGAGTGATCAATCAAAGGAATTGATAAAAAGCTTTAGTACAAAATTGAAATTAAAGGACAAAGGGGTGGGAGAATATTCATTATGTCTCTCTAACTTACCCGTCTCTCCAATGTCACATGGCCAGCCTACAATATCCAAGCAACAAGTTGCAAAAGCTTCCTCATTAGGAGCACAAACATCAGTCCCCATCACCATGTTTGATGGAAGATTCATCAAGGCTAACACTCAAGAAAATGAAGCCAAAGATAGAGCTATTCTCGATTCGCTATATAAAGATGAGGATGAATCTGTTCAACATATCAAATTGCCAATAGTAAAGGCTATGTAATTATGAAAATAATGGGTTATGAAGGGATTGGTCCCATAGGCAAAAGAAAATAAGGAATTGTGGAACCCATTCAACCAAAAGAAACACATCCAAAAGATAAAATAAGACTTGGGTATGGTGAGGATGCAAAAGAAGCGGCCTAAAAGAAATCACATGAAGAGATAGCTTCGATAATTCTGAGATTGCAAGACAACTCTGACATCGATTCAAATGAGTATGAATGGGACACAATTTATAATGATAAATTATGGAGATACAAACATGTGGATTTCATACAAAAATATACACCAATGCTTACACAAGGGGAAAGCTCAAGGCCTCCACTTGATGATGTACTTCAAGACGACCATGACTCGAGCGAGGACAATTCGGTTTAAAGTGAGACATATAACCAACAGGAGGATACCATCATAGATCTTCCCTATAACGAGAATGGTAATCATGTCATGACCTTAACAACCCTTGACCTCACCCAACCAGATGATCCTTTACCATTAGTCCATCCCGAGCTTATTGATTGGGATCAAACTAAACCAATTGATATCCCAATATTCCTAGATGATGAAACTATTGTAAATTTTTTGTGTTTTTCCAATTCGGAAACAGGTTCCACTAGTGAATCTCATGATCAAAATTTCAATTAGGAGAGTGCCAAGTTTCTTAGCTGCAAAATTAATAATATAAAAGATCGATCTAAAGGTGAAACCCAAAAAATGGCAGTGTTAAATCATGAAAAAGGAAAAATAAAGAGCATATCTAATGGTGAAAACCTTTCAAAGGCACTGAAAGATGAGAAACTTGACACTCTCCCAGAAAACTATCAAGAGAGGTCTTATATTTTGATTGAGCCAACAAAAGTAATCAATATAGGCACTGCAGAATAGCCTAAGATCTTGCAACTTGTTGCTTCATTGACAGAGGAAGAAATCCCAAAATTCACAGAATTCCTGAAGGATAATCAAATCAACTTTGCTTGGTCATATGCATATATGCCTGGACTAGATCCTAATCTTATCATGCATCATTTATCTATAATGCCAAGAGAAAAACCAGTGAAATAAAAGCTTAGAAAGATGTATCCACATGTTGCATTGATAGTCAAAGAAGAACTGAAGAAACTATTGGATGTAGAATTCATTCGGTCTATCGATTATGCAGAATGGATCTCTAACATTGTACTAGTGTCAAAACTAGACAAGCAAATCAAAATTTAGACAGATTTTCAAGATCTGAATAAAGCATGTCTAAAAGATGATTTTCCTTTGCCTAACATTGACACAATTTTGGACCTGACAGCGGGGCATGCCATGTATTCACTGATGGATGGATTTTACGAGTATAACTAGATCAAGATCGCACCTAAGGATCAAGATAAGACTACTTTCACATGTCTCTAGGGTACCTATTATTGGAACGTAATGCCATTCAGACTTAAAAATGTAGGTGCAACCTATCAATGAGCAATGACTACAATTTTTCATGATATGGTGCACACTTTCATGGAAGATTATGTGGATGATCTCTTAGAAATATATTACACACGAAAGGGACATCTAGATATCTTATCTAAAATCTTTGTCAGAATAGAAAAATTCAAGGTCAGAGTCAATCTAAAGAAGTGTGTCTTTGGGGTTAAATCTGGAAAGATTTTAGTTTATATTATTTCAAAAAAGGGAATAGAGGTAGATCTAGCAAAGGTCAAATCCATCATGGAGATGCCACCACCAAGGAATATCATCCAAATTCGTTCATTGCAAGGATGACTATAATCCATCAAGAGGGTCACCACACAGCTAGCAGACAAGAGTTTGCCTTTCACACATCTCTTGCATAAAAATGTTTCGTTCAAATGGGAAGAAAAGTGTGAAGCAACATTCAATCAAATCAAGAAATATCTGATGAGTCCACCAATCTTGGTTCCACCAGTACTAGATGAGCCACTCATACTTTACATTTTAGCCATAGAATTATCCCTGGGGGCATTATTGGCACAAGAGGACATAACAGGAAAAGAGTGAGTTGTCTATTATATTAATAGGACATTGACAAGTCATGAGCTCAATTACACTTTTATTGAAAAACCTCATTTAGCAGTAGTGTTTGCTTCCCAAAATTTGTGGCACTATATGTTAGCTCATATAGTTAAACTTGTGGCTAAAATTGATCCATTAAAGTATCTTTTGAGCAAAGCTACCTTAATAGGTAGGCTAGCCAAATGGGTAATGATCTTAAGTGAGTTTGAAATTCACTATGTAGATTGCAAGGCCATCAAAGGATAAGTTATAGTGGATCAGCTAGCTGAGGAACCCTTACAAACAAATCATCCAATGCACATTGAATTTCCTAATGCAAATGTATTCACAACAACTACAAAGCAATCATGGACACTATATTTTGATGGGTCCTATACACAACATGGCTCAGGGGAAGGAATTATTTTTGTCACACCTCAAGGACATACTATTCCAAAGTCTTATCGGTTAATATTTCCTTGCACCAATAACATAGCCGAATATGAAACATTGCTTATTGGAATGAGAATAGCATTGGATTGGAAGATCATAGAGCTATAGGTCTATGGTGATTCACAACTCATCATTAACCAAATCAATGATGATTACCATAATAAGGATGACAAGTTGATGCCTTATAAAAACATGGTTGATGATTTCAAGAAGTATTTTGCTAAGATCAAGTTCACGCAAATTCTACTGATCGACAACAAAGCTGCAGATGCCATGGCTACAATTGCTTCACTACTTCAATTATTATAAAATCAAGCTTGATATGAACTCCTAGTGGAACAATTATTTTCCCCTGCCTATGACAATCCTGAGACCCAAATCATTTGTCATCTGGTTGGTTCTGATTCCCCCTTATATGGAAAAATCTACTTGAAAGATACTATCTTACCCTCGGATTTGTCCCAAAATCAAAAGAGAAATTTCATATGCCAATCTTTTTGCTATACCTTAATTGTTGACACTCTTTACCAACGTGGTCTTGATGGTACCCTCCTTAGATGTCTTGAATGTGATGAATCCAAAAAATCCTTACAAGAGGTTCATGGTGGTATTTGTGGAACTCATTCAAGTGGATTAACCTTAGCTAAGAAACTTGTTAGAATGGGTTACTATTGGCCAACTATGGAAAAGGAATCATTCACCTTTGTGAAGAAATCTCCAAAGTGTCAGATACATGGAAACCTCATCCATGCTTCTTCTCAAGAGCTACAAACTTTCACTACCGCATGGCCTTTTTCTTAATGGGGACTAGACCTGGTTGGAAAAATCCACCCTTCTTCATCAAACGGACACAAGTTTATAATCATGACAACTGAATATTTTACCAAATGGATTGAAGATGTTCCATTGACAACAATAACCGACAAACAAATTTCATCCTTCATCTTGAATTACATCATATGATGGTATGGCATTCCCAACTCTATTATCACTAAAAATGGGACACCTTTTAAGAATCAGGATGTTGACAAACTTTGTGAAAGATTTCATATCCAACATAGGTTCTCTACACCTTATTATCCAAAGGAAAATGGTCAAGCAGAAGCTTCAAATAAAACAATCCTGAAGATCCTGAAGAAGATGATAAATGATGCTGGCCATGATTGGCATGTCCAATTGAATCCAACTTTGTGGGCCTATAGAACCAACATTCACATGCCAACAAGAGCCACCCCATATGCCTTGGTCTATGGAGTAGAAGCAATCTTGCCACTAGAAGTTGAGATACCCTCACTTCGAGTCTCACTGAAGGGACTCATAACTGATGAAGACTACAAAGTTTCTAGACTGCAAGAACAAGAACTATTAGATGAGAGATGACAAAATGTAACCAATCACTTAAAGAGTTAACAAAAAGTTATGTCTCGCAGCTATAATCATAGAGTCAGATCACAAACATTTCAAGTGGGTGACTTGGTCCTGAAGGAAAATCCCTGCAACCAACAAGATCGAGAGAAGAAAGGAAAATTTGAACCCAATTGGTTGGGTCCATTTGTCATCATTGTGGGATATGGTTCTAGAGCGTATTAGTTATCTACACTAGAAGGGGACCTATTTGAAGATCCAATCAATAACATTCATTTGAAGAAGTTCTATGTATAGAAAATACAAAAAATTATAAAAAAGCCATGAAAAAATCTATAAAAATCATAAAATGTCCTAGAAAAATGGTCGCCTTGATGAAAACCTGGCAAACAGGTATCTTGGTGATGAAAAAAAAAAAATCGTGGCCTTGATGAAAACTTGGCAAATAGGCGTCTTGGTAACAACAAAAAAAATCACAAAATCTAAAAAAGTGCAATAAAAACAAATGGTGAAAACTTGGCAAACATGCATCTTGGTAACAACAAAAAAATCACAAGATCTAAAAAAGAGCAATAAAAACAAATGGTGAAAACCTCATAAACAGGCCCTATTTGTGATGTAGTTGGCTCTTCCATCTATTAGGTTACATCTTGCATCATTTGTACATAGCCATTTCCCATCATATCCATATCATGAGCACAACATTTCCTAGAGACGGCAAGGATTTCATCATGGCTTGATGACCATTGTTTATATTCCTAGCGGTAGGTTGTGTCTAATCGGGAGTCAAAGTCCAACTCGCTGGGGGCAATCAATTTTTGAGCTTTTGAGCAAACAAATAGCAACATGTGTTAACTATTTGAATATCCGATCATGCCTAGTCAAAATAGCTATAAGACATGTCATATAATGAAACTAAAAGAAACTGGATGATCTTAATATGAATAAAATGATTGGAACACTTAAAGCATAAGTTAAACTATTGTTTTGAAATTTGATGACATCATATCTCTAGAGTGGCTCAATGATGTACTTAACTAGAATCAAAAGGAAGGAGTATGATTTTTCTTTGTTTGTTGTCTATAAGTTAACCATTAGTATTGTGCAAATTTGTCGTGAGACATGGTTTACAAAAGTATCATTGATGACATTTCAGGATTTTCATAGGAAAAGGATTAACTTCTATTTTTTTACACAAGTAATACTCAAGTCATCTCGATTCAATTATACCTCGATGCTTGTATTAACTTGCTATATCAAACATCATGAAAGTTTTACTCTGGACATTATCAGAGCAGATCTACCCTATGATGCTTGTACTAACTTCCAATATTTTAAAAAAAGATCAATGATGATAAACCATCATAAAATTGGTTCACAAAATGACAGTAGTGTGCATGATTAATATAGATTGCACTCATTTTGCATTTGTGTAATGGATTTTGGAGGTTGGAAAATATATCTATCTCTTTAGAACAAATATTGAGTACATTTGGACATTGGCGGAAACCATTTTCACATCATTATCATTTCATTTTCATTTTCAATCCTCTTTTATCATATCACCATTTTCATATCATCATTTCATATCATATCATTATCATTTTAATTATTAGTTTCATTTCATTTCCATATCATATCATTATCATTTTCATTATTAGTTTCATATCATTTTCATATCATTTCATAACGTATCATATTCATTTTTCATTATCATATTCATTAACTTTTCATATCATTTTATCATTCATTATCATTATCATTCATTTCATAATCATTCACTTTCATTTATCTTACCATTATTATGTATCATTGTCAAATCATTTTCATAATCCTTTCATAGATCATTTACATTATCATTTGCATTATCATTTTTATCATCCCATCATTTCATTATCATTATCATTTATTGCGTTTTTATTACTTATCATTTCAACTCATTCATTTATTTTCTATTCATTATCATTTTTATTTTGCATTTAACACATCAATGTCATTGCATCATTATACATAACCATACATTCATTACATTCATTTCATCATGACATTTTGGCATCCATAATCAATACATTTTTCCATACATCATAAAACATTATACAATCATTCACATTTCATTCGCATCAACCATCATAACATATTTGCATATTCATCAATCATAAAGCATGTAAAGTTCATATAGAGGTCATTGCATCATAATCACCAAAGTCATAAACATTATCATCACTATTATATGCATAGACATCATCATCATCATCACATCATAAGTTAGATTCATCATGCAAAGATCATTATCCATAAAAATGCATCATCATGTCATAATCATAAGCAACATATCATATAGAAATAGAAATGCATACATGAGCATCCATTAGACAAATGCATATAGAAATCACCACTACATATCATATAATCTCATCAACTCAATGTTCAAATATACAATGATATCAAATGTCCAGAGAGATACATTAATGAGGAGCGTCAAAATGGGGACTATGGCTACTATTGCCTCCTGAAGTAGGGGGTCTATCTGGATCTCTGCCACTTGTACCACCTATCTCTCATCGACCCGACTGTAGTATACTCTTGGTGGCACTCCTAGAATGACTGCGGGAGTGAGTGCAAGATATGTTTCCTAACTGTGTAAAGGCTATCCTCTACTCAGGAGGCATTGCCTCATAATATCTCATCCTGTAATACTTGGCCTCCTGAGCAGTCTCCAGTCCCTCTGCAACAACCTCCCCAATGGAGGTGCCCTCTATAGATCTAAGTAGCCTCTCTACTATGCCCTCTACCTACTAGTAGCGCTGCCTCAAACTATCTTGCTCAATAATCAACTGAGCTACCTATGGGTCTGGGGGTGGTGGATATCCCATTTGTGCCTGTAACTGAGTGATAGTGATTTGGGCCTATGCTAATTGGCTCTAAAGAGCTTGTACCTATGTATGTAATGCATCAATCTGACCCTACTACTCACAGGATGGAGCCTTGACAGTAATGTGAGATGGACCTGTTGTTGGCTACTCCACTATCCTCATTGTCCTCGGCCTAGTCCTGATATGGAAATTAAAAATGGGTGGTCTCCTCCCACCATCCCTATCATCCCCATCATCATCATCATCCTCATCACTGTCATCCTCCCCATCATCCTTGTCAATCTCCATATCAACACCTCCACCCATATCCTCTCCTCCTCCAACAGGTTACTTTGCTTGTGCTTGTGCCTCACCCCTCTGCTGTCCTCGTACACATTGTAGTTTTGGTCCATCAAGTAATGGGGTAGGATCATCAGGACTTGTCAACCTCATAAATGGGTGTGTATGGAAGTATGTCATGTACTCCTCTATCATCTATGCATCTATGATATCTAGCCTATAATCCTAGATCTTTGGTTGTAGGCCTAGATACTTTGCCTTGGATGCCTCATAGGGAATGAACGAGCCCCACTCTATGACATCCTCCCTCCACCTCACATAGTGGGAAATGCCTAGCGAAATCACCTATACTCTGCTGAGCTATCTGAGTACCCGCATAACCAAAAATCTCTCAATAATAAATGGGGTCCTCCAGATCAAATATCTAGATAGACCGCATAAAGGAAACTCAATATCATCCTCATCTTAGGCTTCACAATCTACATATGGCCTCTAAATGACAGTATCCATATCATCTAGCACTCTCCTCCAGTACTCCAACTTGCCCAGCTTAGGCTGGACAAGTGGACCTGCGTATGCATAAACATAAGGACAACCAATGGGATGATCTCTCTCTGCAAAGGGGTGGCTAATAGCAATATGCTCCCACACCCAAATTTATAAGAGTGTAACCCCGGAAGATATGCTCTCCCCACTTGTGTCTCCCCACCTGTGTATACCACCTGATGCAAGTCGTGGTATAGGTGGGCCAACATGCATGAACCCCATGCATACCTCATTTGATGTAGAATCGTGTCCTCTAGAATCCAACCCCATCCCACTGGCAGTCCCTTCGACCTGCAGTCAGGACATAAAAAGCCACCAATGAAACCAACCAATACAGAGGGGAGTGGGGCATAACTCTCAACCATCTCTCTCTAGGGGATCTCATATCCGTTGATACTCGGATCCTGAAATACTCTTCGCAAGGCATGAGTCCCACCAATCTCCTTGTGGTCATAAACCACAATCTCACCAACCACTGGGATCCCTAATATCCTATACACATCCTCGAGAGTGATTGTAATCTCACTAGTGGGAAAATGGAAGGTATTATTCTCATTGTGCCATTGCTCAGCTAAGGCTATTAGTAACGACCTATTGATCCTATACTATGGGATCTTAAGTAATGAACCCAATTCACATTTGTCAATCACTGTAACCTCAGGTTGTGACAGTTTGGGGATCATCTCCTAGGTCGTGGGAAATCTCTCTCTAACCTGGAGGATTTTAAAATCCTCCTACACATCATATCAATATCAACCAATCAAATCACAATATTAGAAAAGTACATCCATCTATTAGAAAATCATGCAATCATGAGAAATCAAATCAACATCAAATCATCATTTTACTATTTGTTTTTCATTTCAACATGAAAACAAATTTATCAAATCATCATCAAAATCAGATCAAGTATCCTTGATGCTAGTCAATTTTATCAAATCAGTTGTCTAATATAGCAACAAACATCAAGAAATCACAAATTGATCTTCAAACAATCAAAATCAACAAAATTTTATGGATGCACTAAAATAGACAATCAATGTGCCAAATCAGCAATTGCGCTATTTTATTCATGAATGTGCTAAAACAAAGGGTAAATGCACTATTTCGATGTATGTGCTACTCTATCCAGCCAATGTGCTAATTTATCTATCAAACGTGCTAATTCAGTCTATGCGCTAAATCTCCAAGTGTATGCGCTACTCTATCATGCTTATGCACTACTTTATCAATCCTATTTGCTAATTTGTGGCGTAAATGCACTACTCTAGATGTGCTAAATTACCTAACCTATGCACTACTTGAGGGTTTGCATGCGCTAAATCAGCTAAACAAATTTCAAAAATTTCAAAAAAGCATGCAAAATTCATCCAAAAATTCACAAAAATGGTTTCAAGATTTTACCAGAGGTCCATACGCAGTTGGTCTCTGATGCCTGCGTACCCTCTTGAATCTATGTCATTCGTAATGGATCACCATCTTGTCTCTAGTCTCTTAGAGCTCAATTTTCACCAAAATGCAACTGTACAAATGACAATGACTTTTACCTTTTTCCACCTTTTAAGGGGGTAATTAAGGTGATATTTTTATTTTTCACCAAGCTGAATGCTATTTTGAGAGATAAATCAGCGAAACTGCATCAAATCATTCAAAATCTTTGAAACATCATCAAAATCTTCAAACCCATGATTTATCTCCCGAGGGGGCATATAGCATCATTAGTCAATTTTTCAAAGTCAGGGGCAAATTTTTCTTTATCTGAATTTTTCTTTGAAGCAACGTGTAAAACACATCACTTCAAAGAGGGGCAAAATGTATACATCTAAAAATGGTCACATTAAATTGAGTCTAGTAATTAATTAAATATGAGTTATTTCAATTAATCTTCTAATTTCATCTACGTATAAATAAATTTAATTATTTATTTATATCATTCACTTTCTAATTCTTCTATTTTAATTAAATAAATAAGTTTATTTAATTATTATCATTTTCTATTTTCCTCTTAATTAATTAAATAAATTTTATAATTTATTTAAATTAATTATCATATTGCTTTAAGTTTGAATTTTTAAATTCAAATAAAGATGTTCTAAATTCATCATTACTTCACATATAATTAGGCTTCTTATTCTCTTTTAACAGATAATTATGGAAGGTTCTAAATTCACATGTCACATATAATTAAATAATTAAACTATTTAGTTATGTAATTATTCTCAACTACCAACTAACTCCTCATAACTAAAAATGACAAATGGCTACTTTCCTTCATTTTTGAATGGAGAAGGTTATGTATGAGGAAACATTTTCCCTCTTTCTCTCTAGCTTCCATCTTTCTCTCCAACTTCTCGATCTTCCATCGTTCATCTTACCAGGCTTGATTTCAACCGTCGATCTTTGCCAACTAGGCTTTTGCCTCCAAAAGTCTATAAATACAACCTCTTTGTGCTTTGAAAAGGATCTAATCGAATCTAGTTGAATAGCGTGAGAATTATAGTTGCATTATTGAGCACTTAACAATAATAGTTGCATAATTATAGTTGCATTATTGAGCACTTAGCAATCTTAATATCTTAGATTTCATGAACATAGCATCTTAGTTTTAACACAAGCAATCATGGTAGAATAATCTTGCATAATTTGTTTTAGTTTCATATCTTAGCATAGCTTTATCTTATATCATTTAGTATATAAATGCATGTTGCATATAATCTCATTCTCTAGGTTGTCATTCTATTGAGCTACTGCATACACAATTTGAGAGCAAACAACTTAAAATGAATCCTTGGAGATAGAGGACAATGGGACGTCTTTGAAGAATCTGCTGAATTTAGAGTTTGTTTATCTTTAAATTAGATTTCTTTGATATAAGGTTGCATTGGTGTGTTTGTTTAGCTTATTAGTTTATTCCACATATTCACACACATAGCTATAAATAAGTTAATTCCGCAAAACATGTACATGAGGATAACTATCACAATTAACTCATAGCATTCCATCAAAATTCCATACATTCAGTCATATAAACCAAATAATGCTAATATATTATAACTATAATTCCATCATCATAATTAAGGTTCAAGTCTACATAATGGATATAAAAGGATAGCAAAATGTAGGGACATTGTCTGAAGAATATGTTTAAAGTATCTTAAAATAGGTATAAAAACAACAGAAAATAAGTCATTAGCTAGACCTATCAACTATACTTTTAGAAAATTTAACTATAATGATCAAATTCACATGTCGAAGCCATTTCCCATTTAGTTTTGTGCTTATTTTTTGGAAATGTCTTGGTACATGTACATATTTACAAATGACACAATAAAGTGTATAGTTGGGCTCATTTTCATAACATTTTACCTATTCCTATTCCCATGCACTTAGCCCTCACCTTATCCTTACATACACATACTTTGATACATTCATCGTATTTGAGCATTTATTACATGTATCCATACATCTAACTAGATATAGCGAAATATGACCATTTTCCCACCCATGGTCATTTTCATTGTAGTGGGGTTAACTTTTTGGTCACAAACTTGACCCTTGCATTTGTAAAATTCAAATTCAATATTGGGTGGTCAATTAGCTCCATTTATCATTCTATCTTGAGTCAATTAAATAGATATTTAAAAACTTTTTGGTCACAAACTTGACCCTTGCATTTGTAAAATTCAAATTCAATATTGGGTGGTCAGTTAACTCCATTTATCATCCTATCTTGAGTCAATTAAATAGATATTTAAAAAAATCAATGAGATGTGCTAGTATTTAAAAGAATTTAATGCATTCATTTTAATCACCGTCAAGAGACATTAAGAATTCACAAGTTCTCTTTCATTCTAGAGCATTGAAGGAGTAATTAATAGAGAAACTTTTTGATTTATTATTATTTTAAGGGGTAAATGCTATTGACTCGGAGCTATGAACCGAGAGGTCACAAATGGGGGAACTTATCCCCAATTTAAACATTCAACAATTACACCTCAATGGGGTTTGAAACTTGATGGCAAGAATAATACCACAACAACTTGACCATCATACCATGCCACTATTGGCGATAGAGAAACATTTTGATTTGGTGTGCATTAATATAGTGATTAATTTGCATATATCATCTTAGGTCCCTTACTCCTTGTCTTCAAATCTTTACATTTATCAATAAGGGTTGATCTAGGAGAATATGTTTACTTGCAACAAAATGGTAATTCTATCTATGTATTTCTAAGAAGTGTTAACCCTTATATATTAGACAAGAGTAAAGCAAACAAAGGTCATTCAAGTAAGCATTGGAGCATAATTCTATATTTTAGAAGGTCAAATTTGGATTTAAAGGATAAAATCTACTATTAGGGACCAAAACCATACTTAGAGACTTGATCTTGGACAAAGTATAGATTCAACAAAAGACCCAAAACATTTTGATGAAAGTAAAATACCATTTTTATATAAGATTTTAAAATTACATTAGAAATATTTATCATCAAATTTAAAATTAAATACATAATACACAAACATTAATTAAAGTAAATTAATTTATATTCAGTCGGTATGAGTTTTCCATGGTCCATGAAATGGTTAGTAAGCTTTTAGATTTAATTGTGTATGTTTTTCAATGGACGTTTCGAATCATACTCAATAATAAAAAGGAAAAAAATGATGGATCACCGAATGTGATCCGAAACATCAACTGAAAAACATACACAGTTGAATCCAAAAGCTTTACTAATAATTAATAATTAATTGATTATTTTCCTTTACACTAATTAAAGTGACATGGGTAAAACAACAGTATAAAAAGGTAGGATAGGTACACTTTTAGTAGTGTTAAATTTTAATTAATAATTATTTTCCTAAAAGTGAACCAAGAATAGTACATCGGAATTCATATACGTTCTAAGTAAGAAACGTTACAATCATAAAGTCGTGATTTAAGGATACAGTTGCTGAGGTGGAGTTGAACGCCGCTTAAACGGACAACCTGCCTTAACGGCGTTGCCTCCGCCGTTTATCTCTGCAATCCCAGGCTCCTAATCATATACAATATCAATGTAATGAATATGACAGACGATATAATATAGCGTATCTTTTTGGCAAACACTCTTTAACTATTGGAAATTCGTATCCACGCCCTGTTTAATTGTTGGAAGCTGAGAATGATGAAACAGGGCGGGGTTTATTCTTTAGTTTTAGATCTTCTTGTTTATTCGTTTTGCTGCTCTTAGTGCTGGATTTAAGATATGTTTGGGTTCGGTGTAGACACTCATGACCTCCGCGTGCTTTTTACCTGTGAGTCTCCTTCATGATTCACATCATTGCGCTCGTCATGCCCACCATAAATAAGCTTTGGACCTATAGATTTCTTGATATATACAATGGGTATCTATCCAAATGAAGTATGTTATAGTATATTGTTATATATACATCTCTAATGGGGTAAGGAGATGGCAATGCCTAACGACAATTTTTCAGTATGTTTGTGGCAGGCTTTCCAAAATTGTCTCCCTTTGTCTGGTCTCATAATGGCCCTCCCCGGCTTCAATGTGGGTCTTTAGTATAAGAAGGAATGATTATGGTTTTCGCCGCTCAAATTCAAATGAGAGCGTGCTTAGTCGAAATCCCGATTTCTAGGAGGCATCCACTAAACCTCTAGACTATCTTTGGATTTTAAACCTTTGTGTCTGCATACCCATTAGATTATATCTTCGTTGTGTGTTCGCATCTAAGCTTTTGTGTCTCCGTTCCCACGACCATATTACATTTGCATTTGGGTGTGAATACCCATTAGGTCATATTCGTATTTAAGCTTTTTTGAACAGCGGTTCTGTAATTTGACATTGCTCACTACCCATGAAAAAATTGAGCTTCATTGTTTGACAGCTCGTGACCTAGATCTCGAAGGATTTTGACAACTGTTTTCGGTGAGGAGAGCTTGATAGTGTGTATCACCAAAAGGTGAGTTGTTACAGAGTTGTCGTTTTCTTTACCTTTCAGCTTTATCCTAGAGACTTCCTTTTCACTCGCTCCACACCCTTATTAGATGCAGCTTTCTTCTTTCACAAGTTTCAGTGTCATATGGGCCGCTTTTTTCTGATTATATGTGCATGCATGTGAGGGCAAAGTTAGAGTGGGACTAATAATGGATCGAGCCTGCCATGGGTTGTAGTCATTTATAGAGACAAAGGAATCAGGTCTGATATGGCTATCGGTCATTTTTAAAGCCAAACATAGAAGAAAATAAGGATGAATTCTTGTTGAGCTAATGAGGCTCAGGGATCAAATCTTAAACCAAGCTACATGGTAGCTGGAGGCAAACCATCTTGATGATCTGGGAATTGCACCTAATCATAGGAGGAATCGAGCTATTCACAATGCTCAAGGGTGTGTGTAAAGAATCATCCTAGACCAGTGAAAGGTAAAATTACTATAGTCTTACATCTGCTTACCCAGTGCAGCATTTTGGCCTACCCAGTTGGGCATCAGTTTGAAAATGTCATTGGATGAGACAGATGGAGAATGTTGTAGCAACATCAGCAGTAGCAGTAGGAAATTTTTATCAGTAAGTGCTCTTGGGGTAATGGGTTTGGAGGATCATGACCAGAAACAGCAGTTGTTTGGGCTAGTTCCATTTGGGAAAGCAACCCACAAGACGAAGAGAGTTGCAACCATGCTGAGGTCTCTTTTGAGGGTCATACCTCTTCCAATTCCCTGCAAATGGATGGGAATGCCTGCAGGTCCATCTGACAATCCATCACTAGGAAGCAGAGTCACAGGCACGTTGTTTGGTTACAGAAAAGGTCATGTGCACTTTGTAGTGCAGGATGATCCCAGGTCTAGGCCTGTTCTGCTTCTAGAACTTGCAACGCCTACTAACTCCCTTGTAAAGGAGATGGCCTCTGGATTGGTCAGAATTGCTCTGGAATGTGAGAGGACTGCAAATAGGGGGAAATTGTTTCAGGAGTCCGTCTGGACAATGTATTGCAATGGAAGGAAGACAGGGTATGCTATCAGGAGAAACTGCTCTGAGACAGATAGCCAGATTCTGAGCATGGTTCAGGCTGTTTCGATGGGTGCTGGAGTACTTCCAATTGAAGAGGGTTCTGACGGTGAACTAATGTATATGAGAGCTAAATTTGAAAGGGTTGTGGGTTCAAGGGACTCTGAGGCTTTTTACATGATGAATCCCGATGGCACAGGGGGCCCTGAGCTGAGCATTTTCTTGCTCAGAATTTGATTTGACTTTGTGTGTTATTATTTTATATATATGTCTCTGTTTTCTGAATGAGATCAGATGCTGGAAATAGGAGGAGGTGGGCAGCTTTTATTGGGAATTAATCAGGTGTAGTATCATAAATGTTTTGTTGCTTTTGCTGCTGATTTTTGCATTCTAATTGGGAAAATGGAGAACTCCCAATTTTTTTCAGATTTGAAGCACATCAATTTCTTGTTTGTGGCAAAGGCAAGACAAGCCTTTGGGTTCTATTGCATTAGTTTGGCTTGTCCTTTGAGTGATCGTAAGTCTCTGAAATGGTTTCTATGAGATAATTTAGATCCAATGTCTGGCAATATCTATTTGAATTTGGACCGGAGGCAAGCGATGAGTCTGGTTACTCTACTATAAACTGTCGTAACTGCTGGCTAAAACATCTGATCTCTTTCATTATCACAATATTTCATTGATGAGACATTGTACATTTAATACTAATATTATGGGGACCTGATTGAAGGATCCTTGAGAGGGTTTGTAACAATATAGACTATTTTTCTGTTCAGAAAACACAAGTTATGAATTGTCACTTTATATGTGGATGTCTTTCATTAAATGATATTTCTTTGTTTCCTGTGATTTAAACTATTATAGGTTATCCAGAGTACATAAATGCAATTTTCCCTAAAGTAAGATGATACTTAACTCTGAAATGAAACACCCGCACCGAGCATTAAAAATCGAAATGAAATAAAATTTTGAATTCATTACCAGCGGTTGCTCTCTTAAAAAACCCTTTTTGTTTTAATTGAACAAAGATAGCGAGGCCACAACCAGGGTACCTCATCACTGTCTCCCAAGTAAATTGAAAACAGCATTTCAGGTGTTCAAAACCGCTAACTTACCATTACACTGCACATATTGGGTAAAACATGAAGCTCTGTCTACTCGAGCAGCTGCTATTACTGTTATAATAGTGAAAGGAAAAGTTGATGATATCCTTGAATTCTAGTGGGTTTTATGTATTTCACTTCTGGTTCCATAGATTAGTTGTTTTGCAACACAGGCCATCACAATCAATCAAGGGTGTGAAAGAAGAAATTAGTGTGAATCTTTGTCAAGCACCAGACTACTACTACATTTGCTAATGAAAAAGACACAGCAGTTGTTGTGATCCTTAGATTTCTGAGTTAACCATCGTCCTTTATACTTGCTTTTTTGAGCTAGTAAGACTTGCACTGGAATGCACACCAATCCATGTTACTTAATACCTTGGCCGCCATAGACACTCTCTGGGCTGCCACACCAAATTGCAATCTCTAACATCTAAATATACCATTGGAAAGTCTCACAAGTTACTGGAGGAAGCTGTCCAGTCCTGCAAAGGATAAAAACCCTATAGCCTCTGTCTACCCAGCAGAAGATTTACAATACTCAAAGGATTTGCCTTGCACCCTACTCAATAGACTTGTCTTACATCCTACGCAAGTAAAAACTGGGGACACTGTTCCTACTAATATAACCTGTAAGCTGTACAACATGGGAATCCAGGAAATAGCAATCTCATGGGAATAACAGGAAATAGCGAACTCAAAAGTAAAAATCATCCTGAATGTTTAGCACCCATCACTGACCTTGCATGCCTGGTGACAAAGGTTCATACTAGTTGGTCTGCTACGATGCTTGATTTTATTTATCTAGTTTGGGCACACAATCTCTTATGGCTTCAGGGAAATTCACTGTCAACAAATTCACCTCCAACAATTCATCATCACTAAATTCACTTCCAACAATTCATCCTCATAACAAATTCATCTCGTGGAAAATTCACTGCCACGAATTGCTGGTGATTTATTGGTGGTAAATCTTCCACATGATGAATTTGTCATGACGATAGATGATGAATTGTTGGAAGTGAATTTATTGACGGTAAGTTGTTAGAGTGAATTTTCCTAGAGCCTCTCTTACAACATGAAATACCCACAAATTAAAAGTATGAATTCTGAAACTGGAATAACATACCTACTTAATTGAAGAGCAGCATCATACTACCTAGAAATCATGAAGTAGGAACTGATCTGAAACTACAATTTACTCACAGATAGTTTAATTTTTAATTAGATCTAAATAGGTTTGGAAGGATAAGTTAAGGAGGTATCAGTGTATGTGACAGTAGTAGCTCGACCGTACGCTTGGTCAGGCCTGCAAACTGATATGTCTGTGCACTCCTCTTGGGTTTGATTGATTGATTGATTACATTCGAACATGCGTGTAAATATTTGAACACAAATCCCAAAGTCCGGCCATTTTCTGACACGCACATCCTTTACACATGCTCACTTTTAACAGCAGAGCAGGAGAGGGCGGTCTGTCACGCCTGCACGATACTTCTTTTCCTTGGACTTAGCCTGCAATCGCGCTCTGGGCTCCCAGATCTTAAAGGCACCCATTGATTTTTCCTTTCTCGACCATCGTTTCGTGAAGATTGGAAATCAAATTTTATCCACATTTGACAAATAAATAAAGAAAAGTATGAGCTATGTTCAGAAAGCAGGCCGTATAGTAAATTATAGGCCCTATATGTTTGTCTTGAATTTGAGTAAAGACAAACTGGGAAAATATAAAACCCAAAGCATGTTTTCGGTACCACTGAACACGCAAATACAGAACAGGAAAAATGAAACAAGGAAAACAATTTCAGACCTCACGTGTATACTGCCTGTACAATGGGCATGACACGGACTTTTACTTTTATTGGATGTCTCTTTCTATTGTCGCATGCTTTTTTCTAATATTACTAAATTCTTTTTAGGGTTTTACAGAAGGCGAAATGTGCTGTAAAGTTGGGGAACATTGAAGATTACGAGGGTTTTTAGTAGAATTTTTTTTTAAGAATGTTTGGTTTACAAAAAGTTTTTTAGATTAAAGAGATTAGATTTTCACAGTTGATAATGACAAGAGTGTTTCTTTTGGATTTAATTGTGTTATATTTTTTGCATCAACATTTCGGATCACATTCTTGTGATCCATCATTAGGATGAAAGCGAGCTGTAGTTTATGTGATTCTATTTGTACTCCTACAACTCTCTTTCACATTGATGATGGATCACAAAGTGTGATCCAAAATATTGATGTAAAAAATATCACTTAAATCCAGAAGAAACACACTCTAGTTTATTAAATATCAATTTTTAATGAGTGTAAACGTTTGACGAGAACAAAAGAGAGGTTGGATCTGAGTTTTCAAGGGAATTTGGTGGAATATATATTCCTCAAATCTTGGCATTAAGTTGATGGAATCCTTAATGCTAGGTTGAAGGATGTCGATGAGTTGTACAATTGATGCTAATAGGTTGCAAAAAGATTTAGGATGTGTATCTTCCCAACAAAAAATTGTACCTTCTTAATTGAGGACTAATAAATTTAACTTTAAATGAAATCATAGATAAGCAAAAGGCAAGTATAATAAATGAACTGATAATATAACTGATGCATGTTAACTAAAATTGTAATGCCAATGATTTGAAATTCGAACAAAAACAAACAAGCATGCAAGTTCCTATTTCAAAACAAGCAAAGCCTCTAGATAAAGCTCAACAAGAGAGTACAAATAAGACAATAACATCGAAAAAGGAATTCAAATGTTACCATAACCTCCATTGTTGAATAATCTGCTCCTTGAATAGTGATATGTGGATGCTTCTTTGCTTGAAGATACTGGTTTGACAACATATACCTAGCATAAGCGATGATTGATTATGAATCAAAGAGCACCTAAATTTATATACTTTTTGAAAGGAGGAATGGATGGTCAAAATTTGATTATGAGATCAAGGGTGGATAATGGTTGAGAGGAATTCCCTAAGATCAAGGAGAGGGTGAAGGGTGGAGATGGAGGTTGTTAGATTGTGAATGACTAAGATGAACTTGTTAAACAAACAAGACAACATAGAGAGGGGAGGAGGGTGAATCAGTTGTACATTAAAACATTTAAACCCTTATTAAGCTGTTAGAGAATGAATTGGACTTCTCAAATATAACTCAAATATTAACTCTATTACCTGCAGTGCACTGGGGTCAAACTGCTAACAACTTTGGAAATGTCAGAATTGCATTTGTGACTTTCCTTTGAATTTTAGAGGTACAACTCCCTTGTATGATTTAATTTATAATTGGAAAGTAGGAAATGTGACAAACACTAACTCATAAAAATAAAGTTAATGTGAGTTGAACCAAAAGAGAATCAAAAATCACTTAACACACAGACTAGGATGATCAATGATCATTAAGAAAAGAGATTAAAGTATATCATAAGTACAATGGATGAATGCAATGCAATAGTGGACGCCTTACACATGAAATGCGCCTAAAGTATGCACACAACTCACAAATGATACGATTAATAATACATTCAAAACTACGATTCACAGACCGTAAGTTGTTGCAAACATGAGTGAATTAAGAGAGAAAATAGAAATAAAGTTGTTCCTTTTCCTTTGTTACAACACAATGCAATTTTGAAAAATCCAAACCTTCCAAGAGTCATTCTAAACAAAGATATAGGGAGACATTCTTTCCCTATCTTGGCGGTTACTAAATATAATGATATCTTCTTGCTGCTAACTACCCCAACCTGGAAACCAATAGATGAAGAAGCATTAATGGTTGGGAATAATAATAATTACATTTGCAAATGATATGACCTTAAACAGTCACCAATTGCCTCTTGCTTCAAATCATGCCCCATGGCCAACCATTTCTTGGCAGTTAACGCGGTTCATAGGCACCACATTAAATGGCTAATTCATGTTAACCATTAGATCACACGTGCAAACTGTCCAAACAAAAGATCAATTGGGAAACTTAAATAGATCTTGGTCACATCAACAGTTAATTTAAGCCACATCACCATCTTGTCATTTGCCAAATCTCAATGAAATCTAACTCGGATACATCTCCAAATTTCTATAAATTCGATGATTATAGCCGCATTTTACCAACTAAAGGCATTCTAAAAATGGCTAGTGCGCAGAGTGATAGCGTGTCGATGAATGAATTCATCGTGATTGAAGAAGTTGAGTGCAGTCCTCTCTTTAGATGACTATCAAACCAGTTGAATGAAGTCTTTGTGGTCCATAGTGAAGTAGAGGAAGAAATATTGTGCGACATCCTAGGAGAAAGATTTCTGAGTTAGTTCCATGTGCACAATGCCACACTTCTTGAGCATTTCATTTACACTGTAGTTTGCACTTCTGGATGGCGAGACTAGGGAATGAGGGCAACCAAACACCTGGTTAGGCCCAAGTTTCTGTACATGATGAATGTAGCTCTTGTAGGACAACCATTATCCACAAACTGGTCTCATTGGAGATGGTATCTGCATCACAATCGTGACCCAACATGAGGAAACAAAAGAAGATGTGACACTCCTTTGTGCGGGGCTGGTGCATAATGATATGGGGCTCTTCGCCCAATTTATGCAATCTCATGAAAACCTACTGTCATTCTCCCAGATTGTGTAAGGAAAGCTCAGTGCAGAAATGCCTTCCAAATGCTGAATTCTCAGGTAAGAAGTGCATAAAATGTCATTTAATTCGAGTTAAAAATTATTAAGATGCACATTAACAGAACAACATAATAGATAATTTAACAATACAAAATTGAACACCATATTTACTTGGGAAAACCCTTATGGGAGAAAAACCCACACATCAAGTAAAGCCACTTTGTATTATAATAAATAGATTACATATAGAGTTACAAAAATTCACTTCCAAGTGTTAATTCACAACAACATATATTTCCCTGATCAACCTCATACACGAATTTTGATTATAGTTGTTCTCTCACACTATTTCAATGCTCACATAGCATACACTGTAGAACATCAATGAATCAATTGAACCCCCACTCATTGCAGAGTGTTACAATGTATATTCGACATCCAACTATGGTCACTTTAGTTCCAGGAAACCAACTGTTTCAGTTCCCAACTGTCAATTTGACTTCTATAGGTAACTATCATTAATTGTGTTGGGCGGCCATCAAAGAGACTCCTTCCACTCTCTCTTCGATAACACCCAATTCCTTCGATGTCTGTTCATTTTCCAAGTCAGTCCTCAAACAATCGTCAATAGTCTCTAGCCAATTATCACTTAGCCATAACCTCAACTGCCTTTAAAAGTTGTTTAGAAGTCGTGGGTTTCAAAATTCTTGCAACCTAGTCGTTGATTCTTCAAGTTCCTTAACCAAGTCATGAAGTTCTTAAGTTTCTTAACCCCCCGATCCCTCAGCTTGGCATTTCTTCCATTGAGTTTTCAACCCTTGTTCGATTATCTTTGTGGTCGATAAGTTGGAGGTTTCCAAAATTTCATAACCCCTGACTTGTGGTTCTAATGTTCTAGAATTCTACGATCTTGCAATCCAGTTGTCTTTGCAATCGGTAAGTCAGAGGTTTCCAAAACTTCATAACCCATGACTTGTGGTTCTAATGTTCTAGACTTCCGCGATATCTTGATATTGCCACAACTCCGGGTCCCACCATAGTTATTGGACCATTGAAGGAATTATGAACAAGGTCCTTTGATAACAAATTGTCAGACCAATAAAGGGAAAAACATAGCACTTCTCAAGGAAGTCGACCAAGCCAATAAATCTAAGGCACCTTTTTCCAACATGCTCCCACTTGACGAAGGACTTACTGGCTTCTTCCAATCTCAAAGTTATTGAAAGTCATAGGCCCTAAGGTCCATCGAACTAACACACCACCTATACTTGTCTATGCTCATAGGATTTGTAAATGCATCAACGACATTCTCCAAAGTATCCATTTTTTAAAGATTAACCTTTCCATCTTCCACCATATCATGAACAAAATGATACTGAACATTGATATGCTTCGTCCTAGCATGAAAAGTGGGATTTTTGACCCAAAAAATAGCACTATGACTATCATAGCAAACAATAATTTTCCCTACATTAAACCCAACATCAGAACACAAATGTCTGATCCAAATGGCTTCTTTACAGGCATGTGTTGCTGCCATATACTCCGCTTCAGTAATAGATAAAGTGACTACAACCTGTTGCTTTCTCATCCAACTAACTGCACCACCGAATAACATGAAGTTGTATCCACTGGTGGATCTTATGTTGTCAACATCCCCTGCCCAATTAGGATCCACATACCCACAAATGCTAAGAGATCTCTGTGATCCAACCAAGTTGCCATGAAAACACAAAGCATACTTTGAGGTACCCTTCATATATCTAAAAACTCTTTTCACAACATCCCAATGTGGCCTTCTTGGATTAGCCATAAACCAACTAAGTACTCCCACTGCTTGGGAAATGTCTGGCCTGATATAGACCATTGCATATGTTAGACTACCAACTGCACTTGCATAAGGCACTCTGGTCATGTCTTCCATCTTAGTAGGAGACTTCAGACAATCTTCAACAGATAGCTTCATTCCCTACAACACTGGAACAACTAACTGCTTGCAATCTACCATACTAAATCTCTCAAGGACAATATTAATAAACTTACTCTGGCTGAGCCAAAATTTTCTTCTTCCCCTATCCCTTCTAATTTTCATACCTAAAATATACCTTGTTGCATCTAAATCTTTCATTTTGAACCGTGGTGACAACTGAGATTTGAAATCAGAAATCATACCCTTACTATTCCCAAAGAGTAAAAAATCATCCACATATAGGGCGATAATAAGTAAACAATCATTTTCAATTTTGTAGTACACACAATGATCTTATTTTGACCTCACAAATCCCAATGACAACACAAAAGTGTCAAACTTTTGGTACCACATTCTAGGTGGTTGCTTTAAACCATACAATGATTTTTTTAACTTGCAAACCAGACTTTCTTTACCTTTTTCAACAAAGTGCTCATGCTAGGACATATAAATCTCTTCTTCCAGATCTCCATGAAGAAACGTTGTCTTCACATCCATCTGCTCAACCTCCAAGTCATATGCAGCTGCAAGTGACAACATAAATATGATAGATGTCAACTTAGCTACATGAGAAAATATTTCTCCATAATCAATTCCCTCCACTTGGGAATAACCTTTTGTGACCAACCTAGCTTTATACTTCTCAACACTGCCATCCAGACCAATCTTCTTCTTAAATACCCATTTACAACCAATAGGTTTTTGACCTTCAAGAAAAGGTACCAAATTCTAGGTTTCATTCTTTTTCAATGATGCCATTTCCTCATTCATGGCTTCCAACCAGGAATCTGAATCAACCACATTAATAGCCTCCTTTACAGTCCTAGGCTCATCAATGGTAGTAATCAAAGCATAGGCACAATTCAAATCCAACATGGAAAATCCATACCTATCAGGTTTCCGCTTTTAACGTGTAGACCTCCTCACAAGCTGGGGTTGAGGTTGTGGTTCTTCTTTCTGTTCAAAACTTTCAGAGCTGCTAGAGCTTGAGCCTTAGTTTTAGGTACACTTTGACTTTATAGTTCCTTTTTATCTGGAGTTAGAGGAATTTCAACTACATCATTCTTCTTTTCTTTTTCTTCTATCTTTGCTTGCAGATCAACTGTAGAAGGTTTCAACTCATGAAAGATTACACTTTTGTTGTACAACACCTTCTCAGTAATGAGATTCCAAAGCTTGCATCCTTTCACACCAATGCCATAGCCAATAAATATACATTTGACAACCTTTTTCTCCAGCTTCGATCTTTTCTCATTCAACACATATGCATATGCCTCACAACCAAAGACACAAATATACCTCAGAGAGGGCTTCTTACCAAACCACACTTACAAAGGAGTTTTGTCCACAAGAGCCAAACTAGGTGAACGATTAATCAAGTAACATGTTGTAGTCATAGCCTCAACCCAAAACTTCTACTTCAGACTAGCATTGCTCAACATACTTCTCACTCTTTCTATCAGCATCCTATTTAACCTCTCATTAACTCCATTTTGCTGTGGAGTATAGGGTGTAGTTTTATGCCTTTTAATCCCATGGTCTTTGCAATATTTTTCAAAATCTGTAGAATAGAATTCACCACCATTATCTGTCCTTAAGCATTTAATGTTCCTTCCAGTGTGATTTTCAACCAAGTTTTAAACTCTTTAAACTGACTGAACACTTCTATTTTACATTTTTAAAAATACACAAAACCCCTTCTCGATAATCATTAATAAAAGAAACATAGTATATAGACTTTGATAACGAAGGAACATTCATTGGATCAAATACATTAGAGTGAACATAATCTAGTATGCCAGAAGATTTATGAAGACTAGAATAAAACAAAACACAGTGTTGCTTTCCACAAATGCAAGTTTGCAAAAATCAAACTCAAGGTTACAATCAATAAACCCTTCTACTAGGTTTTTATTTTTTAAGGCTTTTAAGCCCTTTTCTCCTATGTGACCAAGTCTATGATGCCATAGCATGGTTTTATCTACTAGGAGTTTCATCTCCAAAGAGTTTGCACCCAGAGGAATGTTTTTCTCCTTCCCTATGCGAGCAACTTTATCAAACTTTATAGAGATGTTACATTGAACAACATGTGCATCTAGCTTGTACAAAGTACCTATGCATGCACCCTTAGCAAACACCAATGAGCCTCTAGTCATTTGGAAGCCACTACTCAAGAATGAAACTTGCATGCCAATATAATTAAGCTTACTAACATAAAGCAAATTACGAGCCAAACCTGGTATATGCATTATGCCATCAATTCCTTTGATTCTTTCATCACAAAATTGGATTCTGACTCTTCCATGGCCAACAATTTTAAGAGATGAATCACTTTACAAGTACACTTTTCCACCAACATACTTTTTATACTTCGTGAAACAATCTTTATGAGATGTCATGTCAAAAGATGCTCCCGATTCAATCAACCAGACATCATTTGATGCCTGAGTCGCAAAGGTTGCAATGAATCCATTTGCATCACTCTAAGAAGAATCATTGTCAGAAGATTTTTTGTTGTTCTTCTTGTTTTTCTCCTCTTTACAATCTTTTCGGATATGACCAGTCTACCCATAGTTCCAACATTTCACCTTGGAATTCTTGCCTGGAGACTTCTCCCTTCAAATTTGGATTTAAACTTCTTGTCTTTCTTCTTGCCTCTCTCCTTTGATCTACTCGAACAGAAAGGGCCTCCTTGGCCATCTTAGAATATTTCCTCCACATTTCTTCTAACAATAGCAAAGCAACCACAACTTCTATCTTGAAAGTGGTTGTTGTACTTCCAATAGCCATCACTAGATGATCCCATGTGTCAGATAAGGAACATAATAGAAGCATACAACGATCCTCCTCCTCTATCTTCACACCCACAGAGGCCAACTGAGCAACAATCATGTTAAATGAATTTAGATGGTCTACTATGGATGCTCCTTCTTCCACCTTCAAGGAGTATAACTTCTTCCTCAAGAATAACTTGTTTATGGGTAAACCCACAAAAGTGGTTTACAATTCCAGTGAGGAAGGAAAAGTTGCAAAAATTGAACCCATGCAAAAAAAATAGTTTTTGAGGGTTTGAACGAACTTTTGGTTCAAGCGAACCCAAAGGGGGTTTGCTAGAACCCTCCTTCGAGTGAACACATTAAATGTTGGGTCCCACATTTCCTGGAAAAATAAGCAAAGAAAATGGTTGTGGAAATGGGGTTCACTTGAACCACCTAGTTCTCTCAAACCCCCCTAGTTCACTTGAACCCCCCTTTTCCCCCCTCTTCCCCTTTGGCACCAAAAAACTCCAAATTTTTTCCCTTTGAAGCTTGGGTTGAGGATGAAAATGGAGGAGACTTCACAAACCCAACTAGATGATGGTAGTCCTCAGAATGAGCTATCCAACGAATATAATTTTAATATGTTTTGGTTTTATTATGTATTTATTTTTTTACTTTTATTAAACATAGGTTTTTCACCAAAAATCAAGCTCTTTGTTCTGCACATGCGGAAAAATAGAAAATTATCAATTTTTTTTTGAAAAATATGAGTGCACTAGATATTGAAGTCCTTGATCCAACAAAAAATAGAATTGAATTTCAATACATAGAAAAAAAGTTACGTTGTATACGGTCCACCTATGTTTGAATTGTAATTGGTTTGACTTCAAAATTTGATTAAAGAAAAAATATTCAATAAAACACTTTGAAATGAATTGGAAGCACTAGATATCATAGTTGCAAATCTAAATTTGAAAAAATTAGAATTTTATCCTTCATGGAAAAAATGTTATATTGTATATGGTGAGCGTCAGTCCCTAAAAATGGTGTTTACTTAAAAAAATAGTTTTCGAAGGAGATGGAAAAAGAAGTGCAATTTGATTCCAAAAAAAATGAAAAAAATATATTTAGAATCTATAGACAAAATGTCACAAATCACTAGTTTTCATCATCTTCAAATTCCTCATGGTTTAGCTGCTATAGGTGCCCGAAAGTGAAGATTTAGTTAGAAAACAATATTTTAGTGTTTAGTTTGGCCAAAAATTGTAAACCAGTATTGTGGGATCAACCTTTCCAAAGAATTGCCTTGATAGATATCACTAAGGTTCTTCCATAAAGAACATGTAGTCTTCTCGTCATGGACATTCAAGATAATAGAGCCTACCAAACAAAGTCTTATCAACCCTCTAGATTTTCTATCTGCGAGGTCCCAATCTTCTTGCTTCATACCTGATGGTTTTTTTCCTATAAAAACAATCCAAAGATCTCTATCCACCAACAGGTTTTCCATTTTGAGGTTCCACAACTCAAAATTTCCACCATTGAAAATTTCAATTTCTACTCTTCCAGATGTGCTTGCCATCTCAATCTATAATCAAGACAATCAGTTTTCTCTGCAAGACTCCCACTGAACAAAATTCGCACAAAAAAACAACCCTACCCACAAGGATAACACAAATGACTAGGCTCTAATACCTCTTGTAAGGAAAGCTCAGTGCGGAAATTCCTTCCAAATGCTAAATACTTAGGAAAAAAGTGTAGAAAATTTCATTTAATTCGAGTTACAAATTATTAAGATGCACATTAACAAAACAACATAATAGATAATTTAACAATATAGAATTGAACACTAGATTTACGTGGAAAAATCCTTATGGGAGAAAAACCCACACACCAAGTAAAGCCACTTTGTATTACAGTAAATAGATTGCATACAAAGTTACAAAACTTCACTTCTAGGTGTTAATTCACAACAACATATATTTCCTTGATCAACCTCATACACAAATTCTAATTACAGTTGTTCTCTCACACTATTTCAATGCTCACATAACATACAATGTAGAACATCACCAAATCAATCGAACCCCCACTCACTATAGAGTGTTACATATATATTCGTTATTTAGCCATGATCGCTTCAGTTCCAGGAAACGAATTGTTTTAGTTTCCAACTGTCAATTTGACTTATGTAGGTAATTTTCATTAACCATGTTAGGCCATCAAGGATACTCCTTCCACTCTCTCTTTGATAATACCCAGTTCCTCCGATGTCTGTTCATTTTTCAAGTCAGTCATCAAACAACCGTCAATAGTCTCTAGCCAATTATCGCTTAGCCACAACCTCAACTACCTTTAAAAGTTGTTTAGAAGTCGCGGGTTTCAAAATTCTTGCAACCTAGTTGTTGGTTCTTCAAGTTCCTTAACCAAGTCACAGAGTTCTTAAGTTTCTTAGCCCCCCAATCTCCTAACTTGGAATTTCTTCCATTGAGTTTTCAACCCTCATTTGGTTATCTTCATGGTTGATAAGTCGAAGGTTTCCAAAACTTCATAACCCCTGACTTGTGGTTCTAATGTTCTAGACTTCCACAATCTCATGATTTGGTTGTCTTTGTGGTTGATAAGTCAGAGGTTTCCAAAACTTCATAACCCCCGACTTGTGGTTCTAATGTTCTAGAATTCTATGATCTTGCAATATTGCCACATCTCCTTGTCCCACCACAATTATCAGACCATCGAAGGAACTGTGAACAAGGTCCCTTCGATAACGAATTGCCAGGCCAATAAAGGGAAAAACATAACACTGCTCCAGAAAGTCGACCAAGCCAGTAAATCTAAGGCACCTTTTTCCAATAGATTGTGTGTCTTTAGGAGGTGGTGGAGGGAGTCCGTGTGTTGATGTTTTCCCTATGTGCCTAAAAATGATATTTTTATGCCCCAAATTTTGTAATCGAATACCAATTTTGTAACATCTATATATATAATGAAAACATTTTTTGATAATATGGTGTTTTTTCTTCTTCTAAGTATTTCCAAGTTTCAGTTGCTCTACTATATCTTGCAATGATATTCATTATGTTTATTTCCCTACATATGGAACTTTGTAATTATATGGCTTTTAACCGTTCACCAATTTTGCATTATTATCATTCATTTAATCAGTCTGAGAGAAATCCTTGAAATATACTATAATGAAACCAATATGCACTTTCATTATTTTTTCCTTTTCTGAATAATGCCTCCTTTAAGGTGGTAAAACAAGGGGTTTGTGAAACCCTAGTGGGAACCACCGATGATTTTCAAACAAACAACATTAAATTTCAATTATCAGACTTCATAAAGCACTTCTATTACTCAAGGAGTTATGACAATTTACTAACATACCACCCACTAAAAATAATGAACAATTTTAGAAAGAAAGTGGTGTAGACAAGAGTTAGAGTAGCTTAAGTGGAGCCCGCTAGGGTTAGAGTAACTCAATCAACATCGCCAAAACACCAAAACTTAGCAAAAATTTGAGTAAGGGTGCCAATTTTAGGGGTAATGACTAAAATTAGGGAAATAGTGGCTCTGATTGGGGACAAGGATTGAAAAGTATGTAGCAAGGGACCCATAGATGTTTTGAACCAACTTGATGTATCCATTGGGCACAAAGTCATAAATAGAGGGGGAACCAAACTAGAACAAAAACCAAAACCCAAATCGAACACAACAAAAATGAAACACCAAAAAAGAAACTATATACAGGGTAGGATAAGATCTACCAGATGAAAGGTGAAAGACCGCTCATTCAAAACCATTGACTAGTTGAGAGAAGAATGACCTAGACCTGAAAAAGCTCATCGCCCCATGTAGCTTTTAAAAATTGGCAAAGACTTGGGCTACCTTATCACTGACATTGTTGAAGAGAACTTCAATTCATATTTTTTCCAAACAACTACCGCTCATCATAGATTTATTTATGATGTGGATAATCTTGCATCAAAGCATCCATATTACCATTCACTCCTCTCTGAGGCTCGATCACTTGAATAATTTCCATTTCATGTAATAGTTTTGAATTTTTTGATATCATTGTAACATCATGACTTTTCACATCGTGGATTGCCACTTCATCACCATTGCGTTATTGCAATTATGATGTATTTCCATCCTCCAAAAAATTATGGCTTTTTACTTTATCAACATCTAAATTGCAAACAACTTCTCCTGCCACTACATCTTGAGAACAAATATCTAAAGCCTCAAATAGGGGATTACCTTGCACTTCGAATGACTCATCAAAAATAAATAAAGGATTAGATCTTATAGACCATTCTACTTCACCTTCTTAATCTTCAACCAAAGAATTCTTCCCTTCCTTTCTCATTATATCCCAGGTTCCGTAATCATGATTTTCAAAAGTGAACATATTCTAGGATGAACAAAGAATCTGATAACTGATTTTCTTTGATGAGATTACAAGGAAGCGTGTCAACTTTAGGGAAAATAGGAGGAATGGATTTAAATGTAGACATACATCTTACTTGAGGAGAAAAATCCTTGTCTTCACTTGTTGAACTAAGATCATCTTTCGTTTCAATTATACAACTTAAACTAAATAGCTGAGCATTCCAAGCCTGATTTTCCTTGTCCTCACTCCCTTTCTTATCATGTCGAAGGTGTGTGGAAATCAAGACTATCAAATTCATGTTTTTAGCAATAGGACTAGATTGATTAGCAATGTACAAAGATTCAGGGGACTCGCAAATAGGTGATGGGTGGGCAATAACAGTATTTGTAGAGCAATCTAGTTTCCATATTCCCACAATGATTAAACCATTTTCAATATTTACTGCTTCAATTTGAGCTTGTTCAATCCCACTAACTTTGTCTCTTTTTAAGATAATATGAACATTAGGATTTAAGGTAGAAGTAAAAATGTGGAACTGAATTACCTTGCTTGGTTATTCTGGTGCTGAAGTCTGTTGAAGTACTCAATTGAAATGATATAAGAAATATCTCATAGGTTCTTTTCCTTCCTTCACAATCTAGAAGAATTATCGTAACAAAGCAACAATATTGACAACACTTTTGAAATGTCTAAGAAATTTATTTTCAAGAATGTCCCAATTAGTTATACAACCTCTTTCTAGTCCTCTAAACCATTCTTCCGCCTTTTCAATTAGTCTATCAATAAAGATTTTGACAAAGATATTTTCCTCCTGAACTCCTAGAATTCCGCTTACATTGGTCATAGCCAGAATGTGTTCTTTTGGATCTTTGAATCCTTGCCAAAGAATTTCAGGTAATTTTTTCTCGAGCCACGAGGTATATCATTACATTGCAATAGGGCTAGTGGTCCAATATAATTTCCCAAGGGTACAAAGCCATTGATCGTTCAGAGTAGCCAACTCCACAACAGAGTGAAAGGAGATGAAAATCCTAAGTCAATGCTTAGGTGGTGGTTGAGCTGGAGGAGGGTCCTAGCATTAAACACTAGCCTAGGGGGAAATTCAATTGTAGGTCTGGGTGGATGTTGGGTACATTCTTCTTCCTCTTCCAAGATGAATTAGCCCACATATAATCAACAGTGCTCCTTTTGTACCTCCAAGAAAGTGTATTTAATTGTGAAATGATGTCTTCTTGCTTCGATTGCATCCACTCTAAACTGGGTTGAAGTACAAGAAATACATTTTCATGTGGGAGTACCATTGTTCTGCATGACTTAGAAGTGGCTCATCAAACATTATATTTCATTTTTTCCCAATAGAGTTGCCAAAAATTTGTTAGTGAATGAATTGGCCTTCTCAAATATAACTCAAATATTAACTCTATTACCTGTGGTACACTGGGGCCAAAATGAGCTAACAACTTTGGAAATGCCATAATTACAATTACGAATTTCCTCTGAATTTTAGAGGTACAACTCCCTCGTATGATTTAATTTATAATTGGAAAGCAAGAAATGTGACAAATGCTAACTCATAAAAATGAAGTTAATGCTAGTTGAACCAAAAGAGAATCACAAATCAATTAGCAAATAGACTAGGATGATCAATGATCATTAATAAAGGAGATTAAAGTATATCATATGTGCAATGGATGAATGTAATGCAGCAGGGGATGCCTTACACAAAAAAAATGCCTAAAGTACACACACAACTCACAAATGGTATGAATAACACTACATTCAAAACTACGATTCACATCTCATAAGTTTTTGCAAACATGAATGAATTAAGAGAGAAAGATAAAATAAAGTCGTTCCTTTTTCTTTGTTACAACATAGTGCAATTCAGAAAATCCAGACCCCTCAAGAGTCGTTCTAAACAAAGATATAGGGAGACAATCTTTCCCTATCTTGGCGATTACTAAATGGCTGCTAAATATAACAATATCTTCTTGTCACTAACTGACCCAACTTGGAAACCAATAGACAAAGAAACATTAATGGCTATGAATAATAATAATTACATTTACAAATGATATGACCTTAAATAGTCACCAAATTCCTCTTGCTTCAAATCTTTCCCTGTGGCCATCCATTTCTTGGTAGTTAATGTGGTTCACATGCACCACATTAAATGGCCAATTCATGTTAACTATCAGACCACACGTGCAAACTGTCCAAATGAAAGATCAATTGGGAAAATTAAATAGATCTTGGTCACATCAATAGTTAATTTAGGCCACATTACTATCCTATCATTTTCCAAATCTCAATGAAATCCAACTTGGACCAAATTTCTATAAATTTGATGATCATAGTTTCATTTTACCAACCAAAGGTATTCTAAAAATGGCTAGTGTGTAGAGTGATGGTGTGTTGATGAATGAATTCATCTTCATTCAAGAAGTTTAGTACAATCCTCTCTTTAGACGACTATTAGACCAGTTGAAGGAAGTCTTCGTAGTCTAGAGTGAAGTAGAGAAAGAATTATTACGTGAAATCCCAGGAGAAATATTTTTGAGCTAGGTCAATGTGCATAATGCTAAACTTCTTGAGTGTTTCATTTACATTATAGTTCACACTTTTGGATGACAAGACTGGGGAATAAGGGTAGCCAAATTCCTGTTAAGCCTGATTTTGCACAGGGTGAATGTAGCTCTTACAAGACTCAGCCATTATCCATGAATTGGTCTCATTGGAGATGGTACCTACTTTGTGATCATGAACCAACATGAAGCAATGAAAGAAGTTGTGACGCTCCTTTGCATGGGGTTGGTGCAGAATGATATGGGGCTCTTCTCCCAATTTCTGCAATCCCATGAAAACCCACTATCATCGGCCCAAATTAAGCGTCTTTAAGAGGTGGTGGAGGGAGTCTATGTGTTGATGCTCGCCCTATGTGCTTGAAAATGATATTTTGATGCCCCCAATTTTGAAATCGAATACCAATTTTTTAAAACCAATAATATATAATATAATGAAAACATTTTTTTATAATCTGGTGTTTTTTCTTTTCAATTTTTCTACTGTATCATGCAATGGTATTCATTATGTTTATTTCTGTACATATGGAACTTTGTAATTATGTTGATTTTAATTGCTCCCCAATTCTGCATTATTATCATTCATTTAATCGGTCCGACCTAAATCATTGAAATGCACTATACTGAAACCAATATGCACTTTCATTATTTTTGCCTATTTTTGAATAACGCCCCCTTTGAGGCAGTAAAACAAGGGGTTCATGAAACCCTAGAAGGAACCATTGATGATTTTCAAACCAACTGAAACTCCCACCCATACTGAGAAACTCTTTAACTTTTCCTTCACCGATGGTCTTTTTGAAAAGTTCGTAAACTTCAAGTATGGATCACCAACATTAAAATTTCAAGTATAAGACTTCATAAATCACTTCTATTACTCATGGATTTATGATGATTTAATAACATACCACCCACTAAAAATAATGAACAGGTTTAGAAAAAATCGGTGTAGACAAGTGTTAGAATAACTTAGGAGGAGCCCGCTAGGGTTAGAGGAACTCAATGAAACACCGCCAAAACACCAAAACTTATAAAAAAATTGAATAAGGGTACCGATTTTAGGGGTAATGACCAAAATTAGGGTAACATAAGAATTAACATGAATGTAAATAAGTGAAATATCAACACATCATCACATCAACAACCATACACAATGGAACACTAGATTTATGTGGAAAACCCTAATCAGGGAAAAACCATGGTGAGGATTAACTCACATATATATGAATAATAAAAGTAAATACAATAGGCGTACTTTTGGAAAGGCTTTCTTCCTAGAAGAAAATAATGGCTCACTGCCCAAAGGACTCATTGCCGAAAATAGAAGAGAATAGAAGAATACTATTACAAGGATGTTCACTACCTTAGAACAACAAGAATATCCACCACAACAACTCTACACCATCCACAACCTTCAGCTCACTACAACTTCAGGTACATTAAAAATGTAGATACCTTCTTCTCATTGCTTCCGGTAGCCTTAGGCAGTTAAGCTCGGACTCAAATCACAACATCTGATCACATTCACATATTTTCACACCACACAACATACCAAACACATCTTCAACAATCATCCTTGCTTATATATCAACCACAACCTCAAACAACCTTTTCTAGGTTGACCCCAATGAAACGTATGCAACTCAAATGTGCAACCAACAAATAGGTCAACACCAAACACTTCCATGGTAGAAAGAAGTGAAGGTGGACCACACCAAGGGTTAAATAGGACCGAAATCTACATTGACATGCTTCACCATGCTTCCACAAACCATGAAGCACATCTACAAGTAACACTAACATGCCAGGTTGGCCAAACCTACATTAATGCTACCAAAGAATCAATTCACTCTTCATCAGGTTTGGCAACATCCTGTAGTTTATAAAGCAACATCAAATAACATCACATAATATTCCAACACCATTAGAATATTCAACAACACTACCAAAACCACTTGAAATCGAGAATACCATCATTTCGTACAACCAACCACATTGCCATAGACATACAACTGACTAACCAACCTTGCAGAAAAACTAAACACCAAAAACTCCAAGGAAAGGTAGATATAGGAAATATTAGTGTAGGAGATAGATGTATTAGCCCGACACCCAGGAACACCTGCAAAAACAATGAAAAACCTTCTACAAGAGGATATGCAAGAATATGAGCTTGCTTGACATTAAGACGTCTCAAAGGATGAGGTATGAAGTATGATACAAATGAGTACAAGCACCTTAATTATATAGGAAAGGGTGAGATGTAGTAAGCTATATGATGTTTCCATGTGCCATGATCTAACATGCAAACCCTAACAACCTACCTAGGGAATGATGATGAGATAGAGATAAGTTCTAGAAAAGACAACTCATCTTCTAGAAGGAATCTTATCTCCTACAAACATGGAAAGGGGAGTTACCCCATTATTTATGATTTATCTAATAATGCAACCTAGGACTAAATTATTAAATGAATACCTAAGTTAACTTATGCTAGTGTAATAAATAATTAATTACACTAACACCCCCCATAAGTGCAACTTAGGGAGGAAATGAAAAATGCAATGATTATGCAATAGATGATGGGTCTCGACTACATGATGGCCATTTTAGGTACCCATGTACAAATGGGAATGAAAATGCAACTAATATCCCACAAATGAAGAAAAGGGGAAAACCCAATGGGAAGAAAACCCCTCTCCAAAAAGGAGATGAAATACAGAAAAGTGAGGAAGGATAGAGGACTCCATGATACCCCCCAAGTACACCATCCATCACATGGATACAATATAATAAATAGCCCCCCCCACCCCCCCCCCATAGGAGGGAAAGAGAGAGACTATGTGGCCTCCCCAGAACATGTGATCACCTACAAAAATGGTAAGTGTTTGAAGACAAAACATGATCCAATGTCGACAAACAACTTGTCTCCCTTTCGGAAGAAACAAAACCAAGTGCAAGTGTAGGGATGCTTCCCATTCCAGATAAGAATTGAAGAAAGGAAGAATAAATATGGATGATGAAGATGTCTCTGAAACCTGTTCATGTGTCTCCTTTCCTAATGAAGATGAAGATGCCACAATCAAATTAGGTACATTCCCAATCAATGAAGAAGGTGACAAATCAAGACGATATGGAAATTGATGCTGAACAATATCCAAAGACCATGATGGTTTGACAACAGATGTGCAATGGCTGTCATCAAATAGGAGAGATATCCCCTCAAATATTTCCTCCAAATCTAAAATGTGAGACTCCAAAAACAAGGATGCAATGTTTGATAGATAGGAATCCCAATTAGGAAGACAATAAGATACTGATTGTCATGAATCACTGAACATGCTCAATGAATCACTACCATGAGAATTTTCCTGTTGAATAGGAATGATAGGAATCTCAATCAATGACTCTACACAATGAATCATTGAAGGTGAAGGTACATCAACTATCTCTAATGGAGAAACAAGACCATATGAAGAATCCTCTTCATCCTCATCTGAAGATTCAAAGTATTCCAAATATTCAAACTCTCTCATAGTATCTGCATCATAGGGTATCTTTTCTGAAAGATGAAGAGGCACAAGAAAATATAAAAGAGGATCATTTGGGAATGGCTGAGTATCATGATCTCCATGTATCTCCTAAATTTTAGTCCAAAGAGTATGAGGGAAATCACAAAGATCAACAATTTTCAAAGTGGAAACATTGATATGCATTGCAATGACTCCTAAGACATGATCCCTTTTGCAATTCCAAGATAATTTCTCACTGTCATTACCAAGAGGGGGAATGAGATTATACAAATGTGGAAACAAATGAAGCCATCAGAGATGGGTGATGATACAATTTATCCATTTTTTATAGTTTCCCCTTTTCAACATAATCAAAGTAGGATGAAATTAAAACCCCATTATTAACTATGATATATCTCGAAGATTACAAAGACAATATTTTTCAAAATGAAATAAAAAATTCCAAATATGATATATACTGCAAATGAAGTCTTCCCAAATTGATAAAACCTCTCCAAGACTTAGGATGTCCAAGTAATCAGTCAAAATGCCAAATGTGAAAAATACTAAATAAATAATACCTGGTGCTGAATCTAGAAAATGTGCATGGACAAAATGATAGAGGCCCTAAAGACCTTCCAAATGCAACTTGAATCACCAAAGTCAGAGAAATTGGCTGAAATTTATGAGCTCAGAGGTCAAAATGGGAGATCTGATTTCAAACAACAATAAAATACTATTAGAATAAAATCTGATAATCATTCCTACACCACTGGATAGAGCTCGAAACTAGCTTTCCAACGATATCTCGTTTGTTAAAAATCCGATACCTGAGTCAAAAATTGTGGTGATTTTAAGAAAACTGCCTAATTAAGACATGATGGGGCTTCCATGACGGTCATTTGGCCATCAAATTTAAGATAGTCGCCTGATTTTTAAAAATAATCACCAAAACATAAATTTACCTCAGAATATGAAGTATTTTGTATGAAAATGGGGGCTTTGGGCCTTCCGTACGCAATGGAAGGGTTGGATTTCACCTAATTTGCTCTAGAAATTCGTCTGAGATGCAAACCCTCCAACCTTACAAAAAATCACCAAGATCTTATAGCCATAGCTCAATATTCAAATTTGAGAATTGTCTTGTAGGCAAGGCTCTGATACCATGTAAGATCTAGATATATTAACTCGACACCCAGGAACACCTACAAAAATAATGAAAAACCTTCTACAAGAGGATATACAAGAATATGAGCTTGCTTGATATTAAGACCTCTCAAATGATGAGGTATGAAGTATGATACAAATGAGTACAAGCACCTTCCTTATATAGGAAAGGGTGAGATGTAGTAAGCTATATGATGTTGCCATGCGTCATGATCTAACAACATGTAAACCCTGACAACCTACCTGGGGAATGATGATGAGATGGAGATAAGTTCTAGAAAAGACAACTCATCTTCTAGAAGGAATCTTATCTCTTACAAACATGGAAAGGGGAATGACCCCTTTATTTATGATTTATTTAATAATGCAACCTAGGACTATATTATTAAATAGAGACCTAATTTAACTTATGCTTGTGTAATAAATAATTAATTACACTAATAATTAGCACGTTCCTAAATCTACAAGACTAGAAACCTCAACGTGGAGAAATGTGGAGCAATTATATTTCTCCCAAACAACCTTCTTCACATGCAACACACTCTCAGACATGCATCTTCTATTACCACACAATCTAGAACTTGAAACTTTGGATATAAAACCTCTGAACACCTTTGATAATCTCATCTAAACCACACAAGCACATCTTTAACCATGAAGAAATGTGGAGCAAATGCAAAACACAAATCTGCCGTGCCTTGTACACTCTTTATACAATTTTCTCAAAAGCACTTGGAAACCAAGTGAGCCAGTTACATCAACAATGCCTACTCAACACCACAAACACCTTCTCATCAATCTCCCCATCTACAACATCTACTCAACTTCTTATTGTAGACACTGAAAAATGTCCTAAGCCTATGAACACCATTTTCCCTTGTCAATTCCCTTTTCTTCCTTAATTTTAATTATTTGATTATTATCTAAAGGCATATTTCTTCTATTAATTAAATAATTATAATTATAATTAATTCATTTATTTCCTTTTAGTTCTTCCTTTGATTAATTAAATAAATTATATTTATTTAATTACATCACTAATGTACGATTTCCTCTATAATCAAAGAATTATTTATTTATTTAATTATTATCATTTTCTATTTTAATTAAATAATTATTTTAATTATTTAATTAATCATTATCCTCTTCTTCTATAAATTAACTCAAATTTATTTATTTAATTATTTACTAATTTGTCTTTTTCCTTTATTTTTAAATTAAATTATTATTTAATTTAAAAGTCAACTTTCCCTTTTATTTTATAATTAAATAATTGTTTATAATTATTTAATTATTCACTTTCCCTCCTCAATTAAATAATTTTTATTTAATTTACTCCAACAACCTCTTTATCTGTGTCATTCTTATCTCTTCACATCTCAATTAATTTCCACCATTGATTGAATTATTTTATAATTTAGTCTCCACTGTCCATCCTTAACCAAGCCCCATCTTTTCCCTATTTTAGCCCTAACCCTTTTTTATTGCTTCTCAAGCAATCTTGGCTATTCATTTTCATGCCATATTGGCTTTTAATCCTAGCCCTTCATTCAAATTTGGTTTTCTATAAAAGAGATCTATCATTGTCATTTTTGGCTAATAAGAGAATTCAAGCACTCAAAGAGACAAGTACAATATTTAATATTTTTCTATTATCATTAGGCTTATTGTTGCATACTCAAAATCTAAGGGTAAGCAAGCATATAAATAAAAATGGAGAAGAGCAACGAAGGTGAATCAACCATGGCATAGGAATAATGGTAATGTTGCTTATTATTTTATGTTTCTATGTTCATTTATGCTCCATTGTTGGATTAGGGACTTTGGGGTTTGAGCTTTATTGATTCATTCCTTTTACCTTAATTTTACCCTATTCTACATTGGTGAACATGATGTGAACTAATCATATTTGAAAGATTTTTTGAGAAATTTTGAGTTTTAGGTTTGCAATGCATTTTGGAGTCAACACAATGCATTTGTGGTATGCCACAATTCATTCAACAAATTTTGTGAAGCATTTGTGAAGACAGAACACTGCATTCATAGCACCATGAGCTGTATTTGCTTAACTATAGGGCACATCATTTTATTAGTCTATTTTCGTGATTTTCTATCATTTCTTGACTTTCTAGTTTTATTTTCATATCTCAATAGAATAATTGTATATTTCCATTTCGAGAATTTTCAAAATTTTCTAGATTTGAGTGTTTTTACAACTTTTAGGTTGTGAACCACATTTGTTTTGGCTATGAGTCACAGTCGCTTTTTGGTTCACTGCGGTCACTTACTGGATCGCTGTAGTCGCTTTTCGGTGTGTCACAATCACTTTCTGGTTTGCTGTAATCACAGTCTAGTTCGCCACATCCATTCCAAAATAGTGAGATACATTTGTGACATTCTGAGCCACATTTTCCTATTAATGTTAATTAAGGTCTTAATTAGGGGTTTTTCATTTTTGCTTTTTCCATTCGATAGATTAGAGGTTTTTGTGTTACTGATATTTGGTTGGTATCTTGTGGAATTCATGGGGACAAGACTTTATTATCAAGACTACTAATCCATGTTCTTGCAGGGCTTTATTCTGCTTTGAATTTTAAATAGGAACATTTGGATTTTGGTACTTGAAAAGAACCAAGTGTCTTTACTTTGTCACATTTTCAATTTGGGATTAAAAAGAACCATTGTTTGCTTTGTCTTGTGATCTTGTTTGTGTTTTGAGGTGTGTATTCTCTTCCCTCACATGTTATATGATCTTGGGAATCAAAAATACTTCTCAACACTTTCATTGTCACACCACACATTTGGTTTTCCAAAGGTTAATGAAAACTTGCTAATGCGAGAAAATACATGTGTATGCTCTCTCCTCACAATTTTATATGACCTTGAAGATCAGAAACATTGTATTTGTATCACTTTTGTTATAACCCTTTTGAAGGGCCTACCAATTGAGACACATCCTAATGGAGAACTCATTGGTGACCCAAAAAGCTTTTTCCCTTAGGCCTCTATATAAAAGGATAAGATGAAATTCAAGTCCAAAATTTCATTAGCCTTCACCGTATAGTACCAATTCAAAAGGGGAAGTACTCTCATTGTATTCTAAGTACCCAAGTAGGGTTGGTTAAAGCTTTACATGGCTTGTTGGATGCTTGCAAGGTAGTAAGTCCCCGAACAGTGACTAGAAAAAAATTAGTTAGAGGCCCACCCTTATTGATTGAGTTACTTGTTAGAGTCATTCTCATTGCAAAGGTGTAACATTGCACCTTGAAGTTACTCACCATATGGATTCCTTGAGATGAGACATAAATCCTCGGCCTAGGATAAGCTACTTGTTTACTTGTAGCTTTTTGGGGAGAGGGTGATTGGGACATCCTTCCAGTCCTACAAGCCCCTATATGTCCTCTCTTGCAAAGGAAAAAGTGTATACACCCCCTTTAAAGGCGTTCCTACATTTGCGTCAAAGGAGATTCCAAGTTGTGGGCCTAAGATTTGCTGCCATTGGCCATTGACCTTAGGGGTAGGAAGTGTTTTATGTGTGTGAAGTGTTTTCAAATTGTGATTAGACTCATGGAAATTGGGGTGAATAACCCTTGAACATACACATAATGCTCACAAAATTTGGTCACTCAAAAAACAAGACTTGCTTTCAGATTGTTGTGTTTGAAATCACATTTCACAAAAACCCAAGATGAAAAATGAAACCAAAATATTCAAGTTAGGGCTAAGCATATTGTTTACTACATCTGCAAACTGTAAATTGCAATCGCAAAAATAAAGCACCGCATTTGCTGAAAATTGTGAACCACATTTGCAAGACAGTAAATCACATTTGAAAGGTTGTGAACCACATTTGCTAGTTAACAATTTTTGTGGGAAATTCTAGCATGGTATTATTTTGGATTAATTCCTGACTATAATCATCTCATCAGACTATATAATTTCTCATTTTAGATCATTCATTTCATTCCATACACTTAGGTTGTCATTGCATTAGTTTCATACACCTTAAGACAAACCCTAGGTCAATTCATTAGTTACATACACTTTTGCGAACTTTAGACTAGGAGACTTATCAGACTTTTGATTAGAACATTGTCACAAATTTAGATTGCCTTGACCTTTTGTTTTCATCAATCAATCTTTGTCATTTAATTTGGACCTTCAAACTCATGAGTCTAGTTTAAGGTTCACTTTTTCAATCATCATCATTTTAGTCCTTGTCATTTTAAGGTCTTGATAATTAGATTTATTACTTTGGACTATCTTAGCTTGATTGGTAACCTCTTCTTAGGTCCACAAGTGTGCTTAGTCTCCATCTTTATATCACAATTTTAGTCATATCATATCCTTGATCATAACATCATATTTGAATCATTGCATACTTTAGTCTTAGTCCTACCATATATTTTGGATCATAGTGACATTACCACATCTCAACTTCCTTTATTGTAACTTTGTACCTTAATCTTGGCCATAAGTGTATCATCATTTATAATTTCTTATATATTGAAAACCACAAAAATAAGCATAGTTGCATAATTTTGTCTTAGTATTATCATTGCATTATCATTCCTTAGACTTCATATCCATTCATCACATTTGCAAGTCTTATATGGTCTAAATGAGATTACAAAGGAAAATAAAATAAATGGACACACCAATGAAGAGCACTTTTTCAATCCTACTAACAATATGAAGTTTGGGTATTCCTCCAGTGAGACACCTAAGACATGATTACCATTTACCAATCCTTTTGAAAGATTCATAATAAAAGATATTCAAAGAACTCTAATTGAAGAAGAGATAAAGGCAACAACTCAAGACCCTAATGTGGCATGGTTTGTAGATGAGATGGTAGCACAAGACCGACAATGATTCCTAGAAAAATTGTTACAAAGTGGATCTAAAATTACTCATGGTTTTGATGTTAATAAACTTTCCACAACACCTATCAATGAGACTACACAAAACCAAGGACACAATGCATCTAATCCTAATCATACAATTCTACAAATACATGCTACCATGCCATTAGGAGGGACATCACAAAATACTGCAATAGTCAATGCAACACCTCTATTTGGAACACAAGGTTCACAAGCTATGACACAAACCTATAGAAATATATTTAATCCATTTGGTTCATCATCTAATGCTATGGGTGCTTCACCATCCAATCCTTTTTCAATTGGTAAAAAAAAGTCAAACAACAAAATGCGAAAGGTTTATATTAATGGACCTAAGCCACAAACAAACATCACACCAAATACCAATTGGAACTCAAAAACCAACACATCACAAGGTCCTACTACAAGTATTCCCCAACAAAGAAATACATAAGGGCCTTTTCACCAATATGGAAACCAAAATCCACATGGACAAACAAGCTCAAGCCCATTACAAAAGAAATTCAATATGAATCCTCCAAACATCAACCATATTCCAATTTTCACTCCCAATATCCAAAACCAAATTCCAACTTTCACCCATAACATTCCAAACCAAAACCCTTCACATGTATTTGTAATCAACACCAATTCATTCACCCAAAATATTGGATTACAAAACTCAAATATGGGCCCATATCATAATGAATTTACAAATGTAGTGGACACATATTTGACTCAACTCAATGTCTTGAAAAACAAAATTCTTGCACTAAAAAGACAAGTGGACAACATGAAAATATCGAAAAAGAAAACTTACTCAACACAAGAGTTATGTCCATACCCTTTTGACAAGAGAATATACATGCCTCCATTTCCTCACAACTTTGTTATTCCAAATTTCACTAAGTATAGAGGAAAGGGAAGCCCCATTGAACACATGAGGGAGTTTCACACGGCTTGCATAGACATCAAATTTGAACAAACATACTTAATGAGATTATTCCCAAGGAGTCTCATAGGACAAGCACTCAAATGGTTTGCCCATTTACCTATAGGCATAAGAACATGAGATGAACTAGCCGATAAATTTGTGACACACTTTTCTTATAACATTGAAAATGACATTACCATAGCCACATTGTGTCATATAAAATAGGAGAAAGGTGAGTCATTTATAGCATTCTTCCAAAGATGGAGGAGTTTGGCTAGTCGATGTCCTTGCGAGATACTTGAGAAAAAAAGGGTTGTCATGTTTTTTGAAAACTTGGTCACAAGAATGAAATATCAATTGAAAGTCCATTATTGCACTAGATTGACCTTGTGGAAAAAGGAACTACCCTTGAAAAGGAACTCATTACAAAAGGGGAACTTAAAACTTTCAACAAAAATCAAAATGCCCAAAGAACCTCAAATGACAAGAGTAAGTATTGGGCTCGCAATAAGAATTTCACGAATGATGAAGTTGTCAGTGCAAAGGACATACACAAAGCTGGTCCCATGATTACCCTTAAAGGACCTAATGCATCAAATAATCCACCACATGTGCCTAAGAAAATAACAAACGCAATCCAGAATAACCAAGGATGTGCATCTCAAAGAAACGTTCCACCAAGATGCAAATACACTCCTTTAGGGGAGCCCATTGAATCCATCTTGAAAAAAATTTGTAGTCTAATGTCATACAATTTCCAGAGGTGAAACATTATGACTGAGGGCCTTTCAAAAATTCATGGTGGGATGACAATGCATTTTACGACTATCATCGCACTAAAGGACACAAAACTTCATCATGTAGACAACTCAAAAACATAATCCAAGACCTTATTGAAAATGGAATCATAGAGTTAGCTAACCAAAAATCAAAATGCAATAGTGACCATACCATTTTTAAAAATCCATTGCATGACCATCGGACAGGGAAAGTCTCTAGTTCAGGTACAAAGATCAACAACCAAGGTAACTTCACCCTTGTTGACTATGACTACACTATAAATCATATTCGAGCCTTAGATAACCATGTCAAGACCACTACTATTAAGAAGCCACCAAAATGTGCAGTTACCACATGGTGAACCAAGGTGACCCTACAAAGTGCTCCCCCTAAACAATAGCCAAAATCCTAATATAATCTCTTAGACCACTTGGGGAAGACACCTGCTCATATATCTATCCTTGAGTTACTTCGCATATCTCCTGAGCACAGAGCTATTGTAGACAAAGAATTGCAAGACACCTCTATGCCTACCAACCTTGTTGTCAATTGATTCTAGGAAACAGTGGGATACTTAGCCAACACCCACCACATCACCTTTTTCGACCAAGAATTCTCCTCACAAAATCCCAACCATAATGACCCTCTACACCTGGAAGTCTACGTGAATAAACATAAAATCAGATGAGTCTTGGTAGATGGTGGAGCAGGATTAAACATTTTCACTTTAAAATTGGTTACAACATTAGGTTTCTCTGAAGCTTATGTGGATACAACAAAGAGTATTATCATAAAGACTTATGAAGATAAAGAGAGCTCTTCCAAATTTCACTACCCATTAGAGTTGGGCCTGCCGTATTGGATACCACATTCCAAGTGTTTGACCTGGATATCCCCTATAACATTCTCCTTGGCTGACCATGGATTCATGCTATGAAGGCCATTCCATCTACCTACCATCAATACTTAAAGTTTCCCCACAATGACAGTAAGATCAAAATAGCTCGCGATCTTGACCCTTTTCAGTATTGCAACAACCTAAGAGGAACACTCGAACAAAAAGTGCCAATCAATCAGGAAGCTTCATTATCCGATTCGTCCCATTACGTCGATCCTTCCACTTTAAATAAATAATCCACTTCCCAAAATCCATCTTTTGACCCTAATATTGAGGTCCAAGATAAGGGGTGTGGAGGGTATTATACGAAGACATCCTATTGTATTAGTAAATTACGTACAACACCAAAATCCTATGGTTAATGTCAGTTTTCAAAAAGGAACCTAAGGTCACTATTCGAGCATCTCCTACCACAACTTTTATGAAATGGGGAGATTTTAGTAAAGAATTTATTAATGAGGAAGACGTGACCACATGGTTATACAAGGAAGAATACAACATTGAACCCAATCAAATCCCAATTGAATAGTATGAAAAGGCTTTGAAATCATGAAACACAAAGGTTATGATGGACACATCGGACTTGGTTTGCACAAAAATGGGATGGTAGAACCTTTGCTATCATCCAAATGACCAAAGAACATAGGGCTAGGGTATAAACCATTAAAAGTGGGTGCTTCTAGTACTAAGGTTCTTATGAGTGACAAAGTGAACACTTCAAAGGATATCAAGACATCTAATGACTACCATATCGAGATCAACTGCAACGAGTGGGAGGGGGACTCTTGCACATCTAATGACTATGACCTAGTTGAGACATTTAAGGAACCTGAACTATTTGACTCCTTGACAAAAAGAAAAGATTGGATTGATTTCTTTTGGGATCTTGATAATACTTCTATTTTCACCCTATTTTACCATTCATTGAACCTTGACAATATCGATGATGGCATGCCTCTAGTATACCCGCAATTGATAGAATGGGACTAGCAAGGACCAACCAAATTAGATGTATTTGAAAATGATGAAGCAATCAACGAGTTTATGAGATTATGCAAAGGCATACCTTTAGGAGATAATATACTTGGATTTACCATAGATGTTGATAATGCGACCTACTTTGGGGAGTATGTCCCACCCTCCAGTTGCAAAAGTAAAAATGATAAAATAAAAAAAGAAAGGTCTCTAGGTGAAAACCAAAAGGTGCCTCTAGACCGAGAGAAAGTAAAAAGAAAGGACACATCCAAGGGTGAAAACCTATGCAAGGTGCCCAAGGATGGAGGGTTGGACTTACTTCCCATAAACCAAGAGAAATCACCCATGTTAGTTGAAAAGTCTATGGAATTCAACATGGGCACTGATGACAATCCTAAGATCATCCACTTTGTAGCATCTTTGACAAAAAAAAAACAAAAAGAGTTTTGTGCCTTCTTCATAGAGAGACAAATACAATTCACTTGGTATTATACTGACATTCTTGGTTTGGACCCTGAGTTGGTTTTACATCACTTTCCATTGTTTCTCGACACTAAAACAGCCAAGCAAAAACTAAGGAAAATGCATCCGCAAATTTCCTTATTGGTCAAGGATTAGTTAAATAAGTTATTAGATGTTGGCTTCATTCGACCTATTGATTATGAAGAGTGGATTTCTAATTTGGTACTAGTAAAAAATCCAATAGGAGGAATCCACATATGTACTAATTTTTGAGACTTAAACAAGGCATGTCTAAAAGATGACTTTCCCTTAACAAATATCGAAAAATTATAGTGGACTTAACAACAAGACACAAGATGCTATCCCTCATGGATGGTTTCTTGGGGTACAATAAAATTAAGATAGCCCCTGAAGATCAACACAAGATAGCTTTCACATGTCCTTGGCTTACATATTGTTGGAACGTCATGCCTTTTGGATTGAAAAATGTTGGAGCAACATATCAAATTCCCATGATCACGAATTTTCATGACCTCATGCACACTTTCATGGAATATTATGTAGATGACCTATTAGCCAAATCATTAACAAGAGGTGATCATCTACGAGTGTTAGACAAGATTTTCAAGAGACTAGAAGAATATAAGGTGTAACTGAATCCAAAGAAATGTGTGTTCAAGGAGTACATTAGGAAAGCTCCTAGGGTACATTCTTTTTAGGAGAGGCATTGAAGTCGACCTTGCCAAAGTAAAATCTGTCATAGACATGCCACCACCAACCAATATAAGTTAGCTACAAACACTCCAACGAAAAGTATAGTCCATCCAAAGATTCATCATGCAACTGGTAGATAAATGTCAACCATTCCAACACTTGTTAAGAAAAGGAGTATCATTTGTATGGATAGATCGATGTCAAAAGGATTTTCAGTAGATAAAAGATTATTTATTAACACCACCAGTCATAATGCCTGCTATTGATGGAAGGCATCTCATAATCTACATATCAGAAACCACCTTAGCGCTAGGGGCATTACTCACACAAAATGAAAATCAAGGAAGAGGAAGATAAATTTATTATATTAGTCATACACTTGTGGGATACAAGCTCAATTATAGTCCCATTAAATGTGCTTGCCTTGTGGTGGGTTTTTCCACTCAAAGAATTAGACATTGCATGTTGAACCATCAGACAAAGCTCATATCCAAAATAGATCCTTTAAAATATCTTCTCAGTAAAGAATCTTTGATAGGTCGGTTAGCCAAATGGGTAATGATACTAAGTGAATATGACACTCAATATGTTGAACAAAAATCAATAAAAGGATAAGTTTTAGTTGAACAACTCATAGATGCACCTATGCTAGTCGACCATCCATTAGTTTCAAAATTTCTTGATGATTCTATCTTCACACTAGACACCTCAGCCACATGGAAATTATATTTTGATGGATCTCACACAAGTCATGGTTCAAGAGCAGGCATATTGTTTGTTAGAGGTTCAAGGAGATACCATACCCAAGTCATTTAGAATTTCTTTCTCTTGTAACAACAAAATAGTAGAGTATGAGGTCCTACTAACAAGACTTCTCATGGCTATTGAATGTAAGATCAAAATCCTTCAAGTATACGATGACTCACAATTGGTTATATGACAAGTTAATTATAACTATGACACAAAAGATGAGAAGCTCACTTCGTACAAACAAATAGTTGATAGTTTTAAATAGTACTTTGAATACATCATATTTTGGTAGGTCCCACAAATTCAAAACAAAGCATCCAATGCAATGGAAAAAATTGGTTCTCTCTTGGATATTCCCAATAACGTGTCACAATACGTGTTCTTGGTAGAATAGTTATTGATCCCTACCTTCGATATCCCCAAGTTTGAGATTGTGTGTGAACTTGTTGGTCCTAACTCCCCTTGGTACAAAGATGTTTATGACTAACTACATGACCAATTTATTCCCCCTGACCTATGTGCCAATAAACACAAGACCTTTGTCCATAAAACCTTTAGATACACCATCATCAAAGACACTCTTTATTACTGAAGCCTAGACAACACCCTCATACGATGTCTTGATACTGATAAATCACAAACAACCTTATGAGAGGTACATGAGGGTATATGTGGAGCCCACTCTAGTGGTCCTACTCTAGCTAAGAAGATCATGCGTGCTGGATACTATTGGTCCATGATGGAACACGATTCATATGAATTTGTTAAGAAGTGTCAACAATGTCAGATTCATTGAGACCTTATACATGTACCAGATCAAGAAATTTATTGAATCACGTCACCATAGCCCTTTTCCAAATGAGGACTCAACCTCATAGGTAAAATCCATCCCATCTTATCTAATGGCCATAAGTTCATTATCACAATGATCGAGTATTTTACTAAATGGATTGAAGCTATTCCCATGACATACATTACTGGAAAACAAATATCTAAATTCATCCTAAATTACATCATTTTCTGGTATGGTGTCTTGCAGTTCATTATCACTAATAATGATCATCCCTTTAAGAAATAGGATGTCCACCAATTATTCAAAAAATTGCATATCCAACATCACTTCACCACCCCATACTATCCACAAGGTAATGGCCAAACCGATGCATCTAACAAGACCATTATTAAAATCCTCAAGAAGACTATCAATGATGTTGGTCATGACTGACACCTTCAACTCAATCCCGTCTTATGGGCCTACTACACTAGTATACGCACTCCCATAAGAGCCAAACCATATTCCATAGTCTTTGGTTCTAAATCCATCTTACCTATCTAGGTTGAGTTACCTTCCTTGAGGGTATCCATGCAAGGGCTTATTGATAATCAAGAATATTGTGTATCCAAACTACATGAGTTGGAATTGTTAGACAAGAGAAGAAAAAATGCATCGCTCCATCTACAAGATTATCAAAATCATCTTCGTTGTAGCTACAACAAGAAGGTTTTGGTTAGACACTTTGATATTGGTGACTTGGTTTTAATGGAAAATCATAAGAATCAAGTAGAAAGAGAGAAGTCTAGAAAATTTGAACCTAATTGGTTGGGTCCATACATTGTCATGAAAATATACGGATTTGGATCATATCAAATTTCAAATCTTGAAGGTGAACCATTTTCGAAGCCTATCAATAGATTTCACTTACACAAATTCTATACCTAGCTTTAGAGAGCTAAATCAAAACCTAAAAATACAAAAAAAAAAAAAAAATTCAAAAAATTGTCACCTTGATGAGAACCTAGAAAAAAGCATCTTGGTGACACCAATCTCTTTTTATTAAGAAAATAGTAAAGAGAAATAATTCATCCAATGGTGAAATCCACTTCGGTGGTGCTTTAGATAAGTACCATGGCAAAAACTTGGCAAACGGGCACCATGTGTAGTCAATTATTGCTCCATCATCTATCATCATTCTATCTAGTTTTCCACCCTCACCCATAATAAATTCACCTTCATGCTTCCTCATGTCATCCATAATAAAGCTTTAATGTCCTTCCCATAGCCTGAAATGGTTGACATTTCATGTCTTTCACCTTCCATATCCATCCACAATAATACTTATCCAATCTCACCTCTGATAAATTGGTCCTATAATCGACTGGAGGCAAGTACTTAACTCATGTATTCAATGGATCCTAGAATTGGTATTGGAGGTCACTATATCAAAAATCCAAAAAAAAAATAGAAAACTTCAAAAATCCAAAAAAATTAAATATCCTCAAAAATTCAAAAAATAAAAACATGTCAAAACCCAAAAACATCCAAATAACCTTCAAAAACTCCAAAAAAAGAGTCATTGTCGAGTCATGTCAGTCCAAGTCCAGTCGAACTATGTTGCCTCTGCAATGTCATGTAGGCAAGGCCATCAATCGATGAGCCCCTAAGGCACTAGGTCAGTCCTTTAGGGTTTGTCGAATAAGGTCCATCATCATTCATAATAAAACTATACAAGGTCAAAGTCCATCAAACAACGGGGTCTCTGCACATTGTTACATAGACAAGGCCATATTTGATGATCCCCCAAGGCACTAGGTCGGTCTCTTAGGGTTTGTTGATTCTGTCATCATCTACAATAAATCAGATACTTTGATCAGACACAAACAATTATTTGAGCCTCAACAAAATCATGAATCAATAGACACACTATCCAACTACTCTTCAAACCAAACTAGTCAATTTTATAACTAACCAAAAAATCAAACATAAAAATTGCCAATTAATGGTCTTATACAAGAAGTGGTGTTGTTGAAACCAGACTCGATGTCTTATACGACTTGCCTCATCTCTTGAAACCATACTTAGTCCTATCATTTTTCTTATATAGGATGTGTCCTTGAAACTAGACATTGTCATATATCAATTCTGTCATTTCCCTTATACAGGTGGTTTCATGGTTGAAACCAAGCTTGATGTCTTATATGACATGTTTCCTTTCCTAAAACCAAACATTGTCACTCTATAACTCTCATCAATCTTGTCAGCAAACAATCATTGGAAAATGATCTATATGGCGGTTGAATTTATTGGTTCAATTTGTCTTATCTTTTATTGATTTGATTTTTGGTCATGTTACTAGCCACCTCGAGGATATCCCATGAAGGATTTATAGGAGCGATGATGTCTCATGAGCTTCTTTTCATTTGATTGTTGTTTGTAGATTTTTCTAGCAAAAAGACTAGGTCAACTTTGCTCCTAGTATGAGTCATGACATTCCTTGTCTGTTAAATGTGTTTTTGCAAGTGGATAACTTTGTACACCTTGGTATATGTCATACCATGGTGCTTATTTTATATTTGTCATATTTTTAATGCCCAATGATGAATACATGCAATGCCTAGCATCTCTTCAAAAAAATATTAATCTTTCATTGTCTCCACTAACCCATGCTAACAATCATGCTAACACTTCTTTTATCCACATCTTAATGACATCCTGAGAAATACAAATATATCCTACATACATAATCATCTTAGAAGCATATAGGTAGCATCATAGGCACATTAGTTCATGAAAAAATACAAAAATATTAATAGAAGTTCATGATAGGAATCATACAAGTATCCACATAGGCACTGCATTTCATAATCATATCATATCATTCTAGAATCCATAATCCATTAAGAATACACCACAATCTAATATACATTTCATTTGTGTAACATGAAAAAGAAATCATACATAACATTGCATATATTTAATTGCATCCATATTCACATCATATCATTGAAGGTAAATTTGGGTTCATCTTAGAATGAGCATATGAGATTAGTAGGTGCCTTTAGTAACACTCATTTCTTCAGAAAGCCTCAAACACATGTACTAATATGCTATAAAGTAGAATCAGACATAGTTCATTTCCCACCATTAATCCTTAGAGGAAAGTTCATAAAATTTAAGATCTTTCAAGATCAACAAATTTCAACAACATGCATTAAACAAATTCTGCAAACAAAATCATTCAACATGAAAGATGGAACATAAGACATGAAAAAAAATATTTACTTGGGGGAAAACCCTTTGGGTAAAAAACCCCACACTCCAAAAGCATAGATCCATTGTATTATTCAGCAACAAAGTAAATAGTTGCAATATAATGTCAGCTCTAAGCCTTTACACGAAGATTTACATCCTATTCTATCTGGAGAAAATCTGGCAGCATAACCTATGTGAATCCAATCTCCTCTCACACCAATCCAATGCACTATGACATTACATACATACTTCACAAAAATTACAAAAAATGGGAATTCCAACTTCCATACCGAATCAAACAGTTTTCATGTCTTCTATGAAGTTCTATCAAAATATCAAAGAGACATGAAACCATGTCTCTTCGAATTCTCACTGTCACCTCGAAACATCTATCATTCCATTGAAGTGTCAAAGAGACACTATAGCAACTCCTTCCAATATGGTGAAGCATCCTTAATGAAGTCCCATTAGAATATCGAAGGGACTCCCATTATTGTCCTACCGATAATGACATGTATCTCTGATACCAACACACCAAATTCATGAACATCCTATCAAAATTTCAAAGGGATGCTACAAAAAATCCTTCCTATATAAGAAGGTCTCACCGATATGCCTAGTAGCTTTGATCAGGTGGTCCCCACAACCTACATGTCAACAATGTCACCATCATATAGCTAACATCATCAATGTGAATTGAAACATCGACCAACCACTCATCGCCACATGTGGTGCAGGAGCACCCATAAGTTACCTTAGGTTACCTAGAAGGTCATGACTTGGGCAATTTATTTAGGACCAACTTAGAAATCTCTTCATGTTCATTGATGATTGTGCCTTAGTGGAATTTTAGATTGGGTGTTGAACTGATGAAGGTCATGTTGACCATTGCATAGGCTTAAGGGTTTTGCTCAAGTAAGGTTTAGGATATTTTAGACCTTTTAGGAGTATCTTTTCTAAATTTTGAAAATAAAACTCAATGGAAGCTACAAGCAGCCTAGGTGTGTCCAAAGGACAGAGTAACTATTTTAGAGACTCTATTTAAGGGTGACCTCAACATGGGAGTGAGGTTGGAAGCATTTGAATTGTTTTAAAATTTTGAATTCAAGGAAGGACAGTGGTGATTGTGTGTGAAATTTTGGTTTTTGCATTCAAGTGTTGTCTTAATGGATTGAATGTGATACTGTAGTTAGTGTAGGATGTAGAGGAGTTTTTCTTCAAGCTTTGTGTGGCATTAGATTGTTAGTTTTTTTAATTTCTAAGCACTGTTCGTAGATAGTTTGCTTTCTTTCAATTGCTGGTCTGACAGGCAGTTTGTGAAGAATGGAGGTTTAGATCACATTCCCACTATACATATTATGTGGCCCTTTGGAAATTGTGAATAGACTCCATGGGTGTACATACTATAGGATTAGGAGTCTTAGTTAGCACCAGAGTCACTGTTGGAGTCTTCTTCTAGGCAAGCCAAGAAGTGTCCGGCTAGGGAAGACAAGAAGTGTAGAGCACTTGATTTGTAGGGGTGTCCATTTCCTAAAAAATCAAGGTGTGGAGAGGGAAGGTATGAGCCTTTCCAAGGCATAGAATGGAGGAGGAAGCTCCATCAATCCATCTAATGAAAGGAACCTCTAACAGTTGCAGGGAGGTCAGGAAAAGGGCTTAAAAAGGCCTAAATTTTGCCAAATTAAAGGTTAAGTCTTTGTATGGATAGTTGAGGGTTAAGACCCCTAAAATCTTTGAGTAGTGGACATATGGAGTGAGAACCTCAAAGAACTATTGAGTGTTCCTTTGAAAACTTTGGAGAAATAACCTGATTTCTCGGAGAAGGAGGCCTAATTGGGGCTCATAGGGCTAGTAGCCCTTTTAACCTAAATGAGGGTTTGGTGGAAGCGACTAGGAAATGGAGTTAGGTGGATCCTCAAGAACCCTAGTAGGATGGATTGTAGTCATTAGAAACATCTCCACACCTCTGCAAAACTAAGTTCAAGATTTTGGAGGAGGATAGCCTTTAGGGTGGATTAAGGGCTAAGGTGAGATTTGCAAAATTGCACCAAGGTTGACTTGGTAGGTAGACCTATGAAGGTAGTTGGGTTGGTAAGGAGAACCAGGGGATCTTAAACAAGAAAAAGGTCCTAAAGGTTGAAGTGGTGGAGTGAGACACCATAGAGGTCTTCTAGGCAAGACCTAGAGCATGAATCAGTGATTGGTTCATCCAACCTCCCTATCAACATGTCTTGTTGACGTCATCCTTCATGATCATTTGGTACCACCTTATCGGCAAGTCAAAGAGAGTACTCATTTCTTCCTGTCGATATGTACCTTTCTCTTCGATGAAACACTTATTAGGATGTCAAGGAGACTCATATTACTGTTGGCAAGAGACATTGCAAATATCATTCGGTGTTGTTGATAGGTTGTCATTAGGTCCCATTACTTTAGAATATAAAACATCAATAAGTTGATTGGGCAGTGTCCAAGACAGTTTGCAATAAAAGACAACTTAGATAACTCTTTTTAGATTTTCTGGTTTCTTAAAGACAACTGAAATTAATTTTAGTCTAAGGCCATCTAACTACTTAACTAGAAAAAAAATTATTCTAAGAAAACTAGAAATATTAAACTTAGAAAGCATAAGATAACTAACTTAGAAAGCATGAAAACTAAACTAGAAAGCACAAAGACAAGTAAACTAAACAACTGATAAACTATGAAAGTGGAAAAACTAGTAAACAAGCCATGAAACATCCTCTTGAATAGTAAAAAAAAATTTTAACAGTTGCAACAAGTAACTCGTGATAATGAAAGACAAAGAGTGCTCCAAAACTCCAGACACAACAACCAATAGACTTGACAATTTAAGCTATCCTCCCTCAAGTGGCTAACTCGCAGGTTACTACGTTCAATGTCAAGCTATCCTCTTTGTAGCAAAAACGACATAAAAAAAGTACTTATCTATTTAAGCTATCCTCCCTCAAGTGGCTAGCTTGCGGGTTACTACGTTCGTTCTCAAGTCACATACACTACTGGTTCTGAAGTTCTTCCATTAAAGATAATTATCATCCATAACTCAATAATTCATAAATTGATAGAAGGTAATCTCTTTATTCATAAGTATTCATAAATCATATTGACAACATAGAATTACCATTGTGCGTTATCTTTTGCTTTTGAAAATTACATCTTTATAGAAAAAATTTAACTAAGTCCTAGATTTTAGATGGCGTGGATAGCCATTGAAAAAGTCTATAACAGTTTACAACAAAATTTTATTTCTTTAAAACCCATTACATAACATTAAAGAGGCTCAAGTTGAGCCATAAAGTCTTTGAACTTAAAACATAACATAAATTAAAACTACAAAAACTATATCCTCGGTTCAACAACCTAAAGTTCTGGAGTAGGCTTCCAGCGTATGTCTTCAATCCTTACTAGAGAATGTCCTGGTTAAATTCTCCCTAACTGTTGCATGATGTCTAATTATTGTCCTAAAAGATACTCAAATCAATCCATTAAATCCGTATTGGTAAAATACTTCAATTAATCATAAGAAATAAAGTTTGTACAATTTTCCTTAAAGATAAACAATTATTTCTCCTAAAGTTTAATTAATTGGCAGAGACTAAGGATTGAGCACATATGAATAGGATTTTTTGGTATTATTATGGTGAGGTTATTTTTACCTCATCATTTCCTTCCCCTCCTAGTTCCTGGCAGGTCCTCCTGCTCCATGGTTGTAGCCCTGAACTTTGTTCCATTCTTCATACCTAGCACTAATGTCATACTTATCTCTTATTGTTTTATCAAAATTTATAGGCTCATGGATGAAGCCTCTATGAAAAGCAACTCCCTCTTTCCATTCGTTGAAAACTCTATCACTCTAATCTATTGTAATGTGGAAAGTAGGGGGTGGATTGAGCAAAAAAGGAGGTCTATACCTCATCCCTATCCAATTTTTCTTGAGGTATTTTAGGATCTTAGCTAAAGCATCCGCCCTTTTGAAAGACTATCTAATATTAAGAGGAGAAATGGTTGTAGCAGATTTGGAGACTGTCATCATATATTTCTTTCATTTTCTTATCTAATAGAAGAGCTAAAAAGGTATCCTTAAAAGCTGTAGGCCTACCATTAGGTGATATCATTTGAAGGCCCATAGTTCTCTTTGCTTAAGCATATTCTCTGCTACGCTCCTACTAATGAATCTGATTTTGCATAGTGGACAATAGAGCTCTCAATTCCACTTCGCCAACAAATAGATTAATGAAGAAATCAGTATGATTTTCTAATAAAAGATCATGAATAAAGAATTCACAAAGCATATCTTTATCTTAAGGAGTTGATTCCACAAATATTTGAACAAATTCTTTATCATTAGGCTCATATGGCTGATCATTATAAATTCTGAATAGTTTCCACCTTATCCATTGTTCATTTAGAAACATTGAATATAATCTTGATGGCCTTCTACAGGATAACAAACATTCAACCAGCTGACATGGATCCTTCTTCCCTTTATAATCCTTATGAAATGATTCCTTTAGAAGTACCAACTCCTTTTTCAATCTGTAGTTCTCAATCTTAGCATCTCTTAAGAAATAGCACCTTTCCATTCATTTCATAAGTAATGGAGGAATTCAGAACTGGAACCATTCAGTTATAATTAGCTCAGTTTGGATTTCCTTTGATTCTATTTTTGGTTTAGCAGTGCTTTCCTGTAAGTCTTGTTCTAATTCTACAATTTTGCTAAGAGAAGCATTTAATTCTTCTTTTTGTGTTTTCTTTTCTTCCTCAAAAGCTGAAAACATAAGCATAAAATTCTTTTTCAACATTTCAATTTCTTTATTTTTGTCAGAAATATCAACATTATAGATCCTATTTTCTTGAGTCAACTTCTGAATTTGTTTTTTCAATTCATGAATCAATGTATCTTTTTCTTGTACCTACAGTTTCAAACCCTAAATATCTTGATCTCTTTTACTTATCACAACAACATGTAATATTAGCTCTTCTTCTTGCAATTCAATTTGTCCCTTGTTTTTGTACAATTGTTTTCTCAGATGATGAATTTCTACTATGAGTTTTTCCATTTCTGCATTAGTATTTTCAATTTCAACAGTCTCTACAACTCTATTTACAATGGGAGATAAGTGGATTAAAATATTATCTTCCCCTTCTTGTTCCTTTTCTTGAATTTCGTCAGCGAGGGCTTCTTCTACATATTCTGAGTGGGAAAAAATTTCCTCAACAAAATTTTCTTTTTCTAGAGGCATTTCCACATAATTGATAGGATCAAAATTCTTAATGGGTTTTTTCGGTCTTTTGGGCTTCTTTTTCTTTGCACTACTCCCTATACTCTGTACTGGGGTTTCTGTGGATTCAGAGGATAGACATTTGCTTCTCCTTAGGGGAGGAATATTTTGGAAGGTGACATGCATTTTTATTTTTCTTTTCCTCAAGGGAATGCCCATATTTGGATAGATGAGTTCAACATCCTTCGACTGATTAGGGGTTTTAAATTCTTCATTCAAATATTCTGTTACTTCTTCACCAAGGGTTGTGGGAATTGGAGCTTCTGGAGCTTGAGAGCTCTTAGAGTAAATTGCTCCGGAAGGTGAAGCAACTTGTTTAGACATTTCCCCTGGTTCCGATTTTCTTTTAGTTGAGGAATTTTCAATTTTCCATAAAAACTTCTCCCACTTACTTTCAGATTTCTTACGGAAATGATATTTGCAAATTAATTGTATTAACCCATGATGTTTAAGTGGCACTGACCCAATCTTGTATCTTTCTATAGAATAATTTACAGAATCACACAAAAATTATGGCAAATTAACCCTAAGAGTGGGGTTTTCCTTTCCATGGCACAAATGGATTAACATGCAAAATGCAGGTCCTACCACTATAGTGAGTTGTCCTTCATAGGTGAAATATTTTATAATCCAAGCCACTACAGTTCCCCAAGGCTCTAGTATAGAGGCTCTTTGAAATCCCTTATTTTGACCTCTAGTACTAATGACTATCATAGGGTGAGGGTTTCCCTCTCTAAGGAATAATTCAAATAATTTTTGATATGTGATTTGAGAGGTTTGTGACAATTTAATGCCTGAATTATCTAACCTAGATAGACGAGAGATAATTTTTGGACTCACCTTGAATTTATTTCCATGAGGTATCACCTAGCCATTTGAGTAGTTCTTTGTAAACGCGTTTACCAACTTTTCATTATATTCCTCAAAATTCGTGATGAAGTATAACCAACCTACCTCCTCCAACAGACCAAAATTATTACTTAACCCCAATAAATTTTCTGTAGAAGCTGGCTCATACTTCTTTTTGCCACCCCCCATTTTTATTATTTTTCACCTTGCTGAAAAATTCAACAACGCAAGAAACTTGTACACAACTATTTTTGAAAATATAATCTACCGAGATTATTTATTTGTTTTGCTCAGAGCTTACTATTCAATGATATTAATCTGCATGGAGGCATGCAAACATCTTTCCGTACTAATAGTTGATCGTTGAGTGGCACAAATTACTAAATTAGGAGGGAAGTTTGTGCCAATTAATTACGCTTTATTTGAAAATAACTACTTAAATAAAAAAATAGTACTTACTTGCATTCTATGATTGCTCGAAGATCTCATACCTTTACTAAGTTGACAGGATGATGTGATGGTATTGGTTGACGTGATGACAAATTTATTATGGCATGAATGCAAAAGCTTATGAATGACAAAGTCATCGATGAGGATAGGTTGTAATGGCGACTTTATTTATGATGAGAAAATAATTATTAAAAAAAACAGGCAGGAAGGCATGTGTACTGAGATGTGATAATTAAAGCATCGAGGAATTTCAAATTTATGGAAAAGGTGGCGGGATGAAGATGGATAAGTTACGGAGCACGCAGATGAGGATGCACTCAAAACTAGTGAATAAGTTTCGGAGCACGTGGGAGGCATGCATTTGAAATGAAGAAGGTGAATGAGTTCTGGAGCATCGTCGAAAGATGTAGTTAGAGTAGCTAGAAAATGAAGGTTTTGGAGCATCATCGAAAGATGCAACCAGAGCAACTACAAAATGCAATTTTTGGAGCATCGCTGAAAGATGCAGTCGAAGAAGCAACAAAATGAAGGTTTTGGAACATCGTTGAAAGATGTAGCCGAAAAGAAGAAGAAATGGTGGTAACAACAAACTTGAACTTCAGGAGCTTTGAACCGCTATATAGGATTGAATTTTTGACATGGTGAGTTGGTGTGCAAGTTCCAGAGCATCGGGCATGATGACTGTCAAGTTTCAGAGCATTGGGCATCTGGACCATCAAGTTCCAAAGCATCTTGGAAAGGTGCTTTAGAAGTTATTTCTTCCTTATAAGAAATCCCGCAAAATGGAAAAAAAAATCAACTAAGTCCAAAAAGAAGAACTGATGAAAAATTCTTTTAAAAACAAATTGGTACACGTCTTTTTATTACAATTTTTTAATATATATATATATATATATTTTGACAAAAAAAACTAGATGGAATCTGCCTTGGCAAAGTCAATGCATTGGATCTCTCCCTGAATTTCTACCAATTTTGTAAATTCTTCCCTGTTGATAGGCTTATGGTAGATACGCAGGCAGTGACCATTGACTAAGAGAGTTAATGTATCACCATCAATGGGTTTCAACTGAATTGTGGCATTCAAAAAGACCTCAAAAATTTCATAAGGCCCCAACCAATGAGTCTTGAGCTTTCCTTTATGATCTTTATATCTAGAATCGAATAGCAAGGCTCAATTACCATTATGGAACTCTCTCTCTTTGATGTGTTTGTCATGCCAAATTTTTCGTTGATGTTGAACCAGTTCAATTTGATGGAAAATGTCTAAACGAAGCTCATCCAGTTTGCTTAACTAGAGAACTCATTCTACTTGGGCTCGTTTTAGATCTAGACCCAACTCCATAGCTGTTCGTAAAGTTTGAAGTTCAAACTCAATGGGAAGAAGAGGTTTCTTCCCAAAGACAAGCTCATAGGGGCTGGATCCAGTTGTGGATTTCCATATTGTGTTGTACACCCAAAAAGCTTTAGGTAATTTCCTGGTCCAATCTTTCTTCCTGAAGAAACTATTTTCGTGAATATGTTCTCTAGCTCTCTATTAGTCACTTCCACTTGACCGTTTTCTTGAGGGTGATAAGGAGATGATTTCGTGTGGCTCACTTGAAAATGGTTGGTGAATGCCAAGAGTACTTTGGACATGAATTGAGGTCCCTGGTCGATAACGATGGTTCGGGGGGCTCCAAATCTAAGGAAGATCTTATTATAGAGGAAGTCCATGACTTGCTCTTCTCTGGCAACTCGTAAGGCTTGAACTTCTTCCCATTTCATCAGGTAATCAATACAAACTAGTATGTATTCTTTCCCTTGAGAGGAAGGATCTATGGGTTCGATGAAATCTAAACCCCATTTTTCAAATGGTTTGAGGACTACTTGTGGCTGTAAAGACATTTCAATAGAATTTGTTGGTCTTCCCACCCTTTGACATTCATCACAACGATGAACATATTTTTTAACATCCATATGCATTGAAGGCCAATAATATCCAACGCCTAAAATTTTATGGGAGGTTCTTTTTGTAGAGTAATGAACTCCAGAAGGATCACCATGACAGGCCCTCAAAATGTTGTAAGTCTCATCAGATCTGATACATCTTTTCAAGACCATATCAGGTCCACAACGAAATAAAATCCCATTAATCCATTTAAATGGGGCACTTTACCTGATAAGTCGCTTCCTTTATTTTGATGTAAACCCTGACGATACTTCAGAGGTGGCTAAATAGTTGGCAATGTGAGCGAACCAAGGTGTCTTCACAAAAATAACAAACAGATTCTCATCTGGAAACTTGTCCTGTATAGGTGCACAATCACCCTCTTCTTGTTTGATTTGAGATAGGAAGTCTGCCACTACATTAAATCTCCCTAGCTTGTCAAGGATTGTTACATTAAACTCTTGAAGGAGTAATAACCATCTCATAATCCAACCATCAACTATAGGTTTGTTCATTAGATATTTTACAGCTGAATGGCCTATATAAACTGTAACCTTATATCCTATAATATAGTGGCAGAGTTTTTTAATGGAATGAACAACAACAAGAAATTATTTTTCTGTTGTCGTGTAGTTTCTCTCGGCATATTTCAAGTTTTTACTAATAAATTATATGGCATATTTACCCCCATTCTCATCTTCTTTCCCCAACACTGCACCAATTGCATCATTCGAAGCATCGACATAAATGTGGAAGGGAAGAATCCAATTTGGCCTACACAATATAGGAGCAGAGACAAGCTTCTCCTTAATTGTTTCAAATGATAGTTGACACTTAGGTGTCCAATTGAACTCTACTTCTTTCTGGAGAAGGAAAAACATAGTAGCAACTATTTTACTGAATCTTTCTATGAATCTCCTGTACTATCCAGCATGCCCAAGGAAACTTTGAACATCTGTTTGTGTTTGAGGAACACTCAAATATTGAATGTATCAATTTTCTTGGGATCAACCTTTATTCCCTCAAAGGAAATATGATGACCTAAGACTATTCCTTGTTCCACCATTATTAAACACTTTTCATGGCTAAGAGATAGTCAATTTTCCTCACAAAATTGAAAAACTTGGTCCAGGTTTTGAAGGGCTTCATCATAGATTGACCCGTAGACTGTAAAGTCATCCATATAGACTTCTACATAGTCATTGACAAGTGCAACAAATATAGCCAGAATGGCTCTTTGAAAATTTGCAAGAGTGTTACAAAGTCTAAAGGGAAGCACCCTGTATGAAAATGTGCCCTAAGGATAAGTAAACATGGTCTTATCTTGGTCTTCTGGAGCAACTTGAATTTGGTTGTAACCACTAAATCCATCTAAAAAGGGGAAATATTTCCTCCCAGCCAAGTTGTCTAGAACCTGATCAACAAATGGTAGGGGAAAATAATATCGATGAGTGGCTTTGTTGAGTTCTCTATAATCTACACAAATTCTCCATTTCCCATTTTTCTTAGGCAAAAATACCATAGGTGACACCCACTTACCATCAAAGATAGGATAAATAAATCCTGCACGGAGGAGTTTCTCAATTTTGATTTTGACAAGATCCTTTAATGCAAGATTGAGTCTCCTCTATAGCTAGTGTACATGCCTTATATTAGGATCAGTGTAAATGTGATGTATAAAAATTCTCGGGTGAATTCCCCTCATGTCTGTATAGCCCCAAGAAAAATATTTAGACCTCCTTACAATTAAATTAAACAATTTATCCTCTTGTGTTTTTGTTAGCCAACTATTGACGTTCAGGGTTTTTCTTGGCAATAGCATAATCGATTTTGTTCCATGATGGGCCGAAGTGATAGTATGTATTGGTCACAATAGGGTATTGAGAGGACAACTATGAGGTATAAGTTGATGAAATATCGTGATATCCTCAAAGAAATTACTCATTCTGGGAATCATATTAGCTAAGGGACAAGGCATTCCCATTGTAGTGTAGCTTTGTTCCATCCCGCTTATATCAATTGGTTGTCCCAAAATTTTTGGAGCATCCCTTATTTCCTCCTGAATCGGGCCTATAGCAAGGCATGCTACATCATCTACTAAATCATCCTCTAATTCCTCTGCATGTTGTTTAATTACTACCATGGCTAGCGAGGCCAAACTGTCTTAACCATTAGATTCTTCTGGTTCATCAACCCAAACCTTATCATGTTCAGTGGGTTTAGTAGGATGGTACAAGAATAAACATTTACTATCTAGACCATGATAAATGGTCATTCCCCCTTCTCTGCAATCAATCTTAGTGGCAATAGTGGCCAACCATGGTCTTTCGAGAATGATTGGATAACTATCTTTGGGCATAAGTGGCTGGATTACCTAGAAGTCAACTGGATATTCCCATCCATCAAATTTGACAAGAATGTTTTTAATAACGCCCTTCAGAATGGCTATAAAATGATTTGCCATTTGTAAGACTGTGGTTGTGGGAATGAAAATCAGTAAGACCTAATTTTTCCATCACATCCACGGCCATCACGTTAATAGCTGCTCCTAGATCCACTAATACATTTGGTATCACTACCTCATTAATTGTAACAGTTATAAGTGGACTCCCAGGATCATCATATTTTGGAGCGATAGTCTTCCCAAACAAAAAGTCAGCTAAATAGCCATCAATGTGAATAGTCTTTATTTTCTTTGGCTTCCTCCCCAGTTTTAATACACAACTATTTGGTTAGTTGGTTTAACTAAAGAATTTCCTTTATTTCTTGCAACAAAGGAACCTCTATTTGTAGTTGCTTGATTTCCTAAATTAATGTAGTTTCAAAAGTCAAAGGAATTTCCAGAGTACCTTTCAGATTTGTTGATTTTAGATGTTCCAAAAATGGTGCCTGAGTTTTCTCTTTTGGAGCGGTATCCTTTCTATGTTCATTCAAAGATTGACCTTTCTCCTCCTAAGGTAAGTCAACAACTCCTGCTACTGGAGAAGGCACATTATCATTTATGAGAGTAGTATGATTGGGTGGCGTATCCTTTGCAGGACTTTTAGGCATGGGTTCATCCATAATTTCTTCGATGGTTGGTGGTTGAAGTATTATGCCAGAGCGCAACTAAACATTTACACAATGTATTGCATTAATTCTAGTAACATTATCTTGCTCAGTAGAGTAGATCGACGTATTCTATCGATTGTTCT
>CM021108.1:546731981-547227640 GCA_007115665.2 Sequoiadendron giganteum
TAGAAGATCCCGTTGGATAATTCCTTGTTTTATCAGTACTCGAGCTGACTTAGTGAATGAATCATGTCATGAATGTATGGGAAGTAATTAGTTAAGTATTTTCATGTTCATGCATCTTTGTTTGAGTCCTAGCTAAGTTTTGGCCAACCATTGTGGATGCGCATTAAGATTTACTCATGATTTGAGCTGACAAATGTAAATATTCTTTTGTTTTATTGAAGTTGACATATAGCAATTAAATTCTAAGTTGCGGATATATATAGAGATCGTTTGTATCATTTTGGAGAGTGTATGAAGTGTGTGTTGATGCGAATTGCGAATAAGAGCAGAGAAAAAGAGTGATAATGCATAGTTTCACTTGTGCATGAAGGATTTGTGTTGCGAGTGTGAGCAGAACATAACAAAAGTACATAATCAGTCTGTAGGATAGAATATTGAATATTGTGCCTAATCAGAACTGTAATCAAGCATATGTAGATGCAATTTTTCTTAGTCCAAACTCTCAGATGGTTTTAATCTTATTCTCTTGTAAGGTAGTGAGCCTTCCCTTTGAGCAGTGAGCTCTAGGCAGTGCACTTGAATGCAAGTGCATTCCCCATATTGTAAACTTTATTTAAGTATACTCCGATCATATTGTGGATTGGCCATCCACCATGTTTTTTCCCCTAACAGGGTTTCCACGTAAAAATTCTTGTCTTATGGTGTTGTGATTATTTTCTTCTTGTTCATGCATTTTGGTCAAATTCTGAAGTCCATAAATTGCAAGCAAACCTCATGGATGTTGAGAAATTCATTGAGTCTTTGAAAGAAAAAATCAACAAGTCCAGAGAGAAGAGAAAAGAAATCTGTGATCAAATTAAGCAGAATGATAGTAAGAGCATTGAGGAAGAACAAATCAGTCAAGCCCTGAAAGAAAAGACAGAAGAATGTGAAAATCTTACCAAAGAAAATATAGTCCTGAAGCATGAAATGGAATCTATCATGATGAAAATGACCAAGGAGATTGAAGATAGGAAGAAGAATGAAGAGAACCTAGCACAGTCTCTGAAAGAAAAATATGAAGTATGCAACCATTTGGACAATGAGTTGGAACAATCTAAAAGCAATGAGGACGTACTTGAAAAGAAGATTGATGATCTCAGAGATGAACTTGCTATTGCAAATGAGTATAAAGAAAAGTTCAAAGTCAGCTCAGCCAAGCTTGATGGACTAATTAGTAGTCATAGGACAAATGGTGATAAGCAAGGTATTGGATATGAAGAAGGAAAAAGTTTCGGATTTGAGAAAAGAAGATTCAAACAAGGAAATCAAATGAACAAGTCTAGAAGGTATCCGGTAAGACAACCTAGTGCTCAAAAATTTAATGCATACTATTTCAGTTGCAATAAATTTGGACACATGGCTTCTCAACATAGAAGTAGGATGAATCAAAGAAGTCCATCATTCTTAGGTCAATGTTTTAATTGCAATAATTTTGGTCACAAGTCAAATGAATGTAGAAATGTGATGAACAATCTTCATAGAAATGTCAGATGTTATACATGCAATAGATTTGGGCATATCGCTAACTAATGTAGATCAAAAGGAAATAAGTGGAACAACCGGTCTAGATAGAAAAATGTTGTGTGCTACAATTGCAATAAATTCAGTCACATTGCTACATTCTATTGGAACAAAAGAGGTCTAGTATATCAAAGGAGAAACATGCAAAAGTATGTTAAAGGAAAAGGAAAAGTCACTACAGATATGGTCAGGGAACATAGGCAAAAGAAATGGGTGAAGAAGAGTCCCTCAAATGAAGAAAATGCACCAGCACCAAAAATTTATTATGGTAGTTCATCTGGGAATTAGTCTCCGGCCTTTGGCCTAGGGGGAGCTGTCAAGAAAATCTATTAACCCCCTGCCAGTAACTGACACCAGAATGTGGATAAGTTCAATAAATATATAGATATGCTACAGATGCTATTGACCCTATTAGAAAAAGCATTATGCAATGTTGGAGGTCTGCAAAAGATTTATCTATCATAGTGCATGAAAACATTGTAACCAGATGAGTTAGGCTAAATGCATTTATTGCATCAAAAAGGATTAAGTATGAAAGTGATATTAAATCATTTCTATCTTTCATTTGTCACTTTGTATCTTGAAGAAAAGAAGTCTAGAGAGCTCTAAGGTGAATTAAGGTGAATTGAGGCAAAATTCAGGTGCAGAGAAGCTTTCAGAAATCAAACTGTTATCCGACATAAAGGTATTTTTGGGTAAAAGTTTGTGAACTTGTGAATTGATAATGGCTACTCCACTAGTAGTTGAAGTTAAGGACAAACCCCGTCCAAAGTTCAAGTGGCACCCCTACAAGTCTATTGAGACCGATCCTTTAGGAGAATTTTCATCTGTTCTGTACAGTGTGTTGCACACAGAGGATATTAGGGTTTATATTCATGCGAATATTGAAGAACTAGGAAGCTCAAAATTTCTGAATTTATATAATAATCATATTATTGGTGAAGATTTATGTGTGAATCCGCAATATAAAACCCTAGAAGCAAAGAAATTTACACAGATTATTAAATTTCCCATCTTTGAAGAGTCAAAATGGGTTCATTATATTTTGAGTCGAGTCCATGATGAATTCATATGGTTAATAATACCATTCAAAATCACAAAGGAGGTTATCAGTGCTATAACAAGTCTAAATTCTTCCAATGGATTACCAATTATGAAATTAGTGAAGAATCAAATGGTCACTGATGCTATAGGCTCTAAGTATGACAAAAGAACAATGAAAAGTGATGAAATTGTTGATGTAGATGTCAAATTTTCATCTATGGTTATTGGGTATTATCATTCCAGCTAGGACAACTTTGTGTCCGGTACAACCATTTATGCCGCCTATCAGATGGTGAAAGAAAATGCAGACCATGATCTTTGCAAATTGTCGAGTCATCTAATGGAAAATATTTTGAAGATTAAGAAGGATAAGAAAAAATCTTTCAAGTATGAGGTTCTAGGATTCATAAAGATTCATTGGAAAAAAGACAAACCAATAGCTGCTCAAATTAGAGATCTCTTTCACAGATTTGCAGACACTAAGACAAAGAATGCCACTATCTCGGGATATTTTAATTTTTTTAAGACTATGATGCAAGCCAGAGGGAGGATTCCCACTTCCATTGTAGAGAAATACAAGGATACTATTTTCTTCATGGTAGATATAGATCAATGTATGATGGAAACCGCTGATCCTAGAACAATTTGGATCATGCTGATGGGATATGAAGTTGAGGAGTGCATTCTAGAAATGTATGCAAAACATTTGTTGAGCAAGGCTCTAGATCAATCAAAAGAGAGATTCGGTACATATGCTGAAAAGAATATGCAAGTTCACAATGGGCTCAGGAAACCTGTGTTAACCAAAAGAGTTAGAAAAGAGGTAGAAATATTTGGAGAAATTATGGGCATACCCGTTGAGAAAATAAGAGAATCCAGAAAGAAAAGAGAAGAAGTTGAAGCAACAAAGGAGGTGACAAAATCTGAATCAGCTAGTCTGGCAGCACCATCTACCCGAGCTAGATCAACTAGAAGCTCTACATCTCATTCTACCCCTATAGAAAAATCAATCCCTGTGAAAACTGAATCTAAGGGATTTGGTAAGGAAGAGAAGAGGAAGAAATATAAGAGCAAAAGAGTCTATGTAGAAATTTTTGATGATGAAGAAACATAGTCTAATGAAGCTGTTAAAGAAATCAAGCATCAAGGAACCAAGGCAACAACAGTTACAAAAGGAATACCTTCCAGTGGAAATGTTCAAGCAAAGAAGAAGGCAAAAAATGACAATCTAGGTATGTGAGTAGAGGAAGTTGAAAAGGCTTTGATTAAGGATGGAAATCTGAAGCCACTCCATAAATGGTATGAATCATTTGGTGAATTTGATCGAAGAACTCTTGAAGAGGCAACACTAAAACATTTGAATAATTTCAATAAAGTTTTGATTGAAATAATGCCGAATTTTCTCAAAAGTTTATATGATATTTTGGAGATGAGGAGAGTTAATGCCAGATCAAAAGAAGAGTAGATGAGAGAAATAATTCTTGCTGAATTGTGTCTAGTAGCTTCTGTGGAAGAAATAAAGTCAATTTTGAACAAAGCTAAGAAGGAGTTTAAAATAAAAACAAGAGTGAATAAGTTGATGATTGGTCAAACCAAGGAAGTTGTAGGCGAAACATAACAGATTCTGATAAAAGTTTTATTAAATATCAGAATTGATGTTATCCCTGAAGGAACTCACGATGTTTCATCTAGTTTGGGAAAAGAAGAAAAAGAAGAGAAACAAGATGCATCTGAAGATATTCAGATTCCTCCTGAAGAAGTCAATGCAAAGATGCCTATGGAAATTGAAGTTCCACAAACTGTATTAGTTGAAAAAGGAGAGATCCTTGAAGATAAGTCAGAACCTACAATTGAGGAAGTAATGGTTGAAGAGATAAAGGTTGATGTAAAGACAATTCCAGTAGAAGCAAGAGACACTGCTGAGACAGTGAAGAAATTTTTGGTTGAACAAAAAGAAGAGTTTTATCCTGAACTAATTGAAGGTCCAATTGACCTATCTAATCTGAGTCCTATTCAAAAGATGAAGGTAGCTTCATTCGCACTAGAAAAATCCAGAGAAGAACTGTTAAAGTCCCATATTAAGGATAATGAACTTCTAAATCTTGCATCTGGAGTCCTAGAAAAGATAATTCCTACTCATGTGAAAGATCCAATCGGTTCATCCTCTAGTGAACTAAAGAGGCTCATCAACTCAATAAGTACTCACTTTGAGTAACTAGAGAAATCTGCTATGATTAAAGTTCAAGAGGAATTTGATGCTAAAAGGTTAAATGGGCTGAAGGAAATGATTGCTAAGGATAAAAATTTGCTAGCCACCTATGTGCTAAATGTTCAGAATTCTCTATCCAAAGGTGTGAAGGTGTACAAATCATGTTTGTCTTTGGGTGATCCCACAATAGTGGTTTACAATTTTTGGCCAAACTGGACATTGAAATTATTATTTTTAACTAAATCTTCACATTTAGGCAACTATAGTAGCTAAACTGTAAATAATTTGAAGATGATGCAAACTTTTTCCATGAAGGATAAAATTATAATTCTTTCGAATTTAGATTTGTAACTCTAATATCTAGTGCTTCCACTTGGTTAGATAGTTTTTTATAGAATATTTTTTCTTTAATCAAGTTTTGAAGTCAAACCAATTACAATTCAGACATAGCACGATCGTATAACGCATAACATTTTTTGTATATATCAAAATTTAATTTTTTTTTGGGTGGATCAAGGACTTTAATATCTGGTGCACTCATATTTTTCAATTTTTTTTTGATAATCTGCTATTTTTCCACATGTGGAGAACAAATACATTTATTTTCATTGAAAAACCTATATTTAATAAAACTAAAAAAATAAATACATAATAAAACCAAAATATATCAAAATTATATTCGTTGGATAGCTCGTCCAAGGATTACCTGATTCCAGTTGGTTTTGTTAAGTCTCCACCATTTTCATGTTCAAACCGAGCTTCGAAGTGAAAAAATTTAGGTTTTTTTTGTGTCTAAGGGGGGTTTGTACGAACCCCTAGGGGTTCGCTCAAACCTTGGTTTGAACAAACCACCTCACATAATGTATTTTTATTTGGTTTTTGGGCAGGCAACTAGGGAATGGGTTTGATTGAACCCTAGTTTGAGCGAACCCATAGGTTTGTATGAACCCCCAAAATCACATTTTTTGGCATGGGGTCATTTTTTGTGAGTTTTCCCTCCTTACTAGAATTGTAAACCACTATTGTGGCTTCACCCCTTTATCAAAATTTACTTATGACAATGAGAAAAAGGTTAAGGATCTAGAGAAACAATTAGCTACTATTTCTGATGCTTTTGATCCATTAACTAGTAGTGTTGGAAAGCTAGAAGGAGAAGTGATATCTATTTTTGACAAAATAAAGAGTTTAAAGCATGAAAATGATAATTTTTTTGTAAGAGCATGTGAACTTAGAGGTTTAATTGGCCCAAAGATACAAATTATTCCAAGTGCATTGAAATATGCAAAATATACTAAAGCAATGGGTGATCCAGCAAACCTGGAGTCGACAGAGACACAATCCTATTTGGTTTGTGGACATATATAACAATCCTGGAGAGTCTCAAAAGAGTTTGAGACATGAATTTAGCTCTGCTGAAGAAATATTTTTTTGACATTTTAAAGTTTATGTAAGTTTATGAAGCCTGTTTTGTACATAAGCAACTTGTTCATAACAGTTTTGTTAATTTTTTGGCATGCAAATTCTTGCCTTTGCCATTGATGTCAAGGGGGGAGAGAGAAGAGTGAAAAATGTATATCATCTCAAGGGGAGAATTGTATTTTGGAGAAGAGTTCAATTTTTGAAATTTTGGCAGTGTAGTTAATGTTGGTATTGATCCGACACTTAGTCATTTTTCACTAAGTGTTGCCATCAATGCCAAAGGGGGAGATTTTTGGAAAGAGACACTGCAAATATCATTTATTGTTGTCATTGATGGCAACCCTAGTCAATGATCAGATCCACACATCATATTTTGTTCCTACTGGTAGTCAGATTGCAAACAGTTAAAGAAGAAAAAAGCATCCGACAATTTTGGGTTCATCGATTCACATATAGATTTTTAGTTAATATTTTGTGTTGCGTATCTCAGTGAAGGTTGATCGATGTATTCTAAGTGTTATCTATAAATCTTAGTGCCTTGTATTCATCCATGTGTGAGCTAGATGACCCACTTGGCTAATTCCTTGTTTTATCAGTACTCGAGCCGAATTCGTGAATGAATCATGTCGTGGATGAATGCGAAGTAATTAGTTAAGTATTTTTCGTGTTCGTGCATCTTTTTTTGGGTCCTAGATAAGTTGTGGCTGACCATTGTGGATGCACATTAATATTTACTCATGTTTGAGCCGACATATGTAAATATTCTTTTGTTCTATTAAAGCTGACATATAGCAATTAAATTCTAAGTTGTGGATATATATATGAGATCATCCGTATCATTTTGGAGAGTGTATGAAGTGTGTATTGATGTGAATTGAACATAAGAGCAGAGCCGAAGAACGATAATGCATAGTTTCACTTGTGCATGAAGGATCTATGTTGCAAGTGAGAGTAGAACAAAACAAAAGTAAATAATCTATTTGTAGGACAAAAGATTGAATATTGTGCTTAACCGAAACTGTAATCAAGCATATGTAGATGCTATTTTTCTCAGTTTAAACTCTCAGATGGTTTTAATCCAATTCTCTTGTAAGGCAATGAGCCTTCCATTTGAGCAGCGAGCTCTAGGCAGTGTGCCTAAATGCCAGTGCATTCCCCATATTCTAAAATTTATTTGAGTATACTCAGATCATATTGTGGATTGGGCACCCATCGTGGTTTTTACCCTAATAGGGTTTCCACGTAAAAATTATTGTGTTATGGTGTTGTGATTGTTTTCTTCTTGTTCATGAATTTTGGTTGAATGTTGCAAGTACTTTGAAGATAAAGATTAATGATGTTAATTTTTGCACAACACTGATTCACCCCCTTTCTCAGTGTAGCTTGTTTCCAAAATTACTGTCCTACTGACATATGCATCTCGCTCTGATAAGAAACCTTTGCAATTGTTCACCGCTCATCCCATCATTCATCAGAATGTTGAAGGGACTGTAAAATAACTCCATCTGACATTGACCTGTTCCTCTGATGTCCCTTCTTGCATTCTATCAAAAATTTGAAGGGAATCAATATTATGTCCAACTAAAATTCACCTGTCAACCCAATGAACGTTTGACTGATAAAAAACTATTGTTTAGACTTCCACAATACTGTGGTGTAGAAGACTGTGACTCGACTAAGTGTTTGCTTGATTTTAGAGAGCCTTAACCAATAAGTTTGAGATACCATTTTCTAAACATTCTCCCACTTGACGAAGAACCTAATGGCTCCCAATTGCTCGAAGTCACTATCACCCTAGACACTTGCAACAACATCCAAGATTTCCACCATCTCAGGTAGCAGTTCTAAGCATTCTCCAAAGGAAAGGAATGAGCCATGGTGTATATAAACTAGTCTAAAGAACACAAGCATTAGATCCAACTAATAGAAAAGGCTACAAAATAGTGGAACCACTCCACTGTGCTCACAAGCTATACAAAAGCATAAACCACATCAAATTCAAAAATTGAACATGAACACAACCGTGAAGACATCCTCCAAAAAACAAGATAGAACATTAATTAGAACAACAACCAGGAAACTAACTGCTCCCATCTAAATGATCAACCCACATGACTAAAAATAATACCCACAACAAGTACTGATCCATCCAATCACACATACCTTGAAGGTATCCACCTCAGAAAACTCATGCCACCTACATAGTCAACCCATCAACTACAAATACAAGCTCCACATGCCAACTACTTGAAGAAGACCAAACACATCTAGTAACTCCCACTACATGGGTAATGCTGAATCTAAAAATATCAAAGGTATATCGAGTCTACTGATCATAGAACATAGAAAGTGTAGCCATGTAGTACCAAGGACCATCCACAATGATCTGCAAATCTCACAACCAACTATTGCAAGAAATATCTCTCTCAAAAGTCTTCCATAACTCTCCCATGTTCTCCATATTTGACAAAGAAAGAGATACAAGAACCTCCATGTCATCACCCAAGTGACAACACATGACCAAAAACTAGTGATCACCACAGGTCCACATATAAATCTCATATCTAGTCATATGAATCCGAACATACAAGAAGAAGAACCAAACTAAAGATAAAAATTTGCAAGTCATAAACATGTAGCATGCCCTTCTACATACACATCTAAAAGCCAATTGTGTCAAAGAAGATCTCCTTGACAAAACCAATATAAAATTCATAACAACGTCCAACCTTGTTCAACCTCAAGAGATCAAACATAACATATGCATCATGTATCTACACGGATGGAAGCTTATCAAAAAAGAACAAACTACTCCATTTCCCATCTCAGGAAATCAGCCCACTACCATCCCCTATGATCATCATAAATGAAAATGCAATCCCATGGAGATATCCATGCTATCCATCTCTCATAATGAATCCTCTAGAACCATCTATTAGCAGCTCAAGATCCATGTCTATGAAAGAAAACATAAAGAACCTAAGAGAAACAATGGGCATTTCCTCTCAAGTGATAAGCTACCAAGTAGAACAAGAGTGGGGAGTGAGAACGCTCCTCTAAGATATACAAGCCATCATGAATCCTCAAAGAACAATCTCCTCATAGGTCTCTGTTGAACTCACATCCAACCAAGGTGTAGGCTTCTTGGAATTTCTACTGAAATCTCATCAACAGTAACCATCTCAACAACACTTCTCTCATCTCAAGAGAAATATAGACAAATCATTCTCCATTTATGCATGAGCACCTGCAAAAAATCATATCATGCTAAAATCCAAATGCATCATTGCACTATCATGAATTTCTCAAGCATATGACTAACACACCCAAAACATAGAGAGTCACCAAACCACTGTCAAAGCTCCAAACATCTAAATTAGGAACTTATCATGACAACATAATCTTACCACCCCCTTAGGAGATCACATGCTCCAAGTGAACACACCATAATCTCAAGAGAAATGTATCATGCCAAAACTATAATGCATAAAAAAGAGTATACCATGACATAAAATAAACAAATTGTAAACCAACATCACCTGCCAAGCACCACCAACACCTTAGCCCAAAGACCACAAGAGTTCTCCATGTCTCCGAGATGCTGCACATCTTCAAATAGTGTCCATGCAAATGTGAAAGAACCCTTTTGCAGCAATAGGATATAAGAGCTCCTCATAGTAACATCTACAACACTAAAGAAGTTCATTCATCCACAATCACTGCTAAAGCTCCCACTGAACTGTGACAATTGAGCTCTCCAAGAATCATGACCAAGTCACTGTTAGAGATCCCATTGAATTGTGACCACCAAGATCTCCAAGAATCATGACCAAACATCTTCTAATCTAAAAATCCTGCAAGTCCACACATCAAAATGTCCATTTGACAACAATACCAAGTGGCACCAAGATCTCCAAACCAAGCAAAAATACCATCATTATCAAGTGCTTACACCAAGTTGTGTATCCAAGGTATTCATGACATCATGATACACATGCTACAAGTCCCCATAGCTGACTATTTAGGTACTCAACATCATCCATTCTCTCATCTCAAAGTAGGAAATGATGCACAAATGGACACATACAAGGCCAAATAACAAGTCTACAATAACACTGAATCAACCTTGTGGATATAAATAGTCCACTTTCGAGTTGTCCCACAAAAAACATGTAGGTAAGGACAACCCACAACATTGCACAACCCGTAGATCCAATCAATATAACATACAAACCCATTATTGCACTAGTAACTATAAAATTGAGTTCTCAAAGAGAATATTCATTTGGACAACATGACTTAAGCACCAAATCATACAAAAATCTGATTCTCCAAACAGGTCCACAACCCGCACACCATAGTCTAGGAATCCACCAAGCATCACCTTCGAAGTGTTGAGTGACTAATCATGAATGAACACTCCCATGCAAAGAAAGAATCTCACATCCTCATACCATGTATGAATCATGCATGCAAAACTGCAAATATCTCATCTAGTAACACCCCGAAAGTGAGGGTCCAGAAAATAGCTTAATTGTAGCTCCACAAAACCAAAAGTTTTTTTCTTGGCCATGTAAAACCTACAAAACCACTATGTTTTAAAAATCACCCATGCGCATCCACACCCACTTCACATTTGGAAGACTCAAAAGTTCGATAACAAAGAACACCATAATGGTTAAACCAGATTAATGTATTATCATAGATGAGCATAATCATAGATTTTTTTATGAAAATCTATAAAACCCTCAGATCCAAAGAACATGAACCTGAGCCATGCAAGTAAAAAGAATCAAAAAAAGGAAAAAGGTAGTTCAAAGACTCTAGGCCCATTTCAGGCCAACTCCATAACCACCAACATGCACATGCATCCAAGGGAGACAAGCTATTACAGAAGCTTCCAAATCATCCAATGATCAACTCCATAGCCTACATCCAATCGGGGTAACAAAAATAATGCCTTCAAATACAAGAAAACACACCCAGAATAAGCACATTACTCCATAGCTGAAAAAGAACCCAAGCTTCTCCATATCATTAGGGAGCCTCTCACATAGACACCCAATATGAAAGCTTTGCTAAAACACAACCAGAAAGAAAAAAGTCCCACCCCATGCATCAAGATTATTCCTCTATCAAGTATGAGCTTCGTATCACATCATTTCAATATGATCAACTCCATTTTATTTGTTCTTGACCATCCTACAAACTACATAAAAACCCCTTTTGGGGAAAAAACCCCACACTCCAAAAGAATAGATCCATTGTATTATTCAACAACAAAGTAAATAGTGACAATACGATGCTAGCTCTAAGCCTTTACATAGAGATTTACATCTTGTTCCATTTGGAGAAAATCTGATAGCATAACCCCTTTGAATCCAATCTCCTCTCACACCAATTCAATGCACTATGACATTACATATATACTTCATAGGCATTATAGAAAATTGACATTCCAACTTCCATACTGAACTAAACAATTATAATCTCTTCTACGAATTTCTATCTAGATATCAAAGAGACATGAAACCATGTCTCTTTGAATTATCAATGTCGCCCTGATAGGTCTATCGTTCCATCAGAGTGTTGAAGAGAGACTGTAGCAACTCCTTCCTATATGACGCTCTCCTTGATGAAGTCTCATCAGAATATTGAAGGGAATCCCATTGCTATCTTGTCAATAATGACATGTCTCTCCGATACCAGCATACCAACTTCATGAACATCCTATCAGAATGTCGAAGGGATGTTATAGCAACTTGTTTTGATATGATAAGGGCTCACTGATATACTTGATAGCTTTAATCAGGTGGTCCCCACCGACTACATGTCAACCATGTCACCATTGTACAACTGGAATAATCAGTGTGACTTGACACATTGACAACCACTCATCACCACATGTCCTGTTGATGCCATCCTTCATGGTCGTTTAATCCCACCTTATTGGCATGTTGAAGAGACTAGTCATTTCATCCCATTGACATGTACCTTTCTCTTCAATGGAACACTTATTAGGATGTTGAGGTGACTCACATTACTTTCCTACTGACATATGCATCTCCCTTTGATAATAAACCTTCGCAACCATTCACCGCTCATCCCGTCGTTCATCAGAGTGTTGAAGGGATTGCAAAATAGCTCCCTCCAACATCGACCTGTCCCTTTGATGTCTATTCTTGCAGTCCATTGGAAATTCGAAGGGGCTCAAAATTATGTCCCACCTAAATTCACCTATCAACCTGATGAAACTTTGGTCAATGCAAACTCTTGCTCAGACTTCCGCAGTACTACGACGTGGAAGACTGTGACTCGGCTAAGTATTTTCTTGATTTTAGAGAGCCTTAGCTAGTAAGTTTGAGACACCATTTTCTCAACAATCATTACATGATACATCCATAACATTATAACATTAAATGCATCCATCCACACATCATCATGTTCAAACCATATGTAAGCATGAATCATACATTAGGCATTCATATTCCATCATAACATATAGAATCATCATATAACCATATAAAATGCATAAACATCATTAAGCATCCCTCCCATGAAATAAACAACTACATAGTGTGAGATAATAGATCATATAGTCACCAAAAAAATCATGCATCACATACATATATCTCAAAAACGTGTCATAGTACAAAGTCAAGATGTCTCCTAAAATGGAGCTTGTAGGCTTGATAAAAAATAGAAGTGTCTAAATACAGTACATAAATGTGCTCTAGTTAGAGCTACCCATGTCTCCCAAAGGGGATGGTTGTGGGGATAATTGTTGCTCCTATCTCTCCTCTACCTATACTCCTCAATTAAATATTTCCTTTACTTTTCCACTTTCGATGATCTTCAAATATTTTTGCTGCTTGGAAGATCACCAGAAGTGAAAAGTAAAGGAAATATTTAATTAAGGAGTACTTCATAATAAAGTGTTATGGCTATCAGATACCAGGAACTGGGAATGTTTGAAAGGCAGAAAAGGTAATGAAAATACTAGAAAAATGTTTCAGTCTGATATTTGAAGTCCGATAAGATGGAAGTCCAGTAAAATTGAAGTCTGGGAGAAAGTTCATGCGTAAAGCTAAACACCGGGTACCGGGTTGTGATAAAGTGAGATTTTGAGATTTTGTGATTATCTAATGAGTTTGATAGTCCAGTAATCTGGTATACATAGAAGATAATCATGCAAATATTTATAATTTTCTTGGAAAGCATGTTATTTATGAGAAATTTTTGTTATAAAATTTGAATAATGGTTTTATTAACATGAGATGTTTATATATGTTTCTTTTTAAAGGGATTTAATGAGTGGAATTTGTGATTGCAAGAAATGCAGATTGTAATGCAAAGTTTAGGTATGGATGGTCAAGAAAACTTGAATCATAGATAAAATCATTTCTAGATTGGGTTGTGTACTCTGGGAGGTTATAATGAAGAAGGCTTTGAGTCCACCAGAATGTCAGAGATCTCGGTATTGTACATGTGGTGGAAACAAATGTCAATCTATCGGGAAGCCCATTCCCAAGAGTAGTAAACCCGAAGCAGAACCGAGTGTTGGAACAAAGTGATAAAATAATCATTCTAAATGTATGGGAAGTTCCTACACACTATCCTGATTCAAATTATTATCCTGAAGATAATAAAAGATTAAAACCCGAAGAGCTTCAATGATCAATTGGAGTTGATCTTCGTTGACTTCAATTGTAATTTCCTGGTCAATCGCTACCTTCCACATGCCTTGATATGATTGGTCCCTTGGATTCTCTCTCATGTATTTGTCTTATCCTCTTTATGCCTTGTGTTCTATAAAAGGCCGGAGGATATATTTTTTTAGTTAAGTTCATAATTTGTGGATGTTGGAAAAGCCAAAACTTCTCTAAGTTTTATTCTTTTTTCCTGTTTTATAAATCATTCCAGTCTAAAAACTTGTATGAACATAGACATTGATTAATATCATAGCCAATTTGATAGCTGCCTATCTCATGAATCTTTTGTAGCTGGTTTTGTTAGTTCAGCCGAACAAGACTGTATGTTGCTCCATTTAAGGGTGTATGCAGAACATACTCGGTGTGCAAACTAAAACCCTCTCTTTAAAAGCTCGCACCATTTTATATGTAGTTGTGAAGAAATCTAGTGAAGTATAAAGTGGTTTTATTTGATTTAATTAATTCTTTGGGGCATGCATGGAGAATAACCAAGATAAATTTTAATTTTCAGTATTTTTTATGGTTTATTTTAGAGTAGATGTTTAAATTTTTGAAAATGTTCCAAAAAATAGATGAATGGATGGAAATTTATTGAAAATATTTCATTTTTCTATGAAATTGCTAAATGTTTAAAGTTAAATCTACTTAAAGTGATAGCAAATAAAATTGTTGATGCTCATGAAATATTATTGCAAATCTTTTGATTTCATGATACTCGTTCTTAAGATCAAAATTGAAAAATCGATGTCTAATATATATAATTCTAAACAACATATTCCCTTTGAGATTAATAGAAAAATCACATCATACCTTGGAGTGAACCTAGTATGATCATGACCTAATTACAGGAGACTTGGGATTGAACTAAGCCAATCTTTAGTTTTTTTAAGGCAGATTCCCCCTTTAGATTGTCTTGTTCCATATCTTTCAAGAAGGATATAGGCTCTTTGTGATTTTCCTATGAATATTTTTTGTTCGCCCTGTTGCTACGAGTGAAATCGTCATCAATAGTCACAATGTATCTCAAAGATGGAGCTCGTAGGCCTGATACAAAATGTAAGTGTCTAAATGCATATGAAAACAAAACAGGCCTAGCTTGTGTTATCATCCTCTGTTGACTGTAATCCTAAACCAGAGCTCCTAGTCTTCTATAGAAAAAATACAAAAATAACCTATTTTCACCTCCCTAGGGCATATTTATAACCTAATTTGACCTAATGGGCCCTTACCTTTATAACTGGTCACGTCAATTTTTTCCTTTGAACCCAAATATCAAACCCTAGATTGACTTTTAGGCCTAGTTTTTCATCACCAATGTATTTGCACCTATCAATTTGTCAATTTTTTCGAGGGGGCATCATCCTATCCTACGTCCACTGGAGCATGTTGGGGCATATCCTAGGCTGAATTTTCATGATTATTCTTTGACACAATACTCAAAATCATATTATGTCAAAGAGGGGCAAAATGGAGACACTGAAAAATTTCCTGAGCCTACAAGCAACATTTTAACATTGATTGGCCTTCATCCTTGCTTTAATTATTTAATTATCTTCTCGTGTCATTTTCATCTATTAATTAAATAATTCTTAATTATTTAATTAATTCACTTTATCTTATTCTTTCTTTGATTAATTTAAATAAGTATGAATTTTATTTAAATTTCATCACTAACAACCCCTTATTTCTTTATAATTAAATAAATCTAATTTATTTAATTATTTATCCTATTCTTATCGTCATAATTTTAAATAATTATTTTTAATTATTTAATATTTAACACCACCTCTTTTCTATAATAAAATTTTAATTATTTAATTTGAATTTATTCTGAGCCAAGCCCTAAATCTCAACTAGTTTCTTGAGTTTTGGTCCATTCATCGTTATTCTTGTCTCAATCCATTTCATCCATTGATCATAAGGCCTCATCATCTAATCCTATCCTTTTATTTTGAATTGACATTTTAATAAAAGCAAGTCATCATCTTCATTTCAAGCTTAACCTCAATCTTTGAATTTTTTCTATCAAGAGATCAAGATATCAATTGTCAACATCAAGCTCATTGAGTATATTGTATAATACATATATGAGAACAAATAAATCAAAATGGAGAAGATCAATGGAGGCAATTCAACTATGGCATACAAATTGAGATTTATTGCATTATTATTGTGATTTCTATGTTCATTTGTACTTCATTGTTGGATTAGGGTCTTCAAGGTTTGAATTAGGTAGTTTTGTGGTTGATATTATTGATTCATGCATATTCCCTAAATTTGAAACCTGAACCACCAAAAACAATGCATTTTAGGGCGAGAGGAGTCCCCAATAGGCTCCTAAGGTTTTTCACCTAGGAGCTTGGTCGAGAAATGGGCTCTCTTTCACACTAAAGGTGTTCTTGGTGTTCATTCAAAGGATTAGGGGGTTGGAATAGGTGTGATTGTGATGTCTAAGTGTGATAAATTGAAAATAGAAATGATTTGTTAATGCTAATGCTAAAAAATGCAAAGTGCTGGAAAACACATTGTGATATGCAAATGTTAAACTAAATGACTTAAGAAAACTTATGAAACAAAATAGAAAGCTAGAAATGAAAGGTTTGCAATTGGAAATATGTTGAAGATTGGAATGGGGACTAGAAATGCTGTTGATGTTGAAATTTTGGCCTATTGGGACACTTACACCATTCTGGGTGACCTAGTCCCAGATTTGGAAAACTTCACCAGAGCCCGTTTCAGCCAAATAGGTATCAAAATCTACAAAAATATTTGAAAAAAATGTTCAGTGGGACTAGGTCGCCATTGTTGGTGACTTAGTCCTCTTTTGAATTTTTGGAATTCATAGAGTGGAAGTGGAAGCTCTCGGTCTGTACTTTCTTCTCTTCAAGGTATTCAGATTTGAAAGTGAAGAATCTGGTTTGCAACTGTTCTCCAAGCTCCAAATAGGGTTTCTCCAACCTTGAAGAGATTTGACAAGTTGATGAAGATTCTTCCACCTTGGTTCTTTTCCAAATATGCACACAAGACTTGCAAATCACACTAAGAGGGAAAACTTGTTCATTGTTAGGGCATGGGGGTTTGCCTTGGTCAAACCCATTTTGAGTAATGAAACCAAAATGATGAAACAATGTAAAGAAGCATGAAAAAATGGAGTTTACCTTGACATGATTATTGATCTTGAGTTGTAGCAATGGAGGATTCAACCCTTGAGTGCTTCAACAAAGGATGTCTTGTTGATTTAGAATACTCAAACCCTAGCTTGCTTGAGAAGAAAGGTGGATGAGAGATGAGTGAATGAAGAATCAAAAGATTAGGGTTTTTAATGATTAGGGTGAAAAAGATGAGAAAAGCCCTTATTTATACAAGTTGTGCCCTAATTTTCTGAAAATAACACCCTACAAGCCGACCTTAGGGTTTAGGAGACAAAATCCAGAAAGAAATTTGAATTAATTTTAATTTTTATGCCACATGGGACTAAGTCACCTAAGGTGGTGACCTAGTCCACCTGGGAATTTATGATTGGTTTTCAGGGATTAAGACATGATTAATAATGTTTCTTAGGACTGTCTAATAAAACACACTGAGGTAAGGCATGTAATTAAATTAAGGGGTCATTATGCCATAAGAAAGGGTTGATTTAGTGATGAAAATCCTAGGAAAGTTTAAGGGTTGATTACAACACCTTACAACACTTTAGAATAAGGATTGGAGAGGGGTAAAAAGAGGTTGAAAAAGGTCCAAAATCCATAGGCAAGGGTCCAAATGAGTGAAAAGTCTCAAGGGCTACACTTTTTGGCAACACATTTAGCCCCCACTTTAGTGAGAGGATGAACTTGATTCAAACTCACACTAAATTAGCCAAATGGAGATGGTGAAGAATGATAAAGATGAAAAAGGTGATCAAGCCCCCAAGATTTAAGATTCTAAATCAAGTCAACATAAATGCAAGAAGACACATTCAAGGGTGAATGATTTGCATCAAAATGGGATGCATGATCATGCAATGACAAGAACTAGAAGGAAGAGAAGAAGAAAAGTAAAAAGGTTGGATCAAGCTTTGACCATTTGTCTAGCTAGTTGTGGATCAGATCTAGGTTGTTTGTCCAAAAAGAAGATGTAGACTCACTCTAGGAAGATGATAATTTTGGTTGTCTATCGGGTGAGAAGGCCCAAAAGGTGAGAAACATACACATGGTTGGTATGCACTCACACACACACAGGTGGCTATGGGGAAACTCGTGCCATTGGTTGGCCTTCCCGCTCAAACTATACCAAAGTTATACCTCTTGATAACTTTAATAAGGTGCCACAAAAGAGAAATTACTTTTGAAACGGTGATGTAAGGAGTGTTCAAAGGGATTTTTCTTTTGTTCGTACAATGTCTCATCTTAAGGAACATCATGTGTAATGTCTCCAAGAGAGGAAAAGTGCAAATGGTCTCATCTTATTTGTAAGAGAGGACAAGTGCAATGTATCATCATGGGAAACATTGTACCTAATGTTTCCAAGAGAGGGAACCACAAGAAAAAGAAAATCAGATAATGAAATGTGAGTGTCGATGTATTCCCCCACTTTAAAGCGGTTGCTAACACCATTGCTGTGAGCAATTTCTTTAAATTAGTAGAAGAAGAAGACATGAGAGCTTGTTTGGATAGCCCTATGACAATTCATATGTTTTCGATAAGCTGCGTGATGAAAAGGGAGCATGTCACATGCGAGTCAACTTAAGACACGTCGTCCACATCCCAAGCTTGCTCTTATATATTCATGAAAGGTTAAAAATTAGACAAAAGAGACAACAACAAGTGACATACTACAAAAAAAGGCTTAACTAACCCCTTGCCCCCACTTAGTGTAGGACAAGAGTGAGCTGAAGGGATTGAATGAGATGGAAGGTTGAGTGAAAATTCAGTATCGATTAGAGGAATGAGGTGCCCCCACATAAGGGAGAGCACCAAGTTCCTTAAGATATTGAATTCTTCTACTCAAGGCCTTACACTCATTAGTGTGATGACCATGAACTCGGTGGTAGGCAGAAAAGGAATGTTTGGTGCAACATTTATTTCGAGTTCTGGGAGGAAGAGAGATCAAGTGATCTTGGAGGAGTCTTAATACGATACCCTCTTGGTCAAGGGGAGAAGGTGTTCTTTTGGTTTGTAATAAGGAAGTGTCTTGCTTAGTAGAGGATGTCATACTTACACAAGGGACTATAGATTGTGAGATTTTGTACATGCCATTAGAGGAGTGTGTAAAATCTAAATTAGTAGTGTTTTGCGAGATGACATTGGTATTAAGCAAAGAGTTCTTTGTTAGGTTAAAGGACCACTTTCTAAGGTTGATGTAGAAGGGTGGTTTGGGATGGTGTTGATGTTGGAGGAAGGCTTGATGATTTTGATTAAATGAAAAAATCCAAGACCATGGTTGGATGTTTGTGTGTTAGTCTCGATAGGGTTGTGGATACCTTGTTTGTTAGCACCACATCATTTTCCACTATAGCCAAGTTCTTTCATAAGCTCATAACCTTTTTCATAGAGCTCTTTCAACACTTTTGGATCAGGTGAGGGTTCATTGTTGGTTTCTTTGTCTAAAGTAGGTGAGGTGAATGCTTTCGAAGGATTGGTCGAGTCTTGTGTGGATAAGACTACGTTTCCCTTTTCAGAGTGTGTGTGATCTTGGATTCCCCTAGTAAAGGAGGTGTGAAGTTTAAGGAACCCCAATCATTGTCTAGGGGCACTGGCTATAAGGGTTCCACTTGTTTGGTGGGTGTTGAAGTGTTGAAGGGTTTGGAGTGGTTTTTCTTGAGTTGTAAGACACTATAAGGCTCAAGATTGACGTCAAGTGTGTAAAATTTGTTGTTGTAGATATACTTAATCTTATGATGAAGAGGGGAAGGCACCCCATTCATTGCATGAATCCATGGCCTGCCTAGAATGAGATTATATGAAACATCATGAGGCATAACATGGATTACTGTGTCTAATGTGGCCATTCCAACTATAAGAGGCAAAGTGATCACACCAAGCGGATTTTTTCGTACACTCTCAAATCCACTGATAGATAAGAAGGTAGGTTGAATGGCTGATTTATCAATATGGAGCCTATCCAAGAGATTGACACTACACACATTAACAAAAAAGCCATTGTCAACAAGGGTTCACTTGATACTTATGCATTTGTATTGAGATATGATTACTGAGGCTCCAACTTGTTTTTGCACATCCAAAGGAGGGAGCTAACTTTGGTGGAAAAAAATGTCAGCATGCAAGCCTTGAATCATAGCTGCTATGTCATTTGTTTGTGCATTAGAAGGACAAGAATTTTTTGGAAGGCATTATACATCATGTTGTGATAGTGATGGAGGCTTGAATAAGGTCCCATAAAGATATTTTAGTGGGAGTATTCCTTTGTTGGTCAACAAGGTCATACTCCCCAAGGAAGGAATTTAAGTGAGGTGCAGTAGGTAAGATAGGAGGGGATGAAGGTAAGGAAGGCGAGGTTGGGTGTTGTGATCACGAGTTGTTTCTTGTGTAATGTGTATGAGAAAGGGTTTGATTACTCCATTGCTGCGACACATTATGCTGAGGTGAGTGGAGGATAAGTTCGGGTTTAGGTTTGCTTGAAGGGGGATAAAGGATGAGTTGAGGTTGAATAATATTAACATCCCTTAGGGAAAAAGAGTCTAACATAGGCTCTGCATCTTCTTGTAAGGGAATAATAGTATTGGTGTCAATGTTGTCCTTGTCTTGCATCATGATATCCTCCCTAGGAGGAGAGATTTTAGGAGAACTACAAGCCACATGTTCTTGACATTCAAGGATTGGTTCTTCTAAAATGACTTCATCACTAGTAGGGGAGTGATCAATGATGGGATTATCATTGGTGGGATGATGAGGAGAGGGTTCTATTTGATTTTCAAAGGTCTCAGTCTCTTGTTCCATACTATCTACCCTAGTATAAGAGATAGCTTCAACATAGGTAGGGGAGACATCAAGAGAAGGACCACTATGATTTTCAAATAAATTATCCTAAAGGGTAGGAGCATTGGGGAAGGGAGGATAAATAGTCTCATGACTTGTAATAGGTGTATCTTCTAACACCAACCTATCCTCTTGGCATCGAGGAGGGATATTAGAAGAAGGGCACTTGGTTGATTGTTATGGTTAGGGAGACTAGGGAAGGTGATGTTAAGAAATGTTTTCCGTTTAATGTTTTGCAAAGGGGGATGAGGAGAGGGACAATCAAGACCTCAAATCTTGTACTTTCTGTCACCAAAATACATTCATCACTAATAGGAAAGGTATAGGGAGAATCACAGGTATGATTGTTATGATTGTCAACACAAAGATCCTCATCGGGGGGTAATGCAATGTTAAGAATTGTGTCAATGGTTTGGTTATTAACATGTTATTTAATTAATTCATTATTGTAATATACATTGAACTCATAAGAAGGAATGTTGTATTTATGCAATCTATGTGAAACCAAATCAAAGCCACATATTTTAAAAGAAAACATGGTATGAAGAGAAGGGAAAGAAAGTGCAATGCAATAATCTAAAGTGAAATGTTGAAATGCAATTTTTTAGATAGGAAACAAGGTAATTTTCTGATTACACTATGCAACAATCTGAAAAAAAATGTAGTAAATGCAAAATTGAAACTAAGCAATACATGAAATAAACTAATCTATGCTAGTTTTAATAATATACATGTAATAGAAACACAACCAGTTGATACAAATAGGTAATAGCACAAAATAGAAGCCCAAAAATAGGGTTTTCAACTCTATAAAGGGTTGTTTTAGAGGCCTAAAGGGACTAGGTTGCCCAAGGTGGTGACTTAGTCCTGCTGGTGTTTTTTTTAGTTTTCATAGAAGATTTTGATAAGTGTAGGTGGTTTCTGTATTGCATAATGGAAATCTAAGATGAAAATGCAAAATTTTAGAAATGCTTATTGTTTTAAGATGCAAAAATGCAACCTATATGCACTTTTCACTAATGCAAAATTTGAAACCCTAGAATGCAACTTAACTAATGCAACATGCAATGAAAGCTAATTATAGGACAATGAAGGACTCTCAATCAGAAAGTTTGGGATGTGGACGTCAAGTTCACCAAAATGAACCACCAAAAATAATGCATTTTAGGGAAAGGGGATTCCCCAATAGGCTCCTAAGGTTTTTCACCTAGGAGCTTGGTTGAGAAATGGACTCTCTTTCACACTAAATATGTTCTTGGTTTTCATTCAAAGGATTAGGGGATTGGAATAGGTGTTATTGTGATTTCTAAGTGCGATAAACTGAAAATAGAAATGATTTATTAATGCTAATCCTAAGAAATGCAAAGTGCTGTAAAACACATTGTGATATGCAAATGTTAAACTAAATGACCTAAGAAAACTTATGAAACAAAACAAAAAGATAAAAATGAAAGGTTTTCACCTGGAAATATGTTGAAGACTAGAATGGGGATTGGAAATGCTGTTGATGATAAAATTTTGGCCTATTGGGACACTTACACCATTCTGGGCGATGTAGTCCTAGATCTGGAAAAGTGCACCAGAGCCCGGTTCGGCCAAATGGGTATCCAAATCTACTAAATATCTGAAAAATAGGTTCAGTGGGACTAGGTTGCCATTGTTGGTGACTTAGTCCTCTTCTGAATTTTTGGAAATAAGAGAGTGGAAGTGGAAGCTCTCGGTCTGTACTTTCTGCTCTTCTAAGTATCCAAATTTGCAAGTGAAAAATCTAGTCTACAAGTGTTCTACAAGCTCTAACTAGGGTTTCTCCAACCTTGAAGAGATTTGACAAGTTGATGAAGATTATTCCACCTTGGTTCTTTGCCAAATCTATAGACAAGACCTACAAATTACACTAAGAGGGAAAACTTGTTGATTTTTACGGCATGGGGGTTTGCCTTGGTCAAAGCCCTTTTGAGTAATGAAACCAAAATGATGAAACAATGTAAAGAAGCATAAAACAATGGAGTTTACCTTGCCATGATGATTGATCTTGAGTTGCAGCAATGGAGGATTCAACCCTTGAGTGCTTCAACAAAGGATGTCTTGTTGACTTAGAATACTCAAACCCTAGCTTGCTTGAGAAGAGAGGTGGATGAGAGATGAGTGAATGAAGAATTAGAAGATTAGGGTGAAAAAGATGAGAAAAACCCTTATTTATACAAGTTGTTCCCTAATTTCCCAAAAATAACACCCAATAGGTCGACCTTAGTGTTTAGGAGACAAAATCCCGAAACAAATTTGAATTAATTTTGATTTTTATGCCACATGGGACTAGGTCACCCAAGGTGGTGACCTAGTCCACCTAGGCATTTTTGATTGGTTTTCGGGGATTAAGATGTGATTAATAGTGTTTGTTGGGATTGTCTCATAAAACACACTGAGGTAAGGCATGTAAGTTCATTAAGGGGTCATTATGCCATAAGAAAGGGTTGATTTTGTGATGATAAGCCTAGGAAAGTGTGAGGGTTGGTTACAAAACCTTACAAATATTTAGACTAAGGATTGGACAGGGGTAAAAAGAGGTTGAAAAAGGTCCAAAATCCATAGGAAAATGTCCAAATGAGTGAAAAGTGTCAAAGGCTACACTTTTTGGCGACACAAAACCCTATCTACAATCATAATTTTTCTAATATATTTCATGTCAAGTTAGATTTGAAATGATAGAAGAACTAAGTATTTATAAGTGTTTATCAAATTTCTCAAAAATTAGATTCCAAAAACTGAAACTTCATATTTTAATTTTGGATGTTAAAATTCCACCAACAACATATTTAATTTTGGGTCCTAGCTAAGGAGGGGGTTGGCCCAAATTTCTAGGAAACTCAAAGTGAGGGGAAAATTAATGAGTGGTTGTATTTATTCAATGCTTGTGCTCCTTTGGAAAGAGTAAACTTAGGTTTCAGAATGCATAATTTTGAAAATTAGAAGCTTGTTTAAGTCCAATAAATTAGGGGGAAAAAATATAATATGAAATTGTTAAGTTATACAATTTTCTACACTACACTTGATAACCTCTAGAGGTCTAAAAGGTTTTCACATTTAGCTAGACAAGATGTTGTTTGACCTCATCAACCTAAGTACACTTAAGTATAGTGAATAGATAAATTATTCACTCTAACACCCCCCCTTAAGTGATAATTTGGGAGATCAAAAAATTACAAATAGATAGAGATGGGTCTTGGCTATGAGGCCATCTTAAGTACCCATGTACAATGCATTCTCTCATAAATTGAGAAAAAGGAGAAAACCTAGTGCAAACAAAACTCCTCTCTAAAAAGGAGAAAGAGAAGGATTTAAGACCTAAAAAATATGTCCCATGATGATAGGAACATCAAGATGAAGAAATCCTAAACAATGTAGAAGTTGTAAACTTTGTGGATGATGAATTGATGTTTGCTGGAGTCATCAAATCTCCAAAAAATGTAGAACAAGATGAAAGATACAAAACACTGCATGAGTGAACATATGCACACTACTCAACCAATATACACAAAGTCAATTGAGCTTTGTGAAGTCAAAAATACAGATAGTATTGTGATTAGGAGTACTAGAATCTAAAAAATTATGATCCACTAAAATAATCTCCCATACGAAAGATCAAGATATAAGGTTCATGAGACCTCCCAGAAAGGAGATTCCTCCACTGCTTCATTAAAAGAAGCATTAGCATAACACTGTAATTGTTCCCCCCTTAATACTAAGAGAAATAAGTAGACCAAATGAAATCGGCCATAAGAGTGTGCAAGGAATGTAGAGATGTACAAGAAACTATAAAATGGTGTGCATCAAGGAACACATGAATGAGGTGAGAATCATGAGGAGACATTGTTGTGAAGTTTAATCATGAGGATCCACAACTGTGATTTCAAATCAAAGCTCTACACAACCCCCCATTACACTTTATAATTTAGTGCAAGTACAAAATTTCCTAAATTCTCTTTGTATAGAATACACATTCAATTTTTGTGGTACTAAATATGAGTTCATTTACAAAGTTTTTGCTATTATTATTTCTTCAAATTTTATGTCATGAGGTGGATTAAGAAGAAACATTCTTTACAAACCTCAAAAAAATGACAAAAACTTAAAATGAAACCCCTGCTTCCGTTTGCAAGTTATTGAAAAATGAGAAAGAAAAACCCCTTTGCCAAATTCATTGCAAAAGAAAAAATCAGCTCCTCTTTTACAAATTTTTAACTATGGAAAGAAATTTCACCCCCTCTAAACACTTTCCCTTTTCCAAGTTCATTTCAAAACAAAAAATTGACTACTCTTTTACAAATTTTTAAATATGGCAAAAATAAAATTTCACCTCCTCAAAAATAGTGATAAAATTACGTTAGCATAAATTGTTTTTGATAAAAGGGTAAAACAGGTTTTACAGGGACCCAAAACCACAAAGTTTACAAAATAGCAAAAAGAACACCAAAGTTCCACCAAAGAAAACAGCTGCCCGAGAAAAAACCAGCAGCAACCAAACTAAAAGAACCAGAAGGGTCAGGAAAGAAGGGACAACAGAGAAAGCACACAGGAAACCCCAACCATTACTTCAAAGACCTAAGGATAGTCTCTATCTCTGCCTCTATATCCTATGTATCTTTAACTCGATTTTTAAAGGTTCGAACCATTTTCGAAGTAAGGGGGGCCTTGCGCTTCAAGTTGACATGGGTTCTTCTAGAAATGCCAGCTTTCATGTCCTGGCTTTTATCTTCAGAATCTTCTAGATCAACCACCAGAGATCCCTGCTGGGCTTTTTCAATCTTTTCAATCATCGCATTAATAATAATAAGATTATGTCTTGCTATACGGTTGTTTTGTTCAGTGACAGTTCTGATGGTCTTCCTTAAGCTTTCAGCTTTGGTGTCAATGTTCCTATTACTATGAGCCGCTTCTTTCTTATCCATCTCAACAATTTTAGCACCCATTTCATCGATCTTACTTTGCAGGGCCCAGTTTTTAATTTTCAGCTCGTTAATTTAAGAGAAGGTCCAATCCAAGAGTTTGGAATGGGACTCAGAATTGGTTTTAGCAAGGTTGAGATAATCAAGAAAGGGCTCTTTTCCAGTGTTAACAAGGGAATTATCTAAAATGTGTATGTCCAGCAAAGGGTCAGCACAACGCTCAAAAATGTTGGTATTAGATTCCTCCGACTCGGAGGAATCTTCAGAGTATGAAACAAGGATTTTAGCCTGGGTTTTCTTGCCATCAGAGCTAAACATAAGAGGAGGACAGTTAGGCTCAGGCTCAACACGGATTTTACCCGACACCCTAGAAGGGCCAACATGCAAACTAGGGGGTTTTCTAACCAGGCTAGGGATAGGAAAATACTCTGAGCCACTGGGCTCAGTATCATCACTCTCAGAATCTGGGTTGTTTTCCAAAATAGCAGGAGCGGGCACATGAAGATGTTCAACAATCAGCCTAATAGCACGTTAGCATAAATTTTTAACCAATAAGGTTTAAATGTTATATTCAAATGCTAACATTTGAATTAAATTCTTAACAAAAAATGTAGCAATAACATAACAAAATACTAAATCATCATGCCAAGTGTTGAGGTTAATGATCGATTCAAAGGAAGTGGAGGTCGATGATGGAGTCTTGTTGGACTTGGTTGATGCTAAAGTGATAGAGATCTTGAGGTCCATTCCCTCGGACTAACCACCTCTGTCTTGTTGGGCACCACTTGTTGTATTCATTAGGTTAGGCACTCGTAGTGGTGGTGACAGTTTACTCTACGCCCATTCCTCGATTTATTAGGGTGTGTGTGTGAGGGTTCACCGTGAAGTACATTTCTTCAGAAAAAAAAGTGATAGAGATCCATTATGTATGGCTCATTTACCTTTTATTTACCTACACACGTCTACTTTATAAATACTTCATGCCTCCTCCTAGATATTCAGGCCCCTAATTGTCAATCAACATCTTTAGATTTGGGCACTTGCTGTCTAATTGTTGATTCCAACAATGGTGAGAACGGGGGTCGTGTGAGGGTTGTGGAAAGGCACACGATGTTTATAGGTTGATAAAGGTTGTATTTGGGTAGGCCAATAATGTGGAGCCGTGGAAAAAGTTATGCCTCAATAGAGATCACTTGCACATCATAACCATGTACAAATGACACCCAGAAAGAGATTTCCAAATGCTTGAAATTATCCTTGTCATAGAGCAGAGAATGTTTGGTGCTTGAGATATAAGAGATGCAGGATGAAACACTTTGCCTCCAATGCTGGTTGATGCCTCTATGGAAGATGTTACAAATCAAAGTATATTGATCTTCTCTCCTTGATCGTAGATTTGCACGAGAAGCCCTCCCTACGTGGATGAAGGGGCGCGACTAGAAAATGCAATGTGGGTCTCAAAAAAACCTTGCAAATCACCAATCGTGGCCTCTCAATGCTCAATAATGCAGCCCTCTGAATGTCATGTGGCCTTCTAAATGCTTAATCATGCCCTGTAGCTGGGCATAGACACACTAGAGAGCCTTCAACCACAACATAGAGTAAATATTAAACGAGCCTTCAAACAGAGAATGCCATGTACAGATTAAGAAACTCCACACAAAGAAAATTAATGCGAATCTTTGGTAGAAATGCACCAAATTATTTTGTACGCTTAGTATTTGATCTTCTTAAAATGAGATGCCAACTTTTGCAAAGTGATTAAACTCCAATGACACTGGATAGAATGTGTAGGTTGAATTTTCAACACAGTAATAAATCAAATCTTCACTCAAAAAGAAAAATGATGCATAAAATCCCAAGTTCTTGCTGGTGAAATCTAGGGCCAAATGAGTTTCCTGCAAGCTATTAACAAACAACAATGAAACTAGTCAAATACAATCAAATTGGTTAACGTATGGCCTAAAACTATTTCCCCCTATGATTTGATATCATATAAGAAGCAAAAAATTATGGAGATGAAAAACAAGCACAAGTGAACAGTGCAAAATATTGTATTTAGATGACCAAAATTATAATGAGTCCATAGCCTTTCATATATAGGCAAGGAAGAGGCAATCCACCTATGATGTGGATTGACAAGTGCCCCATGAACTAGCATAAATGAGTAGATAAGTGTCCTATAGGTGTCAACCTTAGAATCACTTGGAGTGTGCAAACTAACAACCTATTTGACCAAGTCATCAACATTGATGCCAAATGTTGAGTGACCTTTGAGGTGAGATGAAATTTTTTCCAACCTCAAAAAGGTAGCACATGAGGTTTACCAAATAACTTGGTAACCTCTAGAGGTCTAAAAGGTTGCACATTCAATTAGAAAAGATGTTGTCTAACCTCATCAACCTAAGTACACTTAAGTATGTAATGAATAGATAAATTATTCTCTAACAATATCCTACTCAGGTAGTAGAATTAATCCACTTTCTCTCACCAATTTCCTCCCTTACATTGGCATATTATTCTTGACATCAAATTCAATTTCTTTCAACACTTATAGAGTGATTTCCTCATATTATGTGGGGATGGACCTCTCCCTTGGTCTTTTTGATATTTTCCTGAAACTCCTCTTCTAATCCTCAACAAAATCCTTAAATTCCTTGGAATTGACAAAATCATCATAAGATATAAACTGTGTATGCACTAGGACTCTTATATCATCATCTACATCTTTGTTATCTCTGACACTTATGCCCATTATTCTATGTTGTATACTGATAATATTTACTCTTAGTGGTAAGGGAATTGCTTTTTCCACCTCTTCCTTAGTGACAAAATTTTCCCTAGCCACCTTTGTTTCTCAACCTCATCAATACCTAGGGAATAGTCAGCTAAAGATGGTTGACCTAGCTTTTTTTCTAAGGCTACTCTTGGGAGGTAGTAGTTGAAATTTGATGATCTTGATGAGAAGGTTCTGACATTGCAAAATCCTTACATATTCTTGCATAGGCATAAATTGATGGATGAACAAGTGGTCGGTAGGTTGGCCTTTCTTTATTTGCAAGGAATTTTCCAACCAATGTATTAGCATTATCCAACATTTTCTATATTCTTGTAATGGGATATTTGATTTCTACAAATTCCCTGAGGTAGTTAGAAATTTTCCTTAATCTTTGTTCTTCCCCTTTCCCGATAGAAACCCATTTTATTCTTCTTTCATTTACTTCCTTCTCATTCAAGAGATTCCTTATTACATCCTCTTCAAATAGTACCTAATGAGGAAATGCAAATATCTAGATGCTCAATCTTACTTGATTCATAAAACCTTCAAGGTAAAAAGTCTTGACAACTTCATGGCCCATCCTATAAAATTGGAGCATAGGGTATATCAAATCTAGGCCCTCCTTGGTTATGTTGAAGTCAAATAAAATTGTAGTAAAAGGAAAGAAATATCCTTTCTTCTATCCTTTCAAGTGACCCTTGTCTACTTCATCCAGCTACCACATAATTACTAAATATGCCAATCTCTTAAGAAGATACTTTGGCAAGATGTGTGGACCCATAGGGAATCCATATATCTTGGTTGTGGTTGTGTTTGAGTGGAGATATCAATCTACCCAATTATGGTTCACACCTAACTTAGGGATTATATTTTGGCTTTAGGACATCCAAAATTTCCTTGTGCACTCTCTCCTCTTCTCCATCCACAAACCCAAATCTCTTACAATGAAATGGTATTCAAAGATTACATAACTAGACTTCTCACAATTCATATCCCAAATATATGTCCAATATTGGATAGGGAGAGGCTTTCCACTATCATCAACCATCCTAACCTACATGGCTTTTTCCCATTTGGATTTTCCCTGATACAAGAACATGTGGCACAATAGGGAGTACCACCTGAAGTTCACCATTTTGGTATTTTCCTTAATCTCTACTAATTTCTTGTGGATTCAATTTGAAATATATGAGGAAAAATCAAACTCATTGTTCACCAGATGGTTTTGAATATATGCTACCATGTACATCAATGTAATCTTAGTTTTAGCATCACCTCCTAGGAATAAACATAAGGAGTGATATGTCTTAATGAAGTAATCTTTAAATTGATCAATGTTGAAGGGTTGAAATTCATTTTGGGGAATTCTTACTGAATTCCTATCAAATCCCTTCAATCTATGCCTAGGTAGCCAAAGGAACCTATAACTATGCTTATATTGTTGATACTTCTATTTGAATAGATAAAAGTCCACATGATTTTTTATAGCTAGGTTAAAGGAAAAAAAAATAGAAGTGGACACCTTTTTTACTTGTACCAACACTCCACTATTAGCAACTATAATCACTCTATCATTTTTATTGTAATTATTGGCTACACACCAAATGAAATTTACTTTGATAAAAACATTACTCACCATCAATTTCCCTAGGTCATATATCCAAACATTTGAAATGGGGACATGGGAAGCTATTTTGTTGTAGCAATTACTGAACAAACTCCATATAGTAACAAGGATATTAGCATCTCTACATTATTTACCATTATCAGTCATGCTATTTGAAAAAATACAAGTCACTTGGGAACATACTTATTTCCTTGATGACCCTAGTAACTGAACCATTAGGTCCTCATCAAAGGGCCTCTTTAATCATGAATATTGGCTTTCAGATTGACTCATTTTGACAAATTTTATTTGACCTAGGGCTTGTGAATTAAACTAGGGCTTGATATATTGAATAATCTTAAACAATTTCCTTGCTTGTAATTACACAATTATGTAAACCCTAACCTTTAGAATTTCAAATTTTATGAATTAGAGCTCGAGAAGGTGAACTTACTTTTTTATTGCTCTAAAACCCTAGTTTTCCATTGAAGTTGTAGAAAGATCATAATTTTCTCTCAAACCTTTGTAGGATGTAAAATAATTCCTCTTGGTGATTGAAAGGAAATATTAATGGAGAAAATCCTTCAAAAGACCAAGTTACAAATATTCATTTCTATCATTACTTCTCATTCACACAAACCATAAGCATTATACTATCCATTTCTCAATTTTGAATACAAACCATTGATCTTTAGAAAAGTGAGCAAGATCAATGGTTCTTAATAACCTTGAACAAGTTTGAAAATTGTTGATTGAAAGTTGACATGATTTGAAAAGTCAAAAAAATGAGAGCACTCCATGTCATTTGCATGAGCCCATAAAATAAAGAACTTTTGAAAAGGTTATATGCATTAGCCATTGTGGCATTGACAAGGCCACATGTCACTTTTCTATGAGTCTACAACTTGAATTGGAGCCCATCTCATTAGAACTGTGGATGTGCAAAATCAATAGAAAATAGGCCACACATCATGTTTCTGCTAGTTTGTAACCAACACCTAGGCCCACTTCATCAAACTCGTGGATGCATAAAATCAAATAGAATTCCACCATATGTCACCCTTTTACAATTTCACAACTCCCATTTACTTCTATGACTAAGAGCCCATGGAAGTGTGGAAACTAAGAGAAACTAGCCACATGTTGAAGAGTGGGCCTACAAAAAGGTAATATGTGTGGAGCATTAAGTCATTTAATTTTACACATGCAAAAATGGTTAGAAATGGTTGTAAGGATAGAAGGGGTTGTAACATAACAAATAAAAGAGGGGTTTAATAGTACTTAATATACTAGGAACCTAGCCAACAATACAACATGAAATTATAAATAAAGTGCAAGGGCTTGGCCAGGGCTTAGGGTTTTTGCATAACCCTAATGCATTTTTCCTTGTACCCTTACAAATATGATAACGCTTTGCAATTTTGAGAGACTATGAATGAGAAAAGAGCCAAAATATTGGATTTTTTTTTCCACTCACAATGATAATGAACATAAAACATGAAACAATCTTACTTGATGCATTGCTAACATGAATCTTGACTGATGAAAGTGTTGTCAAATAATGCTTATTCTACTCTTGAATATTCTTGACTGTTTTTTAGGATGTTTAATTGGAATTCAAATAGCCTAGGTGTTCAAATGGTGAAAAAGACATATTTATATGAATTTCTTCATTTCCCACAATAATTATTTTGAAAAGCTCACAAATGAATTTAAAAGTTTAAATATACATGTCAACAATAAAATATAAAAAATTAGGTCAAGGGTGAGGGAACCCCTAGAATAGACCTATTTTAGAATTTAAGTTGTATTTAAATAAATAAATAATTTTAATTCCTAATTTTATCTTGATTTTCTAAAAATGTTAATAAAATATGAAATTAATGAGCACAATCAGGCCCAGGCACTTAATGGGGAGAACAACATAGTGTGAAATTGTTAGGGTTGACAATTTATGATGCTACAATCATGATACCTTGGGGCATGGGAAAATATACCCCTTTTCCTTGAAACCTAATTTTAAATTCCTAATGTACTCCCAAAGTATGGGTCAAGACAAGAGTATGGGTCAAGACAAGACTTTCCTTTTTGAAAATCCTTCTAAAGTATATGGTAGTACCTATTAGAGTTGATTTATGTACTCCCACAACTCCAAGAATCACCTACAATGATAAACCTATCACACTATGAAGAAATAAGCAATATATTATTGCTCAACAACTCATATATGATAATACATCAAATATGCATTATGTGAACAATTTCCACATTGAATATGCTTTTGTAGAGAATGAATAACAATTACAATGAATCAATCCTTATGAAAAGGATGAAAGCTAACCCTAGATTAGGGTTAGATTAGAACATGACAAGTGTCCTCATAGAAATGAATGAGACATCATGTTCTAATATTAGAAGCTTTAATCATGCAAAAAAAACTAATTAATAAAAGCTAATAATAAAATAAAAGCACTCCTAAGTTTAGCTTAAGTGTAATAAAGCATAAAGTGACCCAATTAATTAATGATAAATTAATTAATTAGGTGATGAATTTATTACTCTAACAACCTCCCTTAAGATGAACTAGAGAGAAACTAAACTATGATAAATAAATACATGAATGGATGCATGAATGGGTCCCGCCCTAATGGATGATGACGTACCCATGTACAACATACTAATGTCTCACAAAAGGAGAAAGTGAGAAAACCACATGGGAATAAAACTCCCCACCAAAAGAGAAAATAAAATATTGTAATGCACTAATAGAAGATGGATATAAGGTGGATTACATGATATCCCCCAAAGACAACTTCTATCACATAAGTACATATACAATAGTCTCCATAAGAGAGATAGAAATAGACTAGAAGGCCCCCCACAATGAAGAAAATCATGTCACAATGGTGGGTGCCTAATGTAGAATCTAGAAGGAGATCCTAAAGCAACAAATAAAATTCCCCCCCTTGGGAAGAAATGGATCTAAAGGACAATGACGAAAAAACCCTATGAAGATTGATGAACCGATATGTCTCAAGATGTGTGCCATGATAGGATGCTGAAGAATCTCTACGTCTGAACTAAAACAAATGATGCCAAATCCAAACTGATGTGAAGACTCTTGAAATACAACCTTTGAATGCACTGATAATGGTGGGCGTACAGTGATAATATTATTGTCAATATAGAGGAGATGTATTTCCTCAATATAATCCTCAAGATCTGCAGTGTGAGACTCAACAAATAATGATGTGTTTGCAAGATAAGAATCCCATGATGTAGCAAAAAATGAATGACCAAGATGGTCATGATGCTGAGATGAATCCATAGGGGCCACTGTGGCGATATTGATGTCATCAAGAAAAATGCATGATGCATGTGTAATCTCAATCTGAAGAGTAGGAACTAGGAGACAAGCCTCTAATCCATCAGAACGTGCAAGGCCTGCTAGATACTCTAGGTCCTCTAATGTCGCATCATGAATGGGTATACAATCTGTAGTAGCCATGGGTAAGAGACAATATGAAGTAGGATCCTCTGGGTATGGAGAGAGATTGGTGTCTCCATGGATCTCCCAAAGATGAGTCCAAAGTGTGTGGGGACAATCAATGTATGATACAACACATATAGTGTCAAAATTGACACTAGAACATATAAGTCCTACTAAATGATCTCTAATTATATCCCAAGCTATTTTTCTCCTTAGTGTATTTGGTTCAGGTATGAGGTCATATAAATGAGGAAAAATATTAAGCCACCTACAATGTGTAAGTATGCCCTTTGCCCATGACCCATAATTATCCTATTCCAGGATTACAACTAAAGGGTGAGTAGAAAACCCATGATTACTCTTCAAATGAACAAATATGAGAAAACCGACTTTATTGCATGTAGATCAAATGAAATAGAGATAAATTATGTATAAATGAGGTTCCCAAGTGACAAAATTTCCAAGTAATTACACAAACTACACCACTGAATCATGCTCGGAACCAACTTTCTGACGACATTTTGTTTTTGAAAAACAGAGTTCGTATGCAAAAGTTATGGCCAAAATACCAAAATTGCTCCAAAAGGGTTTGGGGAAAAGCTTGGTAGTTAGACTAACCACTACGGTTTACTGATGGCTGTGCCCATTAATGCTTTTTAAAAATCAATAAATCTCGGATTGTGTGTCGTACTAAGCCGTACGACCTAGAAATGATTTCTTTTTACCTCTCGGAATCACTGTGTTCGATTTCAACGATTTGATAGTCAATTTTAGGGTTTTTGGGTGCTTTAAACGTGATGGTGAGGTCTATTTGGGCTCAAAACACTCCAAAATCATAGGTATGCTTTAGATCTGGAAACCCTCATAAACTTCAAACCTTCACAGATCTGACAAACAAAGGCCTTTTTTGATGAAACGAAAGGAAAACCTGACTACTTCGACTGCTCTAAATTCAATGGAATGCTCAAAATTTGACTATGGACCACAGAGACTAATGCACGAGTTGATTTCTTTGAAAAAAGCGGACAAGGCAGCTACAAATCTGGTTCTTTGATACCATGTTAGAGTAGATGTATGTACTCCCACAACTCCAAGAATCACCTACAAAGATAAACCTATCACACTATGAATAAATAAGTAAGATATTATTGCTCAACAACTCAGATATGATAATACATCAAATATGCATTATTTGAACAACTATCACATTGAATATGCTGCCAAGGAGAATGAATAACAATTACAATGAACCAATCCTTATGAAAGGGATGAAAGCTAACCCTAGATTAGGGTTAGATTAGAACATGACAAGTTTCCTCATAGGAATGAATGAGATAAAATGTTCTAATATTAGAATCTTTAATCATGCAAAAAAAAGTAATTAATAAAAACTAATAATAAAATAAAAGCACTCCCAAGTTTAGCTTAAGTGTAATAAAGCATAAAGTGACCCAATTAATTAATTAGGTGATGAATTTATTAATCTAACAGTACCCCATCTAATGCTACCCCTCCACTGATTCCCATATCAAATCTCTTCCCTTGATTTCCCCATGCTCTTGGAGCCACCATCCTCAAACAATACCCTTGTGCCACTTGTCAATCTCTCAATTCTTGATAACTCTCAAGCATTGTGAGCCCTTTATCTTCTGATTCCATCTCAAACCTCCATCCAATCCTCCCAATTTATTTAAATTAGAGCTCATCTTATCCATTTTAAAAATACACTTGAATGCAATATTATGCTATTAAAATTCGAGCACATGTTCTTTGTCAAATTGGGCTAAAACAATCTTTGAGTGCAACTAGGAGATTATCAAAGTTAATACTTTGATATATTATTCATGTTTAATCTTTTAAATTTTCCTAATTTGAGGTTTGAGTATGTGTAGGATCATCATGGAAAAAATAGGCTCTTAAGTGGCAAAAAATTCAGAAAAATCCGAGTTAGGCAACTTGACATAAAAATTTGAATAAGTTATCTATATTATTTCAAAAATATTTAAGAATAGAATTTGTAGAAAATTGAATGTAGTTTCTAAATTACTAGGTTTATTTACAAAAAAATAAAATCTATTTGGTGAAAATTTGAAATTTCAATACAATAGTACTTAAATTTCAGGGAAAAAACAAGAAGTAGGTGTCCGCCTGACCACCCTAACCACATTAAAATGATAATATTTTTTTATAATATTTTAGATATAAGGAGAGGACTCATGTCTCGATGTGATGCATATTTTTTTGTAATTTGTTTCCAAGTAAATAATCAATTATAATTTTTTTATGACAAATTTAAAAAAATATAAAGACTCATATGTCTAACCACCTTAACTTGGTCAAAACTTCATGAAATTCATTTTTTAATTTTTTAATCTTATAGTATGTGAAGCATAGAATGTGATGCATGTTTTGGATTCAAAATTATGATACCATTTGAAAGCTATAGATGTTTTTCAATCAGCCTAAAAATTAGGACTTTAGTCGTAATTCAATAGAAAATGAACAATAATAATTTATTAAATTCAAAGTAAAGAATAATTTATATTGGTGGAAATCTGAGAATCTCCTTTAAAAACCCTTTTCGTTTCATCAATTTTGGGTTAAAAAAAGGTCGTCAGCCACATACCCATCATATTGCCACTTTTTGGCCCATCATGATCCTGCACATACTTGTTTTTATGTCATTATGATTGTTCAATTTAGTTTATTTTGGGTTGTTCGATTGTGTCACAATTTATTGCACACAAATTTCTTTAGTTACTTACTTGAATCACCTTATTTTTTTTGCTAGATTGTTTCCACCCTTGCTTGTCTCTTCTTCCTTCTTTCCTTTATCTTGATATCCTATCCTTCTATTTATTATTTTATATGATATTTATGTCACTTGTCACTTCCTCCTACCTTTTTCTATTTCCTATTTCTCCTCTTGTCTTCATGCTCATGCTTTTTATTATACTCCAACTTCTAAGATTTAATGGAAGATAATAATTCATATTTAATCACTATTACATATTGCTAATAAAACTATCTTCAATTAGTTTGGTGTGATATAATAATGCTTTTTCACTTCCTAATTGTTTCACTTTCTCTTATGTTCCATTTCTCCTTTAAATCTTCTTACACTTGTGCTCTTTGGTCTCTTAGTTTCTATCCCCTAAGGGAATCTACTTATTTTTTTTTCTTGAAGTCATCTACATTGAATTTTCCATATTTTCTTGGTTTATTTCCTTATCATTTGCACATATTTTCCTCTACCTATATAGTATATGGTCACATATGTTTTTTAAATTTCCTATCACTGCCGTTGGGGGAATTGTATCCTATTTCCTTCCCCTAATTATTTATAACATATTTGTCTATCTATCATCCTCTTTTTTATCTCTTCGTATTTCTTATTCCACTTTATCACTACCATTTTTCCCATTCCTCTTACCATTATTCATTTATATTATTCTTCTCCCTATTATGAGAATGAAATATATTTTTTCATCCTTCTAATACTCTCACAATGACATAATTTGATCACTTAACATTTCTTTCACTTGAGGGAAAGACCTTGGGGGCCCCTCTTCTACTACTCTCTTTTCACTTCTACCATGTTAATTTTTTTTCTCTTAAGCACCATAAACCTAGATATCCCCCCCTTTCATCATCCTCACAAGATTTATACTTTTTTACTTGAGGGAATGTCCTACTTATTCCACTTCTGCTTATATTTCTCTTAAAGGAATGATCTAGATTTTCCCTTCCTTGTTCATCACTTTCATCTTCTCTCCTAATCAAATCCTTAAACATCTTTATTTTCGCCCATTTATCCCTTTCCTTAAATTTACTGGATCAATGTGATATGTATATGTGTGTATATGTGTGTATATGTATGTATATATATATATATACACATATATTTCTAGTCAATTTAGGGGGGGCATTATCCTATTTCAATCCCTATTAATACTTTTTACTTACTTTTAACCATGACAATGATGACTATCCTATTGAATTTAGGCCTCATTTTCTCTCTTTATCCAATAATTTGGTTACTGTATAACCATTGACAACATCAACAATTTTACCTTATTTTTTTATTTTTTAGGGTGGAAAGCTCAAAGCCAAGATTGGAAACCTTAAAGTCATTTAAATACCATTTTATCATTTACTTGTATACATTTTCATTAGTTATCATTATTAAATCACTATTACCATTAGCTTGGCCTAGTTCTATTCGTAAGTAGATAAATTATATCCCTTTTCCTTATGACCATTCACCATGTTTTTATTATCTATGTTTCAAATTTATTATTTCTATGATTCTTATTTCCTATTTCCATGTACCTACTTTCTAATTTTTATTTACCTTTAGTAAGGTTCTTTTCATATATATTCATTGTGGGTCTTAGCTAAATTATTTCTTTCCTTTCTTATTATATAGAGTGGATCTCCATAGATCCTTCCCCAAAACACAGTGGTTAAAATTTTGGGTTATTTTTAGCAATTTTCATATACATTTTATGATATGGAAAATACATAAGTTTTTATAATAAATGATTAGATTGTGTCATATTCAATATGTTCAACTTGTTTTCCCTAATTAGCTTAATTTCATTTCTATATAATCTATAATTTCCCTATCAATGATAAATTTAAGAACCCCCTAAAAAAGATATAAAATCCTAGTGAATCTTTCATGTTTTTGAAAAAAATATTAATTTCTATTGGTAATCTTTCCTTTCTTTGAAAAAAAATTATTGATGCTTTTTTTAAAAATCACTCAAAATTTGTACAAAATCTTAGTGAAGCTTAACAAAAAATAGGCAAATATATTAATTTAAACGGCGAACTGTTTCTCTAAAAATAATTAATTTTTCTTTCAAAAAGTAAGGGTCTTAGGGTGGTAGTGATTAACTAGTTTAAGGTGTAGTTTTGGTGTCTATAATGCTTTAATTGCTTAATATTTTAAATCAAACATTGAATATTTTAAATTGGCTCTAAATTATTTTTTATCATTGTTGATTTTATTTATAATATACTAGTTTGGATTCTATTTCATGGGCCAAAATTCCTCCGTAAAGCTCTAATTCCCATGACTCGGCCAAAACACAATTTCAGGCCCCATGGGCATTGGAGCTCTATGGGTACATTTTGGCCCACATAATTTAACCCAAACTATTAGATTATAAATCTTTGATGAACCAAATGCAATTTTGGGCCCTATGGGCATTGGAGCTATGCGAGTACATTTTGACCAACAAAATTTAACCTCATCCATTAGATTATGAATCTTCAATGATCCAAATATAATTTTAGGCTTGATGGGCATTAGAGCTCTATAGGGTATTGTTAACACTTTGTGCCACAATTTGTTTCCCTCTACTAATAAACAATTTGAAAGATTTTTGTGGGTATTTGGGTTAGTTGCACTTTTGTTTTATGGTTTTCCTTCTCTTACCTTAGTCATTTACCCAAATAAAAAATATATCAAATTTGGCTAAGTGTTCAGGTTTCCTAAGCTTTACATCTCGTACAATTCCCAAATGGGTATCCTAGCTAAAATTTGATGGATTTTGAATCAAAATCAACCAAGTTATGGATTTGCAATTTTTTTCCATCTTTCCAAAGTGTAGTTTGGTAATGTTTTCTTGCAAACTACAGTTAGCTTGGTTTTCACCACATAGAATAAAATTATAAAAATAGCTAAGTATGAATTTTGTGGGTGGATGTTGGGCAATTTCCCACATAGGCCTAATGGAGGTCAATGTCCCACAAGCTGAAGGTTTGTGGGGATTTCATGACCAGCTGGTTTTGTGGGTATTTTCATGTGAACTGGATATGTTCCTACATGTTTCAATAATGATGTATTTTATACAAGAGACCAATAATGGAAAATGTTCCACATTTACGAGAATCTAATGGTCATATGGATTTGTAGACAATTTCAAGCGACCTAGTTTATTCTTAAAAAGTGAAGTTTGATAGTGGGTTAGTTTCACGAATGGAACCAATGGAGCATTTTGGCTTGCATGATCCCAATAAAGGACAATAAATTAAGGTGTATTTTCCATGTAGGAAAAGCTACCTGAACCTTTCCAAAACCAAGTGGTACATTTTAGATGAAGTCTCCAAGCCTAAAAAATATCGATAGATTATAATGTTCCGTATATTCCAATTTCAACCATTTCCCCATAGAACAACATATCTAGTTGAAGATCTAGTTTCTACAAAGATATTAGAATGCAAAGATAACATCCAAGATATTCCATTAATGTTGCAATGATTCTTTCAGCTACCTAAACTCAAGACATGGAGCTATAGAAGTAATTTTAATGCACTTCCAAAAATTCCAAAGGGAAAAGCAATTCCATGCTTCAGTTATTGATTCATAGAAAACCTTTTCATCAGTTAGCAATTCCTAGATGCGATTTGTAATGGATTTTGTAAGGGTCTCTGAACTTATCTCATTAAATTCATCAATACAATAAAAGCATTCAGAATGTTCTCTATGACTACAATCATATTTATTCTACAAATATGTCAGGTTGGCAAGCATCAACTAGGGTTTCCCTCTTGCTATTTTTTCTCTTTCTCTCTCTTCTATAGATATATCAGGTTGGTAGGAATTGGATAGGGTTTCTCTCTTCATTCTCTAGCAGGCTTATGCATTTTTCATTTTTGCAACTATATTTCAATTCAAGTCTAAGATTTAATAAAAATATCTTATTACCTATTCTCCCTCTCATTGGCATGTTTTATGATCTGATGTCTTCATGAGTGAATGATTACTTATTGTTTCTACATATTTATGTTGTGTAGAATTCGGTTACAAGAACTAACTATGGATTTATTCCCTTCTAGTGTTTATTAACCCTTACCTTCAAATCTGTTGTAAGATTCTTTGAATCAAAGATCTATGTAAGATTTTGCAATATTTATTGCTTCTCTATGCTATGTAGATCAAGGAATAAACTACTCTAAATAGTGGTGCACAATAGCTCTCCATTTCAATATTCCTCCTTCCCCTTTTTTATAAAAAAAACAATAGAATAGAATTAACTTTTAGGTTTAATCAAGTCTTTGAATTGAGTCAACACTTTTTACCTATTTTAGAGAGGGAACCTATCCTTAATTAAGAGTTTTGGCTTCATTCAACAAGGTCCTACATATTGAATTAATTCCCTTGTTTTCATTGAGCAATTGAATTCATTCATTCAATAGAGGGTGCAGTTCATATTGAAAACATGTACATTTCAACCCATTGAATACAACCCCATCCATTAGATTATAAATAAAATTAATGGTGCTGATTTAAAACTGGAAATATGACCCTAAAGTAACCAATGATTATATAATATTATGTGTGAATTAATTTTATTTTCTATTATAACATAAAATTTAGGCGAATATGATATAATTAGGTATCAAATAGTGTGGAAATTTTTTAATTTAAATTTTTTGTAAAATAAATGTTCTAGCAATTTAACTAGGACTAAAATTAAATTTAATAAAAATAGGCGATTCAATTTATCTAAAAACTTGTATTATTATCCAAATTTTGAATCCCAAATTTCAAATCTTAACCAATTTATGAATATTCACCACTGAAAACTCATTGTTTTTATTTCATCTATATGTGTTTCTATTTCCTCTAAATGTGTTGTAAGTGATTTCTCTTATTAGCATAAAATAACTACCTTTTATGGATTCTTTTAGAAATAGGTTCACATGCTTGGATGAAGATCCAAAACTATGTTAAAGGTCAATTTATCTCCAATGGTAATTGTATCCTCTATATATGATTATTATCTATGTACCTTTTGTAATCTTACTTTGTTATAGTTCTTCTCCTAGAGCATCATAAGATTTCTAAACTAGGGGAAAAATGTAATAACAAATTTTTTTATACTTTGTAGTTATTTTTATTGTGTTTTGCACCTATTTTTCTTTGTTTTCTATTTTCAATATTTTGACTCTATTTTGGTCCTTTTCCTATCCTGGTCTATCTCTATCCTTTTCTCATGAGACTCTTACCATTTTCCATACCCAACATTCATTTCTCTTCCATTTCTCTTCTGATTTATTGAATACTCTCTCTCTCTCTCTCCCTCTCCCTCTTTTATCCATTCTTCTATTCATCAAAATAACTTCTTCTCACTTGATCAAATTATTAAATACTATAAGTATTCTTCTCATGTGTACCTAACCATTCTATTTTCCTCCTCAAATATTGCATCTATGACTCATCATAACTTAAAAGCACCACCCTTAGAAGGACCCCTCCTTAGTGTTTCCTAAAAAAATTGAACTCCTTGGGCTTATGGACACCATAGTCATGGTGGGAGTAAGAGACGTTGGCCTATATTTTCCACTCTATTACCTTCAAAATTAATGTCTAGGTTCATTAAATGTGATTGGTTTGGTCTTAGTAATTTTTATTTCCCAATTCCTACTAAAAATACATAAGTATGAGCTCTCTCTCTCTCACTCACAAACATTTTAACACATGAATTTCCAAATTGCTTTCCAATATTATTAGTCTCAAAATACAAAATTTAGAAAATTTAGAAGAAAAGGTGGATGAGATCACAATTGCAATCTTGTCCATAGGATAAAATTGTTGTATGATATAGTATAGGGTAGGGAATTTTTTATGAAGCATAGTAGATATATGCTTTGAGTAGAGTATTAAGGCATAAAAAAGTGTTAGAATAGGCTTTAGGTTAGTGTATGCACTAAAAAGGCCCCAAAAGGTGTTAGAAACATGTATTGAATTCAAAAACATAAAGTAACATAAAAAAAGGGGAGAGTGTAAAGGTATGGTATATTGTTGCAAGGGATTTTAAAATTCCAATATTTACTAGTTTTTGGTCAAACTTGGTAGCTCTTGTAGCCAAGACTAGATAGTTATTGTAGCTAGAACTAGGTGATCATTGTTACTCAAGAAACATGTTGAGTGTCACATGGGTAGTTGGTTTATACTTTAGAGAAACAATAATTATGCGCATTGGCTCAATTTTGTTGGGATTAGGGTGTCTCAACCTTAGAGTACTAGCATTTATTTTATTTTGTAATGTATTTATTTATTTCATAATGTTTATTAGCCTACCTAAATTGTTGTCACATTATGGGACTTGTTGGTGATATGGCATCCTACATGGTATGTGACATGTGAAATTTTTAAGCTAAATTAGTGGAGGTAGGCATCCACTTTGGATGACCTTAATTTGTGCCTAAATCGGTGGCATTTGTCATAAGTTACTATGTAATAGACTATGACAACTTTCTATGTTAGATTATGACTGATTATGACGGTGGAAGAGTCAAGAATGACAGATTGCCAGTTAACTATGATAAGTGAGACCTATGTGATGAGGTGACCTACACATGCAAGGTATTTATATGCATGCAGGCTCATTGCATGTGCAATGGTGGCTAATTTTATGGGATAGGTGTTGATTTTGGAAAGATTGCATAAATCATGGGTTTTGACTATGACATGTCATAATAAACTCAAGATCACACATTGGGCATGTATTTTGGTTATGGAAATTTCTGGGTTCCTTGTTTCATGTTGAGAGGTTATAAATACTTGCAGACTTAGTGCATTTGTATGGTGACAGGTTTGAAGAAGCTTACATGTCATTATGTTGCCGAAAATCTGCTAGATTCTTGTTGTATTGTGAAGACTCCTGAGAATTACTCTAAGAATGTATTGTAACTATTATAATGTTGTTGATAATACATTTGAGATGTGTTATTTGGAGAGTGGGTTTTCCTCGAAAGGTTTTCCCATGTAAATATTGTGTTATGGTTTGCATTGTTCTTTATGTTGTTTAAGTTTTTGAATGTGCATCTTTTGAATCTATAACTGTAAAGGTGTTTAAAGGAATTTTTTTGCAACTCTCCCCTACTAGGATTAGTGTAGGAAGTTGCTTCCGTATACCCGACTTCCTTTTAGTTGGTATAAGACCCTGAGAGCTTTGATTGTGTTGTTGGGTTTGAAGGTTTTTTTGAGATGATCTTTATTTTAGTGGGAGTTTTATAGAAGGGTATTTCGTGACCCTGTTTTAGGAAACATATGGAAAGCACATCCAAGAGAATCAAGATGGAGAATTTTAACAGTGAAAAGTTTTAACAGTGGAAAATGAAAATGGAGGATATGCTCGTAGAAAAAGATTTGTGGGTTGCAATAGCCAGAACTAAACCAACGGCAACAACCTAGGTAGATTGGGATCTTATGGATAGGAAAGCCAAGGCTTTGATCAAACTCTATTTGGCTAATTTCGTCCTCCTAAACATCCATGAAGAGAAAACTTCAAAAGACCTTTGGAATAAACTTGGAGATGTTTATCAAGCTAAATCCATAGTAAACAAGTTGTTCTTGAGAAATAAACTATACTCTTTGAAGATGGAAAATGGAGGATCCATAGCAAATCATTTGAATGCATTCAACATGTTGATAGCTCAATTGGGTAAGTTTGGAGATAAGATTGACAAGAAGGATCATTGCATGCTCCTATTGTGTTCATTCTCGAATTTGTGTGACCACATAGTAATGGTTATTGGAAGAAGAACCACCAATCTTAAGGTGGATGAGGTGGTGTCTTCACTGTTATCTGAAGAGATATAGAGAAAATATGTTGAGATGACTAAGGAGGCCCTTGTTGTTCATTGTAGATTGAAGGAGAAACGAAAGAAGAAGGTCAAGAAATCAAAGTAAAAATATTCAAGGAGATCTAAGTCTCCCAGAAAGTCCAAGGTGAAGTGTTGGAACTGCGATAAAACTAGTCATATTAGAAAAGAGTGCAAGGAAGAGAAGAAGAAGAAAGGCAAGAATAATTTCTCCGATTATAACTCTAAAAATCCTCTTAGGATGACATAATTTCAGTTTTCACAGCCTTGGTAACCCATGCATCGGAAGATGTGTGGTTGATAGACTCGGGTGCTTCTTTCCACATGACCTCTCACAGAGGTTGGTTTTCAAAGTATGAAGAATATGATGGTGGGAAGGTGTATATAGGTGATGAGTCTCACCTAAATATTGTTGGTCATGGAAGAGTCAAAATCAGATTCCCTGATGGAAGAGTGAAGGGGATAGATGTTGTTTTTCATTTCTCGGGTTTGGCATGAAACCTGCTTTTTGTGAGTAAGTTGAATGATGCAAGAGTGCAAGTTGTTTTCTCTGGCGGAGGATGTAAGATGATGATGGTAGAGTAATTGGTTATTTACTTGATTAATTAAAAAATATTTTTTTAATTAATTAAAGTTCCCTTTTATCTCTTTTACACTTAAGCTAACATTAGGTGCATAATAATTAATAATTTTATTAATTATTAATGTGCAAGCCTAGGGTTTTCCTTTTTAGGGTTTTTTGACCTATATGTGGTTGAAATCTTTTCTTTTGTATTATTATTCTCCTACACATTGGTGAATACAGAGCTCCACATCTTTGAGCATTTTTACTATTTTCTTTGTTGCTTCTCTTTGCTTCTCTTTGTAACAGGTATTCTTAGCTTGCAGAGATCACTGGGCTCCTATGAAGTTGCATTTTCTCAACTTCTACATGGTATCAGAGCTTCACATCTGCAACTACTTGTTCTTATTTTTAGAATTTTTGCATTGGAAGCAGGTTTGGGGTTCCATGGTGATTTTTGGTGGATCCAACATACTTTAGTTTTTGGGTTCACTTTGGGCCCAAACGAACCTTGTCGTTGGATTCACAACATCCAAAAACCCCTAAATCTACTGTTCAGTCGTCAATTTTGGCTACAGTTGATCAGGGAGGCAAATTTTTTTTGCCCAAAGGCTGTGTGGCCCCAGGGCATGCTTTCCACAAAAAAAATAAATTAAAAAAAAAGTTTTTTTTTGTTTTTTCAGCACTGCCCGTTCACATAGGCTGCACCACCAATGAGCCGCCCAACAGCCACCGCCGCGAGCGTCATCCGCCAGCTGCGGCTAAGCAACCACTATTGTGTCGCCTATTAGCTATGTTTCCCACGCGCCGCCTGCGCTCAGCCCGTCCACCGCCAGTCTCCGGAGCACCACCAGAGAGCTACCAGGCCCCTCCAACATTTTTTCTTTTGAATCACTCACTCAAATGGGCATATCTCAGGTGTTTTAGCTTGGATTTTTGAATGAAAATAAGCATTGGAAAGCTGATTCCAGCACCGATCTGATGGTCCAGGACTTTTTTCAAAATTTTCCAGCTTGGTTATATTTTTTTCTAGTCAAAGTGGGGTCTTTTTTCTACACTTCCGGGGCCATAGAAGGTGCAAACGAACTTCATTTTTCAAAAATGAATAGGTGTTGGAAAGCTCTCAGCATGATCTATTCAAATATGTGATATTTTTTTTCTTTTGAATTGCTTCTTCTTTCTCACTTTGTACTAGGGTTTGGGTTTATCTCTTGTGGGGGGTGGTTTTTTCTCGCTTTCTATCATTTATATCAGAAAACCAGAACAAAAAAACTCTCAAAACAACAAAACCCTTCTGCATCTTCTATCTATTCTGAAAGATCACATAATAATAAAAAACACAAGTAGGTACAGGTGTAGGGTTTCATGATAGACTCCTCAGTTGAGTTACTCACATCACACAACTATGACACTTGGAAGTCTTGCATGATGATGCTTCTCACATGACGAGGGTTGTGGTCTTGTTTAGATGAGGTTAAGCCTCAGTTGCAACATCCTTTTGAGATTATTTAGCATAGGAACAAGATGGATGAAGCTATGGGTTTGCTATCCATGCATGTTTCAGATAGTCTTTTGTTTCACCTTGATTCTTTGCTCACTCCTCGGGCCATGTGGTTGAAGTTTGAGACACTTTTTGGGACCATTAATGAGTTTTGAGCATTACAGATTGAGGCAGAGCTGACTTCACTATTACCTAAATCATTCCCACTATTGAGGACTTTTTGAACAAGTTCAAAACTATCTGCACTTTTTTACAGGGTTGTGGAAACAATAAGTCAGACACAAAGTGCATTTACTTGATCCTTTCGAAGCTTCATGGTCCATTTTAGATATTTTCTTCTTCCTTCTATTCCACCATGGATGGCCTAGGTAATTATTTTACCATGCCTACCTTTGATGTGTTTTGTGAGCGTTTGTCTCATGAGTAGTCACACCTTTCTCAGATAGATATGCTGTCAGGATCAAAGAATAAAACATTGGTTGCTCAGTCATCTAAGGAGAAACAAGATTAGAAATCGAAGCCCAAGAAAGATTTTGTAGGCAGTGAGCATTCCTCCAAACCACCTCCTAAGTCTGATTCTAATCCACCACTTAATGCAAAATAAGGGAAATCTTCAAAGTCTGGTGAGTGATCCTCCAAGACTAAGTAGAAATCAGGAGACACTTGCAACTTTTGTGGCAAGGAAGGATATCAAGTTTCCAGGTGTTGGAAATGATTAGAGGCTTTAGAGGAAGCCATGCAGTAGCATCACATCTCCTCACCTCATTCATCTTCTCCTTCCATAGGGAAAGGCTATGCTCTCACTACTCGAGCATCGACCTATGGGTCCACTTGAATTTTAGATTCTGGTGCTTCTCACCATATGACTCACACTCAACCGTTGGTCACTTCTCTTGCCTCTTGTGGTACTTCACAGATTGTAGTGGGTGACTCTACACAAATTTTAGTCTTGGGTTCAGGTTTTGTCTCTTTGGATGGGGGCACTCTACAAGATGTATTGGTTGTCCCTGACATCTCGACAAACCTCCTGTCATTTATCAGATTTGCCATTCTAGCTCTGGTAAGATAGTTGAGTTCTCACCACATGATGTGGTTATTCGGGACTTCCATGACTCTGATCTGGTTGTGGCTACTGGGAGTGTTGATACTGCATCTCGTCTTTACAGATTTGATGGATTTGAGCGTTCTGAGGGTATAGGTTCATCTCTTATAGCACATGCAGATTCAGTGAGTAAGATTTGGCATGAGCATTTGGGCCATGTCAATTACAGATATTTTCAACAGATGAGTACATAGGCACTTGTTCTTGGTCTTCCATAGATTTCCTGCACAGACGATGTTTGTCATGGTTGCATGCTTGGCAAGCATCACAGGGATCCCTTTCTGAAGGGAAGAGCCACTCGTGCTTTGGCACCCTTGGAGTTGATTCATAGTGACCTCATGTCATTTCCCACTCCTTTTTCTGGGGCCAAGTATGTACTCACATTCATTGATGACTTCTCTAGACACACATGGGTGTACTTTCTTAAGTAGAATTCTGATGTCTTTGATTCGTTTCGAATCTTCAAGAAATTTGTAGAGAAGTAGTCTGGCCTTTCTATTTGGCAGATACATATAGATAATGGGGGGGAGTATGTGAATCAAGCTTTCAAATATTTTTGCACTGAGCATGGTTTGTAACATCAGTTTACTATTCCCTACACCCCTCAACAGAATGGTGTCGTTGAGAGAAAAAACAAGACTTTACGGGAGATGGAAAATTGTATGATTATTTCCAGCTCCATGGATTCTTCTTTTTGGGCTGAGGCAATTAATTGTGCCAACTATATTCAAAATCAAATGCCTCACAAGGTGATTCAACATATGACTCCTGAGGAGGCTTGGTCTCATGACAAGCCTGATGTTTCATCATTTCAAGTATTTGGTAGTGAGGCATGGGCATTTATTCCTAATGCTCAGAGGAGAGCCATGGAGCGGAAGAGTTGACCCCTCATTTTTTTCGGCTACTGTGAGGATGTTAAGGTGTACAGGTTGTTTGATCATAATTCTAGAGAGGTCCTATTTCGATGGGATGTCCAGGTTGATGAGTGCCTTCCCATAGTGGATACCCTATCTCCAGTGTCTACTTCACTACCTACTCCTCCCACTGTAGCTCTTCAAAATCATGTTGAGGATGATTCTAATGAGGATGTTGATGATCCCCCATCTCTACTTCCACTTGCTCCACCTTAGATTCCCAAATGGGCTCGCTTTACTATTGAGGCAACAGGATCTATGGTAGGTCATCCTTCAAAAACTTGTTGCACCCGTTCTCATACTACGGGCTCTATTTTTTTGAGTCATGCTCTTTCAGAGGATCCTTAGAAGTTTTCAGAGGTGACAGGTCACCCTGAGTGGGATAGTGCTATGGAGGAGGATTATTCTTTTTTGATGAGGAATAGTGCTTGGGATCTTTGTCCTCTTCCTAAGGGTAGAAAGATGGTTCAGTGTAGATGGTTGTATCACACCAAGTATGTTGCTGATGGTTCTATTGATAATTACAAAGCACATTTTGTTGCGAAGGGTTTCTCCTAGGTTGAGGGTATTGATTACTCCAAGACATTTTCCCCTATCGCCAAGATGAGTTCTATTCGCTTTGTACTATCACTTGCAGCTTCTAGGGGATGGCCCATTTTTTAGATGGATGTGACATGTGCCTTCTTGCATGGTGACCTATAGGAGGAGATCTATATGGAGCAACCTTAGGGATTTGTACAGGATGCTTCTTTGATTTTCAAACTTTAGCGTTCATTATATGGTCTCAAACAGGCCCCTCAGGCTTGGTATGAGAAGATGGACTCTTTTTTGCTCTCCACTGGTTTCACAAGCTGTCATTTTGATCCCACCGTCTATATTCAGAATCTTGAGGGTGAGATCCTAATTCTTGTGCTATATGTTGATGATCTCCTCATCACAAGTAGCTCATCCTCTATGATTCAGCATGCTCAGCAAGCTTTGATGGAGCAGTTTGAGATGACAGATCTCAGTCTTTTGCACTATTTTCTTGGTCTTCAGGTGATTCAGTCTTCTGCTGGGATCTCCATTTACCAGCAAAAGTATGCTCTTGATATGCTTCAGCGCTTTGGCATGCTTGATTGTAAGCCTGCCCCCACACCTTTTCAGTTAATGGGTTGTTTTGACTACTACTTGCCCCACTCCTTCAATCGATTCTACACTTTATAGGTAGTTGGTTGGTAGTTTGTTGTACCTGAATCACACTTGTCCTGATCTTTCCTTTGCGGTTGGCCTTGTCTCTCGATTCTCCCATGATCCTCATTAGAGTCATTGGCAAGCTACCAAACGTATTTTGAGGTACATTCAGGGCACCATTTCTTATGGAATTCACTACACATCAGGGGATCCTCACATTGTTGGCTACACTGACTCAAATTGGGCTGGTGATGTCAGTGATCAAAAGTCTACTTTTGGCTTTGTTTTCTATCTTGGTTCTAGTCCTATCACATGGTCTTGCAAGAAGCAGACTCCTCATGCATTATCATCTACAGAGGCTGAGTACCAAGTTTTTGTGCTCACTAGTTAGGAGATTTTATGGCTTCGACAGTTGATGACTAAGTTTGGTTTTCCTCCTGATAGTCCCACTATTCTTTGGTGTGACAATCAGAGTGCTATACATATTTCTCGCAACTTGGTGGAGCATAAGTAGACAAAGAGCATTGAGCTTCATATGCATTTCATCAGATAGTTGATTCAGGATGGTTCTCTCATCTTGGAGTATATTCCCACTGCCGAGCAGGTTGCAAACATCTTCATGAAGCCTTTTGCATCGCCGCACTATCTTCAGATGCGCTCTATGCTTGGGGTGAAGGAAGTTTTCCTTGGGGGGTCTTTATGAGGCCTTCCTTCCTTCATGTTTCTTTCAGCATGTTCTTCTATCTCTTTTTGGAGAGGAGTTTTTTCCCACTAGGTTTTCTCCTTTTCTCCGTTTCATAGAGATTTCCTTGTACTTGGGTACCTGATTTGGACTTGTTACTAGGACCCATTGTTTTTTCTTTTAGTAGCTTCTTCTAGGTTTTAGCTTCTCCCTAAGTCTACCTTAAGGGGGGGTGTTAGAGTAATTGGTTATTTACTTGATTAATTAAACAATATTTGTTTAATTAATTAAAGTTCCCTTTTATCTCTTTTACACTTAAGCTAACATTAGGTGCATAATAATTAATTATTTTATTAATTATTAATGTGCAAGCCTAGGGTTTTCCTTTTTAGGGTTTTTTGACCTAAATGTGGTTGAAATATTTTCTTTTGTATTATTATTCTTTTACACATTGGTGAATACAAAGCTCCACATCTTTGAGAATTTTTACTATTTTCTTTGTTGCTTCTCCCTGTATCAGGTATTCTTAGCTTGCAAAGATCACTGGGCTCCTATGAAGTTGTATTTTCTCAACTTCTACAAATGAGAGGAGCTATAGTGTTGGCTAAGGGTGTTCGGATTGACACCTTATTCAAGCTAGATGCATGCATGGTTCATTGCAATAGTTCTTCTGATACACCAAAGAAGAGACCTCTATATTATTCATCCTCACCGTTAGATCGTACATAGAAGAAATCTATTACAGATACATCTGATGGTCATGCATTTTGGGTACCTAAGGGTGCTCATTCATTGGATATGAATATTCATGAAAAGAAGACAATTATATATGGCACCAACGACTTGGTCACATTAGTGAGAAGGGTCTTAGAGCCCTACAAAATAAGAGCCTTGTTGAAGGTCTTGATGATTGTAATCTCAAGTTTGACTTTTGTGAATATTGTGTTTAGGAAAACAAAACCATGTTTCTTTTTACTCTAGTTCTCATAAGTCTTTTAGGGTTTTGGACTATGTCCATGTAGATGTGTTTGGTCATGTGAATTTTCCTTTGTTATCTAAATCTGTATATTTTATATCTTTCATAAATGATTATAGTAGAAGGGAATTCATTTATTTTATCAGAAATAAAAATGAAGTCTTTAGTTGGTTTAAGGAATTTAAAGCCTTGGTAGAAAATCAGACTAGTAGAAAGATTAAATGTATGAGGACTGATAATGGCAGTGAGTTTTGTTCGACAGAGTTCGACAAGTTTTGTAAAGAGAACATGATTGAGAGACTAAAGAAAACTCCATACACCCCATGAAAAAATGGAGTTGCAGAGAGGATGAATAAGATGTTGATGGAGAGGGATATGAGTATGTTGAGTGGTGTTGGCCTTGAGAAAAAGTTTTGGTTTGATGCAATAGCCACTGCATGTTATCTGATAAGTAGATCTCCTATATTGACGCTTGTTGATAAGACACCCATGGAAGCATGGTCTGCTAAAAATCCTTCTTTAATAAATATCAAAGTATTTGGTTGTGAAGCTTGCACTCATGTTCCGATTAAGAAGAGGTCTAAGTTGGAGAACAAGGTGGTTAAAAGTATCTTCATTAGCTATGGTGTCGGTGTGAAGGGGTACCAGCTTTGGGATCCAAACTTGGCCTAGAAGGTTCTATATAGTAGAAGTATAATTTTTAGAGAGATGAAACCTTCCACTGTTAAGCTGCAACTAGAGAAAGAGGAGAAAGAGGAGGTAGTTCAGGTTCCACCTACTCCGATGAAAGGTGAACTATGTAATCCTACAAGAACTAATGATGAGGAGAGCTCAAGTAGCTTTGAAAGTTTTGAATAAGAAGAATATCAACCTCAAGAATTGAGGAGGTCTACACATGTTAGGTGACAACTAGAAAGGTTTGGTTATTCCTTGTTGGATTCCAGTTGCATTTTTTCTTTGATTTCTAACATTGATTAGACTAGGATTGTTAGAGAGGCTATGGGTATGAGTGATGTAGATTCTTGGATAAAATCCATGGAAGTGTATGTAAAGTCAAAACAAATGTGTTGTGGGCTTGGTAAAATCTACACAATTCAGGGGTGTACCTAGCTAAACAACCCACTTGACATTGCAAGCCTACATTAAATCATCAAACAAGATGTGTAAACTTATGATGGTACTGCACTATTTGTGCCTTCACAGATTCATGTTCACCTAGATTATCCTATGCAAACTTATTCAAACTATTCTACTTTGATGGAATCTTACAAAATTGCAAAAAAACAATAAAAGTAGTTACAAAACCTAATGGCAATAGGTACCTCCAACATTACCTATAGATAATTGCTAATAACAAGTAAGTACAAAATTAATCTAAAATTGTTTGAAATAACGTGATAACTAATTATAATCTTTGGAGTGCTATGATTCGCCAATTACACATATGTTCATGAACAACAACTACTATAACCAACCGTAAGAGATATTCTACTTTACTTTGCAATGCATTTATAAAGCAATATAAATAGAATTAACAAGAATGCATAAATGAACAAGTAAATATATGAAGCGAGGAGAAGTACCTTGAGTGGCCAACTTAGGGAACTGTCTCACTTAACTTAGAACCAAATCTAGCTCAAATTCTTATGCATCCATGTAACACACAACTCTATAATTTCCATATCACCAGATATTCAAACAAAATCCTTCTTGCAGATTGTATTCAATAATTACATTTCAACAATATGTTTTTGAATCACTTGTAACTACAGAATGACTAACTACTAACAACTTAACAACCAACTAACTTTACTACAAAATAATCCCCCGACCTTATAAAAAAATGAGGATAGTCTTATTCAAACTGCTATCTAACTATAATCATTAATCCCACTCCTAGATACGAGGATATGAAATTAATACCGACTTATTCATTCTAACTGAAAAGGAAGAAGAGACCTATTAAAACAAGAGCTCCAATGGAATAGTTTGTATGTGAAACACATAAACAAATGTTTAGAATTCTAGAACAAGTATCCTTCTTCAGCATTTATTCCTTCCATGATGATTCATGTTCATCTCCACAAATTCTTGCACTTTAAGCAGCTTGAACTCCACTGATCCCCTATTCCGTTGCTTTGGTTATTGCTACAAATGCTCCATTCTTGTTACCACATGCTGAGATGTAGAGAGGTTAATCCACACAAAATACATATGATACTAACCATTATAATTAAATCATATAACTCCATTCATATACATACATATTCATGTTTAAATCATGCAATACTATGAATATTATCACCACATTTCATATTCACAAACTAGGTTCATAGTTGCAATGTATGTATGAAAGGATAGCATATCATGGAAATATTGTCTAGAAGGTACTTAGAAAATATATGTAAATTGTTCGAAAGCATATAAAAAGAAATAGAAAAAGTACTAATGAATGAGCCCATCATTTCCCCCAACTTATCCTTTTGCTTGTCCTATGGAAAGATACTGAACTAAACTACCTCGGGGAGAAGATTGTAGTACAAGGTGATTTGCCTAAGATCCATAATTGTATTGAATCCTTGTCCCTATTTGAGATAAAAACCATTATAACATGCAAGTCTATCCAACTTAACTGATTTTGCATTCCTATATTGATCATTCTTTTCTCCTATCCAATGTGGTACTGGATGAAGTAGAATAGGAGGATGATAAGTAAGTGGAAGCCATTCCACTCCTCTTATTCTTGAAACTTTGATGTTCTTGTTTAATCTCTCAAACATATTCATAAAATTATGGAAAGAGTGGGGCTCTTTCTTTTGTAATTCTAGAGTCAAGCTTTTCCACATGTTTTCCACCTGTTTAAGGCACTTTTGGAGGATGGTCACTGTTAGCTACTGAATCCTTTTGTAATCTCAAATTCTCAAGTCTAAAATTATTTCTTGGACCTCGGTGAGAAAGGAGTGTCAACCATGTTAGAGTAAAAGGCTCATTACTTAATTATTTAATTAAGTCACCTTTTATTATTTCACTTAAGATAAACTTAGAATGCATTTTGTACGCATTTAATAATTATTCTAATTATTAAATGCACCCTTTAGGGTTTCTCAATCTCCTTTTATAAGGATTGATCTCATTGTATATTGATTGGTTCACATAATGCATATTTGATGTCTTATCATAATTGAGTTGTTGAGCAATAATATCTTGCTTATTTCTTCATAGTGTCATAGGTTTATCGTTGCAGGTGATTCTTGGAGCTGTGGGAGTTCATACATCTAATTTAATATGGTATCAGAGCACCAAATCTGTAGCCGCCTTGTCTATTTTCTTGAAGAAATCAACTCATGCATTAATATCTATGATTTGTGGTCAAATTTTGAGCATTCCATTAAATCTAGAGCTATCAAAACTGTCAGGTTTGCCTTTCGTTTCATCAAAAAGGCCTCCGTTGATTAGATCTATGAGGGTTTCCAGATCCATAGCGTACCTGAAATATTGGAGCATTTTCAGCCCTAATAGACCTCACCATCGCATTCAAAATGCCCAAAAACTACTAAATCGATTATCAAATTGTCGAAATCGGACACATTGACTTCAGGAGGCAATTTTTTTCATTTCTGGGTCGTAAGACGTGCAATTTGAGAAATTAAAAAAAAAAAAAAAATGTTAAATGGGTGCCCCCGTTAGTAAACCGCTAGTAGTTAATGCTAGCAGCTAGCCAAACCGCTAGGCTTAACCCCCAAACCCTTTTGGAGAATTTTTTGGTATTTTAGCCATAACGTTTGCATACGAACTCGATTTTTCAAAAACAAAATATCGTTGGAAAGCTAGTTTTGAGCCCAATCTAGTGGTATAAGTGTTTATTCTAGTTTTTCATTTTTTCTTGTCAAAGCCAGAAGATGGTGTTTGCACTCCCGGGGGTGTAGCTTTTGCGTTCGAACTCCATTTTGCACAAACAAATAGGTGTTGGAAAGGTGTGTCAGCGATATTTCTAGATCTACAGTTGGTTTGATTATATAATTTACCAGGTACATTTTATTCAGCTTTTTGTTTTTTTACACTTTTCTTAATTACTTGGACGTTCTGGCACCTACATGGGATATGTTTGCATTGGATGGGTTATGTTGATATGATTTATCATTCCTGAGAGTTTCAGTATCTGGATTTTTTTTATTTGAGTGAGTATCATGGGTTTTTCTACTCACCCTTATGTGATCAAGCTGGATAAGGACAACTATGAGTCTTGGCGTCATGGCATCCTGACACATCTTAGGTAGCTTGGTATTTTGCCTCATTTGTATGGACTCATACCTACACTAAACACATGAAGGAGTTTATCAACATGGGTTATTATTCGAGATCATATTGTAGGGGTTATTGGTTGTAGTGTTGATTTTGACACTTTGTGTGCTTTATCTAACATTTGTTGTCCTCACACACTTTGGCAACATCTTTGAGAGATTTTTAGAGACTCTAATATCTCTCCATTCCCAGAGGATCCTGCTATAGATTGTCTCATCCCTCTTGCAGATGTAGATTTCATACCCTATGATAACCGTACTCTAGAGGAGCTTGAGTATATCACAAGTCTTGCATGTGCCGATGGTTCAGAGACTTGTATTCATGTTCCCACTCTTTAGATTGAGATTTCATCAACATCTCCTATTGTTCCTGATTTAGTGCAGCAGGGCATCATTCATCTTCCAGACATAGCTATTTTGGACTCTTATGTTGCAAACATATCTTTCTTGTTTATCGAGTCCTATATTGCAGATTTGGAGGATCATTTTGAGGACATTCATCTCCTCTTTTTTGATAGCCACATCACCATTGTTGGCCCATCATGTTCATCATATTTGGATCATGTGCTTCACCAGTCTTCATAGGTTTCAGGATTGGCATTTTCTCTTTCCGACTTGAGGATGCTTGAGCAGTTTTCAGAGACACCTGCCATTTGGATTTGGATTCCAGATTCACCCATGTTTTTGGATTGGCTTCACATTTCATCAGTTGGCCTATTTATTAATAAGGGGAGAAATGTTGTTTGCAGGAATTTGATCATATTCTATCTTCATATGTTAGCCAATGATACAAGAGCTATTTCTTTGTGGGGGGGGTTCATATCCTCTTTTTCTCTCTCCTATGGGTCGAACATATTTTGTACTTGTGTGATAGAAGCAATTCTTCGAGGGTCATGTTGATTCCTCCTTCTATCTCTCTTCTTCTTTCACTCTTGTATTTCCATCTCTTTTCGGAGAGGAGTTTTTCCCACTAGGTTTTCTCCTTTACTCCACTTTATAGAGATTTGGTTGTGATTGGGTACCTCATCTAGCCTAGTTGTTGGGACCCAAGTTTTCTTTCTATCTTGCATTTCATTGCTTTCATGCATTTAGTTTGTAGCTACTCCCTAAGTTCATCTTAAGGGGGGGTGTTATAGTAAAAGGCTCATTACTTAATTATTTAATTAAGTCACCTTTTATTATTTCACTTAAGATAAACTTAGAATGAATTTTGTAGGCATTTAATAATTATTCTAATTATTAAATGCACCCTTTAGGTTTTTTTGATATCCTTTTATAAGGATTGATCTCATTGTATATTGATTGGTTCACATAATGCATATATGATGTTTTATCAGATCTGAGTTGTTGAGGAATAATATCTTGCTTATTTCTTCATAGTGTGATGGGTTTATCATTGTAGGTGATTCTTGGAGCTATGGGAGTTCATACATATACTCTAAAAAACCATTGAGTGATGACTCTATTGATATTTATTGCTTCCTTCCTGAGCTAAAATGCCACTATTTTCTCTTATTCTTCATATCTTTCCATTAGTTCTCCTCAAAGCTTCTCATCTCTAGAATAGGATGCTAGGGCCCTTACTTGCAAACCCCCAAAATATATTAAGGGATTCCATTGAATGTCCTCTATCATTAGGTGGGGGTCTACACTCAATAATTTGAATATATCTGTCTATTACTTCTGTCAATTTCCCCTCTAATCTACTCAATTCCAAATTATTTCTTTGTAATGATGCATTCAAAGTTTATTTCTCCTTCTCCCAGTTTTCTTTTTCTTGTTTGAATTGGTTGGTGATTTTTCAACAATTCAAAACCTAAAGAAAAAGTAGTGTGATATTTTGGTTTTCTCGAAAAAAGAGGTTGTGGATTTAATGTTAGATTATCCTCAATTCCTATTTTTCCCTCAACCATTTGTGCTAGTAAATCCGACTTAGCTCTATGACCATAAGTCTGTATTTTCTCTTAAAACTCATGGATTCTTATCTCCTTCTCATTGTCTTTCTGCTCATATCCTTTCACTTGTGCTTCTAATTATTTTATTTTTTCAAGAGATTCTTGGATCTCTTTCCTTATATTCATGTCTTCTAACAATTCTTCCTCATTATCAAAATTAAAATCATCAACATCATCCCCTGTAACATCAAAGATTTCCCTAATGGGGCTACTGGGGACTGCTCTCCTTGTTTTCTTTGTAATAAAAATATCCTTTGAATCAGAATCAAAAGAACAAGAAACAAACCTTCTTTTCCTAATAGGCACATTGAGATCTTTAGGAATATCAGTAGGAACATTTTCAGGGACATCTCTTTCTCTATCTGTGTCGGTGTCTATCATCATTGCATGATGGTGTTGTTGTCCTTCACTGTTTTCTTCCCATTTTTGTTCTTCAATGTTTCTTTTCTCAACATTCTGCCTTCTTAACCTACTTGAGCGTTTGGGAGTAACAGTTTCGTGTGTGACTTTTCTGTTTTCCTTTCTTTCACTCCCCTTTTCCTTCTCTGCATCCCCTTCCTTTAGAACATTCTTCTACTTCTCAACATCTTTCTTTTTATTTTTCCCTTTAGAAGATATTGATGTAGTACCTCCCATGGATTTAGGGTTTTTAGAGGATGAGGGCTAAACTGTTACCACCGGCCTATGTTCTAAAAAACCATGTTTTTAAGGCCTACTTTGGATACAAGTAGGTGAAGCCAATGGTGTAACAGGAGAATGTTCTCTCTCAAGTTCATTTTTTCTCAGGCTCAATTTTTAGGTTGGACTTAGGTTGAGGTTCATCTTCTGCTTTAGGTGCCTCAAGTAACTTGGTGATATCCTTATAATTTTTAAAATCATCCTAATTAACATGTGGGTGTTGAATTCTTAGAATCCTTTTAGCCAGTTATTAAGCAATTATGGGACAATGTGGTGTCCATTTGTTTCCTCTAGTATTTAAATGCCATTATCTTCAACATATTATGCAGGAAATTGGGAACATTTACCAACTTGTCATGTCATAAATGATTTAACAACTTAAAATGCATAGTGTATAAAAGGTTTTGATGACTATTACAAGTAAGATATTTAATGATATAACCAACAAATTTTCCCCAAAAGAATGGAAGGGAAAGCCTCTTTGTACTTTGTGATGTTGAGTCCATATTTTTTCCTCACTCATAGAATTCCTCCCTTGCCACAACTACATCTGCACGAGCTGGGTATTCAAACCCTATACGGGGTAATCCTATGGCTTGATCAATTTCCATTTCAAAGACATCCACTACCAACCCTTTCACTGTTGCCTCATCATATTTCAATGTAGCTTCATCAACTTCAAGAAATATTCTAACCATCCCACTCTGGTGAAGAGGGGTAAAACCATTGTATCTTCTAATATTTCCTTATGCGTAGCTGGTTTCCTCCATATAACATCACCTCCCATTGTCTTGATGCTCTACAACCTTGAAAAGTTCAAATTATTCTCAAAGTTTGACTCCACCTTTAAAACCCTCCAAATTCACTACTCCTAATGCCTTCTCTTACACCCAATACTGTAACTTCACAATCCCCTTTCTTGTAGCTCAATGAAGTTCAAATATTTGTACCTTAGCTTATTTTTAGGGGAAAAACCACAATCACAATATTGGAAACAATAGAGAGGTCTTCTATTTTTAGGAGTACAATATAAAATGCTTTTTACAAACTTAGTGTGTTGCTAAAAAGTGTAGCCTTTGACACTTTTCACTCATTTGGACCTTTGCCTATGGATTTTGGACATTTTTTAGGCTCTTTTTTCCCTTTCCAAGCCTTGTGCCAAGGTGTTATAAAACATTTTCACACTTTCCTAGGCTTATCATCAACAAATCAACCCTTTCATATGGAATAATGACCCCTTAATACATATACATGCCTTATTTTAGTGTGTTTCATGAGACAATCCCAACAAACAACAATAATCATACTTTAATCCTTGACAACCAATGAAAATTGCCTAGGTGGACTAGGTCACCACCTTGGGCGACCTAGTCCCATGTGGCATAAAATTCAAATTTAACTTAATATTCTTTTGGGATTTTGTCTCTAAAACCCTAAGGTCAGTCTATATGGTGTCATTTTGAGAAGATTAGGGCATAAATTGTATAAATAATGGTTGTTCCCCTCATTTTTCCTCTCCTAAGCTTCATTTTTCTTCTATCTTCTTCTCTTCGCCACTCTTCTCAAGCAAGCTAGGGTTTGAGTATTCTATGTCACCAAGACATCTCTCTCAAGAAACATCCAAACACTGAATCTCCATTGCTGCAACTCAAGATCAATCATTAAGGCAAGGTAAACTCCATTATTTCATGCTCTATTACATTATTTCATCTTCTTGGTTTGATTACTCAAAAGGGGTTTGAATAAGGGAAACCCCTAATCCCTAACAATCAACAAGTTTTCCCTCTTTGTGTGATTTGTAGGTCTTGTAGGCAGATTTGGCAAAAAACCAAGGTGGAAGAATATCTGACAACTTGTCCAATCTCTTCAAGGTTAGAGAAACCCTAGTTGAAGCTTGGAGGACACCTACAAATCAAAATCTTCACTTTCGAGATCAGACACCTAAAGGAGCAGAAAACATAGACTAAGGACTTTCACTTCCTATTTCTGATCTTCAAAAATTCAGAAGAGGACTAAGTCACCAACAATGGTGACCTAGTCCCACTAAAACTATTTTTAAGAGATTTTGGTAGATCTGGATACCCTTTTGGCCGAAACGGGCTCCAGAGCAAATTTCCAGAATATGCCCTAAAAAGACTAGGTTGCCCAAAATGGCGTAAGTGTCCCAACATGCTTAAATTCTAGATTCAACAATATTTCTAGTCCCCATTCTAGTCCTCTACAAGATTCCAGGTGCACCCCTTTACTTCTCTTCATTTTTGTAGCTATTTGTTTATGTTTCTTAGGTCATTTGTACATCACAATGTGTTTTCCAACATTTCATATTCTTTAGTTTAGTAATAATAAATCATTTCTATTCTCAGTTTACTACACTTAGATCATTTCATTTAGGCACACTCAATCACACACCTCACAATCCCTAATCCCTCTTTGAATGTACCCTCCAAGTTTTGGGTGTGAAAGAAAAGAACTCTTTCCTTTTGGGTGCAAAACCGTAGAAGTGTAAGAGTGCATCTTTCCCCTAAAATTTGTGGTTCAGTTAGGTGGAAAAAATTAAAAATCATGACTATTATATAGTCCCTTCCCCCAACTTTATTTGAAGTGATCTCACTTTATGCATGACTTGGCAAGGTTGATAGGATAATAATTGAAAATGATGGTGAAATATTTTCACATGCATAACTTAAAACAAAGAATAATAATGAATATCAAAATAATTCTAGTTTAATTACGAGAAGTTACCTATCGTACATGTGTGATGGTAATTATCGCTCGACTAAGTTTGGAACTAGAGAAACACGTATCTTGGCATGCAATTGATTTGATTGACATTAAATTCATGGGAGTGGATGGAAAGTTGGCGGTTGTGATTCTAGATGTACTTTCTATGGGTGCTTTATTGAGAAATAAATGATGCATGTGATAGTTTCTAGAATGTGTGGGAAAAACAATTGAATTTCGCTAAGTTATTGTAGCTTACTCTCAACATGTGTTACTACGGGTACTCCAAGCACATAGCCCTTCTATGTTTTATAGATTTACTTTTCAGGTCCCATCTAAAATAGGTCCCGATAAATGTTGAATGAACTGAAGAACAAGTCCCTCTGGAGTAGAATGTGTACATCATGGATAATGTGCTATGTGTGCATGTGGTTTTAAAGCATAAAAAATTATGTCTAGGTGATTTTAGGGGTTGAGTTTCGTAACTCAACCTCTAAATCACTAGATGTGCTAGGTAAATCACTTTCTATTGGAACATCATCTTGTGTTTCATATCCTATATCAGTAGTACTGTGAGCACCATAATCATTTGTAAGAGATACAATGAAATCATCTTTTTGATGTGGTTTCTTGTAAAGATTTAGTCTATGGCCATTAACCAGGAGTGAAAACCTGACCTCATCAATGGTCTATAATTGCACCACACCATTAGGAAACACTTTTTGAATTTAATAGGGCCCTAACCATCTGGATTAGAACTTTCCTTTGAAATATTTGTATCTTGAATCATACAAAAGTTCCCAATCACCTACGTTGAATTCCTTAGTCTTAATATACTGATCATTCGATTTAATCGATTGTTTCTGAATAACCTCTATGTGGTGTATTACTTGTAATATGATTTCATCAAGGACATTCAAATGCTACAACCTTTCCTTGTGAGCCTTTGTTAATTCCACCCCTAATTCCACTGTTGTTTGTAGAGTTTTGTGTTCAAACTCTATAGGAAATACTATTGTCCTGCCATAAACCAATTCATAAGGGGTAAAACCTGTAGTTGTCTTCCATGTGGTTTTGTATGCCCAAACATATTCTGGTAATCTAGATACCCAATCTCTTCTATGAAGTTGCATTGTTTTTATCAATATATTATCTATCTCCCTGTTTGTGACCTCTACTTGACCATTATCCTGTGGATGATATGGGGTAGAGTTCTTGTCCCTTATTTGACACTCCTTCACCAACTTGGTGATTAGGTTTGATGTCAATTGTGGTCCTTGATCAGTCATTATCTCCCTAGGTACACCATACCTAGTGAATATTTCCTCATATAATAATTTTGCAACATTTCCATCTCTAGAAAACTACAATGCTTTTACCTCTACACATTTGGTTAAGTAGTTAATGCATACCAATGTGTATTCCTTGTTGTTTGAAGTGGGAGAGATAGGTCTAGCAAAATCTAGCCCCCACTTATCAAAAGGAGCTAGTGCTAGTTGGGGCTGCAAAGGCATTTCATCACTTCTTGTGGGTCTCCCCATTCTCTAGCATCAATCATAGCTTCTAGTATACTTAACAAAGTCTTTATGTAGGGTTGGCCAGTAATATCCCATTGTCAAAATCTTGAAGGTTGTCCTCTTGGCTGCAAAATGTCCACCATAGGGTTCATCATGGCATGCTTTCAATAAATCAAGCACTTCATCCTCGTTGACACATCTTCGCATAATGTTATTTGGGCTAGTGTAAAATAAGAATCCATAAATCTAAGAATAAGGGAAGCATTTGTGAACTAATTGTCTTTTCTCCCTTGGAGAAAAGTAACCTGGAATTTACCTTGTAACCAAATAGTTAGCTATATCAACATACCATGGAGTGTGTATTTTTAGATAAAATAGATTCTCTTCAGGAAAATAATCATCAACCACTCCTTCTGCTAATTGGGTAGGCAATCTAGATAGAAAATCAGCAACCACATTAGCCTTTCCTAGTTTTTCAACTATTGTTATGTAAAATTCTTGCAGTAACAACAACCAGCTTACAAGTCTTCCACCTACTACTAGTTTATTCATCAAGTATCTAATTGTTGTACAATCTGTATTTATGAACACTTGATAGCTAGTAATATAGTTTTTGAAGTTAATGGCATATACAACAACGAGCATCTCTTTTTTTGTCACAGTGTAGTTTAACTCTGCTCTTTGCAGGTTTTTGCTGATATAGTATATTGCATATTCTTTATTCCCTTATTTTTTCCTGAGGATTGCTCCAATAACAAAGTTTGATGTATCAGTGTGTATGTAGAATGGAAATGTCCAATTTGGACCTCTTAGAATTGGTGCATGAGTTAGAGTTTCTTTTAATTTCTCAAATGAATTTTGACAGTCTTGAGTCCAATAAAACTCAATTTCCTTTGTCAACAAAGTAAACAAAAGTACATCCATTTTTTTGAAGTCTTGGATGAATCGCCTAGAATCACCTACATGTCAAAGGAAGCTCTGTACATCTTTCTATCTATGTGGAACAAGCAGGGTAGATATGATTTCAATCTTCTTTGGGTCAACTTGTATTCCTATACTAGAAATAAAATGTCCCAAGACAACTTCTTGTGCCATCATCATAAATTTGTTTTCATTGCTCAAAGGTAGATTATGTTATGTGCATCTGTTCAAAACCTTTCCATGGCTTCATCATATGTTTCACCATATGTGGTGAAATCATCCATGTAATTCTCCATACTATCATGGGAAAAATCAGAAAAAATACTAAGCAGTGCCCTCTGAAATGTAGTTGGGGCATTGCGCAAACCAAAAGGTAAGACAAAATATGCATAGGTAACCTAGGGGTAGGTGAATGTGGTCTTATCTTGATCTTCTGGTACAATCTTGATTGGGTTATAACCACTGAAACCATCAAGAAATGAGAAATATTTCTTCCCTTCCAAAGAATCAAGAACATGGTCGATAAATGGCAGTGAGAAGTGATCCTTCCTTGTGGCAGCATTTAGTTCCCTATAATCAACACAAAATCTCCATTTGCCACCTTTTTTGGGAACTATTACCAATGGTGAAACCCATTCACTATTTGATATAGGGTATATAAATCCTACATCTAAATTTTTTTACCATTCAACTTTCACTATCTCTCTTAGAGTTGGATTCATGCATCTTTGTGGCTATCTTATAGGTTTTTAGCCATCATAATATAAATTTTGTGCATGCATAAGGCAGGATCAATGCCTTTCATGTCACTATAATCCCATGCAAACATTGTTGCATGTTCTTGTAGCACTATGCATAGGGATTTTTGTTGTTCATCAGTCAATGCATTATTAAAATTTAGCATCTTACTTGGCCTGATCTCCAAATGTTTAGACATTTCTTGCATAGAGGATAGATCAAGGCTAGGTATTATTGGCAAGCATTGTTGGGGTAATAAAGTATGAAATATTTGGGATATCTCTTGTGAGGAACTAGTGGGTATTATACTTTCCAAGGGATCTTGTAAGAAGAATAACCGACTCTGCTGTTGCAGGTGTTTCCCACATTCATTTTGTATTATATGAGCTATCAACTTATTTTCATATTGAATATCTAGTAAGGGGCTACGATCAATGGTCATCAAGGTCTGCAATGAGTAGCTGTCTTCATCATCCAAGTAGGGCCTAAAGGTCTGCTTAAGGTCTTGATGTGGCTGGGCTGGTGGATAAAGAACCAAGTTCTTTATAATTTTCCCATTGGATATTATCATTTTACCAGACCTATAACCTATAAATGCATCAGTTGTTGCTAACCAAGATCTTCCTAGGATGAGTGGATAACCAGTAAGATTAACTTTGGGTTGAAGTACTATAAAATCATAAGGGTATTCCAAGGAATCTAATGAAATTACCAAGTCCTCCATAACTCCTTCAAGCTTAACTGTAGACCTATCAACCAATTGTAAAATAGTATGAGTAGGCCTAAGGTTGGCTAACTACAATAGCTGGATTGTCTCATTGGTCATTACATTAATTGCAACACCCAAGCCTATCAAAGTATTCTTGATGAGAGTCCCATTGATTCTAATGTCCACTATTCGACTACCAAGATTTGTGTACTTGGGGATTTTATATTCCCTAACATCATGGTAGCAAGGTTACTCAAAACATGAACGGTCTGTGGGTCCATTATTTTCCTTCCTAGCTTTTTAAGGCATAGATCTCTAATAGTTTTAGTACAGTAGGGATATCTTTGATAGCTTGGATTAATGGAATCTTAATAGCTTACATCTTTTAACTGGCCTAAAAGGTCAGTTTCAACCCGTGTTTGTTGATTCTGGATAGCCAAGTGTTTAGGGAAAGGGGGATTCATATGTGATGTAGTTTGGAGTCCCTAATTTGACTCAGGTTCTAGAGGTGGTTTTGTTTGAGGATTTTTGTGTGGGTTCTTCAACTTATAATTCTATAATTTGGGGAGATCAAGGTCCTGTAAGTTTTTTCCTTGATCTGAGGTGGACATCACTCACCTCTACCCCATAAGTGGGGTATTGCACAACTTCGTTAGTGTAAGCCTATTGAACAGGCTTAGTGTTAGGGTTAGGTGTAGGTTGGGCAGGTATTTGTGATGGTCTAGGTTCCTGAGGTTGAGGATTTGGAGGCATGATAGCTTGTTTTTGAGGATGAGGTGGAAGCATAGGCTATTGGTAATTCATGTTTTGCTGCCATTGTTTTCCTTTTTTCCGTTGAGGTTACAACTAGTTTTGTTGTGTAGGCCACTGAGGGTTATAATTGGAACCTTGAAATCCTTGTTGTGACTAAGGATTTAATTGTTGCTGGTTCCAACTAGGTAGAGGGTTTGGCCATTGAGGATTTTTCCATTGGTTCTGATTTGGTGCCAAGGGTGAAAGTTCCATGCAAAAAAGTTTTGATTCCCAATAGGAAAGGATGAATTAAAGCTGAGGGGGTCTTGAGGCATAACTTTTTGTTGTTTCCATGGACTCCTTTGTGCTATATAAAATATCTATCCATCATCTCCTTCAATTGGTTGTAAATTAGGTTTCTCAACTTTTTCTTGTTGAATATTAGCCTCTCTTACACTTACAATTTGCTTTCCTTTGCCTACAATTAGGGCAATATTCAATTAGCATAGCTTCTTCTTCCTCTTGCTTCCTCTCTATGTGGAGGGTGTCCAAATGTGTTGCTAAATGAGGTTGATAATATCCTCTTTCATGTTGGAAAAAAATTGTTTATTTCTACTTTTGAAACCCCATTAGATGACTTACTTGTGATGGATGTCCTCTCTCCCTTTGGCCTTTTAGTAAAGGTCCTAGAATAATTCCTGCATACCCTACAAATTTATTCAAATGGAATTTGAGATATGTCTCCTTGCCCAATAATATTGAGGGCATCCATACATTCTTCATTAACCCCCTTAAAAATACCAATTTAAGGTATTCCTGAAATAATTTATTTTATGGGTTTTTCTTCAAAGAAAACTCAAATATCTCCACATAATCTTCTAATAGCTCATCCTCGTTTTGTGAAATTCTAAAAATTTCATCTCTTCTTCGGTCTAACCCTCTGCAATAATCCTTGTATTTTTTCAAGAACATTGTCTTCATGGTATCCCAATCTAGAACAACATCCTTGCCAAGCCCCATAAACCATCTAAAGGCTGCATCTCTCTACCTCCACATACAATAATTTTTTCTTTGTATTAGGACGGTCCTGCACAATGTTAGTATAATTCTTTGTGTTTTGAAGATGAAATCTAACAGTCCTAATGCAGGAAAGAAAAGTTAACTATGAAAACTATAAGAACAAGTCTATAAAGATAACACCATCCTCAATAATCACACCAAAAACTTAAATGAAAAACTAATGTGTTGTGGACTTGGTAAAACCTACACAATTTAGGGGTGTACCTAGCTAAAGAACCCACTTGACATTGCAAACCCACATTAAATCATCAAGCAAGGTGCATAAACTTATGATGGCACTGCACTATATGTGCCTTCACAAACTCATGTTCACCTAGATTATCCTATGCAAACTTATTCAGAATATTCTACTTTGTTGGAATCTTACAAAATTGCAAAAAATAACAATAAAAGTAGTTACATAACCTAATTGCTATTTGTACTCACAACATAAGCTATAGATAACTACTAATAACAAGTACAAAATTAATCTAAAACTATTCAAAATAATGGGATAACTAATTCTAATCTCTAGAGTTCTATGATTTGCTAATTACACATTTGTTCATGAACAACAACTATTGTAACCAACCATAAGAGCTATTCTACTTTACTTTGCAATGCATTTATAAAGCAAATAGAAATAGAATTAACAAGAATGCATAAATGAACAAGTAAATAGATGAAGTGAGGGTCAGGACCTTGAGTGGCTAGCTCAGGGAACTGTCTCACTTAACTTAGAAGCAAATCTAGCTCAGATTCTTACACATCCATGTAACACACAACTCCATTCATTGCATATCACCAGATATTCAAACATAATCTTTCTTTTAGATTGTATTCAATAATTGCATTTCAACATGTTTTTGAATCACTTGAAATTGGAGAATGACTAACTACTATAAACTTAACAACCAACTAACTTTACTATGAACTCATCCTCTGACTTTATACAAAACTGGGGAGAGTCTTATTCAAACTGTTAATTAACTGTAATCATTAATCCCACTCCTAGATACAAGGATATGAAATTAAGACCAACTTATTTATTCTAACCGAAAAAGGAAGAAGACACCTATTCAAATAAGAAATCCAATGGAATAGTTTGTATGTGAAACACATAAGCAAACGTTCAGAATTCTAGAACAAGTATCCTTCTTCAACATTTATTCCTTCCATGATGAGTCACAACTTCCTGCACTTTAGGCAACTTGAACTCCACTGATCCCCTATTCCACTACTTTGGTTCTTGCTACAAATGCTTCATTCTTGTTACCACGTGTTGAGCTACAAAACGTTTAATCCACACAACATACATATGCAACTAACCATCATAAGTAAATCACATAATTCCATTCATATACATACATACTCATGTTTAAATCATGCAATACTACAAATTTTATCACCATATTTCATATTTGCAAACTAGGTTTAGAGTTGCAACGTATGTATGAAAGGATATCATATCATGGAAGTATTGTATGGAAGGTACTTAAAAAATATATGTAAAGTGTCTGAAAGCATATAAAAAGCAATATAAAAAGTACTAATGACTAAGCCCATTAGAGGAGATGGTTGCATTGAAGAAAAATAAGACTTCGGATCTAGTACCTTTTCCTAATGGACGTAAAACTGTTGGTTGTAAGTGGGTGTTCAAGAAGAAGTGTTGTCCCGATGGCAGTGTTGAGAAACACAAGGCATAGTTGGTTGCTAAGGGGTACTCTTAGCTGGAGGGAATTGACTATGGTGAGATATTCTCTCCTATTGTGAAGCTGACATCTATCTGGTTCTTGTTATCACTTGCAACAACATATGATTTGGAAGTGGAACAGATGGATGTGAAAACAGTGTTCCTTCACGGTGATTTGGAGGAAGAGATTTACATGTCACAACTAGAGCATTTTGTTGTCAAAGGTAAATAAAATATGGTTTGCAAACTAAAGAAGTATCTATATGGTTTGAAACAGTCTCCTATAATGTGGTACCAAAAATTTGATACCTATGTGTTGTCATTGGGATTTCTGTGATCTAAATTTGACCATTGTGTGTATTATAAATCTAAAAATGGTCACATTCTCATTATTATTTTATATGTAGATGATATGTTGTTTTTCGGGAATGGTAAAAATATGATTTCAAATTTGAAGTGTCAGTTGCCGGTATAGTTTGAGATGAAAGATCTAGGTGCAACTGGGTATATTCTAGGGATGGAGATCACAAGAGACAAAGCTAACAAAAAGCTTTGGTTAAGCTAGAGAAAGTATGTGAACTCAATGTTGGAGAGATTCAACATGGCAAATTGCAAGCAGTTAGTTGTTCCTATAATGCAAGGGATGAAGCTTTCTGTGAATGATTGCCCAATATCTCCTACTGAGATGGAGGACATGACTAGAGTATCGTATGTGAGTGTTGTTGGCAGTTTAATGTATGTTATGGTCTGTACGAGGCCAAACATTGCCCAAGAAGTGGGATTCCTTAGTTGGTTTATGGATAATCTTGGATGAGTACATTGAGATGCAATTAAAAGAGTGTTCAAATATTTGCAGGGTACTTTCGAGTATGCCCTATGTTTTCATGGTTATCTTACTGGACCTCAACATTCTATGAGTATTCATGGATATATGGATTTTGATTGGGCAGGTGACATTGACAACATAAGATTCACCAATGGTTATATGTTTATGATGTTTGGTGGTTCTATCAGTTGGATGAGCAAGTGATAGGATGTAGTCGCTTTGTCCATGACAAAAGTAGAGTACATGGTAGCTAATCATGCTTGCAAGGAATCCATTTGGCTTAAGAGATTGTGTTTTGATATTGGTTTAGATGTAGAACAAATTACTATCTATTGTGATAGTTAGAGTGCTATTTGTTTAACAAAGAACCCTACCTTCCATGCCAAAATAAAGCACATTGATGTTTAGTATCATTTTGTTCATGATATGGTAGAAGATGGAAAGGTGAACTTGAAGAAGGTTGACACTTCGATGAATGTTGCAATTGTGCCGATGAAACTAGTGAGCATAGAAAAATTTAGATGGTGTTTGGATTCCATGGGCCTTGGGGCCCTAAGAAGATGATTCTAAATGACTTTTCCAAGTCTTCGACAAGTGGGAGAATATTGGGATTAGGGTGTCTCAACATTAGAGTCCTAGCATTTATTATTATTTTGTAATGTATTTATTTATTTCATAATGTTTATTAGCCTACTTAAATTTTTGTCACATTGCGGGACCTGTTGGTGATATGGCATCCTACATGGTATGTGACATGTAAAATTTGTAAGCTAAATTAGTGGAGGTAGGCACCCACTTTGGAGGACCTTAATTTGTGCCTAAATTGGTGGCTTTTTGTCGTAAGTTAATATGTAACAGACTATGACAACTTGCTATGTCAAATTATGACTAATTATGATAATGGAAGGGTCAGGAATGGCATATTGCTAGTTAACTATGACAGGTGGGACCCATGTGATGAGGGCACCTACACATGCAAGGTATTTGCATGCATGCAGGCTCATTGCATGTGCAATGGTGGCTAATTTTATGGGATTGGTGCTGATTTTGAAAAGATTACATAAATCATGGGTTCTGACTATGACAACATGTCATAATGAACTCAATATCACACCTTGGGCATGGATTTTGGTTATGACAAGTTTTGAGCACCTTGTTTCATGTTGAGAGGCTATAAATACTTGCAGACTTAGTGCATTTGTATGTTGACAAGTTTGAAGAAGCTTACATGTCGTTATGCTGCTGAAATTTTGTTAGAGTCTTGTCATAATGTGAAGACTCCTAAGCATTTCTCTAAGACTATATTGTAACTGTTATACTATTGTTGATAATAAGTTTGAGTTATGTGATTTTGAGTGTGGGTTTTTTCCCAAAAGGGTTTTCCCATGTAAACATTGTGTTATGGTTTGCATTGTTCTTTATGTTGTTTAAATTTTTGAATGTGCATCTTTTGAATCTGTAACTGTAAAGGCCTTTAAAATATTTTTTTGTAACTCTCCCCTACTTAGATTAGTGTAGGACGCTGTTTCCATGCACCCGACTTCTTTTCAAATATTTGTTTTCTATAATAATATATGTGACTTACTTGTTTTTTCAATTTTCAAGGAATGCATCTAGGAGATGTGTAAAAATGGAAACAAAATATTATCTAAAATTTCTTAATGTCTAGAAATGTCTACATATAAATCTCCACTTAATATCTAAAAAGGAACATGTTTATAATGCAAAGAGGTACCTTATAATCTAAAGAGATACCAAGGTTAAGGGTATGAATCTTAGGTGTTCTTAATGGAATCTAAATGTCTCTATACATATTTGGAAATTGAACTGATCAAAAGTGAGGATAATCATAAGAAAAGGAATTTAAAGAGCTGATATGTTATGGTTAATGTTTTGGTTCTTTAAATTAAGAGCAATGCTTGACATATGTAGTCAACATAGTGACAATTTGTGTCGTGATGTCGTAAGTATTATTCTTAAACATCATTTAATTCAATGATAAAATGTAAAATTTGATCAATATAATAAAATAAGTATTTACATCTTCTCAATCTGACTCTACATATAATTACTGTTAACTATTTTACCATTGAACCAAATAGAATTCCACAAGATTCTAGCCCTTATTCATACTGACAATGGCTTTCACAAATTCGAAATGTGTTACGTCACTGTCATCTCGGTTGTCACCTTCATAAACCTACAACTGGGTTTTTCTAGTCAAATACAGACTACAATAACTTTCATAGATTTCACCAGATTTTCCTTCGTCATTACGGAGACACAGTTAGTCAAGAATGTCAGCTTCGTTGATTTCTGCAATGTCCTTTCTTTCTCAGATCACAGCCGTCTCTTTCCTCACTGTTCTTTGCTGCAGAAATAGGCCTCTCCATAATGGGACAACCTCCAAAACTATTATTCTTATTGAATTCCTGACATATTTCATCAACGTAAATACATGGATACACAGTACAAGATCACATCTTCAAGGCATTGGTATTTAATCTATTAAATGAACTGGTTGTGTGTATATCATAGTCAAGAGACACAAAGGCAATGTATTCTTATTTCAATGCAAGATTGTGACTTTTTATGCATATGTACTTTTCGTTTTTTGACTTAATGTTTTTAACTTTCCACAGAACTTGAAGTGCAGGCACACCATCTTGTCTGCCACTTGTTTAGCCTCATTAGGATGATATGATTATATATTTATATGTATATGTATGTATGTGTATATATGTGTGCGAGTATGTATATGCGTACTGTTTATGCTGTCAGAGGGATGCACGTTTAACTGTATATATGTGTGTATGTGTGTGTGTGCATGTGCACATTTGATTATATATATATATATGTGTGTGTGTGTGTGTGTGCGTGCGTGCACGCGTACATGCGTACTGTTTATGCCGAGTGGGATGCACGTTTGATTGTATTTATTAATTAATTGAAAATAAAAAATGCGTTCATTTTATTTTTCAATTAATTAAGAAATACAGTCAAATGTGCATCTACTAACTGCATAGATGTCACCATGTGCGTAAGGTAAAAGCATCATTTATATAAAATTAAAAAAACAATTAAATATATAATCCCTTTAGATAAAGAGAGTTAAAAGACTAATATACTATCAAATTTGAAAATAAATAAATAAAATTTAAAGCTATTTAGATTTAAATTTGATGATGTTATTGTGTGAATGTCAGAAATTCATTCATTGGATGTTATAAATTTAAAATCTAATAGATGATTGTTTGTGATCTTTAAATTTGATTGTGTATTACCTTAGTTCGCTCTTGTGAGTACAACTATGATTTCTGTGAATGTGGAATTGAACTTGTATATAGATTTGAGCCTAAAACTTATAGATGTTGTGTTACCAAGTGTATTGATCATTTGGGCCACACCGTTTCCATATTTGCATTTTTATGCATATGTGCATTTTTTAATAAAAATCCTACTCATGTGGCAATAGTGCTCAATGCAATGAGTCTAAGTTTCCATTAAAATGTGATTAACACATTGATATTGATCACTAAAGAACAAAACATATAGGCTATCATTTTTCCCCATTTCAAACAAGTTTAACTACTATCAATGATGCCTTATTTTATGAAAATATACATGAGTGACACCATTAATGAATTTTCTATCCAACTAGAGAATCCTGTTTGTGCTAAACCATAAGGAAAATTCCAAAGATATTACTATTCTTAAGAAAATTTTATGCCCTCATTCACATTACGCTTTATATTTGGCAAGAAGTCTATTGTGTAAAGAACAAGCAATAGAGTTGAAACATCCACTCCCATTGCTTAAAAATTGTAGTGATAGATATCTAACTCTAGTGTAAGCATATATGATTAGGTGAGTTAAATTTCTCGCATTTGTTCTTTTTAATAAAATTAAAGGTTTCTTTCGTTACCATTTTAATTTTATATTGTATGCAAATGAAATAAGAAAAATAGCATCAAATAAAAACTATTCCAGTGCTACGAAAAAAACATGAAAACCTTAGAATGATATGTTGATGGATGGAATGTGGTTTCCTATTAGACTAGCTACATGATAGTAAGATTGAGATTATGTATGATCAAATGGACAACATAATGATAGCTTAGAAGTGGAATCAATAGGGAATGGGATAACATAAGGATATGATAATGGAAGATGCCCAAATAGGACGAGAAGCCTCCAATTTATAGACTTTTGGTGTGAGAAATGGAGGGCTATGATGAATTTCAAAGAGCAAGGGCTTACAATTGATGAGAGCTCTCAAGCAAGAGGGTATGGACAAGTGTCAAAATGAGATTAATTGGAAAAGGTGATTAGGAAGATCTATGATGGAGATTGGACCAAGAAAAAAGGATCTTGGGAGGATTTCTAAGAAAGGCAAGATTTGTCTTGTTGCACATTCCAAGCAAGGGGGATTGTACAAATATCAAAAGGTGATTAATTGGAAATGGTGGCCCCAAGATAAATGGTGGAGATTGGACATACAAAATAGTGGGTGGATAAGGTTTGGTGGGATATTTAAAAATGGTATCTTGGGAGGATTTCTAAAAAATGAAAGATTTGTCTTCTTGTGCACTCCCAAGGTACATGGAGAATTTGAAATTAAGATTTATTAAAAATAGGATCCTTATCCCATGTGCACATGATTAGGGATTAATTAGCCTAAATCAATTAATTAAGTATATACTAACTAATTGATTTAGTTGGAGGATTTGGGGGGATAAGGCTAGATTTAATTAAATAAATATAAATTAATTTGATTAAAGGTGAAGGGTTAAACTTAATTAAATAAATGTAAATGTAATTAATTAAGGGTGAGAGATAAATGTGAAGGGTTAAAATTAATTAAATAAATATAAATTTATTTAATTAGGGGTGAAGGAAAAGGGTAAAGAATAGATTAATTAATTAATAAATAATAAATTTATCTATTTATCTAGGATAGGGCAAAGTCAAATGTGGTTGGGTATGAGAAAATTTAGGTATCTACATTTTGTCCCTCTTTGATATAGCATCACAATTGTAAGAAGTGGCATTGTATCAGAGAAGAATAAAAAATAAAAGGCAGAAAGGGACGAGGACTAGTGGCATGATGCCCTAGTAATTGGAAGGATGCAGAAGGATAATGAGGAGAGAGTTTGGTATACACCCTCAAGAGGATAGACAAGTTCAAAGAACATGAGTGTGCTCTCAAAATGATAGGAGGGTTGGAGGAAGAAGGATAAAAGGGCATGGGAGAAGATGAATGGAAGGAGATAGGGATGATGGAGAGGGAGGATGGATGAGAATCATGTAGTAGTGGTATAAGTAACCTTGATTTGATATTGTACTTGATGTTATGCACCAATATATAAGGAACCATGGTGACTATATGTGCCAAGTACAAAATAAAAATTTCAAATGAAAACATATGTCTTATGACACCATGATATAGAAGAACATGATGCCCCTATGGAAATAGGGTGCAAATACCATGATAAATTAAAAAAATGATCACACAAGCAAAAAACAAGCAAGTACAACAAGATAAAAATAATCTAGCATTGTAACCCGTGTCAAGTTGATAATTGATTTATTGGTAATGATGAGGATAGAAATATTAGAAATAAGAATAATACATATCCCAAGGATTGGGAAGGATAATTCCCTACGATGATATTTGGATTAAATTGGACCAATGAATTATCAACTACTTTGGATAAAAATTCACGAATGCTTTGGGATAGTGTGTTGGATTGCAAAATTAGATTGTATGGATTAGGATTGATTGTATCAGATGGATTGTATTGGGATGCTTGGATTAGAGGGATAGAGGGAGGATAATTGGATTTAATGTGATGGGATTGCATGGACGATTAGGTGGAAGGGAGTATAGTGGATATGATGGTTTAGATAGTGCAATAAATGGAAACCAATGACAAGGGAGAACCAAGGTTTGGTAAAAGTATGGAAGGATGGATGAATTTCTTAGACGGGAGATAAAAGGATTGAGAGGATTGATGGTGATAGAAGATATGAGGATATTAGATGGAGTGAAGTAATAAGATGATCCACACTAGACATAGTGAAATTGAGTTTGAAAGATAGTAAAGGATGCTTGAGATGAGTAGATTGTGCTTAATGGGTATGGATGGTAGTGTAAGTAAGATTTGAACTTTCAAAAGAATGTATGGATATTCTTCCCTAGTCTTCATAAATATCAAAGGTGAAAAGGGAGGATGAATTGAATAGTGTGGGGGGAATGAGATAGGATGAGGAATATGGAATGGCTTAGATATTGGAGGAGGCCCCTTGTATTGATTGAGATCAAAAGTAAAAAGTAAGGATTGATTTGATAGGATAGGGGGAAGGAGATAGGATGATGGATATAGGATGGAGGATATTGGAAAATTTTGATAAGATATGGTAGGTGGTATAGAGTGGATAAAATTTGCAACAAAGTGTAGAGTGCAAGAGGAAAGGGGATTACACATAATGCTTGTTTGCTAATTTTTCATCATGGTACTTCATCAAGGTGCCACATAAAATAGTTTTAACCATTGGAAACATGATTTCTCTTTAATTTTTTTAATTGTTCACTTTTTTAGATTGTTTTAGAAATAGTATGGGTGAAGAAGGATGAAGATAAAGACGTGGATAAGTGTATTTAGAAGATAGTGGATGGGTGATAGGGAGATGGATGAAGGACTCAAACGTCTAGTTCCATGGATGGTATCCTTTGGATAATATATACAATGGACCATTGCAATTGGAGGTGTTCTCATAGAAGTTGGTAAAATGATAGTTAGGGAGATCAAATTAATGAGAAGATAGAGAAGGATAAGGGTGTATGTAAAAGTATTGGATGAAAGGGATTGAATAATGGAGAGATACAAGTATCTAGATGCAAAGGCTTAAATTAGAGGGCTATGATGGAGAATAAATATTGGATAATGGATGCGGTGTTGTAAGACTTATGTATGAGTGGATGGGAATCTTGTCAAGATCAACATTGTCACACATCTTGAGATGTGGTGGAGTTGTGGAAGAGAACTAGATTTTAAATTTTGAGATTTACATGGAGTGGATATATATTTTGTGATATAAGGGGACAAAATGGATTAAGGAAATGATGAAGAACTTATGGTAATAGATTTTTGGACCTAAGGGCCCAAAATGGATTTGGGAGATTGGGGATATTTAGATGGAGGATTGGAGGAGTTAGGAGTGGAGGAAGATTTTGGAGGATTAGATTTGGATTCCAATTTAGATTGTGCTTTGGGATGCACTGCTTCTTTTATTTGTTTGGGAATCCACTTGGGTTTTTTTTTTTCTATATGGGCATTTTTGGCTTTTCAGATTTAACATTTTTTGGATCAATTTTTTCTTTTCTTTAGCATGTGTTTTGGATGACACATGGATGCCAATTTAGATTATGCTTTGGGATACACTACTTCTTTTATTTGTTTGGGAATCCACTTGGGTTTTTTTTTCTATATGGGCATTTTTGGATTTTCAGATTTAGAATTTTTTGGATCAATTTTTTATTTTCTTTAGCATGTGTTTTGGATGACACATGGATATCCTTGGATTTGTGTGGATTTTTATTTTTTATGCATTTGAGATTTAGCATCCAAATTGATTCCAATATAAATGGTAGGGATACATGAGGATGAATGACTTGGAGATTTTATGAATGGGTTGATGGAGGGGTATCTTGGAAGGAATTCAAGAATTTATGCCTTTATTGATCTTGATGGAAGGGATGAAAGATTTGGTTTTAGGAAATAAGGGCCCAAAATAGATTTGGAAGAGGAAATAATGTTTTTTTGAATATAAGGGCCCAAAATGGATTTGGAAGAGGAAGGAATAAATTTTTGAATATAAGGGCTCACAATGTATTTGGAAGAGGAAGGAATGGGTTTTTGGAATATAAGGGCCCAAAATGGATTTGAAAGAGGAAGGAATACATTTTTAAATAGAAGGGCTAAAAATGTATTTGGAAGAGGAAGGAATGGGTTTGGAATATAAGGGCCCAAAATAGATTTGAAAGGTGATGGATTGGGGTTTTTTGATTTAGATGTAGGTATTTGGGTTTGTAAGGAATACTAATGTCAAGTGAGCATGATATTTTTACCCAATTCCATGATAGTTTAAATTTTATTTAATATGACTGGGTTCTAAGATGTCTTTCTTGTGGAGGTCTAATCATTTGCCTTGATAGTGTGTGTTTTGGTAAATAATTTTTCTAGTGGGATAATTTTGTTTTGGAAGCAATAATTGTGTCCATTTTGAGGGGGATATGAGGTGGAAGGAGTTATATATTCTTAGACGAAATTGAATCAAATGAAGGTGGAGGAACCAAGTTGATAGGTGTGGGGTTCATGAGTGTGTTGGTGTTGGATGTTGTGGTTGTGTTGCTGATATGTGGTTGTCATTGATGTCAAAACTATTAGCATTCGATGATCTTGAAGGATGCATATGTCGAGGATATTGAGAAAATTATAATAAATATATTGTAGGCTATCTATGAAGCTATGAAGTTCAGTGTGGTGGAAAATTCAATATGTTTGTATTCAGAGGTTGCACTTTAAAGGGTTTGTTGTTGAGCCTATCTAGTGTATACTCTGAAAGTTTCAGAGGTGCGCATCAAGATTTGTGCAAGTTGTGTGTTCCTATGTCTTTACAGTTATTTTGTTATTGTAGCTGATGTTTCTAGAAGAAGAGAACATGATTCTAGAAATTCTTCTTGTTGCATATGCTCTTGAGATGTTCGTTGATGATTCTAGATTGTTCTCTATCTTTGTTGCACATCCGTGTTGATTGGTGTGATCGTGATATAATAGTTTTCTGTTGTGTGTTTGGGTTTTCATGTTATTGGCCAACATGATGGTTGTAGCGTGTTGTGGATCCTTGTGGATTAATCTTTTAATGTTTGGCATATTTTAGGAAGTTAATTTAGGTCTTCATTATCTTGTGACCGACTTCAGTTGGTGTGCATTAAACTTTTTTTATGAATTGGGCCGACAGTTTGTAATTTATTCTTTTATCTTTGGTCGATAGAGTTGTTGATGTAATTCCATGTAGCGGATATATAAGAGCGATTGTTTCTTCATTTGAGATATTCGAACATGAAGTGTGTATGCAAAATGCATGAATAAAGATCAGATCATTCGATTGCAGAGCAAAGTGTGAAGAAGATTGAGTGAAGTGTGAAGAAGGGTTTATGTGCTTAACCAAAACTGTTATCAGGATTTTGTAGAAGCTAATTATCAGTTCATATTCTTCAAATGGTTTTAATCAATTTTTTTTTGTAAGGCAGTGAGCCTTCCCATTTGAGCAGTGAGCTCTAGGCAGTGTGCCTGAATGCATGTGCATTCCTTATTCATTTTTCATTATACTTCTAACACGGTATAATCTTGTGGACTAACATTCACCATGGTTTTTCCCCTAACAAGGTTTCTAGGTATAAAATCTTGGTGTTTTTATGTTTTTGATCTGTTGTTGATTCATGCTTCCACTATTAATTATCAAATCTAAGATTAAAGGTTAATAAGGTTGAACAAAGTTTAAATTCTATGACAACTAATTCACTCCCCCCTCTTATTTGTCTATTCTTGTTTTTCCAATAATTGGTATCAGAGAGGGTTCCTCTCAATAATTTTAACAACTTCAGGTGAGATGTCATCATACAAGAAGGATATTCCTAGATTCAATGGAACAAACTACTCTTTGTGGAAGGTCATAATGGAGTGTCATTTGAAGTGTATTGGTGAACCCTTTTGGAAGATTACAAAGAACAAATATAATATTCCTCGGAATGGTCGAACCTCTACTCCTGATGAGATCAAAGAAGTTGAAATAAATACTAGGGCTCTATAAGCATTATTGAGTGTTCTGACAGATTCAAAAATGACAAATTTTTGATAGGTCTGAGAACATCATATGAGATCTGGAAGAAGTTGGAGACATTAAGTATGAAGGATATGTACAAGTGAAAGTCGCTAAGCTACAAATTTTGAAAGGTAAATGGGAAAACTTGAAGATGAGCGAGGATGAAAACATTATTTCTTTCATGCAAAAAGTGAATGGACTAGTGATGGGTATTAGATGTGCCAGTGGAACTTTGGATGAAGAAGAGATTGTGGCTAAAGTGCTCAGATCATTGCCTACTTCTTACAAAATGAAAGCTCATGTTATTGAAGAACTCAGGACAGTAACAAATGTGACAAGAGATATGCTGATTGGTAAACTTGCTACCTTTGAATCGAGTGAATTTGGTGAATCTACTCCTAAGACAAAATCTACATTTAAGGCTACTTTATCCAGAAGAAACCAACAAAGATATGATTCGAGAGAAAGTTCTAGAAAGACATTCAAGTAAGAAGATGAGATGAAATATATTGAAGATGAAGAAAGAGAATTAGAAGAGTTGGAAGCATTGATTGTGAAAAGAGAAGCCAAAGGTGAAGGTAAGTACAAAGGAAAGTTGCCTATTAAATGTTTCTCTTGTAGTAAGATAGGTTATTTTGCATCAAGGTGTCCTGAAAGAGTTCCTAGGTTAAAACCTGATAATTCTAAATTTCAAAAGAAATGTTATTATGCTGAAGAAGGTGTTACTGATGATGAATCTGATAAAGAAAATGGAAATGAAGATGGATGGGTATTCATTGCTATCAAGGAAAATGGTATGATTTCCACTGAATCTGCTAGTGATAAGAATATTGAGAAAGCTCTTGCAACCAAAATTGAAGAAAAGGATGAATGGGTGATTGACAACAAATGCTCACATCATATGAATGGTGACAAAAGAAAATTTCTAAGCTTGGAAAAATATGACAGAGGTGTTATAATATTTGGAGATAACAATGCTGGTGTGATTTATGGCAAAGGTACTCTTTCTCTTGGTGGTAAATATAATACTGATGATGTCCTTTATGTTGAAGGGTTGAAGCATAACCCGTTGAGTGTTGGACAAATGGTAGATAAGGGATACAATATTTAGTTCAAAGATGGTAAGTGAAGGATACTGGGAAGTTCCAAAAATATAATTACTTCAGGTACAAAAACAAGAGGTAATATTTTTCACCTGAGTGATGCTAGTAAAAGTTGCTTAATTGCTCAAGTTGATGTAAGTTGGTTATGGCATAGGAGGTTGTGTCATGTGAATTTTGATAACATTGTCATAGTAAGCTCCACTCAAGCAGTCAGAGATCTTCCTAAGTTAGTGAAGCCTACTTCTTGTTCACCATATGCAAGGAATGTCAGATGGGAAAGAAGACAAGAATTTATTTTCGGAGCAAACAACATCATTCTAATGGAATACTGGAGCTAGTGGATACTGATGTTTGTGGTCCCTCTAGAATTGGAAGTATACAAGGAGAAATGTACTTTATGCTGCTTATTGATGATTACTCTAGGATGATATGGGTTGCTTTCTTGAGAGAAAAACATGAAGCATTAGAAAAGTTCAAAAGTTTCAAAGGTATGGTAGAGAATGAGACAGGGTTGAAGATTAAATGCTTAAGTTTAGACAAAGGTGGTGAATTCACTTCTCGGGAGTTCAATTCATTCTATGAAGAGAATGGAATCAAAATATAGTTATCTATTTCTCAAACCCCTCAACATAATGTAGTTGTTGAGAGAAAGAACAAAACAATTCTAGATGCTGCTAGAACTATGATGTTAGAAGGTAATGTTCCTCATATCTATTGGAGAGAAGCTGTAAGTATTGTTTAATACACCATCAACCGGGTAAATATCAATGGTAATTTTGGTAAGACTCCTTTTGAGCTGTGGTTTGGTTATAAGCCTACTATTAAATATTTCAAAATATTTGAAAGTAGATGTTATATCAAGAGAGATGAGGATATTGGAAAGTTTGATGCTAGGAGTGATGAATGAATCTTTCTAGGTTACTCTACTAAGAGCAAGGCCTACCAGTGCTATAATAGAAGATTGAATAAAATGGTTGAAAGTGCAAATGTCAAAGTTGATGAAGACACTGCTAGATCATCCAGATATTGTGGATATTATTTAGATGACCAACATGATAGTTATGATAATGGAAAGAATGCGTAGACAAAAAAACAAGTTCAAATTGTTTCGATGACTCAAGAGAATCAAGAAGGAGAAGCTAGTGAAAGTGCAGAAGAAAGAAGAAAAGAATAAGAAGTTTGAGAGAATCCCAAAATTTTGAAGTATGTAAATCTAAATCATTCTGAAGATCAGATTATAGGAGGCAAGAACAAAGGTGTGTAGACTAGAAGAAGAATTGCAGAAGAGTATTGTCTAATTTCCAAGGCTGAGACCAACAGTGTCAATGAAGCATGTAAATATGAATATTGGATGGAAGCAATGAAGGAAGAATTGATGTAGATAGAGAAAAATGATACATGGATTCTTGTTCCCAGACCACAGGATAAAAATGTGATTGGAACCAAATGGGTCTTTCGAAATAAGCTGAATGAACAAGGAGAAGTAGTCAGAAATAAAACAAGACTCGTATGTAAAGGATAATCATAGATGGAAGGTATTAATTTTGAAGAAACCTTTGCCCCTATTGCTAGAATTGAAGCTGTAAGATTATTTCTTGCTTATGCTGCTTTTAAGAACTACAAAGTCTATCAAATGGATGTAAAGTCAATGTTTTTGAATGGTGAACTAGAAGAAGAAGTATATATTGAGGAACCAGATGGATTTCAACTGATTGATAAAGAAAATATGGTTTGCCGATTGAAGAAAGCATTATATGGACTCAAACAAGCCCTTAGAGCTTGGTATGCTAGATTGGATGAATACTTGTTGAAGATTGGATTCAATAAAGGCACTGTTGACAATAATCTATATTTCAAGATGGATCAGGATAAATAATTGATTATTGAAGTCTTTGTTGATGACATCATTTTTGAAGGTGATTATGACTTATGTATGAAGTTTGCTAATGAAATGAAAAGTGGATTTGAAATGTCTATGATTGGAGAGCTAAAATTATTTCTCACATTGCAAATTACTTAGTTAAATGATGGAATCTTTATATCTCAATCCAAATATGTAAGGGAGTTACTGAAAAAGTTTGGTATGGAAGATTCAAAACCAGTTGGTACACCCATGATAACGGGATGTAAGTTAACACAAAATGATGATTCTCCTAAAGAAAATAAGACAAGGTACAAGTCAATGATTGGTGGATTACTCTATTTGACTCAGACCAGACCAGACATCATGAATGTTGTATGCATGATTGCTAGATATCAAGCTGATCTGAAGGAATCTCATGTGATTGTTGTGAAGATAATTTTTAGATACTTGAAAGGGATAGTTAGCTTTGGTCTTTGGTATCCTAAAGATGATGATCTTACTCTAAGCACCTTTACTGATGCAAATTGGGTAGGAGATGTGGATGACAAAAAAAGTACCAGTGGTGGTGCATTCTTCTTAGGGAAGAAGTTGGTATCTTGGTTAAGTAAAAAGCATAATTCCATTTCCTTATCTACTGCTGAGGCAGAGGAAAAATATATTATTGCTGCAAATAATTGCACTCAAGTATTATGGATGAAATAGATGCTGAGAAATATTAGAATTGAGTATGATGAGCCCATTTCTATATTTTGTGATAACTCAAGTGCCATAAACATTTCTAAGAATCTGTTGCTATGGTACATTCAAATAAAAAACATATATTTATCAAATATCACTTTTTGAGAGACAAAGTGAGTGATAAAGAAGTTAGATTGGAGTATGTGCCTACAAAAGAATAGATTGCAGATATCTTTACTAAGCCATTGCCTAAGAATACTTTTGAGTATGTTAGAGGCAATTTGGGGGTGATTTCCCCTCCTAATCTGAACTAAGATGTAAGTCTTTGCATCAATCCATGCACTCATAGTCATATCTTGTTCCAGATTGATGTTGTGGTGGCTTCTACTCAGGGGGAGTAGTCAGATGTTTCAGATATATGGTTCCGAGCTTGTGTATCTTTTCCATTGATGTCAAAGGGGGAGAAGAATAATGTGAAAAAAAATTATAGAAGAAAGGGGGAGAAGAGTAATCAGAACTAAAGGGGAGAAGATGGAAGAGTAATGCAAGGAGGAGAAGAATAGTTTGAAAAGAGATAGTTGTGTTGATGGTATTTTTCACATCATGTGTTTCCATCAATGCCAAAGGGGGAGATTGTTGGATTTTGTGGTTGTTTTGGTGATATGTGGTTGTCATTGATGTCAACACTATTAGCATTTGATGATCTTGAAGGCTGCATATGTCGAGGATATTGATAAAATTATAATAAATATGTTGGAGGTTGTCTATGAAGTTGTGAAGTTCAATGTGGTGGAAAATTCAGTATGTTTGTATTCAGAGGTTGCACTTTAAAGGTTTTGTTGTTGAGCCTATCTAGTGTATACTTTAGAATTTTTAGAGGTGTGGATCAAGATTTGTGCAAGTTGTGTGTTCCTGTGTTCCTATAATTATTTTGTTACTGTAGCTAATGTTTCTAGAAGAAGAGAATGTGATTCTCAAAATTCTAGTTGCTGAGTATCCTCTTGAGATGTTCATTGATGATTCTAGATTGTGCTCTATCTTTTTTGCACATTTGCATTGATTGGTGTGATCGTGATTGGAGATTTTTCTGTTGTGTGTTCGGGTTTTCATGTTCTTGGCCGACATGATGGTTGTAGCATGTTGTGGATCCTTGTGGATTAATATTTTAATGTTTGGCATGTTTGAGGAAGTTTATTTAGGTCTTCATTATCTTGTGACTGACTTTGGTTGGTGTGCATTAAGATTTGTTCATGAATTGGGCCGACAGTTTGTAATTTATTATTTTAACTTTGGTCAACAGAGTTGTTGATGTAATTCCATGTAGCGGATATATAAGAGTGATGTTTTCTTCATTTGAGATATGTGATCATGAAGTGTATGTGAAATGTGTGAATAAAGATAAGATCATTTGATTGCAGGGCAAAGCATGAAGAATATTGAGCGAAGTGTGAAGAAGGGTTTATGTGCTTAACCAAAAAATTGATTAGGCTTTTGTAGAAGCTAATTTATCAGTTCATATTCTTCAGATGGTTTTAATCTGAATGTGTTTGTAGGGTAGTGAGTCTTCCCATTTGAGCAGTGAGCTCTAGGCAGTGTGCCTGAATGCATGTGCATTCCTTATTCATTTTTCATTATACTTCTAATAGGGTATAATCTTGTGGAATAAAATCCATTGTGGTTTTTCCCCTAATAGGGTTTCCACCTATAAAATCTTGGTGTTATTGTGTTTGTGATGCGATGTTGATTCATTCTTTCACTGTTAATTATTAGATTTGAGATTAAAGGTTAATAAGGTTGAATAAAGTTTAAATTCCGTGACAACTGATTCACCCCCCCTCTTAGTTATCTATTCTTGTTTTTCCAACAGTTGGATGGGGGTGACAAAATTATGGGAAGGATTAGGATAATGGGGGTATTAGAAAGGATTCTTGGGTTTTGAGGTGAAAATAGATCATGAGATGGATTGGATGGGAATATTAGATATTTGAATGGAAGGGGATCATGAAATAGAGTGGAAGGGATGCGTTGATTTCTATTTAGAAAGGGATTATGAGATGGATTAGAAGGGATTATTTAATGTTGATTTGGAAAGTGATCATGAGATGGAGTAGAAGGTATGATTTGATCTTGATTTTAAAATGGATCATGAGATTGAGTGGAAGGATTATTTGATCTTCATTTGGAAAGGGATCATGAGATGAATTAGAAGGGTTGCTTGTATTTAAGGTGAAATGAGATCATTAGATAGAGTGGAAGGGATCTAATTAGATCTTGATATGAAATAAGATCATGAGATAAAGTAGAAGGGATAAATGGATCTTTAGATGGAAGAAGATCATGAGATGGAGTGGTAGGGTTTCTTTGTTATTGAGATGGAAGGGGATCATGAGATGGAGTAGAAGGGATGATTTGATCTTGGTTTAGAGAGGAATTTATGGTAGCATTGTTTGAAGTGAGGGATTGCAATAGTTATATATTTTTAGAGGAAATTAGGGATGATGGAAGCTTGGTTCTAGAAATGAATGCATGGATGGATTCTAGGTGTAGACACTCAAAATTGTCCTAGGCTTGTAGCGACATTTTTTCTCTAATGTTCATCTAAACTAATTAAATAATCTTATTATTTAATTAGATTAACCTTTTTCCTCTAAGCTCATATTTCTTCTTATCCATATAATTAAATAATTTTAATTATTTTATTATTCTAACTTTTTCCTAAGGTTAATTAAACAATTTAATTGTTTAATCAGTTGGTCGCTTTTGATTAAATAATGATCTTTAATTATTTAATCTCTAATATTATTCATAACTAAATAACTAAATATTTTTAATTAACTAATTTCTAAATTTTCTATAATTAAACAAATACTTTTATTTATTTAATTATTAATTTGGGTGAAAATAAATAATTTTTTTAATTTATTCCATTTACCTTAATTCTTCAATATTTCCATATTTTTCTTATCAGTCAACTCCATCTCATTTTGGAATCTAAATATTTCCTAAATCATCAACTTTCCTCCATCTTAAAAACATCTTCAATTAACTGAGAATAAAATTAGAAACTTCATGTGCACCATTATCCAAAATTTTAATTAGATAATTTAATATTATCTCTTCTTGAATTAAAATGGCAACTTTCTCATTCTTTCCCATTATCTCATATGTTGATTTTTCTTTCAAATCTTGACCACCGATCAAGCTTACATATTCTATAAATTTGACCTTCATCCTCTTTCTAGTCTAACCATGAACTTCAAAATCTTGCAACCATCATCATCTGAGCTTATTAAATCTGTGCACGCAATTCTGAGAGCAACAAAAACTACTTGAAAAGCGAGGTTGAGAAGGACAATGAAGGTAATACAATATTGAAGTGAGAAGGTATAACACTTGTTTAATTTACATGCTTCTTGCATTTCTTTCATTTCATACTTCATTGGTAGATTAGGATTGTTAGCATATGTTTAATGACTTGTGTGGTTACTATTTATGATTTATGCTTTAACTGCGAGTTTTAGTCTTACATTTGGTGAATCTAATGTGAAGTTACTAACGAATTTTGTGAGAAAATTGGAGTTTTTGAAGTTGTGGGTTTTTGTAATGCATCTATGAGTTTCTACATCACAATAATTTTTGTGATGCATCTGTGGAATTTTTTGATACATCTTAGGATTCTTGTGATGCATTTGCTAGTTTTTGTGATGTGCAATTTCTTAAGATTTTTTTTTTTCAAGTTTTGTCTAACAATTATCATTTCTACAAATCATAGCTAGAATATCAAGGGATGGAGAGCGGGAGCATTGGAAGTGGTGGGAGAGGAGTTTTGAAATCTGATGATGGCGAGGAGGAGGGAGACTCTGATGAAGACGATGGTGCAGTTGGGAGGGCGCTCAGATTTCCTCTTTGGCTCAGTGCTATGGTTGGGTCTGAGGTCTCTGCTTGCAGTGATGTGCTTTGGTGGCTGCCATAAGTTATTTTGCTGCTGTACGGGCTTGGACGTGGGGTTCTTGGGTGTGAACCAAGATCTGTTGCATAGCCCTCTTCTGGGTTTGTGAGGGAGTTTCCTTTTGGTGATGGGTTCGGTTTTCGTCTGCCCTAGTGCCTGCCTTGGGTTAGCCCCTTCAAGGGGAAGTCCTTTTACTTCTCTGTGGCTCTTCGTGGGGTCTCTGTGCTTCCTAATGTCATTTCTCACCAATTTATTTCTTGCGAGATGTTTCTTGGTTGGCGGTGCCCTTGGTTCCTTTGGTTAACCTTGGGCTTATTTGGATGTTGGGAGAAGCTCTTGTTTTTGTGGTGGTGTTGGGCTCGTTGGAAGCATTTGGCTTCTTGGGCACTAAGGGGTTGGTTGATAGGAGTGGAGGTTGGCCTCTTCTTTTCATCATATGCTCCTTTTCTTGGACCTCTGATCTTAGGCTTGAGATGGCTCTCATGGTGGCAAGTTGCTTTCTTGGAATAGCATCGTGGGTTGCCTGCTAGTATTGTCCTTGGAGCTTGTTGAAGATGTGGATGTGTTTTGGATGAGGTTTCTCTTGTGGACAACGGTTCCTTGGTGTCCTCTTTGGCTGGCTCTATTCCAGGTGTGGCTTGCTTGAGTTGCTGGGCTCTTGGAGTCTGTTCTTGTCTCATGGAATTTCTTATAGAGTTTTTGGTTACCCATTATTGGTTTTCTCTTATGAGGAAAGTGTTTTTGATGATGGTGTTTCGGTGGTGCCTACTGGGAGATGGTGGAGTGGAATGCCTTTTCCTCTTGCTCCTTTGGGGTTTCATGCTGGTTTGGGTGAGGTATCTCTTTTGGAGCCCCTGCATGCTCAGCCAAAGGATGGTGTGGTTCCCCGGTCTTCTAGAGCTATGACTTTCTTCCATTTCTTGTGCACACTGTCTTCTGTTGAGGAGAAGGCAACTCTTGATGGTCAGGAGTCATTTCCTATTGAGTTGGAGGTGGATGTGGTGGATGTGGATGTGGTGGATGTGGATGGAAGTACTCTTTTTTGGTTTCCTCTCAATGTGCTCCTATTGAGGTGGAATCTTCTCCTATCGAGGTGGAGCCTGAGGTTGCTAGAGAGGTGTGCTCTTGGTGTTTTGGGTTCTCACAGTTTCCTCTCCTATAGAGGGGAGTTCAGTCCTCTTGAGGTGGACTTGGAGTTGGTCAGAGGTGTGCCTGGGTGCTTCAATGGGTGTTTCTCCTCTTGTGTGCTGGTGTTTTTGATTAGGATGTTGGGTTTAATGGTGGTCTATACCATTATAGTCAAAACTTGGTGGGGTTTCTGGTCTCAAATAAAACCAAGTTGTTTCTCGGCTTCAGGCTCTTGCTTGTGTTTCTTTTGCAGCCTGTGTTGTCATGTTAATCTATTAAGTGGTTGTTGTTGGGCTGCTGGTGGTCTGTGCATTTTCTTTTGAGCAACTTGTTGTTGTTGGACTGATTATGCTTATTGATGATCTTTTGTGTATCAGTTGTCTTCTTATGTATAGGGTTCCAGGCCCCTTCAAAACCCATTTTTTTACCTCTAATCAAAATAATTATCATTTTTGGTCATTGCAAGTGATTAAAAATTGGTTTATTGAATTCCCAACTTTGAATTTATCTTTTTTGGGTTACATTTTTTGTTCATTCTATTTGTTTTGAAGTTACCAGTTTCCATGTCATTCTAGTTGTTTTGAAGTTACAAGTTTCCACGATGCATTTATGAGACTTCTGCACTGTAATCATTCTCGTGATGCATCTATGATTTTTTGTGCCATAATTGTTTCTATGCTACAATCACAAAATTTTGCACTACATCATCTTGACAAATGAAAAAGGTATAAAATTTCTAGGTTTTTTCTTTTGCATGCATTCAAATTCAGCTCAATAGGAGCTTTCTAAATTACTAATATGTTTGTGCAATTGTCTTGACTCTCATTAGAAGAATATTTAACCAAAAAAGACTACTAATAAGTTTACTGCATGATGTTGGAAGAAGATTCAATTGTGAAACTACTAGTAAGTTTGTTGCAAGATGTGGGCCAAAGACTTAATCACCAAAACCTTGTGTGTTTGATATATTATTAGATAACTCACATTTATTTTTCTAAGTTTAAATAACAATTATATTTTGTGTCTTGTGTGCTTGCATGCTTTGTGTTATCCCAGGTTATTATGTGGTATCCTCTCCCCTCACACACATGTGATCTTGGGTGTAAGAGAAACACATAATAACCTATTTTTATTTTCAATAGGATGCATGCCTGGGGATTTTGTCACCCCAGGGTTCAACCTCAACCATGTTTCCTGACGGGTATAAAATGGGGGGAGAGAAAAATTTATACCCCAAGGAGTGGCTAGTGTCATTTAAAGCTGAGTTGCAAGACCCTTGATTCGTTAAGACTTTCTTGGTGATGAGAGTGGGAGTGGGATAGCAATTCTCAGGTTTCTATAGATGATTTATTTATTCACGGTAGTCCCCCACTAGAAACATTTGTTAATTGGAAGCCTAGGAGCCTTTGGTCATTACTTGGTGTAGTGTTGGGTACAGTATCATACTAAAAGATAATCACCACTAACTCCCTGAATAGAGATAAAAATCCTTGGGATGGGCTTCTCTAGTCTATCGAGGAGAGAGGAAAGGTGAGCCTATTATCAATTTGGGCTTGTGTAACTAGACCTCTAGCTATCCGCTCACAAAAGAGAGGTGTTTCACATCAATCTTGGGGTATTTGTGAGAGCTACACCAAGTATACAATTGTATATGAATAATTAGGTTGTGCTTGCTTTCAACTATGTGTAATTGTATTATACTAATGAAACTATTGGTCTTTTTGGCCTTAAGCCTTTATTCCCTAAAGTCAAGAGTCAAACAACCATTCTATTTTTTGAATATTTTCTAACTTTATTCTATCTTAAAATTGAAAAACCAACCATGAAAAACCACCTACAACACTCAATTTCTATAAAACCAACCAAAATCATGCATCTGTAATCTTGCTACATAATTTCCAATATCCTGTTTGCAAATTTCTATAACACAATTGCTTAGGAAAACCTAGAAAAACCAAAATCACACATTTTTCATCCTTCTATTTAATTGGTAGTATCTTGTAATGCATCTGCAACTTTCTATTACATAATTTCTTAGGAAAGCCAAAAAAACCAAATTCACATAATTGTTAGTTTTTGTTATGCAGTCACTAAGTTCTATGATGCAACTATCATTCTGTCATGGAATTGTCTTTCTATGATGCATCTAAAAAATTTTGTACCACATCTAATAATTTCTCTATCTATCAATTCTCCACTTAGAATAACCTTATTTTTACAAACTATAAGTTTGGCTCCTTTTTTTTTACCATTTTATTACTACACTAGTTACTAATAATATATGTGTTATTAATTAATCTTGGAGAATTTTTTTATTGGTTAAGCTTGGAGATTTTTATCTTAGATATTTTAGGTTGTTTTCTCCCAATGAAGGTGTAAGAAAGGATAATAATGGTCATTAATTGGTATGTACTTAAGACCCAAATCCACTTGAAACTCATCACACGTGTTTTGAATGTTTGAAGGTTGGCAGAAATTATTTGGTTATTATTTCCCTTCCCCTCAATTAAAGTTATCATTTTTCTTTAAATGGAAATTGAAGAAAGAGTATGGGTGATGGTGAAATATTAAATATTCAGTTAAATCACTAAAAATAAAATAACATATAATAAATTTATATAGTGATAATTATGATAAAAGACATATATTAATATCGAGTATGAGATCGTGAGTAGGAGTACCAAATTTTTTGGAGTCGATAAGTCTCATGACCCCTTTTTTCAATAAATAATTTATAATTCAATAATACTATTTTGATGCATTAGTATTTAATTTAGTTGAATGATTATATTGTTCATACTTCTCAATGTTTAATTAAATTAATTCATAATGAAATGAAACAAAAAGGAATTAATTATATTTTAATTATAAATTTCATTGTTTTTCAATTGATTGATAATGCTTGTTATTTAGAATAATTTATTTATTTACAATCAAATGAAAATACCTAGTCATTTAGAAAAAAATATTTTAAAGTGCAAGTAAATGATGTTTCATTTTGTTTAAATAATTAAATCACAAATAAAAGATATTGCGTCTCTATTTATTTTGAAATAGATATTCAATTTACAAATTGAAACACTTATTTATTATTTACTAAAGATAGATACTTCGTTGGAAATTAATATATGAATTCTTTATTTATGAGGGATAAATATGTAGCATGTCGTGGATGACAAAAATAAGGAATTCTTGGAAAAATGAAGAAAAAAAATGATTAAAAACCGTCCAACTAATTTAGAGTTGGTTACAAGCGGGGTTCTTTTGGGAAAGGCTTCATACAAATGTTCATGGCCTGGGTTACTGGTGCTAATACTGAGAATTCATTTCTGTACTCCGGTGGAAGGAAAGGGGAAAGAGAGGAACAAATGGGGGACAAGGCCTCCCACCATTTTCATCTTCTAGTTCTAATTAACTTGCTCGATGGGTAAGACAAGAACCCAAGGCACTTTTGGCTAGACATCGAAAAGACAGTGACAAATGATCAGAAAATAAAGTCATCGATGGAACCATAGTTTCAAGGAGGCGCTTTCACAAGCCGAGATGGATGCAGATTTATATGCGCCACCTGGGACTGGTGCAGGCCTCCAAAGAATTTTTAACGTGCAGAAGGGAATATTCCTCATCTTAACTTGCACAACCCTCTGAATAAAGGATGTAATTTGAGCGGAATTTTGAGGTAAGTCACTTGCCAGCTGCTTTTGCATGAAAATTTCTAAGGGTTTTCCTTAAAATTCATTTAGAATATAACTTGCTTTGATTGCGATCTAAGAGACCGCTACTCTTTGGGGCAGTTTGCTATAGGGGTTTATATGACTAGTCTATGCTACCACACTCTTTAGAATACCTTGACTTATTTTAGCATTTCCATTCTATTTCTGGCCTTCCTCTGAAGATTACCACCCTCAGATAATAAAATAAATAATAAATACAGAGGCGGGATATGCCAACATAATGTAAAGTATAGAGAATCTAAAATCGACGGAGAATATGGGATTCATGTCGCTTATAGTTATTTGGCATTTTAAATTTATGATAACCTCTTAACGAGAGATAAATATCTTGTGTCGGTCTTATTTCATTCATCTAGCATCTCCATGCCTTCTTACATGTGAGGAGTTGTTTAAGATTCCATCTTATGCATGGTGATAGTTATCAAATGGATGGATCATGTTTTTCCTTCCACCTTTTGCCACGGGCCATGTAACTTCTTGTTCTCTTAGGGAACGAATGGAACCCAATTTCTGAGATGCATTTTTTTTTTTTTTTTGTCAAATAGATCTCTTACCTCGACTATGCTTACACCATTTGCATGCATTTCTATCAGCGTGAACATTGTTGGGAATTCACCCATCTCCTGCCCGAGTATTTCCTACCTCTAATGCGCCCCCGCGCCGTCCTTCTCTCCTGCTTGTGGTTCAGCGGTGTATATCGGGCTACCGCGGCCCTTCTCTCTCCTGTCCGCGGTTTGGCGGTTGTTGTTCTTGCAGTCCACTTTATTACCGCGCACTAACCGCATGATGCCTGCGGCAATGTGGTTAACCGCCAATCTGTTGTTACCGCCGTCCCGCGGTTAACCTCCTGACCGCGTGCGGTGGCGCGGTGATCGTTGACCCTCTTTGATTGGACAATTTCCTAACTGTTTGGAAGCCGTTACCGCTATCCCGCGGTCTCTCTGCTAACTACTTGCGGTGGCGAGGTAAACACTGTTGATGTTATAGCAGCTATGGTTTGCCCTTCACTCGCACAAGAAACACATGAATTAAATGAATAGCCTTTGGCTATTTAATTCATGTTCACTATATTAATAAATGTAAGAGCCAACCCTTTATGATTCACATATTCTTGTTTTAGCTTGAGCCGACTTTAACTTATAATTATCATTTATTGTATTTTCCTAAAGAGGCTGACCTCAGTCAAGAGGCGCCTTATGATGTATATATACAAGGTCACTTTGTCATTGTAAACTCATTCCATCTCAAGCAAGTTCGCACTATTCTTTATGAGCAGAATTCGCACCTTATAGCAGCAGCTCGGATTCAAGGAGGATTTCATAGTCATTGCATTGTTTGTATTTAGAAGAAGGGCGAATACATTGTATCAAGCATTGGCCATTGCTGGGCCTGAGTTGTAAGTAGATTTCTGCTCTTGTGTTACCTTATATAAGAGAATCATTTGCTAGGTTTTTCTCCCTCAAGAGGAGGGTTTTCCCAGGGTATCTTTGTGTGTTCATTGTCTTATGTGTTGCAATTCTTTTAAGTACTTTATTGATTAATCTGATCTAAGAAACACTAACAAACACCGCCACACCGCGACCGTTTTGTTCACTGACCATGGTAACATGGGCTTGCTGTTTGTTGTCTGAAGTTTGACTGCCACCGCCGCCCCACGGTCTTCCTTCTTACCTATCACGGTGGAGTAGTATTCACTAGGTTACCACCAACCCTTTCTCTCTCCTATGCGGTAGCATGGGTTGGCGTCTTTCTGGCGGCGGTTGTTTGTGGCATATGTGCTGGCAGATACTTATTGTATAAGGACAAGTTTTTATTATGTTTTGGACGATGGCAATTTGGCTTATTCATTAGCCTTTAATATTGTAATTAATTGGTTCTTTTCGTGAATTTTATATATGGTGATGGGGATGTATATTGCTGAGTGGAAGAAAACGTTGAATATAGTGAAAAACAAGGCTCTCAAGAGCAGAGATGAAAAGAGCTGAAGCTCTGTGTGAAAAGAAAATATAGTAAAGAAGTGTGAATATAATTTGCAGAAGCATGAATGTAGAAATGATGAGCAGGAACTCTGTGATGAAATAAATATTTTGAAAATCAATATAATATAATTTTTTTGGGTTAATGTTGTATGTGTTAAACTCTTGATTTTTTGTGCATAAATTAGACTGAAGTTGTTTTTTATTTTTGTTCATGTCTTCTGTTTTCCTACAAAGTGGTATCAGAGCCTTGTCAGTCAGGCTCACTGGGAGTAGAGATTTTGTGGTGAACCTATGTGAAGCAGTTATTATCTAGTTTGAGAGAGTCATAGAGTGTCTAGAAACTGTAAATTTGAAAAGCTTGTCTGGGGTTAGAAATTTGTGAAGAGAATTAATATGCAAAAAAGTTTTTTAAAAGAAAAGGAGCTCATTGCATTAGGAAGCCATAAGTGCATTGTTAGTAGAAAAAAAATTGTTAATTGTAGAAATCTTTGAGTAAGTGAGAATCCATTCCTAGAAAGGAAGATATTAGAAAAGTTTGAATGTTTGTAAAAAAAATGAAGTCGGTTTAGCTGACAGGGAGATTTAGAATGTGTTTGAAGCCTAGGAAGTGTTTTTCTAACTAGTTGCTGAGAAAAATAAACAAGAAGCTGAGTATATTAGAAGAAAGAAGATTTTTTGAGGAAAATTGTTAAGAAGAGCCAAAAGAGTTGTATTTTGAAGACAAAGAAGAGATAGTCATTACAAAAGAGGCTGTGCAAAAACCCACAAGAAGAAAAAGAAGTTGTGAAAATAGTTGCTGAGAATTGTAAAAAGGAGAAGAGGCTATTTTGAAGATTGAGCTGAATAACAGTTTCCAAAACAAACAAAGTGTTGCAGACCCAACTGCTGAATTTCAGTCACGAGATCAAAAGAGTTAAGTTGAAACTTTCTTTACAAATGGGGAAATTAGGAAAAAGGGTTAAGAAAGAGAATAAAAATTTGTCATCTGCAAAATATGTTTTAGAAGAAGAATTAATTTTTCTTAAAAATGAATTGGGTATTGTTAAAAAGGACAATGGGTGTTTTATTGAAAGAATAAAAGAGTTGTTGAAAGAGAAATGTATACTGTTAGATGAAAATGATGATCTTGAGAAAGAATTAAGGAAAGTTAAAGCAAGAAATGGAGAGTTAGAAGAGAGGTTGAAATCCCTTGAAAATATTAAGCAAAGAAATGAGGAGTTTGAATAAAGAATAAAGGTGTTTGAAGAAAGAAAGAAAAAGAGTGAAGATTTGGAAGAAATCTTGAAAAGGGTAGAAGAGGAAAACTGTTTACAACTGACGGAAATCACAAAATTGGAAGAAGAAAATGATAAATTAAGAGCATGTAATGATTGTGTGAAGTCAAATTCTTCAGCTTGTGATGTCTCATGTGACACAACAAATTTGTGTATTCCATTTGAAAAATCTATTTCTTTTGAAAATGCTGGTGATAAAAAGTGTCAAGATGAGCATGTTGATGAATTTGCAAATATGGCTAGCTGTAATGATGTGTCAGAATCTACAAAAGATACTGGTTGTTTCGAAGAGAATGCAGGGTTAAAAATTATAAAAAGAATGGGTTATATTGGACAAGGTCTAGGAAAACAAGAACAAGGAATGACAGAGCCGATTGAGGCTACAATGAGGCCAAAGAATGAAGGTCTCAGATATGTCCTAGGATAGGGAAATTCTACTACAAGTGCAAGTAAATTTGTTCATGAAATGAAGAATGATGAGTGTTCACACTGCAATAGAAAAGGCCATAACAAGGAGAAGTGTTGGGATCTACATCCTTGCACGGTTTGTGGTTCAAAAAATCACTGTGAGAGAATGTGCAGGAATAAAGTTTCAAAAAATGAATCTGGTTCTGAATGCATAAAGATGGATTGTGGATGGATTAGTGACTCAGGTTGGCACGAGCTAACTGGTATGTTCAAAAGATTCTAAGAGTGTTCATATGTGAAAGTCAATAAAAATTCTGAGAAGAATGAAAGTTCAAAAGAAATTGAACATGTTTTGAGTGGAAAGAAATTGCAGTCTAACGTGTCACTTGCAAAAAGTGATGATGAAAATTTCATTCTAATGTTTTGAAGAATTGAAGACAAGAAACTGCCGCAATAGTTGAAAGAGCCAAATGGTTGGTATCATTTTTTTGTGTGTTGAAAAAGGGTTTGACAATTTTTTTTTGAAAAGTTAGTAAACATTGTTGCAATAATAGTACAATAAAGTGGAACTAGTTAATCGACTAGTTGTGACTGAGAGTTCTCTCATAGAGATAACTCGAGTCAGACGATAAGTGCATGTAAGAGATAACTGAATGTTAGAGGAATGTGACATAATTAATTAAATAATGAATTAAATGTTAATTTAATTCAACATTTGAAATATGAGACTTTTAATTAAATAAATAAAGTAATTTATTTAATTTGGCTGTTGAAAAGGATAAATGAATAATTAAATAATAAATATTTAATTATAGATGAAAAGGGGTTAAATGAATAATTAAATAAAGATATTTAATTATAGTTGGAAAAGTATGATAAAGGGGAATTAAATAATAAATTATTTAATTGATAGATAAAGGGGAAGAATTAATTAGTTCGCAACATAATTAAATAAATATGATTTATTTAATTAATTAAGTTGAATAAAGGATGATTATGAATTAATGAATTAATTAAAAAGGGTATTTAATTAATAGAGGAAATATGTGTTAGAAAGGCAATTAAATAAGTAACATTATTTAATCAAGACGATGGACTATAGAAAATTATGTTGAAATGTGTACTCGCAGGCCTAGACCAATTTTCGGTATCTACAGTTTGCCCCTCTTTGATACAATGTTGGTACGGCGTTGTGTCAAAGAAAATATGCCCCGGTCGTGCCCCTGTATGAAACAAGTTAGGGTATACCCCAGTGAAAGGGAGAATGACGAGGAGGTAGTGGTATGCCCCCTCGAGAGGATAGGTGGGTTTGAAGAACATGAGTGTGCTCTCGAAATGGATAGATAATGGTGGCGAAGACGCAGAAAAGAAGAAATGTTAGCATGGATGATTTCAGAATGTTAGTAAGAAATAATTAATGTTGGTTAATTTGAGAAAAAGACATAATCTTCGATATATTGCCAAATACACTATACTTGCTTGTTATCATCATTGGGCGGACATGACACAAATGGATGGTACACACTATGATATGAGATAGACCATAGTGTACAAAATCATCCATCTGCGAAAAATAGACAGTCGTAGACAAGGAGTGTCTTAACTTAGAATAAGGACAAGATACCCCAGTCGTTTGGTCAAGACAAACCACAGATAACAGACAAATAAAAGACGGGTCATGAGACGTCATTGCTCCTCTAAATCCTTGATAGGACATCTTTGAGGATACTAGTAACATGATTCAAAAAGCCAAAGTTTAAAAGACAATTGACAGACAGCAACCAAAGAAAAAGAATCTTGAGATGTCGTTGCTTCTCTAAATCCTTCAAGGGACATCCTTGAGAAAGCTAGTAACAGGATCTTGCACAAATCGATAAAAAGATAAGACAAAATAAGATATAAAGTCATAAAGCCAAATAAATGTATTCACCAAAACTTGATCTTGTGGGATTGTTTGATGTTGATGTATGACATAGCGTAATGTGAGAGAATGACACATACCGCCTAAGACATTGAGTCTGGTTTCAACTTGGTGACTTCTGTATAAGGCATGACAAAGCTTGGTTTCAGTAAGACACGTGTCGTATAAGACATTGGAGTCTAATGACGTTGAGGTGATAAGCCACATGAGACTATGACAATTTGATGACGTCTGTTGACAAGAAAGACATATCTTGCTAAGACATGGGTTGATCGCTTTGACAATATGTTTGATATTGACTTGATGACAAGTTGAGTGTGTGCATGTAGACAGTGTATGACATGAGACGATACCTTAAACTATGATATGCAACTTGTGTGATAGTGATTGTGAATGAACCCTATTGGACTGACCTAGAGTGGTCTCGGGAGCTCATCAATTGATTAGCCTTGCCTACGTTTTACATGCAGAGACCTCGTAGTTCGACACAACCAATGACTTTGAATATATAAAGAGTCATGATTTAAATGTGTGTGATACATGACAAACCTAGACTAACAGACCTAATGCCTCGGGGGCACATCGATTGATGGCCTTGCCTACGTCCCAGTCGCAGAGGCAACGTAGTTTGACTATGACGACGACTGACTTAACATGACTAACTTGACACTGTTTTATTTTTGGTATTTTCTGACATGTTTTGATTTTTTTGGATTTTTGAAGTTTTCTAATGTTTTTGTTTTTTTCAGGACATTTTCTGATAATGCGATGCTATGTACAAGGCATTCATGGAATAGAACAAGGATTTGCCCCCGGTCGAGAATAAGACTTGCGAGATGGAATGGATCATATGACGTAATGGATGTTTAGATGTCAATCGTTCCAAATGATGGATAGGACAACCATTTATTATGAGTGATGGTGAAAAAGTCTGATTAGAATGATGGTAGATGGAAGAGGGAGCTTGATTACACATGGTGCCTGTTTGCTAGGTTTTCACCATGGTACTTATCCATAGCGCCACCGAAGCGGTTTTCACTAGTGGACGGATTTATTTCTCTTTACTGTTTTGATTTTCTCAATTATTATTATTTTTTTTTTTGGTGTTACAAAGACGCCTATTTGCCAGGTTTTCATCAAGGTAACCATTTTTTTGTTTGTTCCATTTTTTTGTATTTTTCCAGATTAAGACACAGATTCTCAGAAGCTAAGCATAGAACCTCTTTAGATGCAGACTGTTGATAGGTGACAAAAACGGATCTCCTTCAGGAGTAGATAGTTGGTACGCTCCTGACCCAAAGGCTTCTATGACAATGTACGACCCTAACCAGTTAGGCTCAAACTTTCCTGGTTTCTCTCGTTTAGCTTGGTTCTTCGGATTCTCCATTAATACCAGGTCACCAATGTCAAAATATCTATTGAGAACCTTCCTATTGTAGCTCCGACGAAGACGATTCTGATATGCTTGCAAATGATCTAATGCTTTCTGTCTTCATTCATCCAGTAATTCAAGCTCTTGTAGCCTAGAGACACGGTATTGTTCATCGTCGACATGACCCTTCAAAGATACCCTTAGAGAAGGTATTTCGACCTCTATAGGTAAGATAGCTTCGGACCCGAATACGAGGGAAAATGGAGTGGCACCGGTGGGAGTGCGGATGCTTGTTCGGTAAGCCTATAAGGCAGGATTAAGTTGTAGGTGCCAGTCACGACCAGCGTCGTTGACAGTCTTTTTAAGGATTCTAACAATGGTTTTATTAGATGCCTCAGCTTGGCCATTACCTTGTGGGTAATATGAGGTGGAAAAATGATGCTTGATGTGGAATTCTTCACATAAATGGCGTACCTCTTGGTTCTTGAATGGGCGGCCATTATCTGTGATTATGGATTGTGGTACACCATATCGACAAATGATATAGTTCAAAATAAACTTAGATATTTGGGTGCCAGTGATGTAGGTCATGGGAATGGCTTCAATCCACTTGGTGAAGTATTCGGTAGCGGTAATGATGAATTTGTGGCCGTTGGATGATGGTGGGTGTATCTTACCTATGAGGTCGAGTCCCCATTGGGCGAAAGGCCATGGTGAAGTAATCGGTCGAAGCTCTTGTGCTGGCACTCTTATCAAGTCTCCATGTATTTGACATTGTCTACATATCTTCACAAAGACGTATGAGTCTTTCTCCATAGTAGGCCAATAGTAACCTAGTCTCATAATCTTATGGGCTAAGGTTGGACCACTCGAATGGGATCCACATATACCCTCGTGCACTGCTCGCAAAGTTGTTTGTGCTTCTTCAGCGTCGAGACATTTCATTAGGGCGTTGTCTAAGGTGCATCTATATAGGGTTTCTCCGATGATGGTGTACTTGGCGGACTTACGGATGAAGGTTCGACGTTGGTTATTGGACAAGTCTTGAGGTAAGGTTTGATTTGTTAAATAGCCAAATATTTCTTTATACCAAGGATATGTAGGACCAACAATGGTACACACCATCATAGTATCAGGAATATCATAAGCAAGAACCAACAGCTGTTCAACCAAAAACTTGAACTTAGGCACATTACTCGGAATATCCAACAAGGAACCCATGGTTGCCATAGCATCTGCAGCTCTATTCTGAATGCGTGGTATTTGTTGAAAAGTTATATCCTTGAAATATTGTTTGAAACTATCAGCCATTCTCTTGTAAGGGGCAAGCTTCTCATCCTTAGTTTCGTACTCATCATTTACCTGTCGGATTACCAGTTGAGAGTCACCAAAGACATGTAGGCTCTTAATATTCCATTATGCTGCCATTTTCAAGCCTGTCACTAAGGCTTCGTATTTTGCTACATTGTTTGTACAAGGGAAAGAAGTCCTGAATGATTTGGGAATGGTATCACCTTGAGGTGTGACAAATAAGACACCAGCTCCTGAACCACGATTTGTATGTGACCCATCAAAGTGCAGTTTCTAGTCGATTTTAATGTCAATGTTGAATAGAAATTCATTTGGAAAATCTGCCACTAAGGGATGATCTGTTTTTATAGGTGCATCAGCTAACTGATCTACAATCACCTATCCTTTTATAGCCTTCCTCTCGACATACTCAATGTCATACTCACTAAGTATCATGACCCATTTAGCCAATCGACCTGTTAAAGCTGCCTTACTTAGAAGGTATTTGAGTGGATCAATTTTTGCAATTAACACTGTTTGTCGATTGAGCATGTAGTGCCGAAGTTTTTGGGTTGCAAAAAATACCGCAAGACAGGCACATTCTATGTTGTTGTAATTCAATTCATAGCCCACTAAGGTACGACTGATGTAATAGACCGCTCTCTCATGACCTTGATCATCTTTTTGTGCGAGAAGAGCCCCTAATGTCGACTGAGTTGCTAAAATATATAAGATCAAAGGCTTTCCTTCTGTAAGTGGCATTAAGACTGGTGGAGTTAGCAAATAGTCCTTGATTTGTTGGAATGCGTCCTGGCATTTAAGCGTCCACACAAATGGTACTCCTTTCTTGAGTAGATGTTGAAATGGATGAATCTTATCTGCCAGTTGTACTATGAATCGCCTAATTGACTGTAGTCTACCCTGTAGAGTTCTGAGTTGTCCTACGCTGACTGGAGGAGGCATTTCTATGATAGCTCTTACCTTCTCTTGATCTACTTCAATGCCTCTTCGAGAGATGATATACCCTAATAGTTTCCCCAATTTGACTCCAAAGACACACTTCTTCGGATTCAGCCTGACATTGTAGTTCTCTAGCCATTGGAATATCTTATTTAAAACCTTTAAGTGAGCTTCTCTTGTTTCTGATTTTGCTATAATGTCATCGACGTAATATTCCATGAGAATGTGTACAAAGTCATGGAAAATTGTAGTCATTGCGCGTTGGTAAGTAGCTCCTGCGTTCTTAAGCCCAAAAGCCATAACGTTCCAACAGTATGTGCCCCATGGACACGTGAAAGCTATCTTATGTTGGTCTTCAGTTGCTATTTTAATCTGGTTGTATCCCGAGAAACCATCCATGAGGGATAGCATTTCATAACCCCCTGTAAGATCCACTATCATATCTATATTCGGCAAAGGGAAGTCATCCTTAGGACACGCCTTGTTGATGTCTCTAAAGTCTGTGCAAATTTGAATGCCCCCAGTTGGTTTAGTCATGGGTAAAAGATTCGATATCCAATCTGCATAGTCTATTGTCCTTATGAATCCTACATCCAAGAGTTTCTTTAGTTCTGTCTTGACCAATAGAGCAATCTGCGGGTGCATTTTTCTTAACTTTTGTTTGACTGGTTTAATGCCTAGTTGCAATGGTAAATGGTGCAATATTAGACCTGGATCCAACCCAGGCATGTCAGCATACGGCCATGCAAAGTTTATCTGTCTCTTTTGGAAGAAGTCCTTAAAATTAGGTTTTTCTGTCTCTATTAAAGAAGCTGCAAAATATACCATCTTTGGATTCTCTTCTGTACCTATGTTGACTGCAACTGATTCTTCTACTAGCATCGGTGACTTTTCCTGTTCAACGGGGAGAATATTTAAACCTCTATCCTTGGGTGCCTCAGGGAGGTTTTCGCCCTTGGATACGTCCTTTATTTTGAATTTTTCTTCGTCCAAAGGTGCCTTTCGATTTTCACCTAGGGACTCATCATTGTTCTTTTCATTGTCTTTTTTCTTTTTATCCTCATTTTTGCGACTAGAGGTGTAAATAGACTCCCCAAAATATGCTTTATCGTCCAAGTCTATGGTGAAACCAACTTTATGATCCCCTCTTGGTATGCCTTCTCGAAGTCCCATGAACTCAGCAATTGCTTCGTCATTCTCGAATGTGTCTAAGATAGGTGTACCTTGTTGATCCCAGTCTATAAGTTCGGGATATATGAGGGGCATGTCATCATCGAAGTTTTTAAAGGTAGCTGCTGATAGGGTGAATAGTGAATGGTTGACATGGTCGCAGAAGTTCTGGACTAACTCTTGCTGGGTCTTTTCCTTACGGTTAGGTAAATGTTGATGTGGGACCATTGCCTGGGATAGGTCATTAGAAGATGGTGGTTCAGGTGCCCAAGATGCACGATCGAGTTTTTCCCAATAATAGATCTTATGCCATTCTTCTTTGGACAAATGTTTCTTAGGACAAGGACTAGATGGTTTGGGTATAGGTTTCACGTTTAGGTCTAATTCTCCAAATAGTGCGTCTATGTTCATGGTGTTGGTAGATGAAGGGAATCCCATTCACCATCGCTTGAGTAAGGGGATTCATCAAAGATTGGAGGGTTGTCGTAAAATGGGGGAGGTGGATCATGAGATGTCTCGGTGTCTGCGTAAGCACTCACTTCCTCTTGAAACAGTGACGAAGTACTAGGAAACCCAATTCTAAGCGGTTGACACCCTAGCCCTAAGTATTTCGGTCGTGGGTGGACAGTAATCGGTTCCGTCCTTCCATTTTGATGTAGCCCTAACCCACTGTGCCCATCATAGCCTTCCTTTTGCATTATCTTAAAGCCTTTTCCATATTGGTTCTTAGCTATTTGAATAGACGGGGAGGGGTATTCATGTTCTTCTTGATACAACCAGGAATCACCTTGGTCCACAATTTCCTCGCTTAGCTCTCCCCATTTGATCAATGTCGTTGTAGGGGGAACATTGAATATGACTATTGACTGTATTCTATCTGCCATAGGTAGGCCATATGCCTTAGGTGGAATCAGTTGACTGACACAGTATGATGCCTTTATACGATACTCGCCAAAGCCCTTGTCTTGGATTTCAAGTTTAGGAGTAGTTGATGGAGGTGTGAATGATTTGGACTTAGTGAGATGTGATGAGTCAATGTATTGGGATGAATTGGATGATGAAACTTCTTGATTAACTGGTACTTGGCATTGTGGAATTTCCTTTAGGCTTGTAAAATACTGAAACAGATCTGGATCACCATCAATAGTGATCTCGGTGCCATTATGCGGAAATTTGAGACGTTGGTGATACATTGAAGGTACAACTTTCATTGCGTGTATCCAAGGTCTACCTAACAACAAATTGTATGGAAGAGTGAGATCCAAGACTTGGAAGCTGGTGTTCATGATTGCTGGACAAATTCTGATAGGGAGTGTGACCTCTCCTTTGGATGATCTTTCCTCATCATCGTAAGCCTTGATGACTATACTCTTAGAGGTATCTACGCAATCTTCTGAGAATCCTAATGCCTTAACCAATTTTAGGGTACACAGGTTCAAACCTACTCCTCTGTCTACCAAGACTCGTTTGACTTTGGTTTCATGGACTAAGACTTCAAGATGTAATGGGTCATTATGATCAGATTTTTCTCTCGAGTAATCTTATTGGGAAAATGTAGCATGGTGCGAATTGGTTAAATATCCCACCATCTCTTCAAAACAATTGACATCTAAATCAGTAGGGATAGTTGTGTTCTGCAAAGCTTTATCGAGAATGGCTCGATGCTCAAGTGATAAGGTCAATAGTTCCAAGATAGATATTTGCACAGGGGTTTTACTCAATTGATCAAGAAGGTTGTACTTGAACTTGGAAGCTTGTGTAGATGGATCAGAAGAAGGACTTGGAATAGTGATCTTGGTACTGTGTGTGTTGACACTACATTCTGGAGGCTTCTTAATGGTGAAGATATCGACATGCTCATCTGCAGCGCGGAGGCTATTTATAATCTTTCCTTTTCCATAGTCAAAATTGGTGTTTGCGTAATTGGTTGATGGATCGGTCTTAGTTCCTGAACCAGAGGCTTTTCCTTTTGTGTGGTCATGTAATGGATCCTTGAAGACCTTATGATCACTGTTCTTGGTGTTTTTCTGTCCACCTACCTCTATGGTTCCGTTCTCCACAAAGTCTTGGATAATGCCCTTGAGTTGGTGACAATTTTGTAGGCTGTGTCCTTTTATTTGATGATATTCACAATGGGCTTTGTCATCCCACTAGGAAGGTTTAAATTGTCCAGGATCATATTCTCTTGGTTCCAACGGTTTGATGAGATTGTGTTTAATCAATTCTTTGTAAATAACCTCGATCGGTTGTCCTAGAGGAGTAAATTCACGTGTTGGAAATCTTCTTTGAGGTTGTTGTTGCTGTGAATTTTGGAGATAGTTAACCATTTGATTTGGATTATCCATTGTGTGTTGATTTTGGTTGTATCCTCTTAGTGTGATAACTGGCCTTGTATATATGTTTTTAGCATCAACAATGCCATCATTTGTAACATTCTTGTTTCTGGACCAAAATTGTCTTCTATCATTTGGCGTGTTTTGATTTTGGACAATAGGATTCCTACTTGGTACCTTTATTTCGCCTTTGTCAATAAGGCCTTTCTCAAGGATGATGCCTTTCTGTACCAAGTCTAAGAATGAGGTACAACAATGTACTCTTAAATCACTCCGTAGTTTTGGATTGATGTTCTCTAGGAATATCGTGACCTTTTGTTTCTCTGGTATCTCAACTGGACATCTACTAGCTAGACTTCTCCACCTCTGAAAGAAAGTGGTGAAATTTTCGCCATCTTCTTGTGTCATGTGGCACAAGGTTGCTATTGTTATCTCATTGTCTATGTTGAAAGCGAAATGTTCGACAAACTTTTCAACTAATTCTCCCCAAGAGTGTATACCATATGGTAGTTTAGAAAACCATTCCAGTCCTATCCCAACAAGGGTTCATGGAAATAGTCTCATCAGATATGTGGGGTCATATGATATGTCCATGCATGCTGTTGAGAACTCCCTAATATGTTCTAGAGGATTCTTTTTCCCATTATACTTAGGCAAAATCAGGATAATGTATCCATGGGGAAAAGGTGTCATGTAAAGCGCTTTGTCAAATGGACATGGACATAAGTCTTGTGCTAAGATAGTTCGTTTTCCTGACATAGACATATTATCCATTTGTTGTTGGAGAGTTTGCATTTGATTCTAAAGGACATCGACTTGTGTCAAGGACATGGTGTTGGCATTGTTCGGATCAATGTAGACGTTTTGATATGCCATTCTTTGCAACGGGTTGTGATTTGGTGAAGGAATATATCCCGTTTGAATAGTCCATTGTGGGATAGGATATATCCTGTGTGAATGGTTTGACTTGGGATAGGAATATTCGTACCCGCCTTGGATCTCTTACCAATCGTGTTGGTACCAAAGGGGTTGGATGAAGTTGCTCCCATCGTAATTTGTAAACCTTGTGTTATGTTGAAAGGGGTTGTGTTTACAATTGACGATGTCTGAGTTGGTATGCCAGTTGGTATTGCTGCGGTGATTTGGGGCATAGAACCACTTGATGTCACTATTTGCATTGGTTGGGTAGATGTCGTTTTCAATGTATGAACGTCAAATCCTGGTGGTAGTGTGGCACCTTCTAATAGCAATTTTGCTAGATAGCATTGGGGATCATTTGCCAAGCACTTTGCTAGATAGCATTGGGGATCATTTGCCAAGCACTCATCCATGAAGGATGCAAATTCAGGATCTTAGATTGCAGACTCTATGTCTTCAACAAAGACTCGTCCATTGGCGTCTCTAGTGACAAATTTATCAAGCAATGGTTTGTGTGGTTTGTTCTTCCTAGGTGGTTGAGTGCTAAAAGGATTGATAAAATCATTGGGGTCTGCCATTTCTTTGTGCCTCTTTTGAGACCTTGTTTCGACCATAAAAAAGTTGCTCAAAATGGGGTAATGCAGACTATGCCTAAGAACTGATATGACCTATTTCTATGTTTTTGGATTTTTTGACAATAAGGATGTTGCTAAAATGATTTCTAGAAAGACGTATACTGAGATGACGTATGGTAAGACGGACAATATGTAAGACCTCGTGTAGACTATGATTCTAAAATGGGTATAACCTACCTCCTATGGAGTAAATGCATGCAAGGATTTGTTTTGACCAAGGAACCTGATTGTAGGACAAATGACAGTTGACAAAGTGAACTTTCCAAACTAGACTTGTTGAGTTGAAAAGATTCACTAGATAAGACTAAGGTGACTAGGTTCGATGAGTGTGACAAATCGGGACATGAATTTATCCAAAGACGAGGAAACTTATCTATGCTGTGATATGCAATTTCCTAGGGAGTATCTAGATGCATGCAACTTAGGATGACAATGACGAAGGCGTGGATTGTAACTAATATTTCCGAGGAAGTATCTATATGCATGTGACTTTGGATGACTATGATGAAGACGTGGATTGTAACTAAGACGTATATAACCACCTAATGGATGCAGGATTTTTGAGCAAAATTTTGACAGTTTCTGTTCGGACTCAATTTACAGTTTTGATTGTTCTCTGATAACAGGCAGATGCAGTTCACCTAACAGTTGTGGTTCAGGATTTGATAGTTGCGGTGTTTCTGACAGTTGCGGTCTTTCCTATGACAGTTGCGGTTCAGTATTTGACAGTTGCGGTCTTTCCTAGGACAGTTGCGGTTTACCAATTCACATGCGTTTTTCCTATTATGGACTCTAAAACTAGTTATGTGATGAATGGACTATTGAGACTCGAAAAACATTTACACCCTAGGCTTTTAGGACAGTACTTGTTGAATTCTTACTTGGATTTCTCCAGCTATGCATATTTATGGTGGATGATTAGTAGCTTGACCCCACTGGCTCCCCTCCACGACACTCACTTATACGGGGCAGCCAAGCTACAGTACCCATGAATCTCCCATGGCATATTTTTCATCTCTACATGTAAACCGTAAGATTGTAAGACAGCTTCACAGGTCCGACCTGCTGCACCAACAAGTAGATAGAATTTTGGTAACTCTACAACAAGGCTTTTAATTCAGGCATTCCATTCGTGGGACACTAACCAATGTCGGCGAGAGTCCATTTCTGTCCATCTCGTTGGATTAGTGCGCGCGATTCTTGGGGTTTCCCCAAGAATCCACTTTTATATACCGGCTGATTCTTGGGGTTTCCCCAAGAATCCACTTTTATATACCGGCTGGAAGTTGCTTGGCTTTAGCGTGCTACCGATTTGAGTCGTCTTGGGGTGAGTACTTTTTCCCACCAAGATAGGCCCAAGTTCTAGAGTCAGCAACCATTTCTCTTACACCCAGGATCACATGACTGCGCAAGGGGAGAGGATACTTCGGTGTACTGAATTGTAAGGGTGTACAGATATGTGCAAAGTACGAAACAAAGAAGATAGTGGTTCTTTTTATTCCAAATGACAATTTTCTATCTATCAAACAGAAAACTCATTTTAATCCCACACGATGATTATCTATCTACCAAACAAAAGCTTATTTAAATAAATTAACACAAAGGCATTAGGTCTTGCATGCAATTTATTAGTAGTTCATAATCTTCAGCTTTCGTCCTGCAGAAAAATTGTCTTGGGTTTTAATTGCCTTCAAAGTTTCGTCCTGCAAACACTATGTTATTCCTTTAGAATTTATTTAGCTCCAAGTTGTTTTTTTCCACTTGATCCAATGTGTGCTTTGAAGTATTTTTTTTTTTTTTCTGCACATGCACAAACCGAACAAAGCCAAAACCTTAATAGCTAGTCAAGACAAATATGATTTTTGGAAATATTTTTGACAGTAAAAATAAAACTATAGAGAATAGACCCATACTTAAATTTCAAGAGCTTTCCAAAAATGTAAATAAATCTGAAAGATTGTCTGTTTTGCACCTAAAATTGATTTTTTATGAAAAAATCATAAAAAAATTATTAAAAATTTAAAACAGGTCCAAAAATCTGATTTTTTCACTGAAGGTGCCTGACATAATTTCAAATTTGCATAAAAAATTTCGTGAATAGATCTGCAACCATTTGTGAGATTCAAGTAAATATCTGTGAAACCATAATTTTCAAAGATCTATTGTTTGAATAAAAACAATTTATCCAAATTTAAAACCTAAAGAACAGACCCCTATTCAAATTTAAATCTCTTTCCAGAAATGTAAACATATCCAAAAAATTCAACAAATTTCTCTCAAAATTGATATTTTATGAAAAATAACAAAAACATTATAAAAAATTCAAAACATCACCAAAAAATCTGATTTTTTTCGTGAAAGCTCTTGAGAATGTCATCTACTTGCAAACAAATTTTTGTGAAAAAATATGTAGCCTTGTAAAAGTTATGGTCAAATATCTCGGGTTCACCAAATGTAACTCAGATTTTTCGGAATTGTGGAAGATGCTAAAGCTGCACAAGATTAAACATCAATTCTAATCTAAATAAAACAATAAAGAACGATAAGTAAGCATGATTAATCTAAACTAATAAAACTAGAATGATCTCACCGAATATGCAAATACTTCCTCGATTTATCTCAATTGCCCTTCTCCATCTTGCTTGTATTGTTATTCTTGCCCTCAGATTTCTGTGTGTTTGAATGCAAGCATAACTTCGTCGAGTGTCTCAGCAAAATATCGAAGATTGTTTCTTCTCAAAAGTGTATAATGATTTCGGGAGGAGGAATAATGATAATGACAGGCCATTTTATAGATTTTGTGTTTTCAAATGATCGGCTCAGATTGAAAGAGAGATCGACGGATGAGATTGATGAATGCCATGCGATGAGTTATGTGACAGATAGAACGCGAGTTAGAACATGAGTTCAACTACAGGTAAAGACTAATTTTAGAACATGAGTTAGAACATGAGTTCCAATCTTCATCTTCAAAAAATAAAAGAAATAGACTTTGTATGCAAAAGCCAAAGTTAGAAGTTGGAGAATAAATGCATGATAAATGCATGTGAATGCAAACTTGAGTTAGTTAATTAAATAAAGATATTTAATGAATAAATATAGATCATGCATATGAGTTGGAACTAGTTAATCGACTAGTTGTGACGAAGAGTTCTCTCATAGAGATAACTCGAGTCAGATGATAAGTGCATGTAAGAGATAACTGAATGTTAGAGGAATGTGACATAATTAATTAAATAATGAATTAAATGTTAATTTAATTCAACATTTAGAATATGAGACTTTTAATTAAATAAATAAAGTAATTTATTTAATTTGGCTGTTGAAAAGGATAAAATGAATAATTAAATAATAAATATTTAATTATAGATGAAAAGGGGTTAAATGAATAATTAAATAAAGATATTTAATTATAGTTGGAAAAGTATGATAAAGGGGAATTAAATAATAAATTATTTAATTGATAGATAAAGGGGAAAGAATTAATTAGTTCGCAACATAATTAAATAAATATGATTTATTTAATTAATTAAGTTGAATAAAGGATGATTATGAATTAATGAATTAATTAAAAAGGGTATTTAATTAATAGAGGAAATATGTGTTAGAAAGGCAATTAAATAAGTAACATTATTTAATCAAGACGGTGGACTATAGAAAATTATGTTGAAATGTGTACTGACAGGCCTAGACCAATTTTCGGTATCTACAAATGGAAGAGTGCAAGTTTTAGAAATCAGCAAATTGTCTTGAGTGAAGAAAAGTTTGAAAGGTTATAGCCGATAGAAAGTGTCATGAGTTGTATGGCTACAACCATAATGGAAAGAATTTCATTTGGAAGAAGAGATTTTTTTTGAGATGTTGATCTGATTTACAAAACAAAGAGAAAGAGGATGCCAAAATTCAACTACAATGATTGGAGGAAAGTGAAATAGTGTTTTTGGAGAAAAAAAATAAAATAATGAGATACAACAGCATTCTAAAGATAGAATCAAGACATCAAATAAAACAAATGAAGTCAAGATTCCCTAGCACTAGCAAAGTGCCACTATGGTAAGTGATGAATGAAATTACTACAATTAGTTTGTGGAAATATGAAACCACCTCAATGAAAGAATGCAATTGACAAAATTGAAGAAAGTGCAAGTTTAGTGAATTTCTAGAAAAAGAAATAAATTTAAATCAGCCACATCTGATCAAGAAGAGTTTGCAGTCAGTCAACAAAAGTAAGCATGATGAATTATTTCGACTCTTAAGAATCCAGAGTTGTAAAGAGAAATAATATTAGAATGATTGTTAAGATGAAAGGAAATTAGTGATGAAAGAAGGAATGGAATGACAACGCAAGGCTATAGTTGATAAATTTAAAAACAGGGCAAATACATCATAAATTGAAGCTTACAGGAAAAGAGAGAAAATGATTTGCAGAATTTTCAATTCAAATTAAAAAGAAGAAAATTTGGAGAACATGGACAATGTTGAAGCATTCAATGTATTTTGTTGAGAAACATGCTGGCAGAAGTTGAAATTACTTGGGGGAGAGCTGTAGCTGATCAAGAATGGCGAAATCAAATTGGATTTTTGCAGTTCAAAAGAATAGGTTGCAGACATTCTCGCTTTGGCCCTGGGCTGAGATAAGTTCATCCATACAGAAACTGACTAGGCATCAATATGGGCGGAAGTTGTGTTCATGGGGGAGTGTTGGGAATTCACCCATCTCCCGCCCGAGTCTTTCCTGCCTCTACTACGCCCCCGTGCCATCCTTCTCTCCTGGTTGCGGTTCAACGATGTATACCGGGCTACCACGACCCTTCTCTCTCCTTTCCACGGTCTGGTAGTTGTCGTTCTTGCAGTCCACCTCGTTACCGCACACTAACCGCATGATGCCTGCGACAATGTTGTTAACCACCAATCTGTTGTTACCGCCATCACACAGTTACCCTCCTGACCACGTGCGATGGCATGGTGACCGTCAAAGCTATTTGACTGGACCGTTTCCCAACTGTCTGGAAGTCGTTATTGCTGTTCCATGGTCTCTCTACTAACGGATCACGATGGTGAGGTAACCACCACCACACCATGACCGTTTTTCTCACTGACCACAGTAACACGAGCTTGTTGTTTTTTGTCTAAAGTTTGAATGCCACCGCCGCCCCGTAGTCTTCCTACTTACCCGTCATGGTGGAGTGTTATTCACTGGGTTACCGCCAACCCTTTCTCTCTCCTTTGCGGTAGCACAGGTTGACGTCCTTCTGGCGGCGGTTATTGGTGGCGTATGTGCTGGCGAAGATTTATTGTATAAGGACAAGTTTTTATTATGTTTTGGACGATGGCAACTTGGCTTATTCATTAGCCTTTAATATTGTAATTAATTGGTTATTTTCATGACTTTCATATATGGTGATGGGGATGTATATTGCTGAGTGGAAGAAAATGTTGAATATAGTGAAAAAGAAGGCTCTCAAGAGCAGAGATGAAAAGAGCCAAAGCTCTATGTGAAAAGAAAATATAGTAAAGAAGTGTGAATATAATTTGCAGAAGCATGAATGTAGAAATGATGATCAACAACTCTGTGATGAAAGATTTTTTTTGAAAATCAATATAATATGAAATTTCTGGTTTAACGTTGTATGTGTTAAACTCTTGATTTTCTGTGCATAAATTAGACTGAAGCTGTTTTTTAATTTTTGTTCATGCCTTCTATTTTCCTACAAAATTATAGTACAAGCATATTCTTCAAAGTTTTTTTTAGCATTGTCGATATTCTCCACACAAGGCATGCACCACAGGTTAGACTGGTATTACTGTACTAGACTAATGATAAGGATGTCCTCAAGATAGCTAGCAGGCCTGAAGACTGACCATGCAAACCTAATGATCACATTTTTTCTTTAATGCGTTAAGGATCACCGATGTGTTCCAGAGTGCATCAATAATTGATAAGTCTTTGGAAGCTTCCTTGAAAAAGAATCCATTTTGAATGTATCTGGCTATTCTGGAATCTCTTAAGTCTTATACAATTTTGCACCTATATCCTTTATCTTATGTCCCTAAACTTCATGATATAAACTCTATTAAGCAACTTTTACCTTTTGAAGGAAGCTCATGCTTCATAGCACGTGGATTGATGCTATTTCTAAGGAAGACTTGGAGATCTAAAGAAATCATAACATTTTTTATTTACAATCATAGCTTTCTCTATAGATTTAATTATTGTTGTGATTTGAAATCTCTTTGTTCTAAATTTTGACATTAGATAAAAGGATAATGTTTGAAATCAATGTAGTATAGTTTGTTGAATCTTTCATTTTTATAATGAATACAACAAGGATGGCAACAACTGTCATGTGTGTTCCATACCATCTTTTCCTTATTTTTTAGCCAGTGTAAACACACATATGCACATATTACAAATAGTTCTTATAAAAATTTATACTCATATATTCTCTACCTTATATATATGCATTCTCATACATACATGATCTATACTTTTTAACTCTTTTATAGTATAATTATTTTATTGTGGAAACCTCTATGAATCAATGGGTTTAGAAGTAAGTATTTTTTGTTATAATTGCATACACTTATGTGCATTCTAGTAGGTTTAGGATCACTTTCATGAAGCTTTATGTGATTGGCTTATGGATTTCAACTATTTATGTGATATTTGAGAGGATAGTGGAAGTAGAGTGGTCTTATTTTCAAATACTTGGGAGCAATTCATGATAGTGCTGGCATTACCTAAATTTTATATGTGAGGATAATACATGGGTGAAACTTGAAAATGTTGTTTGTAGACTTATGCGACTAGTATAAGAACATCCATATGCTCCTTGTTATGTGTGATACTCATGATATCTTGAAATATGTAACAAATGGTCATGTCAACTAGATAGTATGATCATTTCCTATGAGGCATCTTGCAACCAGCGAGATTTTGTAGCCAGTGCAGCTCCGCTAGAGAGGCATTTCATTAAGCTAGTGAGGCATTTTTGCGAGTGGTTTTTCATCCCTACGAGGGTTTTCCACTCATGAATTTTTTTGTGTTATGGTTCTTTTGTGGATCCATTGATAATATGGTTGTTTATTTAATTTGCATTGTAGTATTTGAGTTTACATGTATTGTTGAGGTGATAACTCATGTCTAAGCCTACATGGCTAAATCTAATGAAGGCACCACCTTGTTTAAATATACTTGCATAATTGATGTATGTTATTCCATTTGATTATAGAAATGAAAGTAATTTGATCATTTTGGAAACTTAAGGATGTAATTAGCATATGAGTTTTTCTGGTCCTTACAATAAGACACTTGATGTGTTATGGATGGCTAAAACGATGGTGACATATATTGAGTTTTTAATAATGCACAATTGCCTTGTAGATCATGCTGCATGATGTCTCATCACAAAATATGGTGTCTTAGTTGTAGTGATTTTATGTGGTGTTATTTTATTGATAGAGAGAAACTACATGTAAATTGATTCAAGGTGTTGGATAATGGCTATATTGTGCAAAATTTATGGGTACAAAAATGAAGAGTTTTTGTAGGGGTAGAGGAAAATATGGTATAATTCACTCCTATAGTGGTTGCAGGTGTAACTACTACAAGTCCCTTCTGGTATTGTCTATGGGTGCAATTGCTATTGGTACATTCTAATAATGGATATGGGGGCAATTAATATAGGTCTCTATTGAAAATAGTTATAGGGTTGTTATTGTAGGTTCCTTCAGTAGTGGTTATGGTGTAGTTTTTTAGAGAATCTTTAAGAGTGGCTATATGTTCCATTGAAGAGTGGCTACAAGAGAATAAAATAATCGGGGAATAATAAAATTAAGAGAAGTTTTACCCATGACCAATAAAATTACTACATAGATACTAGTTTCTTAAGGTAATTTTGGCCAATAGCACCCTAGGATTTTCACTATTGTTTTTTATTTAACTAAAAAAAGGAGAGAAACCATACTTGAGTGACATTAAGTATGGTTGAGCATATGGTCTCATCTTGTAACACTACATGTGTAGAATCTATTGATGCGTGAAAATTATTGTAGTTGCAAGGCTTGGACTACTTGTTTGTATTAACTATTATAGGAAGGTTTTGTTATCCAAGGGTTTCTTATAGAGCTTTAAGCAATGTCTATTGACCATTAATGAAAATATAGCAAGTCCAATGGTTCCAATTTTAACACACCATTTTAATAAATTCCTCAATCTCATAGGGACCCAAATATCTATTTTGTAGCTTCCCTTTGTGATCCTTAAACCTAAAATCATATTAAAATGGTCAATCACCTTTCTAAAATTTCTTGGCTTTAATGAACTGGTCATGTCATTTTATCCTCAATTTCTATATAATCTCTATGTGTTAGATTATATCCTTTAATTATTCATTTGAAGCATTGATCTACATGAAATTCTCTTGTTGTACTACAAACAGATATATCCCAAGTTGAACTGTTGTTCTCAAATTCTTGTATTCAAAATCAATGGTAAGTACAACCTTTTTTTCATAAACCAACTCATATGGTGTAAACCCTATTGTTGTCTTCCATGTGGTTTTGTATGCATATATTTCTTCAAGTAAATAAGCTACCCAATCCTTATGGTGTAATGCTACAATCTTTGTCAAGGTAGCCTCTATTTCCCTATTTGTAACTTTCACCTAACCATTGGACTATTGGTAAGGGCTAGATTTTATGTTCTTATCTCTATTATCCTTAATTAGAGCTACAATAAACATAGATATAAACTATGGGCCTTTATAAGTAATGATCTCTCTAGGCATGACATAGCATGCAAAAATATCTTCATACAAAATATTTCTATCTTGCTTTCGCTCAAGCATGTTGTAAATATTTAACTTTAACCTACTTTGTCAAATAATATATATATACTTATATAAATTATTTCTTGTTAGAAGGAGGATCTATAGGGCCAATGAAGTTGATTCCCCATTTTTAAAATGGTTCTAACACTAGTTGTGGCTACAAGAACATCTCATCACATCAGTTACATCTCCTTGTATACTAGAATGAATCCTTGTGTAATGCTGGCCAATAATATCCAATTTTTAAAATATTAAGTGATTTTCATTTGGTATAAAAAATCCCTCAATAAGGTTCATAATGGCAAGTGCTTAAAATTTCAAAAAAAATCATCTTCATGGATACTCCTACACATAATATTATTAGGACCTATATAAAATAGATAACCAACTATCCATGAATAATGGAGGATTTTCAACACTAGGTTGTGTCTTTCCCTTAGTAAAAAATATGGAAGAGTTCTTCTTGCAACCAAATGGTTGGCTATGTTTTCATACTAGGAGGTTTATATAGTCAATGCAAACAAGTTTTTTTCTAGGAAAGATTCATCAATAATTAAATCATCTACAACAAATATTAATTTAGAAATAAAGTCAACAATGACATTTTCCTTTCTACACTTATCAATAATTGTGATGTCAAATTATTGTAGCAATAATAACCCTCTAACTAGTGAACCACTAAGCACTACTTTATTTATTAAATAGTTAATACTTGCATGATCAATATGGATAAAAATTGGGTAACTTGTAATGTAATGTGGAAACTTTTTGATAACATAAATTATTGCTAATACATCTTTCTCAATGATATGACAATTAAGCTTGAATTCTTGAAGATTCTTATTGATGTAATGAATGAAATACTTCAATATTACTTATTTTTTTACTAACACAACCCCTATAGAAAAATTAGATGTATCCATATGAATATGGAAAGGGATATTCCAATTTAGTCCTCTTAACACAATATTCTATGTTAGGCAATTCTTAAGACCTTGAAAGGATTCTTGGTAAGTTATTGTCCAATCACAACATCTTTGGAGAGCATGAAAAATAAGGGAGTAAGTATTTTGATAAATTATTTGATAGACCTCCTATAATACCCTATGTGGCCAAGAAAAATCCTTACATATTTTTTCTTTTGTGGGACAAATATATTTGTGATTACTTCAATTTTATTGTTGTCTACCTGAATGCATTTTTATGACATGTACTGACCTAAAATCACATGTTCTTCCATCATCATATTTAATTTATCATTAATGAGGGATATGCTATGACCCTAGCATCTCTTTGGAACCTTTTCAAGATTTAGCAATACCTCCTCATATGTAATTCCATAAGTTGCAAAGTCATGTCCGTATATACTTTCATACACTCATGAGAAAGATAAAAAATGATGTTCAATACAATCCTCTAGAAGGTTTCAAGAGTGTTAAATAACCCAAATGGAAGGATTTAATAGACATAGGTACCCCACGGGTAGATAAATTCACTAATATGGTTATAGTCATTGAACCCATCTAAGAAATAAAATTATTTCTTGCCTACTAAGGAGTCTAGGACTTGATCAATGAAGGGAAGTCAAAAATGATATTTTCTTGTAGCTAAATTTATTTCTTTGTACCCAACACATACATGCCAATTTCCACCCTTCTTAGGAACTTTCACCAGTGGAGAGACCCAATGTCCATCTATGATTGGTTAAATGAATCTATCATCCAATTTTTTTTGTACTTTATTCTTCACTATCCCTCAAACAACATGGTTCATTCTTCATTGATATTGTATAATGGGCCTAAAATCCTCATTGATGTATATTTGGTGTGTATAGAGCATGTGTCCAATGCTCTTGATGTCACAATAATCCCATATGAAGGATATTTTATGAGTTTGTAGCATGGTAATTAAATTTTATTATTGATTGTATGGTGGGTTGAGTTTTAATGTTGAGTGACATGCTAGGTGAAATTTCAACTTGATTTAACAATGCAATTATAGAAGAAAAATCTAAACATGATACATTAATACTAGAAATTTATGGCAATAATTGATGGAATATATAAGTATCAAAGGCATAATTTGGTTATTGTGCCTTAGGAAGGATATTATGTAATAACTATGATAAGGGTAATCCCACAAAGCTGGCTTACAATTTCTGAGAGGAACTAATTTTTGCTGAAATCACATATTTTTTAAAAATATAATGATTTAAGCCTTAAAAATTTCCATTTTAAGGATTCCAATTGAAGAGGGTTTGATCAAACCACCTTATATCAATGCCCCTTGGATAGAACCTCGCTAGTTTTAAACCATACCTATAAATGAGTCACCTTTACACCTATCAAAATGCTTATAAAAAAACACTTTTGATTTACCTTTTGGAAGATCAAATGAATTCATTTAAAATTTATTTGAAATGATTATGGTAGTCCTCAGAACGAGCTATCCAATGAATATTATTTTAATATGTTTTGGTTTTATTATGTTTTTTTTTTTAGTTTTATTAAACATAGGTTTTTCGTCAAAAATGAAGGTCTCTATTCTGCACATGTGGAAAAATAGTAGATTATAAAAAAAAAATTAAAAAATATGAGTGCACCAGATATTGAAGTCCTTGATCTAGCAAAAAAAATAAAATTGAATATTGATATATACAAAAAACGTTACGCATTATATGGTCGCGCTATGTCTGAATTGTAATTGGTTTGACTTCAAAACTTTATTAAAGAAAAAATATTCAATAAAAAACTATCTAACGAAGTGGAAGCACTAGATATCGAAGTTACAAATCTAAATTAAAAATAATTATAATTTTATCCTTCATGGAAAAAAAATGCGGTATATGGTGTGCACCACTTTTTTAAAATGTTGTTTTATGAAAAAAACCAATTTTTGTGGGAGATGGAAAAAAAAGTGCAATCTGATTCTAAAAATTTTGAAAAAAATATTTTTAGAATCTACAGACAAAATGTGACGAGACTCTAGTTTTCATCATCTTCAAACCCCTCACGGTTTAGCCGCTATAGGTGCCCGAATGTGAAGATTTAATTAAAAATAATAATTTCAGTGTCTAGTTTGGGCAAAAATTGTAAACCACTATTGTGGGATCACCCATAAGCATACTAGAAACAATAATTATATCATGAGTCCCTCTTTTAATTATTCTATAGAATATTTGAGAGAATTTAATCATCATATTTGGTTTCAATCAATGGGTCTCATTCAATTTTCATCAATTTGTATACGAAATATTGGTTGTTATCCTCTAGATTCAGCCAAACAATTTGGTTTGAGTCAACAAAGGGCTATGCTGGAGAATAGAGAACAAATTTCTTGGTCATATATTCATTCAAAGTAATCATATTACCCAATCTACATGCAATAAAATTATTAGTACTTTTTTACCATGGTCGCCCTAATATGATTGTATATCCCCTTAGGTTAGCTTCTGGCTATAGGACCATGAATTTTTTAGGATATTCCCAAGAGTCAATAATAATAATAAAGTCTTCAATGAACCCTTTAGGTTTAATTATTGACCTATTTACTAATTGCATCACTATGGGTGTAGGTCGTAAGTAAAGTGTTTCTTATAATATTTTTATTGATGTGTACACTCATAACTAGGAAGCCAATGTTTATATATTTTGGGATAACTATGTTGCCCAACATGATATTAGCAATTTTACTAATTACTGAAATAGTTTGCAAGTCCTCAGATTCCTTTTTGATTTATTTAGATGTAGTTCTATAATAGTATATGTATAAATGGGAACATCTTTAATTTCTTGAAATAATGGAATTTTGATGCAAACATTGTTTAATTTCCCAAGTAAATCAAACTTATGTTCAAGTTCATGTTTTTTTTGTTCAATATCTCTAGGAATTATGTTTTTATCATGAGTTCTAATCATGAAGGAGCCCTCCAAGGGTGCTCATCATTATTATTCACCTATGGATTAGCATTGCTAGAAGGTTCCCCATCTAGAAGTTCCATGATGAGCGAAGAGGTTAGTCCAAAGAAAATTTTACCTTAACAAAGCTAGAAATCACTAACCTCAACTATGTAAGTCAAGTACTAAATAATTTCATTAATATAATCCTATTATTTAATAGGCTTTTGTTAGGATTTAGTGAAAGTTAAGTAGGAAATTGGGTTTATCTCGATAGGGTAGGAGCAAATGTAGTAATATTTGGCATAATGGCTCGCTATTGAGGTAAAGCCTCTTGTGGTTGTGGGTAGAAAATGCTTGAATTATGTCAAGGTTGATTTCTCTGACATTTTTGTTCTCATGTGTTTTGGGGTGGCTACCACTACTAGCTATGGGCTTAAGGTTGGTATGGTTGTTGTTCCCACATCCTATGTTTTTATGTCTAGCTAAGTGATAATAAATTTGACTAGTTTTGAGGGGGTATATTGTCTCAAGTTAGATTATACCAAATAGGAGTATTTTTAAAGGAAGCAATAAATGAAGCATTATAAGATAAAGGACCCTAAGAAGTACCTTGTCTTTATTTCTATGGTTTATGCTATGCCAAGTAAAATGCCTAACCATATTCATATTCTAGTGTTTTGGACTCTAACCTCTAGAACCTATCTTCAATGATACTTGACACGCTTTTGAATTTACAATCTATTTTCTTATTGGGATAGTGGGAGAAGAGTTCAACGAATACTAATTTTACTTCTTCTTAATCCTTATTTGCATGCAATGCATCCAACTATATTTCCATATGATTTATAATATATTTCTTCATGTACTTTAGAAATTTTCTAAGATCTATCTAGAGACACTCATAGCTTTTTTTTTGTTGGCATTGATTTGAGGCTACACGATTTCTTCATGATTAAGTGTGAATAGTTTATGTAGATATAGTTAGCTTCATCAAATGACACTTGAAAGGTGTCACCACCTTTGATTTGGTCTAGGGAATACATGCATTCTTGATTGACTCCCATCAAAATATATTTTGAGGGAGTCTAGAGATAACCTATTCTATTGAGATTTATGCAAGAAAACAAGAATATTTCCTCATAATCCTCTACAGGTTCATTGAAACAAACCCAAGTGGTTAATTAGAATACATATCTTGCATAGTTTCTTTATTTTGGTTAAATAATATAAAAGATAAATTCTATTCACAACTTAGGAAACATAAGCCCTTATATATTATAAATATAACAATTAATCACCTTCTCAATTTATGAATATCATCATGGTATTTATTAAAATACAAAGTTTAGTTTCAAATGCAATTCATGTATCATCTAGATAATACAAACCATGTCTCAAGTGAAATCAAATCTTGTATTTGATAATCCAAGTCTTTGGCATTCAACTGCAAGAAGGAGAGCATCACTCAAGTGCTTTCTCTTGAACCACAAAATAGTAGTCCCCCACACATCTTCCTACTTCACAAGAGTAGTGGATTCAGGGAAAATCAAAGTTCATCAAGCCATTTGAGAACTAATGTATTGTGCTAATACAAACAATCTATCATTGAATTCTAGATACCTACTAGCTATGCATGATACATATAATTAATTTGTTGCTTCAGACATGGTGAGATAACAATGCAAGCAATGATTTTGTATTTCTTTGGACAAATATTTTAATAATATAAAAAACTTAATCTTACATGGAGGTATGTTCACACACCTCTTTTGAAACTAGATATCGATAAATTATTTCACATATCAAATTTCAATCATATTAAAAGTAGTTAACATATCTTTTAATTTCATGATTTTGTACATAAATCGTAAAACAAATTTAAACATATTGTTACTCATAAATCAAACCTTTTCCTTATTAGAAAATAAATAGGCTTGGTATACACATATTTATTAAATTTAAAAAGTTTTGAAATTGGATAATACCAAATACTAATCTTTGTTGTCATATCTAATAGTCTATATATGCAAAAAAAAATATAATATTTTAACAAAGTCTTGATCATATCAAATATGTTTAGCTAATACACTTATAATTACATATACATATACATATATATACACATACATACATATTTATATATACATGCACTCATTTAAATAGACATTATATTATTTCATCAAGGATGAGCTCTTTTTATATGATATAACCAAACACACAAATAGTCATATCTCCATATTTATTTAAATATGTATATTTTCTTATACAAGTAAAATTATCTTTCTACTTAAAATTTGAAAATTCTAACTCATTATATTAAACTATAAATAATGATTTCTGGTCTATATCATTCTTTCGAGGGTGGAAAGCTCGTAAAAGTAATACAATCTCAAAAGAATCTTCAATAACAAATATATTCCTTAACAATACAATGAAACAAAATATTATTATTCACATTGAAATAAATACTCTTGAACACTTATAAGGTCAAAATTCCTTAGATTCCTATTGTAAGTGTGAATAAGTTAACAAATAAAAAACACTTCTTAATGAAACATTGTATCAAAGATTTAGCAAAGAAACTAATCTAAAGCAAGAAATCTACTGAAAGCGTCTCATTGTCTCCTATCTTTAAAGATTTATTAAGATATAGTGCTCTCAGATTTAAATGAAACACTACGACTATTAAAATGACAATCTAAAGAATGAAGTGATGCTAGATGCAATGATGTGATGCTAAAAAGAAACTACTATAACATGAATTGACATGAAAAACTATGGATGAAGCTACAGGATGCAACCATGATTATGATTCTAAAATGCTGGATGCTTGAATTTCTTGATGATTTCCTATAGAGTAAGATTGCTTAAACTTGATAATCTGGATCCTTTATTTGTTGAATGAAGATGTATTTATAGATTTCCTGGTAGCATCTTTGCACAGGGGCAACAAACAAAGGCTTGGATTCAATTTGGAGAATTGAATGGTGAGAGATGGAGGATATTGAGAAGATTTTGGGAATTGTCCCTGCCCTTGAAAACACCAGGCAAGAAGGTAGGAAGGATTGATGGAAGAGGATTGAGAGATGGATTTCCAATTCGTCTCCAATTTGTCTCCAAATCTTCGCATGAATATTGAATCAATTAATTTTGACATAATTTTGACATAAATTAGACATAGGATATCTAATTTGATTTTGAGGAAATATAGAGGAATATTCGTTATGCTTTAATTTAAATATTTTTGATTTATTTAAATTAGCAAAAGAGGGATAAATAATTTAATAACACAAACTATAGAATTTGTTTATTAAATTAAAATAGAAGAATATGATAATTAATTAATAAAGTGTTTGATATTTATTTAATTAATTAAGATTGATGTGATAGAATAAAATAGGGGAAATGATAATTAAATAAAACAAAGTATTTAATTTTGTTTATTTAATTAAAATAGAAGAATATGATAATTAAATAATAAAGTGTTTGATATTTATTTAATTAATTAAGATTGATGTGATAGAATAAAATAGGGGAAATGATAATTAAATAAAACAAAGTATTTAATTTTGTTTATTTAATTAAGATGAGATAATAGTAGAATTAGAAGAATTCAAATGTGAACTATATAAATAAATATTTATATTTATTCAATAGTAGAGGAATTTAGGATAATTAATCAAATAAGTCGTATTTAATTAATTAGATTCTCCAGACCAATTTTAGGTGTATAGATTTTGCCCCTCTTTGAAGTGATGTGTTTATGCATTGCTTCATAGAAAATTTTGGTGCTACTGCTAATACTGACGAAAAAAAATCAATATGCCCTAGACATGCCCCAGATATTGATTTTCAAGTGATTGATGATAATATGTCCCCTCGGGAGATAAATTAATGATTGTTTTGATTTTTCAATTTTTTTTTGAATTTTCATGATGATTTGATGATGCTTTGACGAAGAAATAATTTATCTCCTGATGTTGATGAAGAAAATTAGCCCATGGATGGATTTCAATTAATTTAATAAATAAAATTAATTAAAATAATAGAAATCCCCTCAAAAATCCCTTTTGAAAAACTTATATAAAGTCAAAAATGTCCTTTTCACACTCATTTGTGCTTTTTGACTTTTCAAAACCTAGTGAGAGAGACTTTTGAGCCACTTGGAACAAGATGCCAATCCCCTACCGCACCCTTCATTTCGAGTGTGTGCGATGTCACCAGTGCCCGACCGCCTACGACCCTCTGTTACGTACTTGTAATCCACCTCGTAATTTGTGCATTCTTGATTTGCGTGCCATTTTCTTGCATTTTCATGTTTTTTGTAGGTTTAGCGCATCAATGTCGCACTTTAGCTCTTTGCACTCCATTGTAGCACTTCTAGGATATGTTTTAGCACTTTGAGGAATTAGTGCTTTCGCTAATTTCTTTAGCACTTTCATAGGATAGTTTAGCATTTTGAAGAATCAGTGCTTAGATAGATTTATTTAGCACTTTGATGATCGATTGTAGTGCCTAGAAGGTTCTAGCGCATTGATGCAATACCTTGGTGCTTTGATGGACTGTTATAGTGCTTTGAGTAAAGTAGCGCTTTGATAGACTGCTATAGCACATTGGTGTGATGAAATAGTGCTTCGGGTGCTTTAGCGCTTCAGGTGCCTGGTATAGCACATCTGAATGATGAAATAGTGCTTTTGATTTTTTAGTGCTTTGGATGCCTGTTTTAGTGCATCTATGTCAAATTTGTAGATTTGACACAATTAACCTTGATTTTGTTCATTTCAATCATGTCCATTCTTCGGTTTGGTATGATTTGATAATCCAAATTCCCTAATGACTAATTCTGATGATAAATAAGACTTACTCTCATGATAGGTGATAAATAATCTCATTTGCGATGATCCTCGTGATAGGTGAGGAATGATTCATATATGATAAACCTCATGATAGGTGAGGTTAGATGATGTTTGTGATGAACCTCATGATAGGTGATGTTAGTTGATGTTTGTTCATGAATTTTGATAAAAAATTTATACCAAAGTTTGATTGGATTGGATAGTAGAATGACTTTTGATTTTTGAAATAGTGCATTGAATTTTAAACCTGTTATGATGATAGGAGCATCTAGGTAACCTTGAGATGTGAGAGAGATTTCCCTGGACTTCTTAATTGATTCCGCATTTGACTCTTGATGAGGTTCAGATCATCTCCTGATGTGGTCTTTCCTCTCTCCTTGACATGCCCCAGATTAGGATTAATCGGGGTCTCCTCACAACATTAGTCGAGCGGTGGCACAGTGATAATAACACCTTCCACCTACCCACTGGCGAGATGACTGTCACACCAAAGGATGTGTGGCTGATATTATGGATACCTTTTATGGGAGAGATTGTATTTTATGATTCACGTGAGGCTGGTGGGAGAGACGCTCTTCGCAGAGTATTTCAGGACAACCATATTGTAGGATTGTGTGTTCGATGGCGGACAATGGCTAACACCTATGCTACTTTACCGATAGTGCTTGTTGGATTCATTGGAGGCTTCATTTGTCCTGATCGCAGGTCAAAGGGATTCTGTGTGGGTTGGGGCCATATTCTTGAGAGCATGGTCATGCATGGGACCAGATATGCGTGGGGGATGTGTATGCTAGCCCACCTTTATCATGATTTACATTTAGTGGTATATTTGGGAGGACACAATTTATCAACAGGAGTTAGTTTACTACAGGTCTGGGCATGGAAGCATTTTTACATTGTGCGACCATTGCCGGTACGTGATAGACCTGCAGGCAGGCCATATGTATTTCGTTACAAAGGTCGACATACCTAGTCTTGGATGGGTAAGTTAGAGCATTGGAGATGTGTTTTGGATGACCTAGAGAGTGTCATATGGTGGCCTTACCTGGATTAAGAGCAGTGGGAGGAGGATGATTTAGTGCTCGCAGTTTTGTGCGATTCCATGTATTTGATCGATAGGACCCATTTTGTCCTTGAGAGATTTTTATTACGGTGGGTCTACAGGCAGTACGATATTGTGCATTGCATGCCTCAGGGGGTTTCTCATTATGCCCGACGATAGAGTGATATAATAGATTAGGGGTCATGCTTGTCATATGACACATTAGTGGAGGGATACTGGGCTCTGTATCCGTTAGCTTGGGATATATGCTGGGATATTGCAGAGGCACCAGTGACAAAGGAGTATGTCTAGTTTTTCGATTGAATCCATATCCTTGTGTCACCATTCTAGATGAGCCAACACCATTACTTGTGGGGGAGGATGTTGCCGAGGATCCCACCATAGCCATTGAGGGTGAGGAGGATAGTGGATATGACACTGAGTCGAGCAACGATGAGGAGAGCACTAGTGAGGACACAAAAATGATGATGGGGATGGTGGTGGTGGAGGTGGCAGAGGGGTTGGGCCAGGAAACATAGGTCCATCTTCGAGAAGGCCACACAAGAGGCGAGTAATGAAGACGCCTTCTATCGATTAGTAGAGACAGATTGCGAGTTTAAAGGTGTAGGTACAGACTCTACAGGGTCAGTTAGTGCAGGCACATGGTTTACTTGTGCAGACTCAAACACAATTGGAGACCTAGGCACAGGCTCATGCATAGGCATTGACATAGCTTCAGGGATAGTTGGAAGCTATTCAAACATAGGTTGGTACTTTGACAGCCGAGAGGGACAGTGCCAGACAAATTGTAGAGAGGGCAAAGGGGACTGCAGATACTTTACAAAGGGTAGCTAATGGTACCTCCATTGCCAATTATATGAGGGAAGTTATATGGGTTGGCCAAGAGGTAGAGTTCTAGAGGGGTCGGTATCATGATGGATTTCCTACTGAGCATAGAGTGAGTTATGCCCCTTCTAGATCTGGCAGGACACATACCTGGACAGTTAGCGAGGGTGTGATGTAGCCTCCTCAGAGTGATCCGAGAGAGCCGAGAGATCCTAAGACTTCTGGTGGGAGAGGTACTGGTCCTGTGATGTCTGCACCATCTGGTAGTAGCAGATCCTAGCTACTGCTATATGATTTTGAGACATACTTTTTGAGACATGATGTACACTTCGAGTCATCCAGTTTTGACGATGTATCTCTTCTATTTCAGACTTCATTGTATACTTGACATTTGATGATATATATTATTTATATGATATGGAGTTGACTTCTATTGATCTATGATGTTTCTATTTTGATTCTATGATGGATGTTATATATGCCATGTGATGATTCTATGATGAATGTATTTATTTATGCCATGTGATGATTCTAATTATGATATTATAAATGCAGTCTATATGAGAATAATATGTTTATGATGTATGTTCTCTTAATTTAAATTCTTAGGTATGACTATATGATGTATGGATGTAGGATGTTCTAAATGTATGATGCATGGATGTATGATTAATACATTTATTTTAATGTGATGAAATGTATGGATGTATGATGTTTCTAAATGTATGAATGAAAATGATGATTTTTGTGATGAATGATATATGGATAACAATGATGATTTGTAAATGGTAATAATGAAAATGATGATTTTTGTTATGGATGATATATGGATGACAATGTATGGTTCAAAAATAATGATGTATTGATAAAAAATGATGATTTTGCGTAATAATGTATAAATGATATGGTGTAATGAACATGATGTATTGATGAAAATGATAATTTGTGATGAATGATAATGTAATAAATGATATGGTGTAATGAACATGCTGGTGATAAATGTATGATAGAAATAGAATGTGAATGGATGACGTATGAATGCAATGATATGATTTTTTTTTTTTTTTTTAGAATGTTTATGTGATGTGGAAAATATGATATAATGAAATGCACCACTATTTGATGTCACATGTATGAATGATGAAATAATAAATGTTGATTCTTTGTATGTATGTAAATGAAAAGATGATGCACCTATATGGTTTTTGATAAATTTTGGTTTATGTCAAGTATACTCAATCATATTTCTAGAAAAGATAATCATCAATTTGAATCCTTTGTGTAACAACTACTCTATAGATGTAGAAAGTATTATGAATGCAGTCTAGTTTTATCATGCAACTATATGCAGACCATTGTCATTTTAATAGTAATTTTGTGCTTGGTATCATCATAGAGATTTTTAAGATGTTAAAAGTGAGTACAAGCGTTAATGGTATATGTTACACCAATGACGACTTGAGTACTACTTTCATGATTTTTGATATTGCAAGAGAACACAAGCATCTAGGTATAATTGAGCTGAGATGACCTGAGCATTTCTTGCATAAACAGGCAGAGATTAATCATTTTAGTGTGTGAATTCTGAATGTCATTGGTGATACATTTTTATAGCACATCTCCCAACAATTCACACATTTTTATGATTAACGTACAGACAATAGACAATAAAAATACCATTCTTCTTCCTTGTTTCTCTAGTTTATTACATCATTGAGTTACTCCAAAGAAATGATAATAATGAATCAAAAATACAACTTATCCACCATTTACTTAGAGTGTTTCAATCATTATTCAGATTAGATCATCCATCCTGATTTTGTGATGTTTTTGTGATTTTTTGATTTTTGAAATTTAAAACTATCCTAAAGACCTATCCTAGCGGCCTCAAGAGCTGATCAAAGATTAGCCTTGCCTACATTATATATGCAGAGACAATGTAGTTCAACTAATTTTTTGACTTGTTTTTGGATTTTTTGATATGACACAAATGTTTGATGTATTTCCGATGGTGATTGATGTTTGCACTTTGATCATTGTTTTTGTCATACTAGTTATACTGCTGTTTTCCCATTTGTCGAGGCTGATGTTTTGTTGCCCCAAGTGAGATCCAGATGTTGCCTCCAAGCTAGAGTGAGACATGACCATGTGAAATGAAATGATAATGGATGCAATGATGGCAAGACTAATGATATGTTATGAAATGGTAATGATGGCAAGACTAGTGATCTTGATATGGATCAAAAATAGATGGGAAAGCTAGTTTAGAATCACATACGACACTTGTTTCCAAGCTTTAACCATATGTTTTGATTGCACTTTATTTTGTATTTTGTATTTTCTCATTTTTCTTTTTTTTTTGTACTTTTTGTATTTTGTATTTTTTTTGTTTTGCATTTCATGTTACCATGATGCTTGTTTGCCAGGTTTTCATCAAGGCAATCATTTTCCTGAAGTTTGACCTGTGCACTAGGTAATTTAGGTATAGAACTTTATGAGATGGATACTGTTGATAGGTTCATCAAAAAAATTCCCCTCTGATGTTGATAGTTGATAGGCTCCTGATCTGTACACTAATATGATGACAAAGGGACCTAGCTAGTTGGGTTCAAACTTCCCTTTCTTTTCCCTTTCCTGCTAATTTCTAGGGTTCTCTTTTAGGACCAAATCACCAACCTGAAAGATTCTAGGTTTTACTCTATGATTGTAACAACTTGATATTCTCTGTTGGTATGTCGTGAGATGATTGACAGCTTGCTGACGATGCTCATCCAACAGTTCCAGTTCTTGAAGCCTACATAATCTATAGTCCTCATCTGAAATGATTCCTCTTAGTGACACACAGAGTGATGGAATCTCTACTTCAATGGGTAGTATGGCCTCAGATCCATATACCAAGGCATATGGTGTAGCTCCTGTTGGTTTTTTGATGCTGGTTCTGTAGGCCCATAGTGCAGTTAAGTTGAACATGCCAATCATGTCCAAAATCGTTAACCATTTTCTTGAGTATTTTCAGAATTGTTTTGTTAGAGGCCTTTGCTTGGCCATTTCCCTAAGGATAGTATGGTGTTGAGAAACGATGTTGGATATGAAACTTCTCACATAATTGTTGAACATCTTGGTTTTTGAATGGCCATCCATTATCAGTGATAATAGATTGAGGTATGCCATACCGATAGATTATGTAATTCAATATGAATGACGAGATCTATTTTCCGGTGATATTTGTAAGAGAAACTGCTTCTATCCATTTTGTAAAGTATTATGTTGTTATGATTATGAACTTGTGTCCATTGGATGAAGAAAAAATTATCTTTCCTACCAAATCTAGTCCCCATTGACAAAAGGGCCATATTGATGTGAATGGATGCAATTCTTGAGCTGGTGCGTGGATCAAATTACTATGAATCTGACACTTTTGGCATTTCTTTACATACTGATAAGACTCTTTCTCCATACATGGCCAATAATATCCTAAACAAAGGAGTTTTTTTGCTAGAGTTATCCCACTTGAATGAGTGCCACAAATACATTCATGAACCTCACATAAGGCCGTCTCAGATTCGTTATGTTCTAAACATTGGAGTAAGGTACCATCTAGACCTCGACAATAAAGGATGTCAACAATTAAAATATGTCAAGCAGATTGGCGAATAAAGTTGCGTTTCTGGTTCCTAGAAAGATCGGGAGGGATGATGTTGTCTTTTAAGTAATCATAGGTTTTCTCATAGATGGAGGATTCAATGGCATCTAAATGGAATATGGTACTGGATTTCGAACTATTATAAGAAGGACATGATACTTGTTCTACCATAAACTCATAACGACCATGTTTCTCTGGCAATTGTAAGAGTGAAGCAATTTTCACCATAACATCTGCAGCTTTGTTCTCTACCCTTGGAATTTGATCAAATTTGATAGTGACAAAGAATTGTTTTAGATCATCTATTAGCTGCTTATAGGGCATCAAATTTTCATCTTTCGTCTGATATTCATCATTTACTTGATAAATGACTAGTTGAGAATCCCCATATACATGTAATTCTGTGATCTTCCATTCAATTGCTACTTTGACTCCAATGATTAATGCCTCATATTCCAACACATTATTGGTACATTGGAACATCAGTCTATAAGATTTCGGGATGGTGTGTCCTTGGGGTGTGATGAAGAAGATCCCCACTCTAGATCCTCGTTATGTATATGATCCATCAAAGTACATTATCCATTGTTGTGGTATCATTGTCAGAATGTATGCATCAGGAAACTCCATTGTCATAGGTTGATTATCTGGTAAAGGAGCTTCAGCCAGATTTTCAGCGATTACTTGACCATTGATGGCTCTCCTTTCCACATATTGAATATAAAACTCACTTAAAAGCATGACCCATTTGGCCAGTCTACCTGTTAAGGCAACCTTACTAAGTAGATATTTTAATGGGTCGATTTTTGCTATGAGCTTGATTATATGAGTCAACATGTAATCTCGTAACTGCTGGGTAGAAAATACTATCGCCAAGCAATATTTCTCAATGAAAGTGTAGTTTATTTCATAGCCATTTAAGGTTATGCTGATGTAGTAGATGGCTTGTTCCCTTCCTTCATAATATTCTTGTGCCAATAGTGCTCCTAAAGAGATATATGTTATTAAAATGTACAATATTAAGGGTCTTCCTTTTGTAGGCGGCATGAGAATAGGCGGTGACATAAAATATTGATTTATTTGGTTGAACATTGTTTCACACCCATTATCCCATTTGAATACAACATTCTTACGTAATAAATGATTTAATGGATGACTTTTTCTACTAGCTGGGAGATAAATCTCTTGATTGATTGGAGCCTTCCCTATAGCGACCTGAGTGGACTGATGTTTCTGGGGGGTGGCATTTCCATTATTGCCTTTACTTTCACTGGATCTACTTCAATGCCCTTTTATGAGACTATGTATCCCAAGAGTTTTGATGATGTGACCCCAAAGACACATTTCTTAGGGTTTAGTCTGACATTGATTTTTTCTAGCCTTGTGAAGATTTTTCTCAGGATATCTAGATGTCCTTCCCTAGAACAAGATTTAGCTTGAATATCATCTACATAATCCTCCATAAATGTGTGCATCATATCATGAAAGATTGTGGTCATTGCTCTTTGATAGGATGCCCCTGCATTTTTCAAACTGAATGACATGACATTCCAACAGAAGGTTCCCCATGGACATGTAAATGCATTTTTCTCCTGATCTTTTGGAGCTATCTTAATTTGGTTGTATCCGGAGAAACCATCCATTATTGACAACATGGCATGCCATGCTTTTAAGTCTACAATGATGTCTATATTAGGCAATGGGAAATCATCCTTTGGGCATGCCTTATTTAGGTCCCTGAAATCTGTACATATCTTGATACTATTGTTTGGATTTGAGATAGGTACAATATTGGATATCCATTCAACATAATCAATAGACCTAATGAATCCATCATCTAATAATTTCTTCATCTCCGCCTTTACCATTAGTGCGATATGTGGATGCATTTTTCGCAATTTTTATTTTACAGGCTTGATTGTAGTAGGCAAAGATAAATGATGCATTAAAATATTTGGGTCCAAACCTGGCATATCAGAATATGACCAAGCAAAGTTAATGCTTCTTTCTTCAAAGAATTCGATAAATTCACGTCTTTCTTGCTATCATAGATTCTGCCAGACGTAAAATCTCCGCTCTTTCTTCAATGCCAATGTTTACATATTGTGTTGGCTCCACCAAAACTGATGATCATTCATGATAATGCTCTGGAAGAGTGTCAAATCTCCCATCTTTCAGTGCCTTAGAGAGGTTTTCACCGTTAGATGCATTCTTCATTTTTTCTTTTTCAAGATCTAATGCTTCCATAGAATGGTTTTCACCATTAGATCCATTGTTCTTGTTTTTTATACACCCTCCTGCCAAGTCACGTTGTTATGGGAGTTATGGATAGAAATTGTATCAGGTTCATCACAACATAGGAAATTTACGATGGCATAATCGTTTGCAAATATGGGTACATTTATAGGTTCAATAGGTTCCTAGTTAATAAGTTCAGGATGGACTAAAGGCATGAAGTCATTGGATTGACTAAGGTTAATGGTGGTAAGGGTTCAGAAAACTATGTCATCATATTCATTATTTGGGATGTCGAGATCAATGATGGTGCCCTCTTTGAGATTGTCTAGTTCACTCGATGTCTGTTCATCCTCAATTGAGTCATCAATAATTTGTGATCCTATTACAAATGGTCTAGAACTAGAGCTTTGTCCCTCCTCACATGTAGGTGCATATTGTTTTATGACATCAATTTGGATATCTGTGTAAGATATATCAAAATATAGATCCCATTCATATTCATTAGAATCTGTTGCAGAGCTATCTCTATCCTGAAGGATTCTTTCAACAACCTTCTTTGTCATTTCTTGTTTTTGTTCTTCTGAGTATCCCAGTCCTGTCTTATCTTTTGAGTGAAGAGTAAGAGGCTGAATAGGTTCTACGATGCCTTCCTTCCTTTTTCCAATAGGTCCCTGTCCTTCATAACCCATTTTTTCCAAAATAGCTTTCCCTTTTCCATACTTATCTATGTTGATGTTGATGTTTGTTGATGTCAATGTTTATCCATCTTTGTATAACCAATCGAGGATAGATTTTTCTTTTTTATTCATCCTCTATAGTATTGGATTTTACAAATATTTCTTCTAGAACCATGATAGGTAGTGATGTTTGATGTTTGATCATTGATTTTTGGCCATATGTCTTTGGAGATGGTATCAATTGTGAAAGATTAAAAGATTGTTCAATAGAATATTGTCCCATTCCCTTGTCTGTGAGCTGGACCTATTCTTGGAATTTCTATGATAAAGAATTTTGGGGATCTTGATTGTCTCTTAATTCAATTTCAACAAGACTTGCATCTTTTGATTTATCCTTTTTCTCAACCCACTTGGTGGTAATGTATGGACGTTTTTCCTCATTTGATGAATGTGAACTGCATGCTTCCCTATTGTGAGGAACCAATGTATCTTGAGAGATTCTGAATGTGTCATAATGCTGAGGATGATTATAATTGGTTGATATAGTCATCTCCTATCCATTTACTAGGAATTTTAAGTATTGGTGATATGTGGAAGGTACTGCCTGCATTTCATGAATCCATGGGCATCCTAAGAGTATATTGTAGGTTAACTCTTTTTCCAGTACCTGAAATGCTATGTGTTTCATCATCGGTCCCACTTGAATGGGTAACACAATCAGTCCCTTAGAAGATTTCTCTTCCTCATCATATGCTTTTATTGTTATTTTCATTTCGGCATCAATAACATTATCTAAATACCCTAGTGCATATATTAACTTTAGAGTGCAAATGTTCAAACCAGCTCCCCTGTCTATTAGGACCCTTTTTGACATGATGATTATGGATCGAGACTTTGATATGGAGTACGGTGTTATGGGGATGGTTAAGAGACACATCATCTTGTTCAGAGAATGATAAACAATGGGGTGTAGTCAAATGTCCCACCGTAGCTTGGAATTGGAAAACATCTATATTTTTAGGTATTGTGGTGGCTACTAATGCTTGTTCCAGAACTTCCTTATGTGATGGTGATAGCTTAAGGAGTTCCAGTATTGATATCTGTGCTGGAATTTTTTAAGTTGATCAATAATGTAGTAATGAGATGGAGGTGGAGTTGTGTTTTAAGGTGCAAATCCCACCTTGGATTGTCCCCTTGTCATGACATTTATTGGTTGATAGTCCTGTCGTTCTTTGATTTTTAAAACGTTTATTTGATTTTAAAGATTTGTATGCTTGGGAGAAAATCCAATGGGGTAATGTCATTGGTTTTGTGTTTGTCCATGTGATGACCAATGGTATTATCATTTTCTACTTCAGTAAGATAAATGATTGTGGTATCGTAGACATGATTGATATTTTTACTTTTGTTGTTCATAGAAGATGATGCTCCTTTGTCATAATTTGGTAAAGGGTCCTTGAAGGCTATATGATCATTGTTGTTTTGGTGTCCTTGTACATATAATTTGTTATTGTTGATCAGATCTTGAACTGTGTTTTTAACTCCGTGCAATCATTAGTATTGTGGCCTTTATTGTTGTGGAAGTTGCAATAATCTACGTCATTCCACCATGGTGGTTTGACCTTTGGATCCCAGAATCTTGCTTCCCATGTAGTTATAAGACCACTTGAAAATAGTTCCTTCATCGTTGATTCCAATGTTTGGCCTAAAGGTGTGAACCTATGCTGGTTTGATGATTTTTGGTACATTTGTAGTTTTGTGATTTTGTTGTTTTGAATGACATTTGACTTTACGATTTGATCATTGTTTTGATTTGTTTTTGAGGTAGATGCTATCAAGTTAAAAACTGGTTTGGTTTTTTTTTAAATCATTTTCCATTTCGTTGGTCCCCGTATTTTTGTTCTTTTGCCAGAATTTTGGCTTGTCATTGTTGGGGTATTGATTTGAGGAGTTTCTGTTATTTGAACTTTCGTTGTAATGTTTAATAACCCCTCTTTTGACTAGCGCTTCTTCAATCTTAAGGCCATTTTATACCACTTTTTCAAATGTAGGAGGACATTGTAATTCGAGTCTGTAACTCATCTCATCTATGAAATTGTCTATGAACAACTCCATTTTTTCTTCCTTAGGTATGGAGTGAGGATATCTAGCAAATAGTCATCTCAATCTTTGTAAAAAGGACAAGAATGTCTCCCCTTTGTTTTGTTTCATATTAGATAGATCCTTTATCATGACATCGTGTTGGATGTTAAAAGAATATTGGGAGATGAACCTATTGACGAGCTCTTCAAAGGTTCATATTCTTGGTTGCAATTTGGAAAACCATTCCATACATTGCCCTCCTAAAATTTTTGGGAATAACGTCATCAGGTAAGTTTCCTCTTGAGCAAACTCTAGGCTCATGGTTTTGAATTCCCAGATATGATCGATCGGATCTATCTTTCCATTGTATTTGTCATACTTGGGGAATTCATAGTGTTGAGGAAAAGGTATCATGTCCACCATTGAGTGAAAAGGATAAGGACAAATTTCCTGTAATGCATACCTTTTCATGTTTCCCTTTGTCATGTCTTGTATTTGTTGTTGTAAGTTCTACATTTGATTTGTTAAAGCAACAACTAGATCTACACCTTGTGTGTGTTGTTTTATTTCGGTCTCATTTGTTCCAGGTGCTTCTTTTAAGAAATTTATGTCAAAGTCTTTGGGAAGCTTAGCACCCGATTCAACCAACATTAAGAGGTATTTCTCCATATCCTGTTCTAAGATCTTTTCCATGAATTTATCGAATTTTGGATCCTGTTGGGTTGGTTGTATGTATTCTAGAGTTATTTCATTTTTGTCACTTTGATGTAGACTATTCCAAGGATTTTCTTCTGCCATTGTATTTGATGTTTCAAATTCCTTTTCTAAGAGCCTCTATTTTTGTAACCTAGTGAAGATTGGCATATAAGTGCTATTTTATGAAAGTGCTATAACAGTGCTCGAAAGTGTTGAAAGAGTGCTTGAAAGTGCTATTTTATGAAAGTTCTATAATAGTGATCGAAAGCACTGAAACAGTGCTTGGACGTGATATTTTGTGGATGCACTACAACAGAGTCCCAAAGCACTGAAACGGGTTTCCAAAATGCTAAAACAGAGGGTGGACGGTTAAAACTCTTTATTGCAAAACTTGATTTGGCCTTGTGGAGTATTCGGTCATTGGTTGTGGGATGTAGGACTGACATATGCATTGACTATAATTATGATACTATGTGAGGGCTCTCCTTTGGAGGAAGGCTCATGAATAAAGAGGTTCTAAGGCGTAATTAGTAGTATAACCTCTAGCGAAATCGTGATACCTATGAATGAAGGTTCTCTATTGCAGCAAGATTTTCTGACTTTGATATAAGAAACACCTTTTTCTAAAAAGATTTTGGTAACCAAGTGGTCTCTTGGGTTTCTTGACTTTTATGGTTTTCTTGACAAACTTTGTTGATTTCCACTCTCAAATCATGAATTTTTCTAACCTGATTGGATTTGTGATTTTCTGGATGATCTGTTATCTGATTTATAATGTTTTTGAAAACACAACAAGCAAATTGTAGAATAATTGTTTTAGTCCTAGAATTTGAATAAATAGTTTATATTCAAGAACCACGAATGGTTCTTATTGATTCACTGGCTTGTTTTAAGAAATATATACTTTCAGACAAAGTCACTCTTAAAGTCAAAGAGATCATTGTTATACTCAACAAACCACATCTTAAAATTTCCCTGACTCACATAGTCGTGTCACCCCGTAGAGGGCACCTGTTTTTTTGTCTTTTCCAGGTGCGTACTCAAAGATGGATTTCTTGTCCCTTGAGCAAACGGTCCTTGGAAATTATATGGTGAGTGTCTTGGGGGAAGATTCTTCCCTCCCCTTGCACTATGAGTATTACAACATTTGGTTACTGACTCGGCTCGATACTATGCTATGGTTCTTAGATAGGGTTTTTGTGTGGTGCGACAAATGATAGACTCCCTTAGGAGACCTCCCAACCTTTAGAACAAAGGCTTTATGGATAGTTATCATGCACACTACTGTCAAGTTGGACTTTCATCAACAACTTGCATTTGATTAGAGTGGGTTGGAATCCTTCGCTTTAGACATTCCCACTTAGGTCATTCCCATAGGGTGAGTACTTTTTCCCACTATGGCAGGCCTTCTAAAGGTTTTAATAAAAACGAAAAAATGCATGAAAATAAAGGATGAGTCTGGCACTTTGATCACCCAATTATGGGGAGAACATAAGCCTATTCACCACACAAGCACAACAGATAAAAGATTTTGTTTTAAGCCCAAAAGATAAATTTTTCTAATCTATGTGAAGATTTTGCTTCACAAAATTCATGGTGTCCATTTTAGCTGATATAGAAAAAGTGTGATGGCTACCCTAGGATTGATAAATTTTAAAGCAAAATGGCTACCCTAGGATTGATAATTTTTAAACCAAATGACTATCCTAGGATTGGTTAATTTTAGTCCAAATGGATGAAAATTAAATTCTAGCCATGGTCGTGTCGGATCCAGATAACTAATTACAAAAGCTCTAAAATAGTAAATGAAAATGCTATAGTATTTAACAGATGTGCTAAAATTGAAAATGCTGAAACCGAGCTCCGAAGCACTAAATTTTTCCACAGAAGCGCTATATCAGCTATACTAGAGATGGGTGGTCGATGTGCTGAAACAGTCCATGGAAGTGCTAAAACATTTAGCGAATGCGCTAAAGTTTTATGGAAGTGTTGAAATAGAGCACGAAAGCGCCATATTTTTCCACAGATGCGCTATAGTTTTTGATGGAAGCGCTATAGTTTTTGATGGAAGCGTTGAAACAAAACACGCCGGAAACCTGTATGACACTTTTCAGAAAAAAATTGCAAAATATGGGGTTAAGGCCCCATGGTGGGTGCCAAATTGTAAGTCTGAATAAGTAAACAAGTTAAAAACACTTCTTAATGAAACATTGTATCAAAGATTAAGCAAAGAAACTAATCTAAAGCAAGAAATCTATTGAAAGCGTCTCATTGTCTCCTATCTTTCAAGATTTATTAAGCTATAGTGCTCTCAAATTTAAATGAAACACTACAATTGTTAAAATGATAATCTAAATAATGGAGTGATGCTAGATGCAATGATGTGATGCTAAAAAGAAACTATTGTAACATGAATTGACATGAAAAACTACGGATGAAGCTATAGGATGCAACCATGATTATAATTCTAAAATGTTGGATGCTTGAATTCCTTGATGATTTCCTATAGAGTAAGATTGCTTAAACTTGATAATCTAGATCCTTTCTTTGTTGAATGAAGCTGTATTTACAAATTTCCTAGCAACAACTTTGCATAGGGGCAACAAAAAAAGGCTTGGATTCAATCTGGAGAATTGAATGGTGAGAGATGGAGAAGATTGAGAAGATTTTGGGAATTGTCCCTACCCATGAAAACACCAGGCAAGAAGGTAGAAAGGATTGATGGAAGAGGATTGAGAGATGGATCTCCAATTTGTTTCCAAATCTTCCCATGAAGATTGAATCAATTAATTTTGACATAATTTTGAAATAAATTAGACATAGGATATCTAATTTGATTTTGAGGAAATATAGAGGAATATTCTTTATGCTTTAATATAAATATTTTTGATTTATTTAAATTAGAAAAAGAGGTATAAATAATTTAATAACACAAACTATAGAATTTGTTTATTAAATTAAAATAGAAGAATATGATAATTAATTAATAAAGTGTTTGATATTTATTTAATTAATTAAGATTGATGTAATAAAATAAAATAGGGGAAATGATAATTAAAGCAAACAAAGTATTTAATTTTGTTTATTTAATTAAGATGAGATAATAGTAGAATTAGACGAATTCAAATGTGAATTAAAATGTGAACTATATAAATAAATATTTCTATTTATTCAATAGTAGAGGAATTTAGGATAATTAATCAAATAAGTCATATTTAATTAATCGGATTCTCTAGACAAATTTTATATGTATACACCTATTGTAGGTTTCTATCCAAATAAAGAGGCTTTGAATTTTTTCACACTATTCACATAGATAAGCCGAAAGACTCAGAACATGAATCAAGAATACCACCATTTTGAATTGAGAGATTAAGTCGAATGCATTAGAATTAATTTCATTGTTTGAATAGAGATAAAGGCCAAAATTTTAAACATTACAATCACTATTTATACAAAGATAGCAGGCCAATTAATTAATTATTAACATCTTTAGAGATAGAAGGAAAAGTTTGAATATCCATGAGGCTTACACATGTTCGTGACTTAAAGTCACAATTTATTCATAGAGAATATGATAATACAATGGTTGCAATGTTTATTATTAATATATCTAAATATAATGACTTAAGGTCATTGACCCCTTACAAAGAACACAAAAATGCAGTGGTTGCAATTCGCATATCTAATGCACATAAATACAATGACTTAGTGTCATTGTTCCTTTACAAAGAACACAAAAATGTAGTGGCTGCAATTCTCATCTCTAATGCACATAAATACAGTGACTTAGTGTCATTTTTCCCTTACAAAGAACACAAAAACATTGTGGCTGCAATTTCCATCTCTAAGGCACATAAATACAATGACTTAGTGTCATGTTTTCTTCATAGAGAATATTGTAATGCTTAAATATTGACTTATATGTTTTAAGTAGTATAGGTAAGTTTCACTTGCCTCATGCCAAATGTAAGGTATCTTTCATGCATAATACCCATTAAGGGATTTTGAGACAAAGTCTTAAACACTCTAATGTTTGCTTACAATTTAAAATAAAAACATGTCATGAATTACAAAGATTTATAATAATCTTTCATGTAAATTTGATAGGAAAATCATAAGGAAAATCATGAAGTCAATGCATATACTATTTGATAGTTCAAAAAATCCCATACTATTTTTCAATGTTTTTCCTTCAATTCCTCAACTCCTCTCTCTTCTTTTAATTTTCTTACATTCTTTATTTACCTTAATTCTCCTTGTTCCCACCTTTTCTCCCTATTGTAATGCACTCCCTACATATTTTTACCCTCTCACATGTTTTCATCTCCATGGTACATGCTTCCTTTACTTCTACTTCATGAGAAGTAAAAGACTCTTTGTTTCTCAACTCACCACTTCGAGAAGTTTTGACATCCACATGCCTCCACATTAATTTCAAAGTAATGAACATTAATTATTAATTCCCCAAGCTGGCATTCGATCCCAATTTCTTGTTTAAATTATAACCACCTATATATAGATTAATATATGCCTATATATACTGTATTTAAACATATTATAATTATTTATATATGTACATAATTAAAAATACACATGTATGTGTGTGTGAATGATTATATTCATACAAACATATATATACCAATAGCTACACTTACTAATTTCTTATAAAAGTGTTCAAAGTTGAATCATTTGAAATTATTGAATGCAAAATATATGACAGTTACAATGAAAGTTTCTCTAAATAATGAACAGATCTTTACAATTAAAACATACTTTTAATGAAATCAAGAAATATAAACTTTAAAAAATGATTCAATATACAAATTTCAATAAAAAAAATATGAAACCATATTCTAATCACATAAAATAGTTATCAGTGTGTGAGTGTGTGTTCTCAAATCGCTAATGATCATGGTTTTTCCCATCAAATCTTCTTCTCTCTCTCCACTAATACCCTCCCTCTCATCCTTCGAGGGTAAAATACTATCCTTCATTCACCTCATTAAACTAAAAGAGTAGTTAGTCAAATATGAAAGGAATATATATATATATATATATATATATATATATATATCAACATAAATCACTTAAAATATAAAGCTTGATATTTTGTTTTCATTATTATGAACATAAAATGTATAATTTCAAAGTTTCATAATATATCTACCTAATATAAATGATTAATCAACATAACCTTAATTAACCATAATCCATGTTTCCAAATGCATTATTGAAATGCATCACAAACTAACATAGTATAGAGAGTTACGAAAAATAGGATGTAACATTCATTATCCATCTACATGATTTTAAAAATATGATTTCCTCTCATATTTATTCCTCTACAATAATTATTATATTATTTTCAGAAAAAATCTTTCTTGGGTTGCTAGTTAGGAACAAAATCTTTTCCCAGTCCTATAAACCACCTTAAGAAACAATCCTTGAGGATTGGTAGAAATTTTTTTAGTCAATTTGCATCAATTGTATAGTCATAGCTTCTACACAGGACATCAAACTTGAACAAGAATGTATATGGGTTCTCTGTGATAAGAGCATAGAATTCAGTAATGGTAAAAGGGTGAATTTTCTTCATAGTTATGTGTCCTACCTAATCATAGATGGGAAATTGGAAGGTTGTAGTTTTCGAAGGTGGTTCGGCGCTTGTGTCACCCATTGTTGCATTGTTATTTTATCTATAGGTGGAAGAAAGAATGACTTGTGAGGGAAGCTCATTGAACCCTTGGCTCAAAAAAATCAATGGAATGGCTTCACATAGATGCTCCTCAAGAATTTTGAGTTCACTTAGATGTATTATTTTTATACATTTATCTAGATAAAGTCTCTTCTTGATTTTTATTAATCAAAATAAATATCCCTAGGGGATCTCTCCACTACATGCAATAGTGTATGAGCTAATAATATCCTTCCTGCATAATGTTAGTAGATAATTCAATATTTGGTATAATATCTAATAGTCCTAGATGCTAGAAATGTAACTTATACATTAGGAAAATATGAATACTATGCAATAACCCATAAGCTCTAAAGCTTGGCACTATCCCCAATAATGACACCAAAAATGTTTAACCCCATCATTGACCAATAAATTTTTTATAGTGGAAATCACGTACTCTACTCAATGTATTTGAATATCCCTTGCCAAGAAAATTTCTATTTATGATGTGCTACATTTATAATTTAAAACTAGGGACATATTACCTTGGATAGCATATGTACTATATGTAAAAATTAAGGATATTTGGGTTTTTTCTTAAGAATTTATGTATAGGAAAAGGACTTGACATTCAAAATAAATTCATGAAATGAAGTATAATCAAACAAAATTCAACAACAGTTGCTATTAGATATCATCAATGTTGTTGGTTTTCTAAACAACAATATATTATTATGTTACAAGCATGTGTTACTTATATTATCAATAATAAATTATCTATATCAAAAATATCATATTAAGACTATTGAAATTACCAACAACTAATACTAACAATGGAGTTATAATTTTACCTCAAGTTGAAACTTGCTTGGGGTTAATTGTACTCTATTTAATTATAATATATTAATCAAATCTCCTAGTCATTTATTTGCACAATATAAATTGAGTTGGAAAATATATTATTTGAATTTATAAATATAATACAATTTTTTGATAGAAAATATTTGTTATCTATTACACAAAATTGTTTGAAATATTTAAACCAACTCTAACTATCACTAACTAGAAACATGTGCTAAGGAAAATAGTAATATATTTAGTTACTTTTTAGTGTAAATAATCATTTTTTGTGATGGTTGTGTTCCTTTATAATAAATCTATTTGTGTTGTTTTATCCTTAAAAATATCCAAACCCTTTGAATCCTTAAACATATCCAAACCCTTTGAATTCAAAAATCCTTTAAAATACCAATAATTATTAAAATATCTCACTTATGTGGTGGGGGAAATGTTGGGACAAGTGTATTTTCTTGAAGGAATATTAAGAAGGCTTTAGATTTTAGCACTATTCTTGAAGGTTTGTGATACAAAAGAAAATAGAGAAGAAAGGGATTTTTTTCCTTCCATTGGAATCAGTTTTTTGTAATTTGAAGAGTAGGAAAGAGTTGAGGCATCTTGGAGAAGCTTGAAATCTTAATGGTTGAGGAATATGCCATTTTTAAGATCTAGTTTTCCATGTCAATGCTATTGGTTTCTAGATTAGGGTTGATGTCTTTAATCATTTACAAGTTTTGATATATTTTAGGGAATTTTTAAGGGGATATTGTTGGCATATAGTTGTCATTGATATGAAAAGGAAAATCAGGCAAAGGAGTTTGACAAAGAATGTATGTGAGTGAAAATATAATGGGAGATCTGATATGGGTTTTTCAAGAGGATTCTAGAATGGTATGTTGCATATTTGGAGGTCACAGTATGTGCCCAGAAATGAATTATATTTTCCTTCAGGTGTTTTAGGGTTTATCAGTTACCCTAATGTGCTTGCAGTCATTGCGTTGTGAGCAGATGATATTTTTCGTTGTTGACCTAGTATCAATGGTTTTTGTTTGCATAAGTTGAAACTTATGTCTATCATCCCATAGGGGTGACTAGCCCCTCTGCCTATCACTCAAAGTTTCACATATCCTATGGGTTGATGTGATAGTTCTATATCAGCGGGACTCACCCTTGAGTCTCTCTGGCAACCCGATCTCCTAGTTGTTGGTAGAACACTAGTGCATCACCAAGGTTCAAGAAAATGTCTCAATGATGAACCGATGGATTTCTCATCAGTGTGACCATGCGTTATCGGTGAGAGTTAAGGAGAAGTCTCAGCGATGGAGCGACAAGGAGTGTGGAATATTTTTTATGTGAGTAAGTGTTATCAACACTACCTATGACTCTATTCCCTCGACATGATGATACATGGAGGATACATGGTGGGACCCAGTAGCAACAAAGACATTCAAAAGGTGGATGACATTGGCAGAATGTGACATATGTTGACAAGTGGAAATGAATGATTGATCAGTCTGGTAATTCACATCCTTGTTGTGAACTACGTGGCGGTGATTTGGACTGGTGGACCCCAACATGGTATGGTGATAATCGATGTAACCTACTTTCCTCGATAGGACTCTAAAGTTAGTTCCTACGATGCAATGGTGACCTCTCCATTTTTTTGATAGTGTGATATCACTAGAACTATGGAGTCGGTCCCAACGATATGGTGATAGGAGAATATGATGTCAACTATGGGACCCAGTGAGATGGATGTGGAAGTGGGACCCGGTAAGATGAGAATGATGTGCAGTTTGAGAATGAATGTTAGGATGAAACATGGAAGAAAGTGAAAATGGATAGTGACATGTGGTGACACGATGGTGTGGGAACCACTTGTCTAGAAGTTGTGAATGGTATCAACGTGACAACCTTATATTGATGATGGTGATATGAACAACTACTTATTTGACGGTTAGGGTTTAAAGGGGCCTAGATGAACAAAGAGCCAATGGATTGTGTCATGAAGAAATAGATTGATGGCCGTAATTCAAGCATAGAAATCTGAATCAGCTAACTCACTGTGAACAGGGATTTCAATCTAGTAACTGACAATGAACAAAATCAAATCACTCTACTACCCCAGTGAACAATTAATGAGGGTAATTCAATCTATTGAGTGGCAGAAAATATGAGTCATGATCGATCAATATCAAATCTGATTGAGTGCAGACAAATAGGAATTAACTACATATCAGATTTTGAGGTCAGACAAAGAGATAAATTTGGTAAATTTTTTGTAACGAAATTGAATGGTGTGCAGCTCGATGTGAAATATCAATATCCAGTAAACCTGATTGGATATTTTCATTAATGAACTGAATAGTGTGTGTGTGGCTTGATGAACTAACAACTTGCTGAAAAAGGCAACAAGTGAAAACCCCTAACTAAGACCTTGATACATATGAGATGAAAGCATAGTATGATTTAGATAGGTGACGAGGGTGTCTGAATGCAAAAGAAGGTGAGCTGTAATAGAAAGTAAAAAATAAGAACATACATAAATAGATGATTACCGTGGTGTGAGAGTGAAAAAAAGATAAAACTTATGAAATGAATTGATGCATTATAGGTTGATCACAACCATTCTATGTATAGTTAATTGTAGAACTCTGTATGAGGTTGTAGCTTCCATTTTCACTAAGTTGTAGCTCAAATTAGGGTGTTGTAGCATCCTTGAAGTTGCTGCTTCAAAAATAGGGAGTTGAAGCTTCCTTAGGGTTTTAGCCTTTAAAACTTGTAACTTAACTTTGATTCTTGTGAGGCTAGACTAAGACAGTAGTTCCTAGTAACATTTCTCATCGTGGTTTTTCCCATCTTGGGTTTTTCATGTATATCTGGTGTTATGTGTTGATCTCTCTTGTGCTTGTGATTATTATATTTGTTTGTATTTCAATTTGCACATTTGAATTTAAGGTTGAATCTGCATAAGTTTTTAAGAACTAAATTTTTTAATATCCATTGATTCACCCCCCTCTCAGTAGATCATTGTGTTCTAAAAATTGGTATTAGAACCCTAGGTTCCCTAGAAGAAGCTTAATCAGCTCGGTAGATCCTGGATAAGTGAACACAATGGCATGTCAGGAAGGTTCTAGCAAGCCACCTAGATTCGATGGAACTAACTATGCTAAGTGGATCTCTCTGATGAAAGGATACTTAAATTCTCTTGGACTTGATGTCTGGATGTTAGTTAAGAACAATTATGTTCCTCCTACTACTACTCCTCCTGCTGATGTTGCTGGAAAGAAGGACTATAAGAATAATGAGAAAGATTGGTTCACAATTATGAACAACTTGTCTAATTTTGTGCATAACAAGGTTATGAATTGTGAAATTGCTTATGATGTCTGAGAAAAACTAAATAATATATATGAAGGAGACTCCTAGGTGAAGCTGGAAAAGCAACAAATACTGAGAGAAAAATTTGAAAGCTTTCAAATGATTGATGAAGAAAAAAATGTAGATTATCTTTTGAGAGTTGATGATATAGTAAATTCTATTAGAGGATATGGTGTGGAAATGAAAGAGGAGGTTATTGTTCTAAAGGTTCTAAGGTCCATGGTAACTAAATATGATGCTAAAATTTCTGCCATTGAAGAAGGAAGATAAATTGATAAACTCACTCTAGATGAGTTACATGGTATATTTACTACTTATGAGATGAGAATGATAATTTTTGAGTCTTCTAGAAGAGAAGTTGCATTTAAGATTGTTGAGAAAGGAAAGGATGGAATATAGAAGAAAGCCAAAGCTACAATCACTCCTTTAGAATTTGAAGAAGCTGATGAAGATGAAGCAAAATTCATAGGGAGACTAAGGAGAGGATCTGAAAAATATAAAGGTAAGCTTCCCTTCAAATGCTTCAACTATGGTAGAGTAGGCCATTTTTCTTCAAAGTTTCCATGTAAAGAGGATCGTTTTAAACATGAAGAAGATAACAAAAAGAAGAAAATAGTTTATCCAAAAAGGAATAATTTTGAAAAGAAGAAAAAGAGTTTGTATATTAGAGAAGAAAGTGAAGCATCTGATGGTAGTGATAGTTCATAAGAGGATCAAGACCGTTCCCTTGTAATGAGAGAAAAAAAGAAGAGAATTTTTGTTTATGTCTAAAGAAACTAAAGATCAGAAAGATACAAAGTTTGAGGATTTACATGAAGAAGATGAGGAAGTGGTTGTTGATCTTGAGGTAGAATTAATTAGTGCTCTTGAAGGCCTTGATGAGTTAAGAGATAAATATGATGATCTCAAGAAGGAAAACAAGAAACTGAAAAATAAATTCTCAAAGGGAGACTGACAGAGTAACTCAAGAACTTGAGGAATCTAATAAGGTGATAGTTGGTCTAAAATTTCATGTAGAATAAGTCAAAAGAGTTGAAGATGTTATGAAATATAATTTACAATCAAATATGGATAGATGCTCGAAACTTGAGGTAGAAATAATTTCCTTAAGAAAAGAATTGGAGAAAGCTAATGAGTAGAACAATAAATGTTTGAAGTTAAAGGGTGGTACTAATATTCTAGATGAATTTCTAAGTACACAAAAGCTAGCTAATAAATAAAAAGTAGGCTTGGGACTTGAAAAGGGATAAAGTTCATTTGTTGATGCTTCTACAAAGCTCTATGAAATTTTTAGAGCAGAAGAAAAATCAATCCTCAATGGATAAAAATCCAACAAAAGAGAAGCCTATGAAGATGAAGATAAGTTAAATGTAGTTAAGAAATATTTTAAAGAGAAGGAATCAATCGAAGACAAGAAATTTAACTGGTCGATTCCTAATTAGCAAAAGAAGAAGCATAATACAAAGAGAACAAACAATGATGGTTTCAAAAAAGTACACTATTCAAGGAGACCTAGACAAAGAAGATATCCTCATCCAACCAAAGGATACACCATGACCAGGTACTCATAATATTTTAATGGGTATTGCTATACTTGTAACAATTTTGGTCATAGGGCTAGAGAGTGTAAAGTTATTCCAAGAAGAAACACAAATTTCATAAGAACAAATCCATTTTCTCCTTTAATTGATGTGAATGTAGTGTGTTTCCATTGCAATAATTTTGGTCATATAGCTAGAGATTGTAGAGCAAATTTTAGAAGAAAAATGTTCAATTTGAGAAGGAGGAAACTATATCTTCTAAAGCTGAAAATAAAATTGAGGTCATTGAGAAAAAAAGGAAGAAAATTTTGAAAATAAACCTAAAAAGGTATGGAAGGAGAAAAAGAAGAATGCCACTAAATCAATGATTGCCCAAAAAAAATTGCGTGCAAAGGAACAATACTCATGGGTAATCGATAGTGGTTTCTCTAAGCACATGACTGGGGATAAAATGAAATTCATTAAACTTGAAATGAGAAAAGGAGGTTTATTAAGCCTAGGTGATAATACTATTATCAAGATTTGTGGTAAAGGAATTATGAGCATAGATGGGAAGAAAAAAACTAAAGATGTGCTCTATGTTGAAGGTCTAAAGCATAATCTTCTCAGTGTCAGCCAAATGTGTGATAATGGAATCGAAATTGTATTTGATTCTGATGGCTGCAAGATAAGATAGAATGGTAAAACAATTTTTGAAGGGATAAGGATTGATAATAATCTCTAAAATCTATGTGAGGTGGAAGGCCAAACATGTCTAATTGGTCAAGCAGATGAGAGTTGGTTGTGGCATAAAAGACTTGGACATGTAAACTTTGACAATTTGGTAAAAATAAGTTGAAACGGATTAGTCAAAGATATACCTAAGATTGCAAAGCCTAATAACATCATCTGCCAAGGATGTCAGCAAGGAAAGCAAATAAATTTAAATTTTCCCCAAAGAACTATTCAACTACAAAACCCTTGGAGATAATTCATATTGATCTATGTGGTCCAATGAGGATGAGGGCATCTCAAGGAGAAATATATTTCATGTTGTTGATTGATTACTATACTAGAATGTCATATGTCACATTTTTTAGGGAAAAGGATGAGGCATTTGAAGCATTTAAAGGTTATAAGAAGCTAGTAGAAAATGAGACTAAGAAAAGAATCAAATGTCTTAGGTCAGGAAGAGGTGGAGAATTCATGCCAAGTGGATTCATGGAATATTGTAAAGATCATGAAATCAAATACAAGTATTCAGTTCCAAGAACACCACAACAAAATGGTGTGGTAGAGAGAAGAAACATGATTGTGAAGGAGATGGATAGATGCATGTTGAATGAGGAAAAATTGATAGAAACATTTTGGAAAAAAATAGTACAAATTATTGTATACATTCAAAAACAAAGATCTTATTAGATTTAACAACGGTAGGACGCCATATGAATTATGGTTCGATAGGCCTGCATCAGTCAATAATTTCAACGTATTTGATAGTAAATGCTATATAAAAAGAGAAGTTGAAGATCTAGGAAGTTTTGAGTCAAGATGTGATGAAGGGATATTTTTGGGGTATTCATCTCAAAGAAAAGCTTACAAATGTTACAATAAGAGACTACATAAAATTTTAGAGAGCATACATGTTAGGGTTGATGAAAGTACAAATCATGGTCAATATAGCATTAACAATCTTGAAAGTGAGTTAGATGAGGATGGAATAGGTGAACGAGTTGAAGAAGAAGAAAAAGAAGAAGAGACTGAGAAAGAGGTTGAACGTGCTCCCACAAGATATGTGAAAAATGATCATCCCACAGATCAGATAATAGGTGACAAGAATGACTGTGTGAAAACTAGAAGAATACTTGAAAAGAATAAGGAACAAGTGACATTTTCCCTCTTATCTTAAATTGAACCAAAAATCTTTGATGAAGCAAACAAAGATGAGAGTTGGACAGAAGCCATGGAAGAGGAGTTAAATCAGATTGAAAAGACCAAAACATGGGAATTGGTTCATAGGCCCCTAAACAAAAAAGTGATTGGCACCAAGTGGGTGTTTAGAAACAAGCTGAATGAAGATGGAGTTGTGGTTAATAACTGTTGATGGTGTTTTTATGCACTTCTCAACACAGGTAATGTGTAGGTACATCACCTCTCTTGAAAGACAATCTCCCACAATCAGATTGCATAACACTATCTTGAGGTCTCTCAGATGTCAAGTCTTGACAGTGCTTGGAATATCTTAGTTGATTTATGTGATTTTATGGAATCACAAGACAAACTTACAGATGCATTACAAAGCAGGGAAGTTGGATCTGCAAATGGAGTTCTTAAGATGGGAGAGTTGTTGAGCATTTGTTGTAGGTTCAAACAATAGTCTAAAACTCCATTTCAACATTGGATTTACCTTTATAATGTGCAATGAACGTTGCCTAATGTTACTTATTAAAAAAAAGGAAAAAGTGTAGGGAAGAGAGAAGGTTCCTCGATCTGAAACTATGAATGAATAGTGATCATGGAGGCTGCTACAGTAGACAAACTCCCTAAACTGGGTTTTGCTTGGCCAAGAGGATCCTACAGTTACACAAAACCAGTGTAATCTTCTAAGGACTGCAGATTTTCAGCTTGCATATACACATCATGAACATGCAAGTGAACTAATTTTAAACAATCAAGTAAAGAAGCCTAGGCTAACTTTGCGCAACAACTTGTCATCAACAAGTGCCAAAAGTATGGGCTGAAAGCTCATCAAATACTATAACAAAAAACACCATCATCACTTCCATTCAAGAAACTAACAACTCAAACTAACTTGGAAGGTAGAACCATGCACACATAATGAGGAAACTCAAAAATTAACACCCATAGATCATGCAATGTTGCTTTCTATTGCTGCAAAATGTTTTTACACCAGCTCTCCAACCTTTTTCAAATGAGGGGGAGACCCCTATTTATAGTTTTCCAAAGCCCGAATGAATGGCTAGGACTGATTTACATTGTGTGGCTCAGATTTAATTACATTAGAGCTTCACCTACCCCACAATATTCAGCAATTTAAAATACATCTGTTGTCTTTTCCCTATTTTGTCTTTTAGTGGCCAGTCACTACAGTAGTTTTGTCTTCTAGCTAATTTCCCTTTTACTGTAGCTAAAACTGCCTGAAACTACCTTCTTCTTGATGGACTTGTAACATTCTTCATTAGATCAAATGGGCTTGTTGACAACTAGCATCAATGTATTGGTTGCCTCTGATTCAGGCGGACAACCCCCAAAGATCATCATCATTTGGTGAAAAGTAGGACAACCCCCCTTGCATTTTGTCATTGACTTCCTTGGCACAAGCCTTCTTCTGATGCCAACTCTATTGATGGGCACCATGAGGAGAGGTGGGCATAAAATGAATGGTGATAGGAGCCACATGCTTTTCCTTGTTCAGTTTTCTTAATGGGTTTCTTGATGGACCCAGGGTAGGCTTCTTGAAACCTGCATCCATGAATTGTCGTAAGTGATTTCTTACACAAAACATGGAAAATGTTAGTCAAATCATGCAAACTCCTTATTAGATTCACCCATGCATCATCAAAATATCACAACATTCAGTGGGAATTTCCATTAGCAGTTTAGTGGAGGGCATTTGAACGTTCCAGGATCGAGAGGCCGAAATGTCGTTTTGAAAGGGCGAACAGGGTAGGGCAACCCGAATGGTTTCTCCCAACTTCAAATTTGGAATTTGAAAGGTCCATGCAGGAGAGGATCCAATTTTAGCATGTGGGTGAAAGTCTATTTCCAAATTGGGAGAGCGTTTGGATGTTCTAGAAACGAGAGGCCGAAATGCTATTTTGAAAGGGTGACGGATAATCTGGGCCCTAGAAGGTTTCTCCCAACTTCAAATTTGGAATTTGAAAAGTTCATGTAGGAGAGGATGCAATTTGAGCATGTGGGTCAAAGTCAGTTTTGGATTAGGAGGCCAAGGAGGTGCCAGGTTTTGAAATAGCTAGGGGCAGACGAAGTTCCTGGATGGCGGCGGAGGGATGAAATTACAAAAACAACCCTGGAGGGGTTGGGCTTTGGAAGCCGAAATTCCGGAGGTGGATGGATGGAAGAAATAAAAAAAGGGAGATGAAATCCTGGAAACAACCACGGAGGCACCGGGTTCCGTAACGGCTAGGGACAAACAAAGTTCCCAGATGGCGGCAGAGCGACGGAGTTCCGGAAACAGCCACGGAGGGGCTGGGCTCTGGAAGCTGGAATGTTGGAGGTGGACGGATGAAAGAAACAAAAAAAAGGAGATGAAATCCTGGAAATGGCCACGGAGGCACCAGGTTCCGAAACGGCCAGGGACAGACGAAGTTCCCAAACAGTGACGAAGGGATGAAATTCTAGAAATGACATCGAAGGGGTCGGGCTCCAGAAGTCAGAATGCCAGAGGCAGACGAACAAAAGAAATGGAAAAAGGGAGATGAAATCCCAGAAATGACCACAGAGGACCCGGGTTTCAAAATGGTCGGGGTCAAACAAAATTTCAGAAACGTCCATAGAGGGGCTAGGCTCTGGAAGCCGGAATGCTAGAGGCAGATGGATGGAAAAATGGAGACAAAATAAGGGAAACGGCCATAGAGGTGCAGGGTTCTAGAATGGTCAGGGATGGATGAAGTTCCCAGACGGTGGCGGAGGGACAAACTTCCGGAAACGGCCATGGAGGGGTCGGGCTCTAGAATCCGGAATGCCGGAGGCAGACGGATGTCCAAAATGGAAAAAGGTAGATGACATTCTAGAAATGGCCACAGAGGGGCTAGGTTTCGGAATGGCCAGGGACATACGAAGTTCCCAGACGACGGTGAAGGGATGGAGTTCTGGAATGAAAAAAATGCAACTTCCTGAAACTTAACGAAACTTTCGCAGTTCATTTAGGCACCTCAAAAACATCCAAAATCCATGGGAAACTTGCCCCCAAAGTCAAAAATGAAGGAAAAAGTGAATCAAGCGGGCAGGGAGGCGAAGCTTGAAAAACCCAAGAGTTAGCAATTTTTTATTTTAGGGAAAAATATGGTCAGCTAGAAATGAGACTTTGAAGGGACAGTTGACCAACGAGGACACAAAAATGAGGGGCACCAAAATGAGGGGCATGCAAAATGAGGGGCACGCAAAATGATGCAACAATAAAATGATTCGACAAGGGAAAAATAAAGAGAGGGTCCCTGTTTCAAACGAGGCATGTGTGCAAAACATGCACAACAAATGGCGACTCATTGGGGAAATGCTCCAGAGCATTTTTATGACAAACTGGAATTATGAACCCAGAATCTCTAGTTTTGACCTTCACACTAGGTCAAACAAAGGATCAAAACCACTATCCAACCCAACCTTCAGTATGCTAAAAATCCAAGTGTGTGCAATTGCGTTAATTCCCATCCCTCACTTGCTGCAAGAACCTAAGCTCCATCAAGTTAATCTACATAGTTTAATCTAACTCCAAAAGCATCTAGGACATTGCCTCATTGCCAGCAAGGCATCCATAGCCTCGAAGAGGTTGTCTTTGTGATTCTCCTGAACATTGCTCTACTTTTGACTAGGCGTCCATAGCCCCGGTAGAGTTATTCGTATACCCCTGAAAATCCAATTTTTTTTTCTTTTGATTTTCAATATTTTTATTTATTTCTTTTGTTTCTTTTCTCTTTTCAGTTCTTTTATATTTCAACCCGCAAGCAATGAAGCTTGCGCTCAGGGTTGAGAATCACAGTGCCGCTGGAGCAGAATTTTAGATTTTTCACTTAACTAGATTTTGCAAAGGACCTACGATGACCGTCAGATTCCTAAAAATATGTGAGAGATATAATATTCTAGAATTCTTCATAATCAGAGCAACCAATGACTTATCCACTTTGAATCAAACATCTAGATCGCTTGATACTAACAGAAGATCCTCACCATCCATTTTGAAATCCTGATTAGAGTTTGACAAAGAAATACATAGAACAACCCCAGGTGATAAGTATGGTTGTTGTGCAGACAGATGTGCCTAGCCAAAAGTAGAGGGACCTCGAGCAAAAAAGCAACAAAGCAAGAGAAAAAAAAAGCAAACAAACAACAAACACCAGAACCAAAGTGGTACAACGAAAGAAAACAATGAAGAAACTACTCTAAAGCAAGCAACCTACAGCAAACAAACTAACCTAAGGAAAGCAGGAAAGTAGAGTATTTACAGGAAATCTACACTACTCAAAATGAGCTATGTACAAAGATATTTACAAAGAACTACGTTCACGCAAGGCCAACCGAAACTCATGCCCATTGGATTTCACAATGCATGTACAAGCAAACAGGCAATCATTATAGTTCTCAATCATGCAAATTTATCCTTAGATTCAGAGGGAATAAATTCAATATTGCAGAATTCAGATTCAGTCACCCAATTAGGGAAAATCAACAATTGAGGAGACTCACCAAACCCATGGTTAATCCATAAACACGTTTATCTTTCCTCATTCCCATAATCAAAATGATAAGTGTAGCTATGACAATTAACAGGAGAAAGGAAGGATAGAACCTGGATTTCGTCAGATGGAGGTGGCAAAATTTGATGATAAAGAGCTAGCACCACATCATCGATGGGTCCACTGGAAACCTCGGGCGGGTGCGGTGGAGGGTGCAACACTTTGGACATTAAGCTTGCATAAGGCTAGGAGAACGGGGAAGCAAACACCTCTGATGATCTAAGTGTGGGATCTATAGCCTCCACTAGTAGTTCTTCAAAAAGAAGTACTTCCCCACATTGATCATCCGCAAACTTGGGATCGGCTTGATTGCTATCTCGAAAAGGTAGCACATTGTCCCATCTCCCTTCCCAAGTGTCAAACTTATCTTCATGATGCTCAGTGTCATTGGATGATGACATCCACAAGTCTGTCCTATTGCAGTCATCTAAATATGATGGAGGATCATCAATAATCATGGCAGAAGGACTCCAAGTTGAATCTTGTAGTCGACAAGGTGCTTCATATATGTTGGCAGCTCAATCAGCACCCCCGCCTTTATATTTTTCTCTTTGTTGTTCATGCATCTCATCATGATGTTCACTCATTTCCCCTTGCTCACTATTGCTATAGATAGAGAAGGAACCCCTCTCCCAATTTGGAAAATCTAGTGCATCACCATTCAGAGGCTCAAGGAGTGTGTCTTCATCGCTACCATCTTCTGGGATGTGCTCTTCCTCGACATGAGCATACCTCTGCAATACAACTCCGAATGGAAATAATTCATCAATTGATGGCACCTCATAAAGAGGACCAAAATCCACTATGCAATCTCCCTCCAATGACTTGTCATAAAGCCTATCATCCATGGTGCACAAATGCTCTTCAAGAGGGAGAAAATCTTGAGGATTGGTGGACAATATTCCTGTTTGATATACTTCATTGCTTGAAAGCTCAAGACTGTATTGCTGTGCTTCTTCTATTTTTGTCCCAACATCCTCTTGAGGACTGCCTTCAACTGAGTCATTACTTGGCTTGGGCTCTTGATCTTCATGTTCCATCTAGGCAGCAAGTAGAGGATGTGGTGTACTCGAGTGCCTCAATTGTTATTTGACTTGCTTCATGGCTTCTTGGCACAATCCGCATGTGAACTCAGAGTGGGATGAATCATGGAGCCTGCAACAATTTGGTAGCAACAATACCTCCAAATCCACCTAACATTTTAGCTCAGACCAATCCATTACTAGCCTTGACACTAGCTCATTATATCTATCCATGATTGGGTTCTCATCGTCGTTTGAAACAAAAAATTGGTAGTGAATAGCTATGACCTGTAGTTGTTCCCACTCCTCCAAATCTACATTTTCAGATGCTTGGTTACTATCATTTATGAAGGAGAGGTCTTCCAGTCTAATTTCAGTTATGCCTTCATCATCATTTTTTGTTGTCCCAAGGTTGTCAACTTCTTCCTCTTGCTAATTTTCAGCATCCTCGTTGGCTGCTCCAGCATGCATTGCTGCAAACTGTGTTAAGTCATCCTCAACTGCCAATTGTTCCCCTTCTAGATTGAAGGAACTCTCTTTGCTGATAGAGGAAATGATTTATAACTCCCTTTCAATTAATTTTTATCGAGACCACCTTCTGCCCCAAGGCACTCTGCTCCTTCTTGGTTTTCATCTTCTATGTCTGTTGTCCCAACACTAGCTTGCATGGCATTCATTGGTTCATCTTTACTTAGCTGTCCTCTAGATATTGACAACTTATTTTCCTCATGGAATGACTCATCCTTATCCAAAGTTGGCTGCTCCAACTCATTCAAATAGCACCGGGTTCGAGTGATAATTTTCATGCATGATGGGCAAGTGAATTCAGACTGAGGTGCGTTGTGAAATCTGCACCAACTTGACATTAGTGCTTCCTCCAATCTTGGTCCATCTTTTATGCCCAAACACTCTTGGATCAGCTCTTCAAATGCCTTGGCTGCCATGGTTGTCAATTCTTCCTCCAGGTCTGCAAGGGCTGAAGGCTGATAGATTTCCCAAAAGGGAATTTCTCCCTGCATGACTCTTTTAACTATGCTCAAGAAGGTTAGACACTCCAATTCATTAGGTCTACAAGTGCCATGAATCCTACACTTATCTACCAATGCAAATTTCTACAATGGTCTCTTCAATATCCTATTTAAATCTGCATGTAGCTAAGTGATGTTGATTTGCACATGCTATTCCATTTCAACTCAGCTGTTGTTTTCCCTCAAAATTGTCTGATTTCAAGTTTCAGCATTAAAAGAGATCTCCTTATCTTATATTTCTTATTGAAAGTGCTCTTTTCAACATCCAACACTTAGCTTTGTAGCCTCAACATGTCATCCCCTCCTTCTAGCACCAGTTATGTTGATGGTTTTTATATGCACTTCTCAACATAGGTAATGTGTAGGTGCATCACCTCTCTTGAAAGACAATCTTCCACAATCAGATTGCAGAACACTATCCCAAGGTCTCTCGGATGTTAGGCTTTGATAGTGCTTGGAATATCTCAATTGATTTATGTCATTTTCTAGAATCATAAGGCAGAATTATGCATGAGTTACAAAGCAGGGAAGTTGGATCTCCAAATGGAGTTCTTCAGATGGGAGAGTTACTGAGCGTTTGCTGCAGGTTCAAATGGCAGTCTCTAATTCCATTTCAACATTGGATTTAACTTTATAATGTGCAATGAACCTTGCCTAAGGTTACTTATTAAGAAAAAAGGAAAAATGGAAGGGAAGAGAGAAGGTTCCTGGATCTGAAACTATGAATGAAAAATGATCATGGAGGCTACTACAGTAGACAAACACCCTAAATTGGGTTTTGCTTGGCCAAGAGGATCCTACAGTTACAGAAAACCAGTGTAATCTTCTAAGGATTGCAGATTTTCAGCTTGCATATACACATCATGAACATGCAAGTGAACTAAGTTGCAACAATCAAGTAAACAAGCCCAGACTAACTTTGCACAACAACTTGTCATCAACAAGTGCCAAAAGTATGGGCTGAAAGCTCATCAAATATTGTAATAGAAAACACCATCATCACTTCCATTCAAGAAACTAACAACTCAAACTAACTTGGAAGGTAGAACCACAACACATAATGAGCAAAATAAAAAATTAACACCCATAGATCATGCAATGTTGCTTTCTATTGCTGCAGAATGTTTTTACACCAACTCTCCAACTTTTTTCAAATGAGGGGGAGACCCCTATTTATAGTTTTCCAAAGCCTAAATGAATGGATAGGATTGATTTACATTATGTGGATAAAATTCAATTAAATTAGAGCTTCACCTACCCCACAATATTCAGCAATTTAAAATACATCTGTTGTCTTTTCCCTATTTTGTCTTTTAGTGGCCAGTCACTATAAGTGTTTTGTCTTCTAGCTAATTTCCTTTTTACTGTAGCTAAAAATGATTGAAAGCTGCCTTCTTCCCGATGATATTGCAACATTCTTCATTGGATCAAATGGGCCTATCAACAACTGGCATGAATGTATTGGTTTCCCCTGATTCGGGCAGACAACCCCCAAATATCATCATCATCTGGTGAAAAGTAGGACAACGCCTCTTGCATTTTGTCATTGACTTCCTTAGCACAAGCCTTCTTTTGATGCCAGCTCTATTGATGGGCACCATGAGGAGAGGTGGGTATAAAATTAATGATGATAGGAGCCACACACTTTTCCTTGTTCAACTTTCTCAATGGGTCTCCTGACGGACCCACGATAGGCTTCTTGAAACCTGCATGCATGAACTGTCGTAAGTGATTTCATACACAATTCAAGGGAAATGTTAGTCAAATCTTGCAAAATCCTTATTAGATTTACCCATGCATCATCAAAATATCACAATATTTAGTGGGAATGCCCATTAGTAGTTTAGTGGAGGGCATTTGAACATTTCAGGACCAAGAGGCCGAAATGCCATTCTAAAAGGGCGAATAGGGTAGGGCGACCTAGATGGTTTCTCCCAGCTTCAAATTTGGAATTTGAAAGGTCCATGTAGGAGAGGATCCAATTTTAGCATGTGGGTGAAAGTCCATTTCGAAATTGGGAGAGCGTTTGGACGTTCCGAAAATGAGAGGCCAAAATGCCATTTTGGAAGGGTCACGAACAGTTCAAGCCCTAGAGGGTTTCTCCTAGCTTCAAATTTGGAATTTGAAAAGTTCATGCAAGAGAGGATGCAATTTGAGCATGTGGGTGAAAGTTCATTTTGGATTAGGAGGCCACAGAGGTGCCAGGTTCTGGAATAGCTAGGGGCGGATGAAGTTCCCCGACGGCAGCGGAGGGACAGAGTTCTGGAAACGACCACTAAGGGGCCGAGCTCCAGAAGTTGGAATGTCGGAGGTAGACAGACAAATGAAATGGAAAAAGGGAGACAGAATCCCAGAAATGGCCACGGAGGCGCCAGGTTCTAGAATGGGTAGGGATAGACGAAGTTCTCGGACGGTGGCAGAGGGATGGAGTTTCGGAAATAGCCACGGAGGGGTTGGGCTTCGGAAGCTAGAATGCCGGAGGAGGACAAACATAAGAAACAAAAAAAGGGAGACGAAATCCTAGAAACGGCCACGGAGGCATCGAGTTCCAGAATGGCTAGGGATAGATGAAGTTCGTGGATGGTGGTGGAGGGATGAACTTCTAGAAATGACGACGGAGGGGTCGGGCTCCGAAAGCCGGAATGCTGGAGGTGTACTGACGAAAGAAACGGAAAAAGGGAGATGAAATCCCAAAAACGGCCATGAAGGCACTGGGGTCTGGAACGGCCAGGGACAGACAAAGTTCTCGGATGGCGGCGGAGGGACAAAGTTTTAGAAACAACCATGAATGGGCCAAGCTCCGGAAGCCAGAATGCTAGAGATGGATAGAGGGAAGAAATGGAAAAAGGGAGACAGAATCCCAGAAACGATCGTGGAGGCGCCAGGTTTCGGAACTGCCCGAGATAGACGAATTTCCCGGATGGCAGCAGAGGGATGAACTTCTGAAAATGGCCACTGAGGGGCCAGGTTCTTGAAGCTAGAATCCTAGAGATGAACGGATGTCCAAAATGGAAAAAGGGAGACCACATTCTGGAAACGGCCACGGATGGGCTGGGTTTCAGAACAACCATGGACGGACGAAGTTCCGGACGACAACGGATGGAGGAAGTTTCGAAATGAAAAAAATGCAATTTCCCGAAACTTAATGAAACTTTGGCAGTTCATTTGGGCACCACAAAAACATCCAAAATCGATGGGAAACTTGCCCCCAAGGTCAAAAATGAAGGAAAAAGCGAATCGAGCGAGCCGGGAGGCGAAGCCTGAAAAACCCAAGACTTAGCAATTTTTTATTTTTAGGGGCAAAATATGGTCAGCCAGAAATGAGACTTTGAAGGGAACGTTGAACAACTAGGACACCAAAATGAGGGGCATGCAAAATGAGGGGCACACAAATGAGGGGCACACAAAATGAGGCAACAACAAAATGACCTGGCAAGGCAAAAAGAAAGAGAGGGTCCATGTTTCGAACGGGGCATGTGTGCAAAACATGCACAACAATAACAAAGCTAGATTAGTATGCAAAGGATATTCTCAAGTAGAAGGTATTGATTTTGAAGAAACCTTTGCTCCAGTTGAAATATTAGAATCTATTAGGATGTTTCTCGCATTTTATGTGTATAAGGGCTTTAAAGTATACCAAATGGATGTCAAATCTACATTTCTAAATGAAAACCTTTAAGATGAAGTATACATTGAGTATCGAGAAGGATTTTAGTTGTCAGAGAATGATGTGTATGTTTGAAAATTGAAAAAATAATTATATGGTTTAAAGCAAGCACCAAGGGCTTGGTATTCAAGATTGGATCAATATCTACAACAACAAGGATTCGAAAAGGGTTGTTTTGAGAGAAATATCTATCTCAAATCTGAATGTATGCATATGATCATCATTGTAGTATACGTAGATGGAATTATATTTAGTGGTAGTAGTGATGTAATGTGCAAAATATTTGCTACAACCATGCAAGATGAGTTTGAAATGTCCACGCTAGGAGAACTCGGTTTCTTTCTTAGTTTACAAATTAAACAAGCTGATAAAGTTATTTTTATATCACAAACCAAGTATCCAAAATAAATGCTTAAAATTTTTTTCATGGAGGATTGTAAACAAGTTAGTACGCCCATGATTATAGGCTACAAACTAATCAAATCTGACCAGTCACCTAATGCAAATCAGACTACACATAGATCTATGATTGGAAGTCTACTATATTTAACTATATCTAGGCCTAATATAAGGCAAGAAGTTTGTATGGTAGCTAGGTTTCAGGAAGAACCTAAAGAATCACATGTCAATTTAGTCAAGACAATATTTAGATACATCAAAAGTACTATTGACTATGGTTTATGGTATCCCAAATGTAAGGATTTCTCATTAACATCATATACAAATGTAGATTGGGTAGGAAGTGTAGATGACAAGAAGAGTACAAGTGGTGGAGCATTCTTCCTAGGGAACAAATTGGTTTCTTGGATAAGAGAAAAGAAAGAGTCTATTACTCTTTCTACTGTAGAAGTAGAATATGTTGCTCCAGCTACATATTGTACTCAGGTTTTATAAATGAAGCAGATGTTAAAAGGCCTCAAATTGGAATACAAAGAGCCTGTCTCTATTCTTTATGACAATTCAAGTTCCATAAATATCTCAAAGAATCCAATGATGCACTCCAAAACCAAGCATATCTCAATCAAGTATCACTTCATCAAAGAAAAGGTTGTAGATAAGGAATTCAACATGGAGTATATACCTACCAAGGAACAAGTGGCTAACATATTTACCAATCCTCTTCCTACAAATAATTTCTCATACATGAGGCAGAAGTTGGGCGTAGTTTCTCCAACCTCAGATCACGAAACTCTAGTGATAGGGCATGTATCTAGGGGGAGCTTCATTGATCATTTATTTAACCGTGGTTAAGAATAATGTGATCAAGTCATGTAAAATCTTGTTTTAAAAATTTCTAATGACTTCCTGGTTGTAGAGTTCAAAATTGGAGCATTTCCTCAAGGGGAGTGTACCTTTTTCCATTGATGTCAAAGGGGGAGAAATTCAATGCAAAAAAAAAAAGGGAACCTACTAAGAAGAGAAGAGGTGTATGTCGTAGGGGGAGTTATAGTGTTGTAGTGTGTTAATCAAATTGGTGTAGAGCTTCAGTGGTCCCTGATTGAGGAGTTAGATTTTTACCATCAATGCCAAAGGGGGAGATTGTTGGAATATAGTTGTCATTGATGTCAAAAGGAAAATCAGGCAAAGGAGTTCGACAAAGAATGTATGTGACTGAAAATATAATGGGAGATTTGATATGGGTTTTCGAGAGGATTTCATAATGGTATGTTGCAGATCTAGAGGTCACAATATGTGCCCAAAAATGAATTATATTCAACTTTAGGTGTTTTAGGGTTTATTATTTAAACCCTAATGTCCTTGCAGTAATGGCATTGTGAGTAGATGATCTTTTTCGTTGTTGACCTGGTATCGGCGATTGTCAGTTGCATTAGATGAAACTTATGTCTATCATCCCATAGGGGCGACTGACCCCTTTGCCTAATGCTCAAGGTTTCACATATCTTGTTGGTCGACGTGACTTCTCTATATCTATAGGACTCACCCATGAGTCTCTCTGACAACTTGATCTCCTTGTTGTCAGTGGAACACTAGTGCATCATCAAGAGTCAAGCACATGTCTCAATAATGAACTGCTTTATTTCTCATCAGTGCGACCATGCGTGATCATAGAGAGTTAGGGAGAAGTCTCAGCGATGGAGCGACAAGGAGTGTAGAAGCTTTATCAGTGTGAGTAAGTGTTATCGACGAGACCTATGGCTCTATTCCCCAAGCACAACGATACATGGAGGATACTTGGTGGGACCCAGTAGCAATGAAGACATTCAAAAGGTGGCTGAAGTTGGAAAAGTGTGACATATGTTGACAAGTGGAAATAAATGATTGATCATTCTAGTAATTCACATCCTCATTGTGAATTATGTGGTGGTGATTTGGATTGGTGGACCCCACCTTGGTATGGTGTTCATCGATGTAACATAATTTCATTGGTAGGACTCTAAAGGTAGTTCCTCTGATGCAGTGATGACCTCTTCATCTTCGTGATAGTGTGATATTGCCAGAACTATGGAGTTATTCCCAATGATATGGCGATAGGAGAATATGATGTCAACTGTGGGACCCAGTGAGGTGGATGTGGAAGTGAGGCATGGTAAGAGGAGAATGATGTGTAGTTTGAGAATGAATGTCAGGATGACATGAGGAGAAAAGAGGAAATGGACAGTGACATGTTGTGGCATAATGGTGTGGGAACCACTTGTCTACAAGATGTCAATGGTATTGGCATGATAAACTTATATTGGTGGGAGTCTGAAAGATGTCCCAATGATATAGTGACAAGCTAAGTGAATACTACAAGATCTACGATGGTGATTTGAATGACTGCTTATCTAACAGTTAGGGTTTAAAGGTGCCTAGATGAATAGAGAGCCAATGGATCATGGTGCGAAGAAAGAGATCAATGACCATAATTCAAACATAGAGGTATGAATTGACTAAATCAATGTGAACAAGGGTTTCAATTTGGTAATCAACAATGAAAAAAATCAGATCACTCTATTGCCCTAGTGAACAATTAGTGAAGTGATCCAATCTACTAAGTGGCAGAAAAGAGGAGTCATGATCGATCAAGATCAAATTTGATCGAATGAATAGAAATAGGAATTAAATGCATATCAGATTTTGGGGTCAGATAGAGAGCTAAATTTGGTCAAAAATTTGTAACAAAATTGAATGTTGTGCAACTCGATGTGAGATATCAATATCCAATAAACTTGATTGGATATTTCCATTAATGAACTGAACAATGTGTGTGGCTCGATGAATTGACAACTTGTTGAAGAAGGAAACAAGTGAAAAACCCTAACTGAGACCTTGATACGTATAAGTTGAAAGAAAATTTGATTTAGATAGGTGATGAGGGTTTTTGAATGCAAAAGAAGGTGAATTGTAATAGAAATTAAAAAATCTAAACATAAATGAATCTGATTATAGTGGTGTGAGAGTAAACAAAGAGAAATCTTATGAACTGAATTGATGCATTATAGGTTGAGCATAACCAGTTTATGTATAGTTAAATTGTAGAACTGCGTACAAGGTTGTAGCCTCCATTTGCACTTAGTTGTAGCTCAGATCAGGGTGTTGTAGCATCCTTGAAGTTGCTGCTTAAAAAATAGGGAGTTGAATCTTCCTTAGGGTTGTAGTCCTTAAAAATTGTAGCTGAACTTTGATGCTTGTGAGGTTGGATTAGGATAGTAGTTCCTAGTAGTATTTCTCACTGTGGTTTTTCCCATCTCGGGTTTTCCACGTATATCTGGTGTTATGTGTTGATCTCTCTTGTGCTTGTGATTATTATATCTGTTAGTATTTCAATCTACACATTTGAATTTAAGGTTGAATCTGCATAAGTTTTTAACAACTAAAAGTTTTAATATCTACCAATTCAACCCCCTCTCAGTAGATCATTATGTTCTAACAGATATACTACCTAATTTTTTTCCTATAAATTCTAATGTAATTATGTCATCCACTTGTAATAAAAATTAACACCTTTATCTACCTTTTGTTTATATGTGTTAGAAGAAAAATCTACAAGTTTCATAGTTGATATATATTTATTTTATTTTATGTTTTAATTTATTTAGTTGCAATGTTTTCAAAGTGTTTAAGGACTTCTATATTTTAGGAAATAACATAGAATATAATCATATATATATATATATATATATATTAACAAATATATCTCATAATGATCTTATTTTATGACTAGGTTGTTATAATTTGTGCAAAAAATTATAGTCTTTGTTTTTAATTTTCTTGTTATCATAAGACCAAATAGGACCTCTAGCATTATTTTTTAAAATATTTCTATAAGGGAAATACTTTCATTTAGTTGAATCTAGGTACCCTTGGTTACATCAAAGGTGAAATCCATCCCTTACAAACAAAAGAAAAGAATGAAATTTAAAGAAAATATAATCAAAATAATATGTGAGAAAAAAAAAAATTGGTTCCAAATCTAAGATTTTATGATCTTTATTATGTATAGGTTGGATGACCTTGGACAATACATTTTATAAAAAAGGAAAGTTAATTTGGTTGAGTCTATCGAGTTGAATTCAAACTAACATGCATGGATTGGAAAATTTTTGAATCATAATTTTGTTGTAGGATTGGTTAAATTAAATGTTGATTTGATGGCCATGTCAAAATTTCACATGATTTCATCAACATCAACTACATTCAAAACTTTTTAAAAAGCATTGGGAGATTAAATCATTGAATTGAATTTTAAGTTAGATATCATGTTAAATCAATAAGACATTTAAAAGATAAGGGTGTCTAGTACTCAATTTGGATTTTTAGAGGTTGTATATTTTGATCTTTAAAGTGTAAATCAAGAAAATGAGGAAATATTGCAAGGAAGATAGTGTGTGCTACATGCAAAGAAATTCATGGAAAATTTTATAAGTTGAAATAAGAGTAGAATAAGTGTAGTTAATTTAGTTTGAAGAGAAAATTATATGACCATAATTGAATTTGAATTAATATAGAAGAGTGGTGTCTCTTTGTATCTCTATTAAGGATTGATGCACTACATGTTTTAATAACTAATTGAATAATTTTAATGTTTGCATTAAGATCGGTTATGCGATTTTCTTTGTTTTTTACTCTTATCAACTAATCAAATGATAGTCATTCAACCCTTGATGACATCATCAGATGGTAACATGTTAAAAGTATACATTATTAATTTAATAAAGTTTTAGTAGGTTCAATATTTTACGGGTGTGTTCAATAGATGTGACAATTTGAGAGAATTTTATACTGAATTACAAGGTAAAATTCCTTAAAGAGAAGTTTTTGATAAATTACTTAAAAGGAGTTGTTATAAAAAGAAGAATCAAAATGAGGATACATAGTTGCAAATCATTTTTACGTGATAGTAGGTATAGAATATAGACTAAAAATGTTATAGAATCACATAAAAAAGAGGTGCTAATGTAGAAATTAGTGAAGAAAATGTTGAGCAACAGGTAACCTAGCTACACTTTTATATGTGAACATTTACATTTGGGGAGATGGAGAGTGGTGCAGAGGCACCCATGTGCTCAAAAGTTGCAAATGTTGGGTTTTTGGTTTGGTGAAGTCATTTTTAATGCAATAAAGTCTATTTAGACCATATTTAACATTTTTTTATCATGTGGGGTTTGTTTTGAGTCATGATGTCAATTTTTACAAATGTTGCAAAAATTGCATGAGCAACTTTTCATTTTTTGGTATGTATGTGAAGTTGAATAGTCAGGTAGTCTAAAAGCAGTTGGGAATGGTTGGATACAATGTGAAAAGGTTAAATATGCCTTGTTTTGTTCAAATCAAACTTCTGGTGAAGTTTTCAAAAGATACCAATAAATCATACTTTGTTTTTCTATACTTTTTAGTGTTTTATTGTTGCTACAGGGGTTTGTACGATTCTGTATGGCCTGTAATTGTTCTAAATTGAGTTGGAATTGATGATGGATCGAGTTAAATTTATTTTACAATTGATTTCATCCATTTTTTGTTGAGTTAGGAGTGAGTTAGAGCCTTTTTATTGCAAACAGCCAGGAAACCCTAACTCTTGAGGGTTTGATTGAAAAAATAGATTTTTGATCCATTCCACTAGTGGAAAATTCTAAAATTTGATGGAATGGAGGAGATTAGGGTGATTTAATGTTTTTAAGGTTTGGAAGAGTAGGGGATGGAGTTTGGTTCAAGTTGGATGCTACCCTAGCCTAATATCTCTATGTATTAGGCTTGAGAAGATAGGTAGAAGTAGGGTTTTGTACAAGAACTGCTTGGAAATCATTCCACTTTATGGGAATTGCATAGTTAGACCCCATACGACATGTTAAGGTATGTGTAATTATGGTTCATACTTTGGAGATTGAAATCCTAGTTGTTGCTTTGTGAAACTAGCTTAATTAGGCCCAATTGCAACATAATAGTCAAGATTAGAGGGTGTTGTTACAAAACAAGTATATTCACAAACTTGATATGTTTCAAAGTGGCACAAAGGGTACATAAAATGGTGATTCAATTTTGGGTTTGAATTCTTCTTTGAAAGTTATTATGTAAAATCATTGGTTGGAGTACTACGAAGGAAATTGAAGGACTTGTGTAAAAAGGACCAAGTTAGGATATCAAGATTGAATTTTTTTTTGAATTTAGATTTTGTTGACAACCTCCACCCTGATCTACATCAATTGGTATTAGATTATAGGTAGGTCTATAGGTGGAAAAGGTAGAAGTTTGAAAGAAGGAAAGATGCCTCCTAAAAGCAATCTAATGGCCAAAGAAGTGAGAGAGTTGAAAGAAAATCATTAAAAGGATTTGAGATAGCTAAAGGGGTCTCATGAAGTTGTCCTAGCTATACTTGCAGCACTTGAATCAAACCAAAATAGAGGTATGGTCACTGGAGACCAAAGTCAAAAAGAGGAAGAGGAAAAGGGTGAGAATTAAAACCCTCAAAGAGGAGTCCAAGATGAGGAAGTGTTGGACCCTAATGAATTCAGAATGGTTAAGATGTTGAAGTTTTTCAAAGGATACAATCATAAGGTGAATATGGATTTACCCATGTATGGTGGGAAGATGGATAGTGAAGAGGTGCTAGGTTGGATTGATGCACTTGATTACTATTTTGAGTATGAGTAGGTAGTAGATGAACAAAAGGTGGAATTTTCCAAGACAAATTTGAAAGGCCCTACCTTAACTTGGTGTAACTATGTGCAGGAAGAGAGGGTGAAGAAGAGCAAGTCAAAAATCAACTCATGGGACATAATGGTGTCCAAAATCAAGAGTCAATTTCTACCAAGTGACTATGCAATTCAAACATTTAGAAGGTTACAAAACCTCAAAAAAAAGGAGATGGATGTAATGGATTATACATAGGATTTTCATAAGCTAAGTATAAGGGTAGGTCATAATGAGGATGAGGTGGAAAAATTAGCAAGGTACCTAAATGGGTTAAGGTTCAACATACAAGATGAGATAAGTCTGACCACTCCTAGAATGGTGGAAGAATGCTTTCAAATGGTAGTCAAAGAAGGAGAAAGGTTGAAGGGAAGGTAGGAGAAATAAATTAGAGGTAGAGGAAGAAGCTTCAAGGGTAGAGGAACCTTTGGAGGAAGAGGACAATCTCAAAATCCACAAGGACATACAAGTGGTCATCAAGAAAAAATCTCAGAATCAAGGGGCCCTTTTAGAGGTAGGAGATGAAATAGTAGAGGAAGATTTGGTGGACAAGGTAGAGGATCAAATACATTCTCAGGAAGATTATATCAATGCAATAATTTTGGCCATCAAGCATGGAAATGTTTGGATAAACAACCTTCTACTTCACATGGTGGTGAAAGGAGAATAAAATTGGTGCAATAAGATGACTCTCCACCTCAACATGCTACTCCAGAAATAGGCATGAGTCTCTGATGATAAGGAGAACTCTAATCAAAGTTCCTATGGTGAAAGAGCATCCACAAAGAAAATATCTATTTAGATCCACCTACAAATCTCAAGGTAAGGTGTGTAAAGTTTTTGTTGATTCCAGTTCCATAAATAATATAGTTTCTTAAGAGATGGTTGAAAAGTTGAAGATGAAAAGAATCTCACATCCCACTCCCTACAAGGTCTCCTAGTTTAATAAGGGTCAACAAGTCTTAGTTAATGAGAAAAATTGGGTGGAATTCAACATAGGAGGGTATAAGGATAAAATATTATGTGACATCATCCCAATGGATGTTTGTCATTTAATTTTAGGGAGGCCTGAGCAGTGTGACAAAAAAGCTAAACATGATGGGAAAAAAAATACTTATGTGATTGAAAAGGATGGGATTTCATTTACACTTACTCCATGGCAAGATGAAGGCCTAGACAAACACGTAGGGTCTAATATAATGCTGGTAGGAGAAAAGTAGTTATTGAAAACCATGAAGGAAGAGGGTGGGCGAGGTTATGCCATTATAATCATACCAAAATCTGTCATGACAACAACAAAGTTTGATGATGTTCCTAAAGAGGTCCAAGTCTTGTTGAATAAGTACAAAGACATTGTAGTAGATGAGCTCCCTAGTTCTTTTCCACTAGTAAGAGATGTGACCCACCATATAGATCTTATACCAGGGGCAAACCTACCTAATAAAGCTGCATATAAAATGACTCCTCAACAGAATGAAGAGATTAGGAAACAAATTCAAGAGCTACTTGACAAAGGCCTTATAAGGGAAAGTCTTATCCCATGTGTTGTTCCTACTGTATTGGCACCAAAGAAAGGGGGAGATTGGAGAATGTGCACTAACTCAAGGGAAATCAACAAGATAACCATAATGTATAGGTTCCCCATACCAAGAATGGAAGATTTGATGGATTTTTTAGGAGGTGCTTGTTATTTTTCTAAGATTGACCTCAAAAGTGGCTACCGCCAAATTAGAATTAGAGAGGGGGATGAGTGGAAAACTTCCTTTAAAACAAATGAGGGGTTATATGAATGGCTTGTCATGCCATTTGGGATTTCAAATGCACCAAGTACCTTTATGAGAATAATGAATGAAGTTCTAAAACCTTTCATAGGTAAGTTTGTGGTTGTCTACTTGGATGATATTCTGATTTTTAGCAAAAATAAAGAGGAACACTTCCAACATTTAGACTTGGTTTTAAAAAAGTTGAATGAAGAAAAGATGATGATAAATTTGAAAAAGCGTGAATTCATGAAGGAGGAGTTGGTTTATCTTGTCTTTGTGATCTTAAAAGGTTATTTGAAGATGTATCATACTAAGGTAGAAGCAATTCTTAGTTGGCCTACTCTTACATCAGTCAGTGAGGTAAGAAGTTTCCACAACCCAGCTAGATTTTACAGAAAATTTGAGAAGAATTTGTCATATCTTCTCTCCAATGATTGACACAATAAAAGGGGATAAAAGGAAAAGTTTTGTATGGTCTAATGAGGCAGAAAAAATATTTCAATATCTAAAACAAAGGGTATCACAACAACCTATCCTAGCCTTTCCTGATTTCAACAAATTTTTCACAATTGAATGTCATGAAAGTGGGTATGCAATTGGGGCAATCTTGAGCCAAGAGGGCAGATCTGTTGCTTTCCTTAGTGAGAATATCAATGAGGCAAAGAAAAATTATTCCTCTTATGTTTTGGAGATGTATGGCATGGTGCAAGCATTGAAGAAGTGGAGACACTATCTCCTTCCTAAATAATTTATTGTTTATACTGACAATCATGATTTTCAGTTCTTAAAAAAGCAAGAAAAAATCAAGCACAAACATGTGAAATGGGTGGAATAGCTACAAAGTTACACATTTACCATCAAACACAAAAAGGGGTAGTCAAACAAGGTGGCAGATGCTTTGAGCAGAAGAACATTATTGATTCAAGAGGTTCAGTTGCAGAGTGTTGGAATTGATGCCTTGAAAGGTATGTATTTTGAAGATGATGCCTCATATATTGCATGGTTTTTTTTTCAAGGAGGTGGTTAGGATTCATGGATTTCTATTAACCATTATTTCTAATAGGGACAATAAGTTTATGGGTCACTTTTGGAGAACTCTTTGGAAGACGTTGAGAACAAACTTGACCTTTAGCTCTGTCTATCATCCCCAAATAGATGGAAAGACTGAAGTTGTCAATAGGAGCCTTGGAAATCTCCTGAGGTGCTTGAAAAAATAAAATTCAACCCAATGGGATATGATCCTACCCCAAGCTGAGTTTGGATATAATGACTTTGTGAATAGAAGTGTTGGGAAAAAGACCATTTGAGATTGTATATGGATTGCAGCCAAGCGGAGTGTTTGAGCTTAGAGATTTGAGTGGCACGGATATGAGTGTTGAAGGAGAATAGTTTGCAGTGGCCACGGAAGACATACATTAACAAGTTATAGAGAACCTTCAAAAGAGTGTTGATAAGTACAAAAAACATGCAGACTTGGAAAGGAGAGAAGTTCGTTTCAAAGAGGGGGACTTGGTCTTAGCTCATTCGAGGAAGGAAAGGATACCTAAATGAAAGTATTCAAAGCTAAAAAATGAAGAAGATAGAGCCATGTAGGGTGGTCCAAAAATTTGGAGCAAATTAATATGAGATAAAACTCCCTCCTGGGGTTGCTATCTCTCCAATTTTTAATGTTTCTGACCTATACCCTTACAAAGGGGTTGTGATTGTAGGTGAAGATATAGGTACATCGGAGGTTCCAGATGAGATTGGGTTATGGATTTTCCACCAAGTCAACCATTAAAGCTAGAGTGCATCGTAGATACCAAAGAAGCTAAAAGAACAAGGCACATGGTGTACAATGAGTAAATAGTGAAGTGGTAAGGCCTTCCAATGAAGGATTCCACCTAGATGATAGAGGAAGAGATAAAGACGCATGGAGCCACAATTCAAGATTTGATCTCAAGTGGAACTTGAGATTTGTTTTGTCCGGGAGTATGGTGTAGGGGCACCCATGTGCTTAAAAGTTGTAAATGCTGGGTTTTTGTTTTGGTGAAGTCATTTTTGATGTAACAAGGTCTATTTAGACCATAGTTAATTTTTTGATCATGTGGGGTTGGTTTTGAGTCATGATGCCAAGTTTTGAAAATGTTCCAAAAATTGCATGAGCAACTTTGCATTTTTTGGTATGTATGGGAAGTTGAACATTCAAGTAGATGAAAATTAGTTGGGAATGTTTGGATAGGATGGGAAAAGGTTAAATAGTCCTTCTTTTTTTAAAATCAAGATTATAGTGAAGTTTTGGAGAGATATCAATTAAGCATACTTTCTTTTTCTGCAATTTTTAGTGTTTTAATGCGTCTACAGGAGTTTGTACGATTCTGTATGGCCTATAATTATTCTAAATTGAGTTATATTTGATGGTGGACTGAGTTAAATTTCTTTTGAAATTGATTTCATCCACTTTTTTTGAGTTGGGAGAGAGTTAGATCATTTGTATTGCAAACAACAAGGAAACCCTAGCTCTTGAGGGTTTGATTGAAAAAATGGAGTTTTGATCCATTCCACTAGTGGAAAATTTTAAAATTTAGTGTAATGGAGGTAATTAGGGTGCTTTTAATGTTTGTATGGTTTTCAGGAGTAGGGGACGGAATTTGGGGCAAGTTGGATGCTACCCTAGCCTAATATCTCTATGTATTAGACTTAGGAAGATAGGTAGCAGTAGGGTTTTGTACAATAATTTCTTGGAGATGATTCCACTTGATGGTAATTTCATATGTAGACCCCATATGATATGTTAAGGGTTGTGGAGTGATGGTTCATAGTTTGGAGTTTGAAATCCTAGTTTCTGCTTTGTGAAACTAGCCTAATTAGGCTTAATTATAGTGTAGCAATCAAGATTAGAGGGTGCTGTTATAAAACAAGCATATTCAAAAACTTGATATGTTTCAAATTTGAATAAAGGGCATCTACAATGGTGATTCAATTTTGGGTTTGAATTATTCTTTGAAAGATGTGATGGAAAATCACTGTTTGGAGTACTACAAAGTAAATTGAAAGACTTGTGTGAAAAGGACCAAGTTAGGATATCAAGATTGAAAATTTTGTTGAATTTGGATTGTATTGAGAACCTCCACCCTGATCTGCATCAAAGAGGAGGGAAAAGACCAGGAAAGGGAGCAAAGGGAATTGTTTAAAATCTATTGAGGGCAATGGTGATGGAGAAGATGAGGATGACATTGATGAATTCCTTTTGGGTGTTGTGCTTCATTCTAGTGCTATTTTGGAAGGATTCATGGTTATTGAAGTGGTTAGGGCTATCACTAAAGTGATGGCAACTTATTTCATTGGTTTGGAAAGATCTTTTGGTCCTGAGGCTTACGTTTTGTGAGAGAGTTTCCCTTCTATGCTAATTTTTCCTATGTGTGGCTTCATGGGATTGATTGTCATTTCTTTTGATGTTGGGATCTTTGCCTTTGTGGTGAGGATTTTTTATTTCATGGGATCTTATTTTTTTTTCAACTCCTGTTGGGTGTTGGAGTTATTTTTCTAGACTAGTTTTTTCTTGGAAGGTCTCAGTGGCCTTTGGTTTTCCCCTAGTATTCGTTCAATGAGTTGCTTGTTGCTTTTTGGGGGTTTTATTTCAAAGTGTTGGGTGGTTTTCCTTTCTCTTCTAGTGATGGATCCATGTAGCTCCCCTGGCTATTTGAGGAGGTCATGGATTTTTTGGGTCTCATGAGGGTTGTGCCTATTGACTATTTTTCTACTGAGACTATTGTGGAATGGCGGTTTTCCCTTCTTTTTTCTATCCTGGTTGTTGTGTGCAAGTGATTTTCCCTATCCTAAGGTGCAAGACAAAATGAAATGAAAAAAAGGAAAACACTAACAAACACTCAAGATTGGCCTAAGTTGAATCCAAATAAAATACAAAGAAAATGAAACTTTTTACCTTGTTTGAATTGATGAGTTGGTTGGCCCTTTCATGTAGCTTGATTGTGTGCTCCTTCAATGGAAAATGATGCAAAAATGGATGAAAATGATATAGAGATGATGAGGAATGTAATGGTGCAAATGGGTGTTGTGATGGGTGTTGTATGTGGATGCAATAAGAACTTCAAGGTTGCAACAATGGAGGATGAATGCTTGAGAGATGAGTTGCTAAGTTGCTTGAATGCTTGAATGAGAGTGAATAATGAAAGAGTTTGTTATGAAAATGAGACCAAATCTTCCCTTTTAAGGGAAGAGTCTCTAGAGAATTCAATGGTTAAGATTTAGCCAACATGGACAAGATGGAGGGTTGTGGTGAGTTGAGGACTCACAAGCCCTCACATCTTTCCATGTGGAAGATGAGATGTGAAAATGATGGGTGATGTGGAAAGAGGACATGTGAGGTGGAGAGAGGACATGTGTGGTGGAGGTACTTGCAAGTACCTTGGGATTAGGGGAGGATTTCCTCGAAAAGGAAGTTCTTGTCCCCATATGAGGATGATGGTGACAAGTGAGGAATTTTAGAAAGTCCTCTCTTATCATCATGGAGATGAGAGAGGTTGTTGGGGGAATAAATGTGAATTTTAAATTCAAATTATTAGGAGTACCTTGGGGATAAGACAAGGTCCCCTTAAAGGAGGTCCTTGTCCCATGTGACTGATGTGACTTATCACATGGGGAAGAGGACATGTGGATTGCAAATGAAATTAAAAATTCCATTAAGGTTGTTGGGAGAATAAAATGGAACTAAAAATTCCATTGGGATGTGGGAAGAGTTGATTAAAGGATTGATTAGAAAAGTTAATGAAGGATTAGAAGAGAGTTAGGTGGATAATGATGATTATGAGCCAACTTGGAAAAGTGGGAGGATGTGACACATCATAATCATAGATTAGGGATGTGTCACATCCCTAATGATGGGATAAGGAGATGAATTAGGATTAAGTGTGGATGAGACATAAAAGGAATTAAATAAGTGGGTTATTTATTTCATTCCTTGGAAGAAAGGGACAAGGGGGTAAGGTATTTAATTATTTAACTAAATACCTTAGGGATTTAGAAGAATTTAGGGTATTAGTTGAATAATAGTAACATTATTTAACTAATGTGGATAAAAGGATATTTAGACGAAAAGGGTAAATTGGGCCAAATATAAGTGGTCAAATTTAGATGTCTACAGTTGTCTTCTTGGTGGTTGAAGGTTTCCCCCTAGCCTATGTTCGAATGGTCTGATGATTTTGCTGAACAATTTTGTGATTTTGATCCCACTTGGGTCTATGATGATTTTATTTCTGTTGGGGTATTTTTTCTCTCTGTGTTCTTGGAGCTGATTGGAGCTTATGTTACTTTGGTTTTTGTTTTGAAGCTGATGGCTGGGTTGTGCATTAAGTTTTCTTTGTTGTCTTGACTGTATTTTTTGTATGAGGGTGCCATCGCTGCCCTCTCTTTTGGAATGCTTACTCCTATTTTGGTGGAGAAGGTACTGGATTGTTTCCTGAAGGTATTCAAGTGTGTTGTCGATTCCCTGATTTCATTCATTTTTATTTTGGATGGGTTACATTGAATGTTCATTATAAAGGCCCAAGTGTATTTGTTGCCTATGGCTCGGGTCATCCCATAATAATGGGTTACACTTTTGGTCAAACTTGACATTGAAAGCAACATTATGAGCAAATTTTTCACTTTTTGACACCTATAGTAGGTAAGTTGTTAGGAATTTGAAGATGATCCAAACTAGTGATTTGTGAGATTTTGTCTGAAGATTTTAAATGTATTTAAAAAAAACTATCTTTTTTTTTTCATCTCCTTTGATAATTAGTTTTTAATAGTAAACAACATTTTTAAAAAGTGATGTGAACTTTCAATCACATAACCATTTTTCTACAAAGGATAAAATTATAATTCTTATGAATTTAGGTTGGTAACATTGATATCCAGTGCTTTCATTTCATTTCATAATATTTTGTTGAATATTTTTCTTTTAATTATGTTTTGAAGTCAAACCAATTATAATTACACTGAAAGCATTATACAATGAAAGCATTCAAGGAATATTTTGTGTTAAGTTTTTGTAGTTGAATTGAAAATGAGTGGACGTCATTTCCCTCAAAATTGATTACATATTTAATTATAAAAAATTAATTCATATTTTTTTAACATTGAATATTTTTTTTACAAAATTATCTTTATTTTGAAAAGAAACAATGAAATCATTTAATATTTCTCTTGAGAAGATGTAAGAATTTTACCTCAAATCAATAGATGCCTAGATAATGATAACTTTTGTTAACTTTCAATGTTTTTTAATTATAATATTTATTATACTTTTATAAAAACAAAACAAAATAAATAAAAATAGTAATTTTTTTTTGAAATTGTTATGTAATATGAAGTGTTTTTCCTACTGTTTAATAAAATAATATAATACATTGAAAACTTAAAAAATAGATTTAATACATTTTATATTTTTGAAAAGTGTATATAAGATGACACAAGTTTTAAAAAATAATTTATATTTAAAATTTAAGAAAAAAAATGTTAAGTAATGATAACTTTCAACATTTTTTATATATTATTCATTAATATATTAATGCTAGTTTAGACATAGGTGCACTTTCAATTGCATAATTTTTTTTTATATCTATTGAAATTCATTGTTTTTTGAACAAGGACATAAATACCTAGTACATACATAATTTGAAAAAAAATCTCCACTAATTTACTATTTTTCCACAATGGTTTTTTCACCAAACTTTATGTTCGATGAAAATCCTATGTTCAGTAAAACTAAACACTACAATAAAAAATAAAAGAAAAATATATCAAATTTATAGTTGTTGGGAAGCTCATTTTGAGGACTATGGTTTTCCAAATTGGTTTATCTATTTGAATCCATTTGCACCTCCAAATCAAGCTTTGAAAGTAAAAAAAATGCAATTATTTTGCAAATATAATAGCAGCGTAACAAAAAAGGGGGTTCATTTGAACCCCCTTCATTATAAGGGGGTTTGAATGAACCTCCTCTATATGGCACAAGTGAGGGATCATTAGAAGGGAGGTTCATTTGAAGGGGGGGGAGGGGGTTCATTCGAACCCCCTTCATTAGAAGGGGTAAGCCATTTTAAATTTTTTGATGGGCATTCAACGTTCATTATAGAGACCCGGGTGTTTTTGTTGCCTATGGTTGCTAAAGATACTCTTTCTACAAGAGTGCTTGATTTATTCTTGGCTCCATAGATGGTGTCCTCTATTGAGGTGGAGATGGGTTATGTGGATGTGGTGGGTTGGTCATGCTTGTTCAGTGACTTTTCTCCATTGCAACTCCTATGGAGGTGGAGATGGATTATGTGGATGTGGTGGGTTGGTCATGCTTGTTCAGTGACTTTTCTCTCTTGCAACTCCTATGGAGGTGGAGGCCACTCCTATTGAGGTGGAGTTTGGGTATGTTGGAGAGCCTTTTCTATTGTGGACAAGGTATTCTTGGGGAATTCTCCTATAGAGGTGGAGAGGTAAGATGTATGATGGGGTTTCTAGGCTCCATCAACAATACTATTTTTTTATGGCTTAGAAATTATTTCTCTGAGTGATGGGTTTGTTGTGGCTTGGCTATCTTGAGTAGTGTTGTTGGTCTAGCTATCTCAGGTTTTTTATGGTTGGTTGTCTTAAATATATTCAATCATGGAAGCACATGTAATGTTGTTATCTAGTTTTTGGATAGTGCTTGATGTTTTTTCAATCTTTGGATCTACCTTTTCTATGGAGATTTTTCATTGTAGATTAGTTACCATTTGTCTTTGTATTATCTTTGGCAGTGTTTCATGTGGCTTGGGTTTCAGGTCCCATCAAAACCTTCTTGTAAAGGGTTTCAGGTCCCTTCAAAACCTACTTTAACCCTAATAAAAAACATGTAACCTAGCTACTAAAACCCAAAAAAAAGTGTGTTCTTGTGATAAAATAATTAAATGGGTAAAACATAAGGGAATTTCCATGCTCAAGGTTAGGCTTATGGTGACTTAAATAGTTAATATTTAGATATTTAAAATAATAAATTTTCTATGTATAATTGCCTCTACTGAATGAAATATACAAGAATATATGTAACACAATCAAACAAAAGAAAAGGAAAATTTATTTAAGAAGGAAAAATAAAATGAAGAAGGAAGATCTACCATAATCAAATTAAGTTTTTTGAATGTGTAACATAGAAAAATGTATCCTTGGACATTTTCTTGCTCATTTGGGTCTTTTTTATGGATGTTGGCCTAGTTTTGCCTAGATTTAATGTTGTAATGTGGCCAACACATTCACATTAGGTCTTGGGGCACTTATCCTAATTTAATATTGTAAAATGTATTTAATTTCATTCTCACATTAATCTAGAAGGATTGTAAATTAAACTTAATTTTAATCTTGTGTTGTAGTGTGTTTTACAAGTTCACATTGGATCTTGTGCCTTTCTAGGCTAAGTGGACCTCATTTTAATGTTGTAAAGTATATTTAATCATAATTTCAAATTTAAATTTGTGTCCATAGCCCTAATTACCCTTTAAACATAATCATTAATAGGTCCCTATGACCCCATATTGTGCATCCTGAGGCTTATTTTGATCAAATACTCGATAAAATCAACATACAAACATAATTTATGCATTCCCTGACATCTCAGCTGGCAAAAGAGTCCCTGTGGGACTAAGTCATCCATTTGGGTGAATTAGTCCCATCTAGGTGGGACTAAGTCACCAAGTTGAGCTATTTTCGGGGTTTGAGTGGAAAAAATAGGTTGTAAGTTTAATTTTCCTCCATGTCGGCCTTGGGGATCAAATTAATGGGCATTTAGATTGCCTATATAAATAAGCATCTAAACACTAATTCATTCTTATTCATTATTCATTCATCATTCATGCATATTACCAAGTCAAGTAAGTATCATCATGTCAATTCATCAATTTTGAGGCATTCAAGAGAAAGATTATCCATCAACTATTGCAAAAATTAAAGATCCTTCATCATGGAAAGTATCTAATTGCATTTTTTCATGTTCATGCTTGATCTTATTTCTTCATTTGGTTTAATTACCTAAAAGGGGTTTGACCAAGCCAAACCCCCATTCCCTAACATTCAACATTTTCTCTCCTTCTTTGTGTGTTTACAAATTTTGGTATTTTGAAGCCTTAGAAATCATTGAAGAATAGGTCACAATCTTGTTTAAGACATCTCCTTGTTGGATAGGTTAAAATATTCACAAAAAGTCACTTAAAGGCCTGAATTTGGCAGTTTCAGATCTAGATACTTGGAGGAGCAGAAAGTGCAAACCAAGAGCTTTCATTTCCACTTTCGGATTTTAAAAAAACCCAAAGTGGACTAAGTCACCATCAATGGCGACTTAGTCCCACTATACATATTTTTCATAGATTTTTGTAGATCTCGATACCCATTTGGCTGAAACAGGCTCTGGTGTAGTTTTTCAGATATGAGACTAAGTCACCTAGAATGGTGAATTAGTCCCAATAGGCCAAAATTCCAAAATCAGTAGCATTTCTAGTCTCCAATCCTACCTCTACAATTTTCCCAGTGCACACTTTCTATTTCACAACTTTTTGTTTAGTTTGGTTTGCATTTATAGGTCATCTAGTTATGTTCACATATCACATTGTGTTTTCAAACTAAGTGCATTTTCTAGGTTTTTCATTAGTATTTGATCTCATTTATTAGTTATTTGCATTCAGGACCTTCTATTTAGACATATTTCAATCATATTTTCATTAGTTTTGAGTGAACCCTTAGACCTTTTTTGGGATACCTTTCTCCTTTTAGGTGCAAAACCCTAGAAGTGTAAGGGAGCTCCATCCCCAAAAATCTACAGTTCATTTTGGTGAACCCACTTTTTGAATACCTTATTGTCTCATTTGGAGTCCATCCTCATCCTAGGAATAACTTTCATTAGCCTTGCATTGTATTTTGCATTATTTAAGTTGCATTCTAGGGTTTCTAAATTTTGTATTAGTGAAAGTGCATATAGGTTGCATTTTTGCATCTCAAATAATTAATTCTTTTTGAAATTATACATTTGCATCTTAGGTCTGCATCATATAGCATAAAAAACATAAAAATTGTAGATATGAAAAATGTACATTTCTGGTTTGGCACACTTGATCTTGATTGGTAACATCATTTCCTCTGAAATCACACTCTCAACATTTCATCGTAATTCTATCCCTTAATCTAATGAATCATCATTTATCTGATTAAGTCTATCACCTCCTTTGATTAAATTAATCAATTTAATTTAATTAACCTTACATTTCTATTTAATTAAATAAATCATTTTATTTGATTAAATTATCTAAAGTCCTCTTATTAAATTAAATAAATTAAACCTTATTTGATTTAATCTAATACTTCCCTCCTCAGCTAAATAAATCAAATCATTTATTTAATAAACCATCTCCTCTCAATTCCGATTTAAATTAATTCATCTATTTAAGTCTAAATTGTCACATCACCTAATTCTTCATTAAATTAATCAAAACCTTGATTAAGCTAATCTCTCTCACTAAAATCCTCTAGAGAATGCAACTTGCACAATAAATCAAATACTTTGATTTATTGATTCATCTATTTTCCCTCACAAAGCATCAAAAGGGAATATTCCATCATTTGAATTCAAAAAGGCCAAGTGGACTTGGTCCTTCCAACAAGGCATTCAATGCCTCTTACATGTCCTTGTGCATTGAGCCAAGTGACATTAACTCCATTTCTCTTTCCCTCTCACATGTCACATTCAAAATTCAAATTTGAATCCAATGGCATTTATCATGCACATTGACCAAAATGTGCTCATTCCTCCCCCAATCACATGTGGACAAGTGGCACAATGCCATTGGATTATCTTTTATCCGACATTGCTTATTTTAACTCATTCTTCCAAGATTGAAATCTATAGATGAGAGACTCTTCCTCTCATTCAAACATCCACAACTTGAGTAAACTTACTCTACTCAACTTTATCCTCAATGCAATATCTTAGCTAGGTTATTGTAGGTTTTCTCAAGAACTCACATTGTTCTTCATCATCAAGTGGATCAATCATCAATAATCACACAAAGGAGTTGGGAAAGGGCCAATTGCAACACTTCATTAGCACCAACTCCCCCATGGGATCTCTAGTTTGCTCACTTAATTAGGATTTACATGCTGTTTCGTATTTTATTCTTCATATTTTCCTATTTTAAGTTTTATAAATGGATTTCATGGGGAATCCTTGTTTTACCTTGCATATGATCTAATAACATGTTTGTTTACTTTGTTTATGCAAGTATAAAATTGGGGTTCACAATGGGTTTCCCCAAAATTCACTTTTGATTAGAGTGGGTTGGAAACCTTGGCTTTAGGTGTTCCCACTTAGGTCATTCCCGTAGGGTGAGTACTTTTTCCCACTACAGCAGGCCTTCTAAAAGATTTAATAAAATATAAAATGTAAGAAATGAAAAAGGTAAGTTTGGTGTTTTGGTCAGCTAGTAAAGGGGAGAGAATAGACCTATTACCCAATAATCACAACAAACAAAATAGTTTAGTTTTAAATCCCAAATGACAATTTTCTATACTAAGTGGAGATGTTGCTTCACAACAAGCATGAGATTCATGTTGACTAAGATAAAATAATGTTTGGCGACTACCCTGGGATTGGTTAATTCTAGATTTAAGTGTCTATCCTAGGATTGATTCATTTTAATCCCTATACATTAATAAAACCACTGGCCGCGGTCGCGTCAGATCTAGACAACAATTTAAGAATGAGATTATAATTGTTTCCAAAGTGTTTAAAAACACTTGTTACAATCATGTGATAATGATTTTTCTTTCATTTTCATGCTCCATGATCCTTTAAAACCTGCAATACAAGCTCCAAATGTTATATTGAATCAAGAGACAAGAAGATATGAGGGTTAGATAAATGATTAAGCATAAAAACCCTAAAATTTAGACCAAGTTTCATTGTGGTTTGACATTAATTGAGAATTTGAAAATTGTAATTATTTCAAAGTTGATAAAAAACTACACCATTATATAGCTTATGAAATTCTACCCCATTTCAAAAAAAAAAGCTCTAAAAAATACCAAAATATGACCAAGATATGGTCATTTTAAGATTGACCTTTAAAAAAAAAGCAAGCATCGTATGCGCTAAAACAGAGCCTGAATGAGCCAAAAGATGCCATGTATGCGCTAAAACAGAGCCTGGATGCACCAAAATATGACATCATAGTCCCGTTGCACCCCTGAAACTACCTTTTATGACACTAAACAAATGGTTTTTGCACTTCTCTTTGCTGCCATTAATTATCTGTATTAGTTGGTTAAGTTCCTGTTACATGATTTCGCTAAATCTAGCTTAATTTGGCTCATTTCTTTCATTTCTTACTTTCAATTTTGCATTCACAACATTTCATTTTCAGATCATTGCATAATATAATCAATACAATACCTTGTGTGAAATTTGAAAAGTAAATTTCATCCTATGGCTTTACATTGCATTTTAAGTTTGCATAACTTCTATTACATTTAAATTATTAGAAATAAATATTGTTTACATTCATGGCAATTATAGATAACCTTAGAATTTTGCAATTTTCATTTTCAGCATTAGTTCCTAGTTCACTTAGATCAAATTCATTATAAAATGAAACCAAAAAAAAAACATCAAAAGAAACAATTCAAAAAATGATTCAATTTAGAAAAAAATCATATCATCCAAGCCCTTTAGTAGTGATGAATTAGACATGGTAGATGAATCCCTTAAGAAGTTCCTCTCACTGAAATCATCCACTAAAGATTTGACACGAAAGGATGCAAGCATCGATAATCATGATAATCATAATTGTTCTTCTCTTGATATCTCTCCCATTGGTGACGAAGGTATCTTGGTGAAAGATGACATAATAATTGAAGATCATGAAAGTGTTTCTTGTCTTCCTTCTCCCCCCCTTGCAAAGACATTATGGCATACAAAGCTCAAATCATGGCCACTACTCACAACACCTCCTATACTTATGAAAATGCTTTAGTGAATAAGAATACAATCATGAACAATCATGAAAAATACATTGGTGCAGAGGATATGTTGATAGTTGAGAGCTATGATAATCCTACCTCTCCTACTCAAGAAGAGATTATAAGACATGGGAATCTAAATATAGATAATCTTGGCTCTCAAACATTTTCTTCTCGTAATATCTTCTCTAGACATGAAGAAGGTATTTTAGTGTTAGAAGATATTCTTATTGAGACTCATGAGAATCTTATTCCTTCCTTTCTTGATGCGCCTACTATTTGGGAAGACCTATTTGAACAAATAATTCCAATCATTGGTAACTGTAAAACTCCTAGTTATCCTTCTCTTATTGCCTCTCCTATGATCAATGAAGCTAAATTATCAAATCCAACCATGAAATGTGATGAACCTATTGCTTGTCACTTTCCTAAAAGCAATCCTACTAGTGTAAATATTATGGCACATGAGAATAAGACCTTAGAAAAAAAAGGCTGACATTATGTACAACACTCAAGTTTCCACCTCTCTTAATATCTCTCCTATTGGTAAAGAAGATATTATGGTGTTACAAGATCCCATCGATGAGAATTGCGAGGAAAACATTATTGAACAAAGAAACACCATCATTTCCAATCAATAAAATCCAACCATGGATCATTCCCCTACTTGCGATGAAGTCAATATTGAGGAAAAAAACATTAAATTTCATGCACATCTTGTTTGTAGTTCTCCTAAACACTCTCCTAATAAGGAAGGTATCATGGTGCAAGAAAAAATCAACACTATCATGTTCAAACCAAAAATCGAACTCACTTTCAAGCATCATGATTTGCTTGATATGGATCAACGCTTCAACCAAATGTGAGGAGTTTATGACAAGTCACCTTCTACTACTCAAATGACAAAGGTTACATTTTCTATGATTAGTACCAAGAAAAATGATATCGAACAACAAAAGAAAATTGATGAAGCACATAGTTATTGGCAGAGGCTTCGAAAACCTTTGATTCCATACCTCTATCTAAGGGGGAATATATGATCATATAAAAAGAATATGATGAGGGAAGAGAAACAAAGGTCATGTCACAAACATCCAATTCAAGCACCTTACAAGTAAAGACAACATCCAAGACAAACATTGAGTAAATTGAACAACCACAAAATCCAAAACAAGCGACAAATTTTTTTGGAAAACGTTTTGAACCTATGAAGCAACTTGGGACAGGTTGTGATGCTATAGAACAAGGTATCCATGTCCCTGTAACATCTAAAATGCAAGAAATGACTAATGATCTTCGTTATTGTCCCTCCAAACAAAAACCTTCAATCAATGTCAATACTGTCACAAACAATTCTTCCAAGACAACTTTAAACTTGGTACATCCTAAAATGATAGATATCTAACTAAATATGTATCAAGTAGAAAGGCTTTTTACTTATAGAAACAAGTAATATTAGTTACATTGCTCCTTGCCATGTAATATTTTTGTAGGATCATAGCATACTCACTATTGCAAGGAGCAACCTATCATCATCCATTCCAAACTCACCTTTGTCCTGCACTAAGTGGGGGCAAGGGGTTGAGTAGCCTTCCCCTCATATGTCACTTGTTGAACCATCTCTTTTGACTAGTCGTTAACCTTTCATGAATGTATATGAGCAATCATGGGATGTGGACGACATGCCTTAAGTTGGCTCGCATGTGAAATATTATATTTTTCATGATGTACCTTATTGGAAACATATGCCTTGGCATAGGGCTTTCCAAAAAAGCTCTCATGTCTTCTTCTACTTTAAAGCAATTTCTCACAGTAATGGCATCAACAATTAGTTTAAAGTGGGGGCATACACCGATACTCACATTTCATTGTGTGATTTTCTTTTTCTTGAGATTCCCTCTCTTGGAAACATTAGGTATAATTTTTCTCAAGATGAGACCTTGCACTTGTCCTCTCTTGGAAACAAGACGAGACCTTTTGCATTTATCCTCTCTTGGAGAAATTAACCACGATGTTCCCTAAGGTGAGACCTTGCATGAACTAAGAAAAATCTCTTTGAAAAAATCTTACAATAGATTGCAATGTCTCATTTTTGTGTGGCTCCTTATTAAATTTATCAAGAGGTATAACTTTGGTATGGTTGAGCGGGAAGCCCATTCTGAGGCATGACTTTCCCCATAGCCACTCATGTGTGTGTGTGTGCATACCAGCAAGAGTGTATGTTTCTCACCTTCTTGGATTTCTCACTTTGTGGGACAACCAAGAATTTCCTCACCTCAAAGTGAGTATGCATTTTTGGAAAAACAACCTAGATCTGATCCATAACACTTTGGACAAACAGTCAAAGCTTGATCCACCTTTTTTATCTTTTCTCATTTATATTTCTTGCCATTGCATGATCATGTATCTTGTTTATCTAAAAGTTATTCACCCTTGTGCATGTCCTCTTGCACTTATGTTGGTTTGACCTAGGATCTTCGATCTTGGGGGCTTGCGCTACCTCCTTTGATCTTTTTCATCCTTTGCCATCTACATTGGTACAATTGGATCCCTCTTCTGAATGTCTACTTTAGTGGGAGTTTGAAGCAAGTTCATCCTCTCACTATAGTGGGGGCTAAATATAATGTAGAAAAATGTATCCTTGGACATTTTTATGCTCATTTGGATCTTTCTTATGGATGTTGGCCTAGTTTTGCCTAGATTTAATCTAGTGTTGTAGAGTGTTTTACACACTCACATTGGATCTTGTGCCTTTCTAGGCTATGTGGACCTCATTTTAATGTTGTAAAGTGTATTTAATCACACTTTCACATTGAAATTTGTGTCCCTAGCCATAATTACCCTTTACATCATCATTAATAGGCCCTATGACCCCATATTGTGCATCCTAAGGCTTATTTTGATCAAATACTTGATAAAATCAACATATAAACCCAATTTATGCATTCCCCGACATCTCAGTCAGAAAAAGAGCCCATGTGGGACTAATTTACCCATCTAGGTGAATTAGTCCCATCCAGGTGGGACTAAGTCACCCAACTTGGTGACTTAGTCATATTTGAGTTATTTTTAGGGTTTGAGTGGAAAAAAATAGGTTTTAAGTTTAATTTTCCTCCATGTCAGCCTTGCGGATCAAATTAATGGGAGTTTTAGGTGGATTGCCTATATAAAAAATCCTCTAAACCCTAATTCATTATTATTCATTATTCATTCATTGTTCATTCATATTGCCAAGTCAAGAAAGTATCATCAAGCCTACATGTCGTCAAGTCAATTCATCAATTTTGAGGCATTCAAGAGCAAGATTCTCCATCAATTGTTGTAGAAATTCAAGATCCTTCATCATGTAAAGTCTCAATCTACATTTTTTCATGTTCATGCTTCAAATTATTTCTCCATTTGGTTTAATTACCTAAAAGGGGTTTGACCAAAACAAACCCTCATTCCCTAACATTCAACATTTTCTCTCCCACTTTGTGTGCTTGCAGATTTAGGTATCTTGAAGGCTTGGGAATCATTGAAGAATAGGTTGCAAGCTTTTTGAAGACATCTCCTTTTTGGCTAGGTTAAAATATTCACAAAAAGTCACTTACAGGCCCGAATTTGGCAGTTTGACATCCAGATGTCTGGAGGAGTAGAAAGTGTAGATCGAGAGCTTCCATTTCCACTTTTGGATTTTCAAAAAATCCAAAGTGGACTAAGTCACCATCAATGTCAAATTAGTCCCACTGCACATGTTTTTCAGAGATTCTGTAGATTCAGATACACATATGGCTGAAACGGGCTCTGGTGCAGTTTTCCAAATTTGGGACTAAGTCGCCTAGAATGGTGAATTAGTCCCAGTAGGCCAAAATTCTAGAATCATCAGCATTTATAGTCTCCATTGCAACCTCTATAGTTTTCTAGGTGCACACTTTCTATTTCACAACTTTTTGTTTAGTTTGGTTTGAATTTATAGGTCATTAAGTTATGTTCGCATATCACATTGTGTTTTCAAACTAAGTGCATTTTCTAGGTTTTGCATTAGTATTTGATCTCTTTTATCAATTATTTTCATTTAGGACCTTCTATTTAGACATATTTCAATCATATTTTCATTAGTTTTGAGTGAACCCTTAGAATCTTGAGGGATACCTTTCTCCTTTTAGGTGAAAAACCTATAAGTGTAAGGGAGCTCCATCCCCAAAAATCTACGATTCAACATGAAACTTGTAATGCCCCAAGCCAAAATTCTTAGAAAAAACCTAACAAAATATTTTTTTGAAATAAACACAACACTTCCAATAATACAACATTGGCATATTGTACTTGCACAATAACATGCAAAAAAGTGTCACAACAACACACAAATAAGAACAACAAGAAACAGTTAACAAATTTTTTTAAGAAAGGTGGAAAAATTGGAAGACTAACCACTCATGGTATAAATCCACCATATGTTGAACATATGAGAGGGAGAGAGGACAATGCCTATACAATGATTGATTACTAAACCATGATTGCATTCCCTTGAAACACCACACCAAGATAGGATGAGGGAAACATCAACCTCCAATCCACATCCAAAGACACTTCACAACCTTAAAAATAAAGGAAAAAATCCATAAGAGGTTTCCTAAAAAAGAGGCACAACTCACTTCAAATTGGAATGATGATGAGTCAATTCCAAACAACCACACACTTCTTAACATGTCTCACTGCAATGTAAAAAAAAAAAGAAAACAAATATAACTCTAGAACACCCCATGACCTACGATATTTTTTTAGCACACTAAGGAAAAACATGAAGGATAACAATCTTCTCAAGTCTTCACAAGACTAGCTATAAAATCACCTTGTCACTAGGTTTGACATTTGGGAAACTTCAAAGGAAAGCACACAAAATGATGTAAGAGATGTCACAAGTTCTCAATGAAAACACATAATACCGTCCACAAAAAACCACTAAACCTATGGGACCATGAGGAACAACTTCTATTTACATTTTTTTCCCATACAAGGACTTGAAAAAAAAAGATTAAATATTGAGACCAAGATACTTGACTAGGTTTTGGAGGTTCTAATGACTAAAAAGACCTAAATGAGAAATATACAAGACATGAAAATAAATTTTCATTAGAATTAGGATTAGAAAACCACATGATAACTAAGGTTAAAATAAGGTTAACATTTTATTTTTATATGGCAACAAAGTTTCCCAAACATGCAACTACGCTGCCCAAATTTACCAAGCCTCCCAACTAGACTTAGCCACTTTTGTGGTCAATCTGGGTCAATTCAATGCAAGGAAAGGTCATCTAGATATAGTACCAAGCTTCCCAACTATGAAATATGACTACTAAATTCATTTCAAACCTAAAATAAAGTTTTCTAAGTTTATTTTATCTTTCTAAGACATAAATATAACATATTATAAGTATGATCATGTATGACACCAATACTAAGATTCATAATTAGGGATAACACACTAGAATTTTCAAATATTACAATCCTTCTCAAAGAGAGGTTCTTTTCCATAAATATTACAATTGTATGAAAGGAAAACATCTAAATACATGAAATAAACTTGGTAGAACATGGTACCATGATGTTCCTTGATCCACAAACCTTTGATCCCCAATGGTGGTTCCACTCCACCTGATCTCGTGGAATCAAAATATCCACTCCTACCATGCTAGGAGATAGTTAGATGGGCCACAAGCACAACACTCACACCAAACACATAGGGATAGGTCTTGCACAAACCATACAAAAATTATATAATTAATATATACATCATACATCAAATAATCATCCAAATCAGATAATGGATGCAATACATGTCATCACTTGGTACAATCATCACCGAATAACTTTAACCCACATTAAGAAAATTCACCAATGTCACATCACAATATGCACTGGGCCAAATCACCAATGCCATATTATATAAAATCATGGGATAAATCACAACTAGGGTACCAAAAGGATCATCATTTGGCCAACTCATCAATGGTAGATCACATGCACACAAGACATTAGGATAAGATGCTAGAGAACTAGTGGAGAGTGTCATCATGGTGCTTACTAGTATGAATCATTTAGAATATAGTACCTCTCTCATACAAACGAGAGTAATATACCTTATAAGACCTAAGTTCCTCGAGATAACATGTCTTCCCAAACATCCTTACCTTTTATAAGAACTCATGACATGAGAGTGGCATCCATTATCTTAGTTAATTTATTTCTCATGTTTCATTAATTATCACTTGATTAAATGAATCTCCACTCATGATCAAAACCTACTTGCCACTTTGGGCCAAGGAAATGTTGGGATACACTCCCATACCTTCTCTAATACCTCAATCCTAGGATTTTTACACTCACCAATGAGTATGGCATGAAAAATGATGCACAAAATTTAACTTCATCAAAATTTTCTGAAAATTTCCCACACTCATTATTATAATAATTCATAAAGTAAAATTTCATTAAAACATTAAGATTCATCATATTTCATTCTTGATACATTCAAATTCCCATTTTTCCAATACACTAAAACCATAAAATGTTCCCAAAACCCCATTAAAATTTTCTTCAAATTTTATTTTTCAAATTTTAAAAATATAAAGATACCTTATTTCTCTAAATACACCCAACATCACACTTTTCATTATTTTCCCAAAAATTTGGGTATTATAACCCCGTATTATTGAAATTTCTTAAAAAATTAACCAAAAAAACAAATGAGTATGTAATTTTACAAAAAAATTGTGTTGGGAGGTGTCTACCCTCCCCTAATCCTATTCCAATATTCAAATTTGAAAGAAATTGGCCAAATTAATCAAAACAGGCTAAATACCTCAACCACAATCAAATTTTGGAATGAAGAACACATTGTGCATGTAAAATAATAGATCGTAAGGATTGTAAATAATAATCCTCTACTGATTCCTATCCCAATGAATGTGACCTAAAATTTCACCACTAGATTGCACTCTTAATCAACAAATCAATTTTTCATCTGAAAGAGAGTTTTTCTCTCTAAATTTTTCTTTCCAAATTAAAACATTGCATAATGAAAATAAATCCATTTTTTTTATTTACCCCTTTTCACTTTCCAAATAAATCAAAACAAAATTCATTTTTTATTTCCTTAATTCCCATTTTTCCTCAAATCCAAATCGACACATCAATCAATTTCTAAATAACACATCATTTAAATTCATGATTTAAAACCATATAAGCATATATTCATTTAAACTTATAGAATTCATAATTCAAATAGGATATTAAAAGCAAACATAACCTGCGATTTCTAACCCAACAAATTTTTCCAATTTAAATTTAACTTGATAGATTAATTTTTTTTCTAATTTCATTTTATTTTCCTCTTTCTTGAAAAACGAAAATATTTTAATTTATGATATAATAATCATTTAAATTCTGAATATTTTATTTGTGAAAAACATGGAATTTGAATCATTAATTAAATCAGACACTCACTAGTCATTCACAACACATAGGCGCACCAAAATTAATCTAAACTCAAATCCAATTTCACATAAGGTCAAATATGACACTGTAATGACAACAATGGTACCCCCTTCTTGGAGATAATGCAATTTCTCATTTAACCTGGACCTATTTTAGTACCCTTGCATTAAATCCCATTTAATTCATCATTAATAGGCCCCTAAGACCTTTTATTTCAACTAAAAACATGACAAAATCCACAAAAGCATAAACAATTCCAACAACCCACCTCGAAAATCTAGGGTGGGACTCATATGCCACTTCTCGCATATGGGTCCCCCTAGGTGGGAGCCATACACCAAGAGTGGCATATGAGTCCCATTTGGACCCTTTTTAGGGTTTGGGTGGGAAATTCAAGTTTTTAATTTAAGTTTTTGGTTGATGTCAGCTTTTGAGATCTAAATAATGCTAAATTAGGTATTGCCTATATAAACAAGCTTGTAAAGTCATTTTTCATCTAAGAAACAGTTTAGAAGAGAAATTTCAAGATCCAAGCATTCAAACATTCTTCACAAGAGCATTCAAGAGCAAGTAATCAACAAAATTGAAGCCTTGGAGTAGTATTATTTTATTTTTTTAGGTATTCAAGCTCAATTTCATGGATTTCAAGATCTAGCATTGTCAAGGGTTGATTATGGTTGCCTATGGTCAATCATGATGGATTCTAAGTTGGGGAAATGTAACTAGTCATCAATCCAAGCCTAACGAATTGTCTCCTAAGTGATTCCATTCTCCATTATCACTCTACTTTAAGCCTAAGGGTGAACACTTTTGTGGAGGAAGGGAAAAGTCATTTTTTCCCTCTACACAAAGTGAAGGGGTTCGGCCGAACCAAACTGTTTGACCGAACCTTTAACATGGTTCGGTCGAACCACAGGGTTCGACCGAACCCTATGTTTGCTCGAACCCCATTGACATGTGAGCATACATATTAAAATAAAGGGGTTCGAGCGAACTAGGGTTTGGTCGAATCCCCTTAATAGGGATTTTATAAAAAAAAACCTATCATTTTCTCGGACCCCCTAAATTTCCCTCATTATTATAAAGGGGTTCGAGTGAACTAGGTTTGACCGAATATAGGTTCAGCCGAACACCCTTCTCCCCCTATCTCCTCAAAAAAATGATTTTTTTTGTAAAAAAGTGTCGTTCGAAGCTCAATTTGAAAATGAAAATGCAAAAAAATTTAGAAACCCAACTAGATAATGATAGCCCTCAGAATGAGCTATTCGTCGAATATAATTTTAATATGATTTGGTTTTATTATGTATTTTACTTTTTAGTTTTATTAAACATAGGTTTTTCATTGAAAATTAAAATCTCTGGTCTGTACATGTGGAAAAATAACAGATTATCAAAATATTTTTTTTAAAAATATACTGAGGCTGGGTATTGATGTCATTGATCCATTTAAAAAAAAAATTCAATTTCGATTCATACATAAAAAGTTATGTTGTATACAGTCCGCATATGTCTGAATTGCAATTGGTTTGACTTTGAAACTTGTTTAAGGAAAAAATATTCAATAAAAAACTATGAGACCAAATGCAAGTGCTAGATATCGTAGTAACAAATCTAAATTCGAAAAAATCAGAATTTTATCCTTCATACAAAAAACGTTATTTTGTATACGGTGAGCGTCACTTTGTTAAAATGTTGTTTTCTGAAAAAAACCAGTTTTCTTGGGAGATGAAAAAAAAAGCACAATCTGATTCCAAAAATTTTGAAATTTTTTTTTTAAAAATCTACAGACAAAATGTGATGAGACTCTAGTTTGCATCATTTTCAAATTCCTCACGGTTTAGCTCCTACAAGAGCCCGAAAGTCAAGATTTAGTTAAAAATAATAATTGCAGTGTCCAGTTTGCCCAAAAATTGTAAACCAAGGAAGGTACATACATTACTAGGGATCATTTTGAGTGATTAGGGATCTCTCAAAGTGAGTAATTCATGTTCATGTTTCATTCTTACGTCTCATTCTAGCACAATAGAATAGGGTTGCATTGCATTTCAGATTTCCTAATCTTAGACACACTTAAGGTTAGGGTTTGCATTCCTATTTAAATTAATGATTCATTGTTTCTATCAAGGTTTAATTACCAAACTAGGGGTTTGACTGAGGCAAACCCCCCATAAGAAAATCAACTCTATATTCTATTTTGTGCATCATTTTACAGATTCAGATCATAAAATCAGTTTGGAAGGGAAAAGTAGAGATTGAAGAATTGATCTGAACTTTGAATTCTTGAAAAAGTGGAATGAGACTAATACACCAAAAGTGGCATATGAGTCTGACTATAGGGAAATTTATTGTTTTTTGCAGATCTTGAATCTACACTACAAAAAACTTATTGCAAACCAAAAAACCTAGTTTGGGACAGATACACCCAAACTGGTGTATGATTCCTAATATGCCCTAATTCCAAGATTTTTAGTATTTCAAAGCTCATTCCAGTCCTCTTCAAGTTTCTAGGAGCACACCTTTCATCTCTCAACTTTTTGTTCTATTTTACATGCTTTTCTAGGTCATTTAGTGAAGTATTACGTTGCATTAGGTTTAGACATTAGGTCTTGCATTTAATTAGTCTTTCCAATCCCTAGCTTGGTGGTGAACCCCTCTTTAGTTCATAATCAAAGCCTAGGGTAGCCCTATTGCAAGATCTCTTTCTCCTTTGCATAGTTTAGATTGAGATATCTAGGGTTTTCCTTGAATGAATGATTGTGAAATGTGTTTTTTTATGTCCTAAACCATAAAGAAACCATTTTCCTTCATATTATTTTAGTGAACCTACATTTAGAACATCTTAATTATGATTTGGATTGAATCATCAGCCTAGATCTTACTTGCATTAACTTTGCATTAGTTAATTTGCATTCTAGGGTTTCTAATTCTTGCATTAGTGAAAGTGCATATAGGTTACATTTTTTCATCTTACATTATTGAAAATCATCTGAAATATGCATTTGCATTTATTCTACAGATCATATAAACTAAAAAGTAGAAAAATCACTTAATTTTTTCTGAAAAATATGAAGAAAACCCCCACTAAGACGCATACACCCCTCTGGGCACTTTCTCTTGTAGTTTGTAGAGTTTTTGTTACATTCAAATCATTAGATTTAGCATAGTTTGCATTCATTGCAATTGTGGATAGAATTATATTCATGTGCTTTTCATTTTTAGCATTATTTCATAGTTCAATTAGATTAGCTTACATTTGGAATTCGTTAAAAAACAAAACCAAAAACACCTATAAACCAATGAACCACTTGGAGAAATCATAGTTATTTGACTATGTCAAATATCTTTGTCCAAGTTAGCCTAAATCTCAAGCCTTTTAGTAGTGATGACTTTGACATGTTAGATGAAGCCCTTGAGGATTTCATCTCACAAAGTTCATCCACTAAGGCTTGTTATGAAAAACCAAAAATAAGAGATGTTAATGTGATTCAACCTCAACTTGTTCTTGACCCACCTTCACACAAACCTCAAACTCAAAACAAGCTGTTTTTCACCCTTGAACAAACTTAAGAACAATGTTTCACAACAATCAAATCATAATACCATTGCTCATACATATAACACTAGAAATAATCCACAACCAAGACAAACAACCTGAACACCCTTACCTTTTGCTAATTCATTCTTACCTAGTGCCCTTCATTTGCCTTCTAATAGTGGAAAGGAGTATGCTCTTGTTGAAAAACTTAAGAATACTCCCGCAAAAATATCCACATGGGACTTGATTCAAAAATCACCTAATTATCACACTATGCTTCAAACAGCTTTACAACATGTTGCGATATCCTCTAATACAAATGCAAGTGATGTGGCAACTATAATTCAAGGAATTTTCATACGGTTAACGTAGACATTACTTTTCACAAACATGAGCTACCTCACTTGGATATGAGAAGGAAACATGATGCCTTCATGATAATATCCAGATTCAATAGAACGGGAATAAAAATACCCCTTGTTGATAATGATTCTACCCTTAATATGTGTAGTGTGAATCTTCTAGATAGCCTTGGTGTGGATAAATCAAGAATTCAACTTGATTCCTCATTGATTCAAGGATTCAAAAATGCAAGAAAGAAAATGCTTGGTGTGATTACTTTATCTATTGCAGTTGGAAAGGCTACCTTACAAACTCCTATTCATGTTATACCTCATGATATTTCATATAGTATTCTTTTAGGAATACATTGGATTCATGAGATGCATGTGGTGCCTTCGACTCTTCATTATATCATGAAGTATGTCTATAACAATAAAGTATACCAAGTTTAAATAGATATTGAGCTTGAAAGTTGCTTACAAGTTGAAAAAGGAATGAAAAGTCCTCTAAACACATTAATTCCAACATCAAACATAGAAGCTATGAAAGAAGAAAAATAAGAGATAGAAACAGTGTCAAAATAATTATTGGATGATGATTGGGGTTCCTTAGAGTTCACACCCTCATTTATGGGAGAATACATTATCAACAACAAAGAAGATGAAAAGAAAAAAAAACCAATCGTAATGTCAAAACAAAATTTAGAAGAAAAATCACAAGCATCTACCTTATCTACTCTAGAAGAAGACACAAGATATATGAAAAAATTTGATAAGATAGATTATCAACAACCACCAAAACTGAAAGAAATGGAAAGACTTTATGGAAAAAGGTTATGAGCTCATGAAACAACTTGGCTATAGTGGAAAAGGATGTGGAAAGAAAGAACAAGGCATTCATGTTCCTATAGAACCTAATACATAAGAAAAAAAATGTGGTTTGGGATATTTCCCTTCTAAGATCACACAAGCAACGAAAAGAACCTCACTAAACATCAACACCATCATGTGTAATCCTAAAACAACTCTCACCCTGAAGCACCCAGAATTGATTGATACAACTTGTGAAATGTCATTGGAGTTTTTTGAAGATTATGAAGCCTTGAAAGAGATGCTAGGAGTTTATGGAAAACCATTTAATCCTCCTAAAAAAAAATTGGTTATATGTGTTGTGATTAGTACCAAGAAAAAAGATGGAGAAAAGGAAAGTAATTACAGTGACAAGAAAAATGAAGAATACAACCCTGAATTCCTGAAAAAAAATGCACTTCCTTTAGGACATACCATGGACATATCAATGGATATTAACAATGAAGAAAAAGTGATTAAGATAGGGAAGTTCCTTGATGATGAAGAAAAAGAAGACCATGCAACTTTACTTCTTGGATTTCCCAATCTTTTTGCTTTTACTTATTTGGATATGCTGGGAATTGCCCTAAGATTGTGACACACAACATAGTTCTCACAAAGAATATTAAACCTGTTAGACAAAAGATTCAAAAGATGAACTTGAAATAGCCTTGTTGATTAAGGTCGGGATTGATAATCTCCTTGAAGTTGGTTTTATAAGACCCGTAGATTATCCTCCTTGGGTCTCGAACATTGTTCCAATTGCAAAACTAGATAATCGTATTAGGATGTGTACGATTTTTTGTGATTTGAATAATGCATCTTTAAAAGATGAATTTCCTCTTCTTCATATTGACATGATAGTAGAGTCGACTGTGGGACATGCTTTGTTGTCATTCATGGATGGATTTTCTGGATATAATCAAATCTTTAATATTAACCCGCAAGATCAATAGAAAACAATATTTACAATAGCTTGGGGAATATTTTATTGGGTCAGGATGTCTTTAGGATTGTAGAATGCGGGCATAACATATCAAAAAGCTATGAAATTGATATTTCATGATTGCATACATAAGATCTTGGAAGGTTATGTCGATATTTTAGTAAAACCATTAACTCGACAAGATAATGTGAAAATACTTTGAAAGATATTTAGGTGAATGCAAAAATACAATGTGAGATTGAATCCGAAAAAGTGTCTTCGGTATAGATAGCGAAAAACTTTTAGGTTTTATTGTATCTCACAAAAGCATTGAGATGGATACGAAGAAAACTGATTCTATAGTTAACATTCCACCTCCTAGAAACATTTATCAGTTATGCACCTTACAAGGAAGAATTCAAGCTATCTAACATTTCATAGCATCCTTAGCAGATCGAATGTTACCTTTCACAAATCTCTTTAAGAAAGAAGTTTAGTTTAGTTGGAATGAGGATTGTAAATAGGATTTTGAGAGTTTCAAAGATTACCTTTCTACTCCACCTATTTTACAATGTGCTATGCAAAATAAACCATTCATCCTATATACAACAACATCATCCCATGTCATTGCAACATTGTTGGCTCAACAAGATGGAAATGGTAAAGACTATCTAGTTTATTACACTAGTCGAACTCTGATTGATTATGAGACATGATACACAATGATAGAGAAACAATGGTTGGCTCTTGTATTCACTACTAGTAAGATGCAACATTACTATTGAATGTTGAAATACGTGTGATAATGAAATTCAATCCTTTAAAACATATTTTTGCTAAAACTGATTTATCAAGATGCTTAGCTAAATGGGTTATGTTGTTGATTGAATTTGACCTTAAGTTTGTTTTTAAAAAATAAATTAAATGACAAGACTTGACTGAACAATTAGCTGATGCTCCTTCCCCCGTAGCATTACCTAATGAAGAAGAATTTCTTGATGAGAGTGTGTTGACTATTCAGGAACTTGAAAATACATGAAAATTATATTTTTATGGATTTAAGTGTAGAATAGGCTCCAACGCGAGAGTTATAATAGCTCCACCTAGAGGAAAACCTATTCCCTTATCATATCAGTTAAATTTCCTATGTACAAACAATACCACAAATTATGGAGCATTAATTGCTAGATTACATGCCGCTTTAACTTTGGGAGCTTGAGATATTAACATATTCGGTGATTCAGAATTAGTCATTAAACAAAAAAAATGGAACATATCAAGCGAAGCATGAAAAACTATCAAAATATAAGCATCTCACAATGACTTTGTTAGAAAAGTTTGATTCATTTTCCATTGATAACATCCCACAAAAAGATAATCGACATGTGGATGCAATGGCGAGCACGACTTCTTTGATATCTCCTCAAGATCCTTCAAAAGATTTCACATTTTTTGTCCATACAATTATGAAACCATCGATTGATTCTAAATCAGATGAAGTGTTAAAAATCACCATGGAAAGCTCTAGTGAATGGTATGCACCAATATTTTTTTAATTTTAAAATGGTGCATTTCCAGAGCCGACTACTAAGAATACTAGGGCCAACCTTCAAAAACTTGTGTCTAAGTATATAATTTTGGCTGATGTGTTGTATCGGAGGTCCTTTAATGGTCTCTTGCTTAGATTCCTTAAAAAATCTGAAATCCCCTTAGCACTTGAGGAAGCCCACTTAGTTGCTTGTGGAGGACATTTTGGAGGAAGATTGCTAGTTCAAAAATTAGTTTGTATAGGATACTATTGGAGGAATATGGAACAAGATTTCTTTGCATATGTTAATAAATGACACAAATGTGAAGAACATAGTAGATTGATTCATGCTCCTACTTCTGAGCTTCGTGTAGAAGTCCCTATTTGACCTTTATCGGTGTGGGGCCTGGACATCATTGGAAAAATTTGACCCCCTTCCTCCACTAGACATACATTTATAATTACTACAACAGATTATTTCATGAAATGGGTGTAAGAAATTCCCCTTCATTCAATAACTGCTAATATAATATGTCATTTCATATTGGAACACATTATTGCTCGCTTTGGACTTCCTTCCACTTGAGTTTCGAACAATGGGACACCATTTAAGAATAATGATGTGAAGAAGTTCTTAGAAACGTTTAACATACAAAATCACTTTTGGACACCCTACTGGGTGCACAATCTAATGGTCAAGCTGAATCAACTAATAGAACCCTCAAGAAAATCTTAAGGAAAATAGTAATCAAACACAATAAAGATTGGCATACACAACTAACATATGCATTATGGTCCTATCATGTGAATGATAGGGTATCAACTAGAAATACCCCTTATAACCTTGTCTACAGAATTGAGCCAATAATTCCCTTAGAGTTAGAGATTCCTTCATTAATAATCACTCTACAAGGAATTATTGAAGACAATACTTACAAAGAACAACGTTTGCATTAGATTGAAATGCTCGATGAACAACGCATTAACGCTCTTGAGCACCTTCAAGCTTATTCTAAAAGGATTAAGCGTAGTTACAATGATAACATCATAACTCATTTGTTTAATAAATGTGATTAGGTGTTATGTGAGAATCAACATAATGCCAATGTTTCCCCAATGAAAAAAGGAAATTTCAGCCCTAATTGGTTAGGACCTTATAATAATCGATGAAAATTACTGATCTGGAGCATATATGTTAACAAAAATAGATGACACACCTCTTAAAGAACCTATAAATGGCATGCATCTGTGTCGATATTATGTCTAATATAATTGAATAGTATGGTAAAGAAATTATGTTAGAGTTAGTCGATGATAATCTATATTCTTGTGCATTGCTTCATTTTTGACAAACAATTAACTATATGTCTTGAATACTAAAGTAATTATTTAAATTAACTTTTAGGTGGTTACTTTAGGTTTCATTCTATCACATGCATCTTGTGTGTTATGTTAGATTCGAACCTTACATGAATTTAATGTTCTTTAATTAGATCATAGGTGCATTTAATTTAGCATAACATACTTAATCATAATATTGCATCTAAGGAAAATTGGAATAGTTTTAATTAAATCTATAAAAGTATATTAAATCATGGAGATATTTATTAAATAGTCTTACAAATATTATTTGATAAATCACATTGCCATTTAACATTAAGCACATAAACATCAAATGATAATATATATATATATATATATATATATCACAAAGTTTTAAGTACATGTCATCAATATATACAATTATACTATGGTTTGTGACTATTGGTGCCCTCAAGATCTAGTGATCACATCTATCTAGAGATATTCAGTTGAGAGATGGTGGTATGTGATTATGAGCATGAACTGATAAGAGCATCCAAAGCATACTGTAGACCATTTTCTCATCCAGTGGCCTCCTGGTGCTCCTCTGTTAGGTGATCTCTCTTTGCCTGTAGCCTGGCTATCCCTACATGGAGTCTCTTGACCTTTGTTGGACCTTGAAATGACCAGATCTCCTCATAGGAAGCCTCGGTTCGATCAACATGCCTAGTAGTGCCCTCATACACTTCCCTAAGTCTAAAATATGGTTCAAACAACTCTCGGTCCCACTCCACGATGGGTGGGTGAATGTAGTATGTAGCCTCATCTCTGAGAATGGGGGCACTATCTCTGTAGAAAAATGTCGGTAGAGGTCCTATAAATCTCTCACAACACTTGCAAAATAGAAATTATAAAGCTAATTAGTACACATCATGATATATATAAATATATGAAAGAAAACCATTAAAGCACAAGAATAATCATAAATAAAATGTCATCACCTAGGTCTCCAATCAACTATGTGAAGACAACCTCATCCTATGCAAGAGACATGGAAGATGTGCTAGCCTCTGCATACTCATGGGTCATAGTGTGTGTTGCGGCTACCGACTGTGATTTTGTAACATGAGTGGGAGATGGATCTCCCCACTCATGGGCAACTAGACCCTTGTCTATCATGTCGCTGCCCTCACTCATCCCCTCCTCCTCCTCCTCCTCCTTGACCTCTTCCTCTCCCTTTTAATCAAGGTCTACTACCAGGTCATAGTCCTCATCTATCTCATATGCGAATAGGTTGGCAACCTTGAGTCTTGTATCCTTAGCTATATCCTCTGCCTCATCCCTCTGATCTGGGAGTGGTCTTGCATGGCCCATTGACTGATCCATGGGGAACACTAGATCTGCTCAAGCTACTATCCACCAATCCTCATGTATTTGTAATACCGACGTCATCGACATTAGAGACTAGGGGAATGTCATGGTCACTATCATCAGAGACACTGGAGATGAAATCATCAAAGGTGAATCATCTAGTGTCTCTCACCCTCTAGGCACTCTACACGAAACTCCTGTAGAAGGGTCGTGCTACTGGCACTACTTGAATCTAACCAAACTCTCACATGACATGGTCATAGTAGAATGTTCGTACTATGTAACCATGTCTACCCAAAATAAATCTATTCCTCTGGATCCTCCTTAGTTTTCAAGTCTCATCCGACCAATGTGGTATCAACTAATAAGGTCTCCACATGATCTCCTCCTAATCAAGGCGGTTTAATTTGACACTCTAATATAGAAGATTTTCAAACTTTCATGCCTATCTCAGTGGATAACTAAAGGAATGAGGGTACCCGATAGCAGATACCGAAGGGATTCCTATCGGTCTAGTGCATGTGATATGCTCTCAACACCATACCTGTAGTAGTATACAATGCTCCATAATTTCCACCCCATTATATGAAAACCTCTTGAGATCATAATATAAATGTGCTAGGATGTTGCGGCCCTAGGTGTATATTGTCTTGTGGTGCTCCATATGTCTAATCATGTGGACTAGGCCTTTGTCTAGGTGTACTCGTTGGCCATTAGGGATGAGTACTAGTGAAAATATAAAAATAATAATCTTCCTCAAGAGTGAAGATCATGCATAGAGAAACCACGATAGCTCAATGTGTGGCCCCATGATTTCCTCTCAAACCGATCCATCCAAGTAGTATCCCATATCAGCTCACATATGTAAATATGACCCCCCCCCTACAAAGCATACAATCTCATTGTGGATAGGAACCCAAAGGATGCGATGAACATCCTCTAGGGTGATCGTCATCTCACTTGTGGGTAGGTGAAATGTACAGGTGTTCGCATCCCATCTCTTATCTAATGCCATCAACATGGCATCATGTTACCTCATGGGAGGCATGGGGTACACCTAGTAAATACTAGTATTCTAGAATGTCTGAGCATCTACCTCTGATAATTTTATGACCAGGTCTTACATGCAACATAATTGTCTTTCGTTGAGATGTTGTCATGAATGGGAGGGTGTCTAACAAAAAAGAGAAGAAATATGTCCTATAAGCATTTTAAAACCTAAAATGTTTACATCAATAATCAAAAAGTGTGATAAAGTTGTTCTAGTGTACTTTTCTAAAGGTCCTTGACACTTTATTTCCCTTTTGGGACACTTCTTGAAGAAATGGGACACTTTGCAAAAAAAGGGGACACTTTGTGAAAAAAAGGGAGGCTTTGCAAACTTTTCTTCCAAGGTCCTAAATCAACCTAGAAATGTGTATAATATAAATTAAATGCATAAATAAAAAGATAAGGTACATAAAATCAACTCACTTGGTGTTGAAGTTCACCTCGCACTACCTCCTCTCATAGTGGATCAAGTCTTTGGGGCTTGTACTCTCGTCGGATCGATATTTTCACCTACTCTTCCACAAATTAAAACTACACGAAGGTAAAAGAGAAAATGATTAAAACTTAATTCTCTTTTTACTCTTTTATATGTGAAAATTAGGGTTTTACTATATTAGGGTTAAAGAGTGTTTTTCATTCAAACTAGCATACCAGGGGCTAGAAAAATCCATTTTTTACATCATTTGTTGCATTGGAATTGTGATTCCATTTCGATTCTTATCAAATGTCACTATGTGGTATGGTACTTGGAAATAACCTATGATATGACTTATCCAACTTGATGTGGTTAGACTACTACCTTGATTCCACCTCCATAAAGAAAGCATAATCAAGGGGGGACATACATCTACCCTCGAATTTGATTTCTAGAAGAAGTTATCTAGATAAGAGGATTTTTAAATGACTAAAGAATTTGTGTTGCAAGATGTGGTTCTTAACATTATGGTTTTGTAGATAGGTATAGTGGGGGCTTCATTATCCTCCATTATGAGTATCCTTTTTTGAAATGAATCTCATTATTTAGATTCCTTTATCTTACATATGCATGTAGAGTCATGTTGATGCATTTCTTATGCACTTCTCAACATAGGTAATGCTTAGGTGCATCACCTCTCTTGAAAGGAAATATCCAACAAGTTGCTGAAAATTACCCCAAGGTCTCTCGGGTGTCAGGTCATGACTTGCGTAGGATACCTCAATTGATTTCATTGTGATTTTTCTGATAATCATAGGGCATACCTACATGAGTTAAGCTGGAAAGGGGATCGAATCTATAAATAGAGTTTTTAAGATGGAAGAGTTGTTGTGCTTTTGCTGCAGGTTCAAATAACAATCTTGAACTCCATTTTATCATTGAATCTAGCTTTACAATGTGCAATGAACCTTAGCATAGGTTATTTATTAAAAAAAAAGGAAAAGAGCAGGGAAGAGAGCAAGTTCCTGGAACTGCAACTACCAATGAACAATGATCATGGAGGCCCACCTTGTGGACAGTTTCCTTAAAATAGAATTTCACTTAACCAGAAACTTCATAGTATCATGAAACCTATGCTATCTTCTAAGGACTGTTGATGTTTTATCATTCATTCACCACACATATGCATGAACAAAAATAAATTTTTAAGGGCAGCATTAAAATCAAAGTCCATACTTTCTTTGCACAACCATCTACAAGCAACAAATGACCAAAATTATGGACAAGAAAAGCATCTACAAAACATAAATCTTCACTATCAAGAACATCATTAATAAATATACCAAAGTTGATTGAAAGGAAACTATAATAGCAAAGTAAATATAACCAAATCCTTAACTTATGAGAGAAGAATCATGAAACATGAGAAGAAATCCAGAAATGCACTAGAATCAATGTATTTCTATTGTAATCTCTGCAGCATGCCTTTACAACAACTCAAATATCCTTGAAAATGAGAGGAGACCCCCCTATTTATTGTGTCCAAAAAGTAGAACATGTGGCCAAGATTGATATACATTTGTGTGGCCACAATTCACTATAAACTAGGGTTCTACCTACCCCCAATATATTACATTTTTAAAATACACTTTGTCCATATCCCTGTTTTGTCTTCTAGTGGTGGAACTATAACATTTTCATCCTCTTGGTGATTTCTCTTTGCCACAACTATTCCTTTAGAAATTATTCATCAATAACAAGGTTTCCTTCCTTCTTCTTCGAAGCTGCATACTCCAAGAATTTTAAGATCACTGACCGAAACTTTTCGACCTCAATGATGTCAGATTTCAGCACTGGGTAGCTCCACTCTTTAGAATTGCTAATAAGATTTTGCGAGTCCTCCTCATACTTGGCAACGTGGTCTCTGAATAGCTCAAACTGGGCAAAAGATCATGCATAAAATCTTATAAATTCAGTAGTAATCTCGGCTGACATCCCATCTTCCATCCTCTTTCAGAAGTGAGGGTTTATACTCTCTAGGTTGATCTTAACATCGGGCATTTCATACCTCGTTATCAACTTCAGCTATCGGAAGTAATCCCCCTTGGCGTCCTTGGCCCATTCAACATCTGAAGTTACTCACTCAAGTACCTATTCTAGCATTTCCTTTTGGTGATCGAAGTCTCATTTCCACACATCCATCAACCAATGGTCATCGTCCTTGAAGGTGAATTCCTTTTCCCAAATCTCACTTGGCAGCTCGAGGATAGCCTTGATTTTTGGGTAAGCAGTCCCATACTTCTTTGGGAATTCAATGCATATTCTCCTCATACCTTCAAGAGACATTTGTACTTTCAAGAACTTGTTCATTGTTCGAACAACAAGATTGATACCTATATTCCCAATATCCAAGACCTACTGAAACAAATTTTTCGTGGTCTTGTCCAAGTTCTTTCTCTTTTCCAGCTTGTTAATCTGTTCTTTTGAGAGAAACTGTGGAGGGGCCAAGGATGTGGTGGGTTGTTCTTCCATGGATGACCATTGTTGGATATAGGCTGTAAAATTAGCAACCTGTGCCTTAAGCTCCTCCTTCGAAAATTTATCCTTTTGAATGAGGTGCACCACTTTGGCAGCTAATTCCTCGAGATGGTCAAACTTCTGCTCTCTGGTGGCCACTCCCAAGTCGATGGTGGAAATGTTGTAGCTTATTCCTTGTTCTCCCACCACCGACGTAGCTATTTGTTCAACCCTAGATCCAAAGACATCCATTGTTACCTTTGATATGATTTTGGGCTTCTTATCCTTCCTGGTGTCGATCTGGGCTTGAGCCAAAATAGCCTCCAGCCGTGCCTTTGGGTTATTGGGAGTGGGAGTCATTTTTTCTAGTTGTGTCTCCAACCAATCAGGCATTGAATACTTTCCCCTAGGCAACTCCTGTTGATCTCCCTTGTCTTCCTCTCTGACTTCAATTACCTTTTCAATGAGGGCATCTCGCCCTATCCTTGTATCCTCTTTCTCCTCATCGGAGCCTTTTATGAACATTATGCGCTTGATGGGAGATTTGGTGAGCATTCGGTCATCAGGCTGGTCTTCTCCCTCAACATCCTTTTCTTCCTTATCTTAATCATGCCCATGTTCCTCGGGCCTATCCTCTTTTCTATCTTCATGAAAATATGTCTCTTCACCACGCTCAAGGGCATAGTCATGCCCCTTCACTGGAGACTTATCACCCTTTATCTCTGAAGAAAAAACTCCTTTAGCTATAGGTTGTCTTTCAGCCTCTTTGTCCTCAATCTCCTTGAGTTTTTTGGCCCATTCAACATCAAGCTCTAGGTCAATTGTTTCTTGAATTATTTTCATACATTGGGTGCTCATGATAATCAAATTCCTCTTCTTCCAATCTCTTAGTTGCCTCTAGTTGTTGTCTTTCCAACTCATCAGAGATTTGCATCGTAGCCTCCATACTAGGTGGCTCAGTAGGAGGAGGAGGAACTAGGGTGTTAACCATTACTTGGGAAATTGCAGCTTGCACCATTGGATTTTTAAACATTCCCAAAAGTTCAGATGGTACATTCTGAATGTATTTGATGAAGGACTCCGGAAGAGTGAGGGGAAGTATCACAGTAGTAGCATTGGCAGTCGAGAGAAAAAAGGAAGGAGACATGGAGGATGAAAAAATCAGCGAGGTAGTGGCAGAGGATGAATCCATCGATATGACTTGCACAACGAAAGAAGTAGAGGTGAGGTGAACAATGATGTTCACTACAGCTAGAGAGGACGCAACTATTGCATGTGGGATAGGTGGGGTGGTAGAAATAGCAGCAGTAATGGTAGTAGCAGATGAAGCATGCAGAGATCTTGGCAGATCAACCTCCATCTCCTCTCCCTCATGGAGTGGATCCTCCTATATCACTGGCATTTCAGTGACATTGCCTGTTCTTCTATTTTTTTTGGGAGGTTCACTCTCCGAGGCCTTTCTAGTGTACACTTTTGGGTTGGGTTGCTGCTCGTCAACCTCCTTTCTCTTCTTTGACTAAACATGCGGTGCAAACTTAGAAGTTTCTCCAGTTGTAGAAGAAGTTGCCCCACCATCAAAACCACTTGGTTCACTCTCAAGCCCCTTGAATTTCAAGGCGACTCCCTATTGCTTCAAGTGGGCAACCTGCCCATCGATCCACGCCTTTGTTTGATATTCAATGAGCTTGGTGAGAATTTCAAGGTCATCAACCTCTTGCTCATTCCAATAAATTAAAGGTAGTGGTAAATTTTCTAGAGCACTGTACCTCAGGTCAATCATAGTGCTTTCATCCTCCTCAAGCTGATCGGGCACCGGGAACAAATTCACCCTCTTTAAGAAGTGTGCGGTCATCCGCATATAGTGACTTAGCTGTACTTCAAGGTCGTTCTTCCAATTGGCCCAAAAATCCTTGACATGGTGGAGGTGGGCGTATTCTTGCCCAATCGCCTTGGCCATATGGATCCATCTATGGTCTAGCTGTTTGGGACTTGAAGTGATATTCTACTAATTCCTTTTTCCGAATTTCCCACACATTGGGAAGTATAAAGTTCTTACATCCCATGACCGAGTGTAAGGGGATAAAGAATCCCCGCTAGATGTTTGTTGCTTAGGATGGCATGAATGTGTCACAACTGCCAAGATAGTTCCAATAATATGATCCAGTCATTAGGGTACCGAGGCAGCTTATTCGGCCTCTTTGAGAATCCCTAGGTGCGAATGTAGGTAAACTTGGGAAATTGGATAAATAGGAAGGCGTAATCCTTTAGAAATTCTCAAGCACTATGGGAGACCCTTCTCTCAAAATCTCTCTTGAGCAACCTGATGATGTAAGCAATGAATGCATCATTTACTCTGCAATAATTCCTTTTGAAATATTTGAACTGCAGCTGAGGGTATCTGTCAAACACCTTGAGTTCTCTACTAGGCACCTCGTTTGGGACTCTAAATAACTTGTTATAAGGCCTCTTATCGGCCAATGAGTATTCCAAGTAAGAGGTCATGTGGAATTTGGATATCTTTTTGATGCTTATGAATTATGAATTTCTCCCTACTAGAATGTGGTGTCCTTCCCATGAAGAATGTGCTCGATGAAATAGACCATCCATTTTTGAAAATACGCCGCATAAGGGAGGCCGATTACTCTGCTCAACATGGTGATCAAATCATGGAAGTCCTCAAAAAATTCACTGCGAAAGAGCTCCTGAGGAACCTTGGCAACACTGCCCCGCTTCTCCTTCAACCAATACTGGTTGATCAACTTCTTGCATCTCAAAGGATCCTCGTCCCACATTTCCTTACATTCCTGAATGGTAGGCAACTCCATCTTTCCGAAGATAGGAATGTGGAAGGTTATTGTTATCCTTGGTGGTGACATATCAGCCAAGACATTCCCATCCTTGTCGACAATAGTCCTTGATCCTCGCTGATATGCCTCTCTGCAAGCCATTACCAACTCAGGGGAAATCAAGGTGAGAGGGAAACTAGCAGCCTTGGCTATTCCCCCACTTCTGACGAGTCTCACATTATCTATTTTACGGCTTATTCTAACCCTTTGTATGAACTCATCAATATCGACATGCCCAATATTTGTATCCATAATGTCCTTCCACTTGGTTGTAATCTTGGAGTACAGTGGCACTCCCTAGAATTGGTACTTCATTTGGTCTTTATCCTCCTTGCCTTGAGGAGCTTTGGCAGTTATTTTTCCTTTGTCCTTGGTTGCCCTCGAAGTTTCTGCGCAAGATTCCATATATCCTACACAAAGAGGTGGGAGTCAGAAAAATTAAGCATGAAGGTGCAACCTCTGACAAATTCATACAAATCAATGCTAGATTAAACAATATATCATTCTAAATGAATTTGTCACTTGAAGGCTCTCCTGAAGTAAAATGAGTGACTTGGGCCTTAGAGGCCAGACTTCCCTTGGAAAAATGCTGTTTTGGAAGGGTGAACAAGGCAAGACATCCCAGATGATTTCTCCCAGTCCCGAATTTGGATAATGAAGGGTCCATGTGGGAGAAGGTCAAATTTAAGCATGTAGGTTGAAGTTCATTTCCAAATTTGAGTCCGTTTAGGTCATCATTAAGGCATTCGGGTTCAAACTAAAGGAAGGTTGTCAAGAATTAGTTGTTTGGAACAACTTTGCAGAAATGACATTCTCGAGGCCAAAACCCAAGAGGCCAAAGGCTGTGAGACCATATTTTGAGAATCCTAGTTGTTCGTGAGCCCAAGCTGCAAGGGGCGGGATGCCATTGGGGAATAGTCATGTGAAATGGAGAAGCAAAGATATAATACTGAGGCTTGCATTCCCGTGGACCAGACCTGAAAAGACACTACCTTCATCCAAAACCCAAAGGAGATTTGAGTGTCGAGCCCCAGGTGACGAAAAGACAGGTTGGTTTTTCCGTTTTGGATGGCAGAGGTGAGATGGAATCCCAATGATGGAGGTCTGGTAAGCGGGGTCTAAGGCAGGTAAGGACTACTTTCATTGTTCAAATTCAAGTAGCGGGGAAACACCCAGGGGCCGAGAGCCGGAAGGATGTGACGTGATAGTCGTTCAAAAATGGCGGAACAAAAACCGCAGTCCAGAGACAAAATTCTAGGGACCAGGACCCGACGAACACTTGGAAGCGGATGCCTTTACACAATTTTCGCATCAATTGGTTATTCAGGTTCCGAGGGTCAGATAGATGTGAGACAAATGTTGTTTGAAACCGCCAAAAAGGAGTGGCCAATTGAGGGTGGAGTTCCAAAGTTTGGAACTCGGGAGGAGCTTTGACGCCGAGGTAACTTTGTTAAATTTCCATTGTAAATAATCATGGCAGTAGGGAGTCTTGGGCCCGAAGGGCACAGTCGCCTAGTTCAAAGAATGACTATAGGAAGTTAGGGTTCCCAGTTTGATTTTTGAAGCTCCTAAGGGTCATTTTGGGAATTTCAATTCATGGGTTTCATAACCCGATCCCTCTTCTATCAGACTCATTCATTTTTTAGCCACTTTTACTCTCTATTTAGGTGTGAAAATGAGGGAATTGTGATAGAAGGTCGGACAACAATCTTACCTCGTGGGCCTGATGAAGAGCATTGTTTGATCTTGCGAAGAACAACAAAGTGGAGGCTCGGGCATGAGGACGACGAAAGCTAGGAGGCACTGCACTTCTTTGGGATGCCTGACATGAAAATGACATTTCAGGCCCCATATTTATACTCCTAATTGTAATTAATGCCCCTACTAAATGTAGGTACGATGGTCAATGAGGATGGTAAATTTTAATTAAAGACAACAGCGGGGATTCTAGATCCCGAGGTCTAGAGAGACATGAGGAAAATGTCATCAAAAAACTTGCCAAGTGAAATCAAATGGCGAAGAGAACGTTGGGGTCTGAAGTCTAGAAGGATGAGGATTGATGGTCATCCACAATAGTGAAGGTGCAAAGGAAACCCAAAAGGGGAAACCTGATAGGGAGACCCGATGGGTTGGGCTCGGGAAGTTTCATAGATACCCAGAAAGGAAAAATGACAAAGAAGGCCCAGAAGGACCCAAGACTTAGCAATTTTAGGGGCAAAACCATGGTCAACCCAAATGAGACTTTGAAGGGTGCGTTGACCAACTAGGACACCAAAACGAGGAGGGGCACACAAAATGAGACGACAACAAAAGGGGTTTGGCAAGGTGAAAAGAAAAGGTCCCCATTCCGAACGGGGCATGTGTGCTATAAGCACAACAAGTCATATAGGTGCTAAAGTGGGGGTGGATGTAATGACAAAAAATGTACTCCCTTCTTGGAGATAGTGCAATTTGTCATTTAATTTGGACCTATTTTAGTACCCTTGCATTAAATCTCCTTCAATTCATCATTAATAGGACCCTAAGACCTTTTATTTTGGATCTCAAGGGTTATTTCAACTAAAAACCTAACAAAATCCACAAAATCATAAAAAATTCCAAAAACCCACCTTGAAAATCTATGGTGGGACTCATATGCCACTTTTGGCATATGAGTCCCCCTAGGTGGGACCCATATGCCAGGAGTGGCGTATGAGTCCCATTTGGACCCTTTTTAGGGTTTTAGTAGGAAATTCAAGTTTTTAATTCAAATTTTTGGTTGATGTCAGCTTTTGAGATCTAAATAACTATAAATTAGGTGTATTGCCTATATAAATAAGCGTATAAAGTCATTTTTCATCTAAACAAAAATTTAGAAGAGCAATTTCAAGATCCAAGCATTCAAACATTCTTCACAAGAGCATTCAAGAGCGAGTAAGTAGTAAAGTTGAAGCCTTGGAGCATAATTATTGTGTTTTTGCAAGTCTTCAAGCTTAATTTCATTCAAGATCTAGCATTGTCAAGGGTTGATTATGGTTTGCTATGGTGAATCATGATGAATTCTAGGTTGGGGAGATGAAACTATCCATCAAGCCAAGCGTAATGAATTGTTTCCTAAGTGATTCCATTCTCCATTATCACTCTACTTTCAGCCTAAGAAAGGAACATACATTACTAGGGCTCATTTTGAGTGATTAGGGATCTCTCAAAGTGAGTTATTCAGGTTCATGTTTCATTCTTGCATCTCATTCTAGCACAATAGGATAGGGTTGCATTGCATTTCAAATTTACTAATCTTAGACACACTTAAGGTTAGGGATTACATTCCTATTTACATTCATGATTCATAATTTCTATAAAGGTTTAATTACCAAACTAGGGGTTTGATTGAAGAAAACCCCTATAAGAAAATCAACTCTATATTCTATTTTGCAGGTCTTTTTACAGGTTCAAATTTCCATAAATCAGTTTGGAAGAGAAGAGTAGAGATTGGAGCACATATCTAAAATTTGAATTCTCGAAAAATCAGAATGGGACAAATACACCAAAAGTGGCGTATGAGTCCCACTATAGGAAAATTTCTAGATTTTTGTAGATCCTAAATGTACACTACTAGGAACCTGTTCTAGACCAGAAACCCTATTCTGGGAATGATATGCCTAAACTGGTGTATGAGTCCCAATGTGCCCTAATTCCAATATTTTTAGTGTTTCAGAGCTCATTCGAGTCCTCTTTAGGTTTCCATGTGCACACCTTTCATCTCTCAACTTTTTGTTTTGTTTTACATGCTTTTATAGGTCATTTAATGAAGTATTGCATTTCATTCGGTTTAAACAATAGGTCTTGCATTTGATTAGGATTTTGAAGCCCTATCTTTGTAATGAACCCCTCTTTAGTTTAAAATCATACCCAAGGACAATCCTATTGCAAGATCTCTTTCTCCTTGAATGATTGTGAAATATGTTGTTTTATGTCCTAAACCATAAAGCAACCATTTTCCTTCATATCAGACACATACCATACTTGATTTGAGTATGACTAGGAAATTGCTAGGGAGGTCCAATGCAATATCTCTAATTTAACCATTGTTGGGGAATAACTCAAACATGTGTAGCTAGGTTGAGAAATAACCTTGTAGCAATCAATGCACGTCAAGGGTACTTCCTTAATGTATATATAGCTAAAGTACAACATAATCATCCAACGGGGTACAATATCATAAAACATTAAAAATAACATTTGTTATGTAACTCATTCTATAATCATTCATTATTGTACATGGGTGATCCCACAATAATAGGTTACACTTTTTGGCCAAACTTGACATTGAACTCAACATTTGTCACCAGATCTTCACTTTCATACGCCTATAGAAGCTAAACCATTAAGAATTTGAAGATGAAGCAAACTAGTGATTTGTGATATTTTTTGTTGAGAATCTAATTATATTTTTTAAAAAAATTGTGAATTATTTTATATAGTTTTCATTAACTTATTTTTTTTATGAAACATCAGTTTCAAAAATTGATGCTTACTTTCAACTACATAACTTTTTTTATAGAAAGAATTAAATTCTATTTTTTTAAATACAATATTTTCACACCATTATCTAGTGGATGGATATTTTTTCATAATTTTTTGTTGCATATATATTTTTTAATTAATTTTCTAATTCAGAGTAATTATAATTTGGATGTATTATACTTTCAGCTACATAACTTTTTTTGTAATCATTTGAATTAAATTATTCTTTTTTTGTTGGAATAATGACATAAATATCTAGTGTAAATTAATTTTTAAGAATTTTTTTTCTGTCTTTTCCTATTTTTCCATATGTGTGAAATAAAGACCTCGATGTTCATTGAAAAACCTACATTCACAAGAAATAAAAAATAAATATAATAATAAAATTAAATATATTTAAAATTATACTTTTTGGGAAGCTTATAATAAGTACTACATGTTTACAAAAAATAATTTTAAATAGATTAATTTGATCCCCGAAAAGGTAAATCAAAAGTGGTTTTTTATCAGCATTTTGATAGGTGTAGAGGAGACTCCATTATAGGTATGGTTTAAACCTAGTGGCTTTCTATCCAAGGGGGTTTGATATAAGTGGGTTTGATCAAACCCTCTTCAATTAAAAATCATAAAATAGAACCTTTTTAAGGCTTAAAATCATTATATTTTCTAAAAATATGTGATTTCAGTAAAAATCATGATGTCTCAAAAAGTGTAACCCATTATTGTGGCAGCACCCACATCAATAATCAAGATCACATTTAATCATAGCATAAATAATGCATATAACTGATTTAAAGCATAATGATAAACCAACCAAGTAAACATACAAAATTCCAACAATTGACATGTTGAGGAACCTCATCTTGAACATGTAGTGGTTCATACACACCATTCAATGTGAGAAAATAATCACCACAATAATCATGAGGAAACGATGAAGCTAAAACACCAATCCCATATTAACAAGATGCAAATAGGGAGGGCACTATAATACTAAAAGTAAATTCAATTAATAATCAACATACATTAAAACCCACAAAAAAAAACCTTAAAAATAAGAAAAATATGGGCTTTCATAGAGAAAATATTATGGGTTTTATAGACAAACAATGTGACTTTTCACAACACAAAAAAATGGATTTTTTTATCTAGATGATTGGATTTGATTTTGGCATCAATTTAACATTGTTTAAAAAAGGGGTGAGCAATTATTAGTAGAGAAATTCAAAGTCATAACAACATTTCTATTGTATTATTTAGTGTCAAAAGCACACTCAAATGACATTGGATAGGAATGGTGAATAATGAAATGTCGTAGATGAAATGGTAATCCAAACCAAAGATCTAAATATTTAGCAAAGGGCAACCTTAAGAAAAATGAATAATAATATGTTAAGTGTTGATACATGTTGTTAAGTGTCATTTCTATATGACAATGGTTAGAATTGTCATTAATAATTAATGTTGTTTGTTTGTAATTACGATGTAGTCAGGCCTCAATTATAAATGGTGCCATCTATTTGATGAAATAAATGATAAAACTATTGTAAAATTGTCCATTAAATTGGTAAAGGCCACTACCATAGAGAATCGAAAAAGTTCACAACAATTTCAACAAAGATAGAAGTCATTGTCAATACTAATTATACTAAAGAAAGCATTTGTACTTTTTAACTTAATGACTCATAATTATCAATAACTGATGAAATATGGGGAATAAAATGTTCTTAAAATTTTTTCAAATTCTGAGGCAAGGTATGAGGTGGTCTGAGGCGGTAGGCAACAGTCAAGGCAAGGCAGCCAGGTCAAGACGACTGGGCAGCAAGGAGACAAGCGGGGTTTTCGGGTGCGAAGGACATGGTCAAACTAGCTCAAGACATAGGATTAAAAAATAGTATAAAATAAAGCAAGGGTAAAAAATTACTGAAAAGAAAGAGGTGGGTTCAACAGTGTGAGGTGGAAACAAACTTTTGGCAGACAGAGGTGAGTCCTCCCAACATTATTCTTGGGTTTCTATTGTCTTCTTTCAAAAAAATCCTCTTTTAAAATTCCGGCAATGATAAAGCTAGGACTAGGTTTTATATTACATTTTCCAAACAATACAAACTATGTTTGCTATAAAATTGGGTTCATATGCTATGGGGTGAACCCACAAAAGTGGTTTACAATTTGAGTGAGGAAGGAAAATTTGCAAAAAATGACCCCATGCAAAAAAAAATGGTTTTTGGGGTTTGAACGAACTTATTTGTTCAAGCGAACCAAAAAAGGGTTCACTAGAACCCTGGTTCAAGTGAACCCATTTAATGATGGGGCCCACCATTCTCGACAAAAATCCAAAAGAAAAGGCTTGTGGAAAGGGGGTTCACTCAAACCCTGGTTCGAGAAAACCCTAGTTCAAGTAAACCCCCTTGGTTCGCTCGTACGCCCATTTTTCCCCCTTCACCCCCTCAAGCACCAAAAAATTCCAAAATTTTGTGCTTCAAAGCTCAAGTTGAGGATGAAAATGGAGGAGACTTCACAGACCCGATTGGATGATGGTAGTCCTCGGAATGAGCTATCCAATGAATATAATTTTATTATGTTTTGTTTTTTTTTGTTTTGGTAAGTGCTACTAGTGGGGGTAGCTCCCTAAATTAAAATAAACAAAGAAATACACATGCAGAAGGCCAATGTGATATGGCACACCCAGACAAAACCACATCAGACACCTACCCCTCGTGGATTACATTTTTTGTAAAATAGGTCCCTAAGCTCCTTGTCGAGTGAGGGAACATCAAATTATTTAATCTCATCCGATGCCAGTACATTGGTGCCCAAGTTTGCAAGGTAGTTTGCGGTTGCATTAGCTTCACAATAAATATGTGATAAGGAGAAATAATATAGCTTCCCCAAACCACGTTTGACCCAAAGCAACAAATTCCTAATTTTCCAATTCTAAATTGACATCCTCCCGAACGTATTAATACAAATAAGAGAGTCACCCTCTATTTCCACAATCCTGATCCCTTTTTTCAAACACAATTCAAGCCCCCATGCCAATGCTTCTAGCTCGGCTTCGTTGTTTGAAGAAAATCCAATATTTTTTTCTAGGGCCCCAACACAGATTCCATGTTCATTTATGATTATGCACCCAGTATCGGAGACCCCAATATTACCCTTTGAAGCACCATCAAAATTTAGTTTATAGCAATTATTACCTGGAGGGACCCATCGGGCATTTGCCCTTCTTTGCTTCTGACTCACCGGTTTGAGACATGGAGGCTTTAAATTTGACCAAATATTTTGTAATCTAGAATCCTACATGGTGAATTGAGTTCCCTTATGTCTACACCATTTAGAATTAAGCATCTCACTTATACTTGATTCAATATTTTTTATGATTACCTCAACCAACAAATTGGAATCACAAAACACCCTTTTGTTTCTTTCCTTCCAAATATGCCAAACAATAATTGTCGAAGCAATGCCCCAAGCATACGCCCAAACAAAATTTTTATTTCCCTAAGGACAACCTCTCATGAAATCTAAAAGATCATTCTATCTAGCAGCCAACCAACCAAGCACAAGTCGCAACCATTCCCAACATCGAGAGGTGTATTCATAGATCAAAAGTAGGTGATTAGAGGTCTCTCCATAATTAAAGCATAAAGGACATTAGTTGGGAAATCGAATTTCGATCACCTACAGTTTATCCCCAGTTAAGATGCACTTGTGGAGCGTCGTCCACAAGAATGCCCCTTCCTTAGGTAAGCCATCAGTATTCCAACAAAATTTCACCGGCCACCCCACATCCTTCTTTTGTACACATTGTATTTTGTATCCAAGCTTGACCAAATATTTGCCTATTTTAGTGCTAGCCCAAATGATTTCATCCTTGTCCGGTGAGCACATAATCCTTCTATGTCTTAGAGCTTCTACTAGCAAAGCCTTGTCATTTTTGGGAATTTAAATCTCCATATCGTCCAACTATTTCGCCATTTTCCCCCATGTGTCATTATTCTTATGAAGGTAATCCACCATCTTTCTACCTTTGACCAAGATCAATGCATCCAACCACTCTCGATTTCCAAAGGAGTCACTCACGGCCATATTTTTGTTTCAAGATTCAAACCAAAAATCATCTTTTTTCTTGTTTCCTATTCTCCAAGTAAGATGGTTAGTAATTACATCCCTACAACTCCATATAAAGTGCGAGACAGTTGATCCACCATTGGATTTTGACAAAGTTAGAATGCATTCATGTGCCTCGTCATCCAAATATTTCTTTCTAACTATCTTGCACCACTTTCTTTCAGGGGTCCTATACAACTTCCAACATATTTTGGCCCCAAGGGCACAATTTTGCGTTTCCATTCTTCTAAGACCAACGCCACCATCCACCTTATCCATACATGTCGTATCCCAATTGATTAGGGTAATGTGCTTTGTGTCCTTCGCTCCATCCCAAAGGAATTTACTAATGAATCCTTCAACTTCACCAATTACTTTACTGGTCATCCCAAAGCAGGACATCATGTATATGGGAACTGTCTCCAACACTGATTTGACCATTAATATCCTTCCCGCAAGAGTTAGCCAACAAAACTTCCAAGCCTCCACCTTCACTCGAAACTTCCCAACCGTTTCTGACCAATGTTATGTTTGAAATATACCTTAGAAGAGGGGAGTGCCAAGGTGCTTAGAAGGGAGGGTCGCAATTGAGAACCCAAGAATATCGACAATCATTTTCCTTGTTTCAATTTTTGTGTTGAAAAAGAATATCTTTGATTTTTATTTATTGGGGATTTTCCCTGATGCTATAATGCAACTATCAAGCACCTCTTTGATTACCTCTGCTTCCCTAGTGGAGGCCTCACTGAAAATAATTATGTCATCCGAAAATTGTGAATGAGTGATGGGTTCTATGTCGTCGGAAATTGCTATGGCTTTCCAGATCTTGGAAGCTCTAAGACTTTTGATATGCCTACCCATCGCATCAGCCATAATTACAAATAAAAAAAGGAGATAAGGGGTCTCCCTGCCTAAGCTCATTAGTAGCACCAAAAAAACCACTAATAGAACCATTAACAATCACAAAATAGCTAGGCGAATATATACAAAAATGGATCATATTAATTCATTGAATAGAAAATCCAAACCTAGACATGAACTTTATAAGAAAGCTCCAACAAACTCTATCATACTTTCCTTACTGACATCCAGCTTGATTATCATATCTTTTTTCCTCTCAGAAGTGATTGTATGGATGGTTTCAACCGATTCTATTATACTATCTATTATCTCCCCTCTAGACATAAAGTCATTTTTCTCTTCAAAAATTAATTTGTCCATCACCTTCTTCAAGTGATTTGCCAATACTTTTTCCATTATTTTATAGAGCAAGTTGCATAAAGCAATTGGTTTGAAGTACGCAAATGATTTACATTCTACCTTTTTTGGAATTATGGAAATCATAATATTGTTCAGTTCCTTCAAAAAAATTGTTTTTCCTTGAAGTCTTCCATTAAATTTAACAGGTCCCCACCCAGGAAACTCCAACATTTTTGATAAAATTTTGCCTATATCCCATTAGGTCTGGGTGCCTTGTATAGGTGTAGGAAAAAATTTACTATCTTAATCTCCTCCAAAGAAATTTATGCTCACAAAATCTTGTTGTCTTCCTCCTTAATGCAAGATGGAATGCAATTCAGAAAACCAGTTGAATCTGAGACCATAACACCAACATCACCTGCCAACAAGGAGCTAAAATATCTGATCGCCTCATATTTTGTGCCTTCCCTATCTGTATACATCTTACCACAACTGTCTAAGATACAATCAATTCTATTTCTTCTTTTGTGTATCTTCACCGAGTTGTGAAAAAATTTAGTATTTGAGTCACCTTCCTTGAGCTAGGTCTCACATGCCTTATCTCTCCAGTAGAGTTCCTCCCTCGCCAATAGTTCTGAATTCTTAGCCCAAAGATCCTTCTCAGTTTGATATTTGGTCAGCGTCATCCCGTGTTTGATGACATACTCATTAAGTTCCTCGAGATCCCTTTCAAAAATTTCCTTCTCTTTAAAATTGTCCCCAAAAACATTCTTATTCCAAGCTTTCAGTTTTCCTTTTATGTTTCTCAATCGCTTTACCAAACATAAGTTGAATGTACTAGACAATTGGATATCCTCTTTCCACCAATACTCAAGCAACTTAACAAGCTCGGGGTAGCGCCACCACATGGACTCAAACTTGAAATAGCACTTCTTTGGACGTTCGCTCAAATTCACCAACAATTCCATTGAAAAATGATTTGAGACAACAATCGAGAGAATATTTGATTCGCATTTGAAATCCCCTTGCCACCACCCTTCCCCAATCAAAAATGGTCTAAGCGTTCAAAATATTTGTAAACTCGACATGTCTATTTGTTCATGTGTAAGTTCCATTCTTGGGAATGTTGTCCAAGACATTTAAAGAATCCATGAACTCCCTAAAGTCAATCATACTCTTAGTTTTTTGCTTAGTCTTCCACTTTTATCTTCCAGGCCTAGTGTTGCATTAAAATCACCTCAGAGTATAATATTTTTTTCCCTCAGAGAAGTAGCCATCATTTTTAATTCATTCCAAACTCCTATCTTTTCTTCAGGTTTCGTAGGACCATAGACATTGAATAATGGGAAACTTATATCATTGTTTCTATTCCTTATCATATACAATATCTAGTGTTGATTTGAACTCACTAGTCTGCAATCCACCCTATCTAGATCCCATAGAACACCCATGCCACCTACCAAGCCAGAAGCATCGTTGAAGATTCCAAAACAATTCCTACAATAGCCACAAAGCTTTTCGCCTTCTTTTGCACTTTTTTTTCTTCTTGCATGAGTAATATATCAAATTTACATCTCTCTAAATGGTGCTTTAAAAGGTGCCTCTTGTCAGAGGCATGCAGGCCCTTGACATTCCCAGTGAGAACCTTCATTTTCCTCGAAGTGAGATCTTCACTCCCTTGGAAAACATAAAGTCTCAGATGCACATAAGACCCTTCTCCTTCACTTCTTCTTCCCTCTTCTATTTTAACGATTTCCTTCCTTTACCTTTCTTTGGCTTGAAAACCTTTGAAGCGGCTGATTGGCTTATATGCCTAGGCTTAGTAATATCCAATTAGTCATCATTTGACAACTCCTCCGAGTGGTCCAAAATTTCAAAAATATCATTATCTGAATTCACCAGCGGAACATCCTTTAATTCGTTGCATTCATTCCAAATTCATACTCCTTATTGCCTTCCTATTGTGAAGTGGTTGCACCTCCAACAACCAACTCTGAGCCCGATCTAAATCCATCACCAGAAAAATATGAGCTCTTTTCTTGAGGAGTGCACATCCTCACCGATTCTAACAGGGCTTCCCTACCAGCCGTATTGGTTTTTCAATCAATGTTGAGCTCTCTTTCTGCAGGCAGAATTTTTTTTGATGTTTTGCTCCCCAATTCCTTTCCGTCCTGGGTAAAGGCTATTAAATTTGAAAATTGAAGGGCTTTTGGGTGCTAAGCCTTCCTAACTCTTTGACGTTTAATGTATTGGATCTCCATGTGTTTTCTACTTCCACATCACAAACATAAGGCTTTGTCTTATTTTACCTCCACCTTTACCACCCTATGAATTTTGCCAATACATAGTTGAATCTAAGGGGGTACCTTAACAATCACTACAATTTGTAGCCTAGCATATAAATAGGAACCCTTGTCCAAGATATCAGAATCTACATTCAAAAGAATTCCAAGGGTGCATCCAATCTTCTCAAAACATTCCTCCACCCAGTATTCCAATGGCATATTATATCACCGAATCCAAATAGGTTTTTTGTAAGGATTCAATAATACAGGATCGAAATTAGGGCTCCATAGTTCCATGTAAATCGACCAGCCTTCAAACCTCCACACTTCATTCTGTAACACCTCATATCGGTCCTCCTTGGATGTAAATATTTCCACAAAAAACCCTTTCGGCAAGAATTTCACAATTTCCATACTGCTCCAGTTTTTTGCCAGCCAAGATCTAATCCGACATCTTGAGCACTTCAGACCTATAACCCTGCAAGTGACAACAAGTTCTCCCAGCATGCGCACATCTAGATCTACCTCCAATGCAAGGTCTATAGTTGGCATGCATCCATGCCCAACATCATGGAAACCTTGCGTCGCATCTTCGTCATCAACCCTAACAGTCTCCTTTGGCTTGTGCCCTGTGCATCTTCGCTCCTCACACTCGCAACTCTCCATTTTTTGTTTTGGTTTTATTATGTATTGTTTTTTTTAGTTTTATTAAACATAGGTTTTTCACTGGAAATCAAGCTCTCTATTCTGCACATGTGAAAAAATAGCAGATTATTAGAAACAAATTTAAAAAATATGAGTGCACCAGATATTGAAGTCCTTGATCCAATAATTTTTTTTTTAATTTTGATACATATAAAAAAGTTACGTTGTATATGGTCTACCTATGTATTAATTATAATTGGTTTGACTTTGAAACCTGATTAAGGAAAAAATATTCAATAAAATAGTATGAGACCAATTGGAAGCACTGGATATCATAGCTACAAATCTAAATTAAAAAAAATAGAATTTTATCCTTCATGGAAAAAAAATTATGTTGTATAAGGTGAGCGTCACTCAAAAATGTTGTTTATTTAAAAAAACTAGTTTTCGACGGAGATGGAAAAAGAAGTGCAATCTAATTCAAAAATTTTTGCAAAAAATATATTTAGAATCTATAGACAAAATGTCAAAAATCACTAGTTAGCATCATCTTCAAATTCCTCATGGTTTAGCCATTATAGGTGCCCGAAAGTGAAGATTTAGTTAGAAAAATTTATTTCAGTGTCCAGTTTGGCCAAAAATTGTAAACCAATATTGTGGGATCACCCTATGGTGGGTAATCCTAGTGAGCAAGTTGTAGGGCCAACAATAGTGAATTCGAAACATAAGGAAAACAGGATCAATATTTCTTTGGTAGAGGTTGGTAGGGACATGGATATAAAGAACATGGAAGAATATGAAATGGTACCCCAGGCTGGCATGTTACTTCCATATGTCCCACTTTGCACCTCAAAAAACCAAAACTTTCATGCTTTCATAACATCAGTAGCTTCAGAGGCACCCTGACATAGTCAAGGGAAAAGTAACATGCAAATCAAAGAAGAAAGCCCAAGGGGAAGGCTAACATTCATAAATTCCAAGCAATATAAAAGGATCCTATAATGAAGGCAAGCCAAAATAACAAGAAGGCTAAAATGGTTGGGTTGCAATTAGTTTGTTGCAATCCTTCCAAAGCTTAATATGAGCTTTAGCCGTGCAATTGTTAACTCAGAATCAATGCAAGGGAAAGTCAAAAACCCTATAATAAGACACGAAAACCATGAAAATCAATTTGTAAGGGGTTACATAAAGAGCCACCATTTCAAGTTTGTTGAAGAAGTGAAGCAACAAGAAGAGGAGGAAATTTTAGAGGTAGAGGTGGAAGGAAAAAATAATCTATACAACCCCAGTTCAACTCCTTTAATCTGGTCCTCAAATCTATATGATAGTGAGCTAATGGGGCTAAAACATAGGTTGGAAGAGTTAGAGTTTTTTGAGCAGCTAAAAGGTGACAAATTGCAAGAGGCCATGGTTTTCATGGAGAAGCTTTCAAAAGCAAACAATCTACTTAACATGGAAATAGGCAAGTTGCAAGTTATCATAAAAATAAACAATACAAAATTTCAGCCTTAGAAAGGGAAATAAAACATGTCAATAATAGTAACATTCCTAAAGTGGTAGAAGTGGATGGAGTTTCACATTTGCAAGAATTTCATGTAGCAATAGCAAACATGGAAGCTAAAGAAGCTAAATTAAAGGAAAAATTAGAATAGGTAAAATCATGGGCCCAAGTGGCAAAAGGGACAACAACGAATCAAAAATAACTCATAGAGAAGCATGTTCAACATCATATGTGGGAGGAAAGAAATCGTCATTATAAGGCATGAAACCTAGTAATAAAAGTGCTAAAGGATCATGGGGAAGTAGAGCACACTAATAAGTTAATAAAATGTTTTATAGCATACAAGTTGGACTGGACATGACATATTCACAAAGCAAGTAGAATTGGTATAATGTTATAGGATGGAAGAAATAGGAATATAAGGGTAACATTGAAAAATGTGGAAGAAAAGAACAAAATCCTAAGGAACAAAAGGCTTCTTAAAGGTACACATTTCTACATAGATGATAATCTAACTCTAGCACAACTAGAGGAAAGAAGAAAACAATGGGATAAAGTTGTAGTAGCAAGGAGTACAGGTAACAAATCATGGTTGTATACAAGAAAATCCCAAATCAGTAATAGAATGGCACATGATAAATAAGAAGGTGGGTCCCCCCAAGAACACCTCTCAATAGTAAGCTGGAATTGCAAAGGCTACCCTTGGAGGAGAGGTCCTGGTTTAGGGCCCATAATAGAGGAGATGGACATAATTGTCCTCATTGAAACACATGAGCATGATGGATGTAAGATCCCAAATTTTGAAAGTTACTTACAGGTATCGTTGGAATGAATTAACAAAAAGTGGTAAAGGGAATGGGGGAGTGGCAGTTTTGATAGAAGAATCATGGGAAAGAACCATACAAGTGGAAAAGAAGACCCAAATAACCAATACATATGGTTGAAAATAAATATCAAAGATTCCACAATCTATCTTGCTGCCTACTACTTTGCTCCACATGGTTCAAAATTTTATAAGAGGAAGCTTGATAAGGAGGACCCATATGCAGCTTTGAAAATTGACATATCAACATATAATAATGTAGGATAAATTATCCTAATAGGTGACTTTAATGCAAGGACACCAAATAATCATGCTCTATATCTTAGAAAGGAAGAGGGAATAAGAGACGAACCCCTATGGTTAGAAGAAGAAGAGAACCAAAAGTGGGAAAGAAATTCTCAAGACAAAAAAGGAGACATCACTTAGTACGAAGCAGAATTGTTAGGGATATGAAATGTTTATAGTTTGGTTATATGCAATGGGATAAAAAGGTTGGTCAAGATCAGGGAACATTACCTGTCACACCTACATTGGGAAAAGCGTGGTGGACTATCTTATATGTTCAAATAATCTTATGAAAAGGTTAGTTGAGGTGGAGGTGAGGGAGTATCCCATGGAAATGAAATCATATCACAATCCTATATATGGAAAAATAAACATGCAACAAGACACTAATTATTAGGCTAGGCTGCAACCAAATCAAAAGGAGGCTTTTTTGGAAGATGAATTACTCTGAGAGGGGGGGGTGAATCAGAGTAATGTACAATTTTTCAAATTTATAACTTCATGAGAAAATTAAACAATGACCTTGAGACAACTTTAGGTAACCTTTTAATTGCAAAGTGAAGATGGACAGGTTAACAAAATTTAACAACAAAATGATTGAACACAAAGACTTTACTTAACCATGTCAAAGCATAATAGTAATTTTTCATATTATACTGCTTGAATAATTCTTTTTCAATGCTTTATTTTCACATAACTTTATGCATAAGATTGAACACTTTTATGATAGATTTAGACATTTATACAAGTATCAGAGTATTTGTACTCACATGTGACTGAAATGATAAACATAAAAATTTAAGCACATGGAATGAAAAACAAAATGCACAAATTTCATCACATAACATGATATTTTCCTGAGTGGAAAACCCCTCTTGGGGTATAAAAAACCACTTGTAAATTGATCGTTTTATTCATTCAAAAGAGCACCAACTCTGTTACAATGGTGGAGCACCAACTTAGCACAAAAAAATTTGAAGCACCAAATTCAATAGGAGCACCAACTCCAACATTACAAGATTATAGGAGCACCAACTCCTTTATAGATTTAGGAACACCCATTTCAAGAAGCTCCAACTTCTTTTAAAGCATTACAATTATAACATCCTATCAAAACCCTAGAAGTGCAGATTTTGCAACTCTAGAATTTCAATAGAAGAAAATAATGATTTTCAATGAGCACAATGAAGCATGTTGTATGAATATGACAACATCTTCTTTCTATTTTACAAGAACATCTCAAAACTCCTCAAAAATATTTTCAATACAATTCAACTGAAAACATATGTTCTCTTTTTAATGACCTAGAAAAACTGAGAACATGATAATCTCTCTTCTTTTCAAATTACACACAATATTTTCTCTATTCAAGTTCCCACATGAAAATGCCTGAAGATCCTCTCTTAAAGACCCTAGCAATAATAATCCCCGGATGCAGTTTATATAACTGTCAAAGTAACTCAGGTTAGGGTTTGAATGAGAAACTCTACATAATCCCTCTTAACAAATCCATAAACAAATTGTCGGAAACCACATGAGGGTTTGCATAATACCCAATAACAGAAAATCCTTATTAACATTCAAATAATAGACTATAAAACCATTTCATTCTTTGTTCTTTTTCAAAAAAAAAAAAAAAAGAGATCTCATTAAACAGTTGTTCAAGGAAAAACTGAACGAATGTGAAGGTTTTGTTTTCCTTTTACCTGTTCATGGTGGGAAAAAATGAAACACATATCATATGACACTGTTGAAAAGCATCGAAACCACCTATTTGAATGATAAATCAACTACCATAGTCAACACTCTAACTCCTTCCATGGTTGAGCTCAGTAAACTATCTTCTTTCACTATCAAACACATAAATCTACTAATACATTTGCATGGTGGTTGCTAGCGTTTCACATGATTTCACATCGGAACAATAATAGTTGCACCCTAAAATTCCTTTCAAAGCTTGTTGAGGACTTTAACAAATTCAATTTGATGTTTTGAGGTCCGAAGAAAATCGAACACATTGATTAATAAACCATTTTTTTGAAACTAAAGACAAGTCTTCAACCGCATCTGCTGACAAAAACATTTCACATCATAACCAATCACTTACTGCCAATGCCAATTCACTAACAAGTGAGGTGAAGTCACATGAATACCATGTCCCATGCAACCCAAAATAAACATCAACAATATTGATCCTTAATATTATTTCCAATAATTTTAAAAAGTCTAGTCCATTGAAAAACACATGCTTAGTGTACTCGATACTCCTTAGGAGTATAAAACAAACAAATTATTTTACAAAAGATGCTGAACAAGGAATAAATTCCTTACCAAATATTCATGCCAATGGAAATCAACATTAAACCAATATCCCTATTACCAAATCAAGAACCAATGCAATGTCATCAGACACATGCATTGCGCTCAAATACCATGCAAGTTTCCCGATGCCATATATAATTAATCAACACAAATTGAAGCCTTAATGAAGTCATGTGAATAACTCACGATAAACTATTTGTGTAAGGATGGTACAACCATGCAAACCAAGCAACTAAATAAGGTGAATTTGCACTATAAGACTTCGTGAAAATTGAAGTTTACCAAATTACCTTCAATCTGAGCAATGAAATACTATCACTTGTATGTGTCTCAACAAAACCAAGTAGAGACTAAAAATAAACATGCCAATGTGAGTGCCAACCAATATCACTGAACCAATCTGAGTGTCAGAACAATATGTGCATCTGTAAAGATTAATACAATACAACATGATATCACCTTTAACCATTAACACTTGTAGAAAGAATCACCTCATGTGACATACATATCCTCTGCACATGAAACCAACATGATCAGTACCATAAAACAAAACTTAAAGTATCCAAAGCACTGTCCAATAATCACAAAGAACTAAATAAGCCCAAACTGAAATATATAACCAAAAGCACCAAGTATCATAATGCCAATGCCAAACAAGTCCCATTATGCCAATGCAAAACCAATGTCAGGAAATTAGTTTTGGCATCAAGGAAAAATATGCCACAAAGAGAAATTCAACAGTCTTTTCATTGAACAATCCTCTTGTCATAGGAAAATCAAGAGATTTTTTGAACAAATCTTGAAAAACATATACAAGAGGTGTGTAATATTGAGATGACCACTATAAATAGAAAAATAATATCCAACGATAATATAAATTTAATAATTCTCAAAGCTCTTAGTTTGTGCAAAAGGTCTAGACCTAATATAGGTAGAAAAAATAGCTTTCCAGTGAATCCATGGTATGACGAAAAATGCAAGGCAGTGACAAGAATAGCCAAATATGAGGGAAATAAAAAAGAATATGAAAATCTTATGAGATTGAAAAAAGAGGTTTACATGCAAACAAGATGAAAAGAGTTGATTTTCATGGGTAGGCACAATCTAAGAGGGTTCTAGAAAGAAATACAACAAAAAAACACAGTCAAAGAGAACAATATCACAAAATCACAATGTTTGGAATATGTAAAATTGTTATATGAGAGGGTGCAAGACAAAGATGTTCCTCCTATAATTAATTTGAGGGTTAAACTCTTCTTGACAAAAAGACAACAAAGAAGGAGTTAAAAGGATTGCAGTGGGAAAAGCACGTGGCATAGATGGCTTACAATCAAAATATTTGAAATGGGGTGTGGATGCCCTCACATCGCACATCAAAAGAATATTCAATAGGGTTATTATTATAGTTTTCCAACAAATTAGATAACCAGTGTCGTCATCCCCTGGCACAAAAGTGGAGGTATCAACAACCCCTCAAATTACAACACTATAATGGTTAACCCGCTCTTTGAAAAACTCTTTGGGAGCATAGTTGAGCATCAAATTAGTAGTTGGGAAGAAAAGGAGGGAAAGAGGACAAAAGGTCAAGTGGGCTTTAGGCCAAAACACTCTACCATTGACCATTGCATTACACTTAGGCACTTGATTGAGAAAGTTTGGGATAGGCAAGGTGGTGAGGTCTTTTGTTGCTTCATATACTTCAAGAAAGTGTTTGACACTATTACGAAAAGCAAGTTATGGTCTAGAATGGAAGAGATGGGAATTCCAAAAAAGCATAGGGTTGTTGTTGATAGGTTATATGATCAGTTACGAGCTAAAATTAGAACTAAACAAGGAATTTCAGAATGTTTTGGAAGTTACATTGGTGTCAAACAAGGCTGCCCTCTCTCACCTACATTATTTGGGTTGTATATTGACAAATTAGAGGAATGGTTGGACAATTTTGGTGGTGGAGGAGTTGAATTGACCAATTATGTAATAAAATTTCTTCTATATGTTGATGATCTTATTCTAATGGAAAAAACAACGCATGATTTGAGGGACCACTTGAAAGCTCTTGAGTTATTTTGTCAAGAGGTTGGGTTGCAGGTGAACACCAACAAAACTAAGGTTATGATATTTTCCTTGAAGAGAAAGAAGGAAGTTATAGAATTTATCTTTGAAGGTAGTCCGTTACAATTGGTTAATGATTATAAGTATGTTGGCCTTGATTTTCACTATAAACTTAGTTGGGAGACATGTAGAGGAAAAATGATTCAAGGTGGATGGAAAACTTTATACTCTTTACAAAACAGATGTAGGAGTGATGAACTATGGGATTGGAAAACTAAGAAAACTCTCTTTGGGTTGTTAGTGGTGCCGGTGGTTCTTTATGGGTGTGAAGTTTGGGGTGGCAATACTCTAGCAATGAAGTGAAGACAAATTGAAAGACTACAAAAACATCTAATCACAAGTAGCCTAAAAAAAAAATCGTTTGTTCCCTATGAGATTGTCCTAGCTGAGGCTAGGGCATTACCTATAGAGTCATCAGGTATGATTCGTTTACTAAGTTATCTAAAGAGGCTTGAGAACATGGAGTTGTCTCGTTGGCCCAAAATGGCAGCAGGAGAAAAGTTAAATAAAAGGTAGAGCACATCGATGAAGCAAAACAACAAGTGGTTGAGTAAATGGGGTATCAACATAGATAATTGCCCAAATAACATTAAGGCAATCAAAATGTACGTGCAACAAAAAGTTAAAGAAAGCAAGTGGGCAAGGGATTTATCTAGGAAAAGAGAGTATTATATCCAACACTTTAATCCCTCATATGACCATACTCAAAAAAATTATATAGGAGCAAAAATTGGATGGAAAGTGAAAATGTTAATAGCTCGGCTAAGAACTAGTTCACACCAATTGAGATGTGAAATTGGTAGGTGGTCGACACTTAAAGAAGAATGGGCTGATAGGATATGCAAATTTTGTACTTTAGAGCTTGTAGAGATGGAATGACATTACATCATGGAATGTCCAACTTATATGGATATTCAGGTCAATTATATCAAGATTCTAAATGTGGACACTTTATACAGCTTGTTTGAAGCAGAGAAAATATCAAAAAGTTCTAATTAATTGATAAAAATACATAGCAAAAGATCTAAGATCTAGAAGGAAAGGGAGATCAAGTAATTGTTGGGCGCTGGTTTTCGTTTCGGGTTGTTGTGGTGTTCTGTTTTGCTGTTGATCCGTGGGTCCCATAGACTGTTTTGACTTTGTAGACATTATTAAAAGTCTTCATGTATATAATAAACTTGCCATGTAAACCATTTATATCAATAAGAATGGGTTCATATTAGAACCTCATAAGCAGAATCTGTAGATTTACTCGAAACAGTGCGGCCTAATCCAACAAAATCATCACATTAGCTGGAATACAATATTTAACAATTAGAATGATTCTATTTCGAACCGAGTCGATTAAACTTTGTTCCCAGTAAAAGTAATCATACCGCAAGGATAGAAGATTCTAATGCTTTTTCTCTGGGTCATTTAAATTGAACTTAGGAATTAATTCTTAAAATCAAATATAGACTACAATAATTTCCACAGAAAGTTGATAAAAATTCCCCTAATCATCATAAAGGTGGTCTTCTTCAAGCAGGTTTGGTAGTTGCTTGGGACTCTCCCAGTCTTTTCCCACGTTCACTACGGCTGTTCTCTGCAAATTTCATGGGGGCAGTGTGAAGTCCCAACTCCTCCTTTTGGGACCATTCAGAGGCATGGTATTTTTCCTCACTGCTATCACGGACAGGACCACTAAACATACCTCCCCACTGAGGAAAATACACCATCCAAACAGGTAGAGTACAACATACTATCATAACTCCCATCAAGCTGATTCCCATTTCTTTTGTATATTTAGAGCTTACGAAAAGCAGCAGCTAACATTGCTCCAACATTGCCCCCGCCTCCTGTCATTCCAGAGATTATTTCTAACGACCTGCGCAAACCCACATTCTTATTCTTATTGAAATTTTCACAAATAATCATGGTAAAAAAAATTCAGCATAAAAATAGGCATGTTGGATTTAGTTTAAACAATATTTTTGAATTTTTGAATTGTTTAAATGATTCATCTGAACTTATATTCGTTTTTTCAATGGAACCCACTTATAAGTGTGATTTCAGTTAAACACCTAAACAAATTAAAGCTTAAAATTTGCTGCTTAAACTGATCAACATGTTATATTCAAATTCAAGTGCCTGTCATTTTCGTCCAAGCCAGATCGCCTACTAAAAATTGACAGATTGAACACAACGTACTGATTCTGCAAGTCCTTTAAGAAGATGGCCTTTACCTGCGGGAGATAAATGGTAGAATTCCAAATGTGGCCCCGCACGCTGCTTGCACAAAAATGGAGAAGAGAATCATCACAGCAATTGAAAGGCTTAGATTTCCTGCTCTGCCTAGCCAAATACAGAGGAGACCTCCAACTGTTTGCAGGATCCAAAGTACCCACAACCGGCCTCTCATTCCAAACTTGTGATCGGTCATATCGGATAGAATTCCTCCTAAAGGACGAGATACTACGTTGGCCAAGCCAAATGTAGAAGCTATTATACCAGCTGTGTGGAGCTTCAGATCGAACTTGCCATAAAAATATTCTGCAATTATATTGTCTATGGTTAACTCCACGCCGAAGCAGTACCCATATGTGATGGCAAACACCCATGTCCTGTAATTAGTCACAGCGTACCATACTACCTGGATTTCAGAAGCGGCACTCTAAATTAATTAAGAAGACTTTAAATCTAACCTATAATCTTAAAAGAGAAAAAATATAATATTTGGAGTCTTTCGTCTTTGTGAACACACATAAACATAATCAATATTAAGTGGATCATTTTTCACGAGAGATGGGTTCTTATATAAAACCTCTACTTATAAAAATAGAGTCAATGAATTTGATTAAAAAATTATGTAATTGAATCTTGATATTAATATCATAACTTGATACATTGTCCAAAGTACCTCCTACTTATCAAGAGAAAGACAGTACTTGATATTTTTCACATTGAGAAATCATTTTTAGTAAAAATTCAGCACACTAAAATTTTCACTATTGCAAAAACTCAAACACACTTCTACAATATCAGACACAACAAAAAAAAAATTACAAAAAAAAGAAAAACACAGAATATCAACTTTGTGAAGTTGGTCCACCTTAATTATGAAAATAAATATAGAAAATCTGCAATATTACTATCAGATTCAACTGTGTAGTCTTAGAGTCAAACTCATTGACCCATGTTTTATGAGTAGTGGTTCAGAAGAACCTCTCTCATGATAATGAATGGTCCACTTAGTACTCATTGCATCTAAGTGATGCTCACAGAGGTGAAGCACTAGGCCTTTTTGGGAGGTCACTCCCATTCCAGTACTACTCCAGCTCAAACACACTTAACCACAAAATTTTGTGAGATTAAACCCATTTAACTTACAATCTCATTTGCAAAATCTTCAACAAGTATTATCTGTAATTCAGCTTAAGATTGCTGTTATTTCATAAACTTCGAGAAGAAGAAAAAACTTAACCTTGGAAAAGTTGTCCTTAGCTTTAGCTCCAGAGTTACCCAGAAGGGCATAGTTACCATCAGGCAGGTCCTGGCCGAGGGAGAGAACCAGAAGACCCATCAGTACATGCACACACCCGGGCACAAAGAACGCAACTCGCCAGGCTGTGAAGGGAGTGAATCCAATATTTTCATGTATGATATCAAAAATCAAAGGCATAATAAGCTGAGTTGCACCGCCACCAAGGTTGCCCCACCCAGCAGCAGCCCCATTGGCAAGACCCACAATCCTGCTATTAAACATGGAGCTCATCCAGAACTGGCAAGACACAAATGTGGCAAGCGAAAAACCGATAAAAAATCTCACAAGAATGAATCCCAGAGACGAATTAACAACCGCCATAGGAAAAACCGCAGGCGCAGAGAGCATTATAAGGAAGGCGCAGCCATAGCGAGGGCCGAAAATATCACAGACGACACCCATGCATATCCTTGAGAATATCGAGCCCGACACGGAGGCAATCACTGCATTGCTAATGTCCATCTTGGTCAAGTTCAGATTGTCTCGTATCATAGGAATGAGCGCTGCTGCTGCAAATGTTGAAAGAAAGCAGGTGAAAAAGGACAGCCATATTGAGAGGTGAAAGGCTCTCATGTGGGGCTTCGCTAAGGAATTCAGCTTCAGTTTCTTTTCCTTGTGCTCTGAATCCACTGGAAGACAAAACTTTGTCTCTAAAGTGCCCAAGCCATTAGTCCTTGGCGCTCTATTGGTCTCTAAGTCTGCCATAGCTTGCAAGTTCTTGGGTATTGGAAACTCTTTTATTATGGATCTCTACTTGGCCATTAACTAAGTTGGTGAAAGGAGGATGGGATGGAGAATTTTCTTGTTGGCTATGTTTAAACCCATGAGGTACGCTCGTTACCAATGATGGCCATTAAAACATTTTTGTCAGCTTCAAAACGTATAATTCTAACCTTCCAAAGTCAAGTCGTCGTGAGTTCTAAGCCCAGCCATCAATTAATGTCGTGATTCTTTACAAGGTTTTGATTCATGCACCCGATTTATGTTGAGCTACTGCTCATTTGGACCAGCTAGGATTCAAACCTAGGACCTTCCATTTGTTGTTGGAGTGCTCTACCAACTGAGCTACTAGCCCCTTGTGGCCAGCCCATTGTCGGTCCTGGTGTGGCTTATTTCCAACACCTCCCCTTAAGCCACACTGCAGGTGCTTGGGGCTCCTAGCCTGGCTCTGATACCACTTGTAGAGTTGCTGCTCATTTGGACCAGCTAGGACTCGAACCTAGGACCTTCCATTTGCTGCTGGAGTGTTGTACCAACTGAGCTACTGGGCCCTTGTGGCCAGCCCATCGTCGGTCCGGGTGTAGCTTATTTCCAATAATTTGATGGACTGTTCCCAACAGAAGAACTCAATTCACCTTTCATTGGTAATTCATTGTTTGTGCCCTGTGTGAAGCATCCAATTGATTAAACAGTAGTTTAGTTGTTTCCAACCGTTGCTTTCAAACACTGGAGACGCTAATCTACCGACAAAACGGACATGGTCTTAGACATTCTAACTGAATACCCCATCCCTCATGTCAATTTGTCCGTGATGATAAGATTGATGGACAAATGTTTAGGCACATGTTGTCTCATGTCCCATCATCAAAAAACATGGCATGTTGACGAATTTCAAAATTGAAATGTTTTAATATTAGTTTTAAAGCCAAAAAAGCTGTCATTTTGACATTTCGCATTTTGAAGGTTGGTGGGGAGCTCGAAAGGGAGTTATAGGCATTCAGAGGTCGAAAAAGAGTGGCCAATCTCTCTATGAGTATGCATGTGACAAGTACAGATAAATAGCTAGCAAGTATGTATATCTACCAAAAATATATGTTATTTTGCCATTCTGCCTAGGGACTATGAAGAATTGAATGGGTATTCGTTGTGAAAATGGATTTTCATTGATGGATTTCCAAGGGTTTTCCTTGTAAAAAGGGGTTTTCATTTGATATGCAAGGTTGCAAAATAGTGGGCATTCATTTGAATTTACAATTTTCGAAGGGTTTTCATTGCGAAAAAGGGTTTTCATTTACTTTCTCTTCATAACCATCTCAAATTAGGAAAACTGTCAAAATTGGGCTAAGTTATGAATGTCTTCACATAGATAGGAGGTTTAAAAACTTGTTATCATTTGTCAACTACAATTAATGGTATAAACCAAGCTTCATCGTAGACAATTAAACCTGTAGAGGTTGCCTGATATAGGAAATTGCATGCTTCATAACATAATGTGTTAGTCAACCTCCACATCACAATGTACCCAATCCCTTGTGGTTTTCAAGTCTATAGATGTAGGTGTGCATTAGAAATAGCAAGAACACCAAATTCTTGCAATTAATGTCAATATTGAATTTAAACTTGTTGACAGAAGTGAACACTGTGTAGTGCAGGTTGTGAAACACAATGTGTTTTGAAGTCTGCCTTTACTAATATGTGAACTTTATCATGAAATGCAATGTACAAATTTATATATGGGGTTCTATTTTATCAAATAACACCATTCACCATGAATACATAGTGGAAGATGCTTATACATTTTAAGCTACAACCTTAAAAAGCCTAAAAAACACTATTCTAACCCAAACTATAGTTTGATGTATCATACTTTCTAATGTCTAATCTTACAAAACTAATAATGGGAGTCGGCCAATGGGTGGTTGGCTTAATGGTAATGCCATGTTGTAAGCACCTAGATGGTGCTGAGTCAAATCTCCATATAAAAAGAAAGAAAATAAAAATGAGAGTCTAGACATGCTTTAAGTAGATCTTAAAGTCAATGGATAAAACCTGGAAAAAATCCAAATCTAAATCAGATGTGCCATTTTACATTTGTTATGATTCAAATTTTCACTATCATACACTATAGATTTGATATGATGTGAAATTGAATTAATTTGATTTAGTGTGACATATGGATATTTGAGCTTTTGAAGGTGATGATAACATTCTTGGCACTTTCATATGTAGCTTCCAATTTTATTTGTCCCCTATGCACTCTATTCGAGTAAAAAATAAAAGTGAATGAGAGGAGAGAGGTCAAATACAGAGATGAGATAGACAGAGGTGGAAAGTGTAGAGACATAAGAGGAGGACAACAAAATGTCTATTAAAATGGAAGGTACAATAAAAAATGATAAAAATTGTGTCATCACTTTCAGAAGGTTCAATACTCATATATCATGTCATGTCACACTAATTAAATTTAAGTTCATATTAGATCAACAACATATGATAGTGAAAATTTGAATCATAACGATGTGGCATGCCTCATGAGTTGTCATCTTAAGTTTGAATTGCTGCTACTTTACGAGTGATCCTCTTGACAACCAATTTATCCATAATTAAAGTTTTAATTACATAAAAAAGTATGGAAAAAGAGGCATAAGCTTATCTCCCTACAAAAACACGTGTCTTAGAGATGATAATGTAATACCCCATCCACCATATGATGACATCATTACAAGATAAGACTAACGGACAAATGTTGATGCACATTTAGGTGTGTGTTGTTTCGAGTATAATTGTCACATGTCATGTCATCGAAAAACATGGCACACCATCAGGGTTTAAAGTTAACATGTTTTAAAATTAATCTCCCTAAAAAAGAACATGTTTTAGACATGATAACATAATGTGATGCATGTGTGGGTTGCAGGTTTCATAGACCATCTACTCACAACCCAATGTGTTTTCCAACCTACAAATATATTGTGCATTTTATTTTTCGATGATGTGAAGAAATTGAAACACATTTTTTACTGTAACTAATAGTTGTGGTAAATTTTTGCAAATATCTGCAACTCAAGATGATAAGTCGATGGGAATAGAATGATAATTTAAGTAATTCTTGAAACAATGAAAACCTATGTTCAACAAATTCATCATATTTCATTCTTGATACATTTACATTTTCTCATTTTTCCAATATACTAAAACTAGAAAATGTTCCCAAAACCTCACTAAAATTTTCTTCAAATTTATTTTTCAAATTTAAAAATATAAAGATTCTATATTGCTCTATATACACCCAACAACACACTTTTCACATCAATTTCACTTTTGACTCATTTCCAAAAAATTTGGGCATTATAACCTTGTATAAATGAAATTTCTTAAAAATTTAACAAAAAAATAAATGAGTACTAGGGTAAATGCGAGAAGATAAATGCACTTTTAGTAGAAGTTTCAAACTTTGAAAAAAACTTGAAATCAGGCAAAATGAAATGGGATCCCGTTATTTAGCAAATGGGATCCCATTTCACTTCAAGACATCGAGCCAAAAACGAGCTCCCCCAATCCTATTCCAATATTCAAATTTGAAATAAATTGGCTAAATTAATTAAAACAAGCTAAATACCTCAACCACAATCAAGTTTTGAAATTAAGAGCATGTTGTGCATGCCAAACAAGAGATCATAAGGATTGGAGATCACAATCCTCTACCAATTCCTAACCCAATGAATCTGACCTCGTCAAATTCCACCAGCAAATGCACTCCCAATCAACAAATCAAATTTTCACCCAAAAGAGGGTTTTCCTCTCTAAATTTTTCTTCCCAAAATAAAACATTGCATAATGAAAATAAAACCCTTTTTTCCTATTTTCCTTATTTTACTTTCCAAATAAATCAAAATAAAAATCATTTTTTTTTTCCTTAATTCCCAAATTTTCTCAAATCCAAGATGACACATCAATCAATTTCTAAATAACATTCATTTAAATTCATGATTTTAAACCATATATGCATATATTCATTTAAATTTACAAAATTCATAATTAAAACATGACATTTAAATCAAACATAACCTACAAATTCCAAGCCAAGATTTTTTTGTAATTTAAATTAAACAATAGCTTAATTTTATTTCTACTTTCATTTTACTTCCCACTTTCTTGAAACATAGAAATATTTTAATGATATAATAGGGTGATCCCACATAAGTGGTTAACACTTCTGTGGAGGAAGGGAAACTTCATTTTTTGTGTTTACACAAAATGAAGGGGTTCGGTCGAACCCAATGGTTCAAATGAACCATTATATGGGTTCGCGCAAACACCATGGTTCGACCGAACCATATGTTCGGTCGAACCCATCCTAGAAATGAGTGAAAACATTAAAATAAGGGGGTTCGAGCGAGATGGGGTTCGGTCGAACCCCTTGATAAGGGATTTAAAAAAAAGAAGTGATTGTCATTTTCATAGTGAAACGGAGTGGAAGCGAACAGTGCAGCGAACTCGAACGTGGAGCATGTGAAGAAGCGAATTGTTGGGAAAATGCCACCTTCAAGCAACCTCCACAGTTTATCACCCTCCAATGCGTCCTCTGAGGTTGGTTACACTATTCCAAAGCTACCATTTTGGCCCAAGTAGGGAAAAAGTTGTGGAATTTGGCTTTATTTACAACATCAATTGCATTTGCTTGAAAGTTTCTAAAGCATTTTCAACAAACCCATTTACATAATTATGGATTTATAGCTGCTAATTGTATTTGTTGTATAATTTAAATGCTTTGATGGGTATCCATACCCTGTTCCAAAACCCCAATTTTTGCATAGGCATGATAACAATTTATATGTTTTTATATTAAGAAAAAATTACAAATATGGAACTCATATGAGAAATTGACTAAGACAACTCTGTGTGGGAATTAAGATGAGAATCATATATACCTTCTTTCAAGAATTAATATTAGATTAATACATAGCTCTTGTATTGTATAATCTCAAGTTAGAAACCAACAATGGAAGATTGAGAGTCTCAACTAAGAATTCCACCAAGTATAAATCACATTCATACTAGAAGCCAACAACTAGAAACCAAATTTCATATTTAATAGAGTTCATGTGTTATATTTCATATTTCATGTGTTATAAAATTCATGAAATGGAATATTTGGAATAAGTGTGTAAACCATTTGTAACTATATTCAAGCGTAAAAATAATGGAAAAAGATAAATATTAAGAACTAAAAGAAGGATCCAAACCATAGAGGAAAATAAAATATTAACTTAAAACCTCAATGTCAACATAAGAGTTGAGATAAAATTACACAAAATGTTAGTAGGAGGAAAGATCAAAAAAATTGAAGATACCCATGGTAGATGAGACCAAACAAAGAAATCACATTTTCTTCATCTATGATACCTAATATTCCATATACAAATGATCTTATTTTAGGTGAAATATGGGTTTTCAATATAATGTGACAATAATATCACCAAGTCTAGATGAAAAATTTATAAAAAAGTAAATTATTAGTGGCACAAAGTGATTGTGTTAGTCATCAATGATATTTTTAATCATAATCTAATATGAGAGTAATTTGCATTTAAATTATAGAAATATATAGTTTCTACCCTTGAAAATGATCTAAATGGATTCTAATAAAATAGATTAGTATGCACTCAAAACTTTATTTATTAAGGTACTTAAGTCAAAATAGTTCAAGAAAACTACTACAAGATATGAGACAATAAGTCATACTTACAAAATTAATAAATGTAATATGACACATAGATGGGTTGATGAAAATAATTGACCCTAGTTTAGAAAACATACACATTAATCTAGCTTTAGGATATTGAACATTGCAACGGTTTCTTGTGAAATTAGTTACGATCCAAGATACTCTTGCTAACCTATTCAACTATTTACTTGCATAAATATGATGAATAGAAATTGTTTGAGTCTATTAAATTTAGTCCAATTGAAAATAAAATATTTTTAGAGTATATTATTCCTTACATGTAAGTTGATGAATGAAGTAATATATTTTATTAAAAGATTATTTATATATGATAGCTAGATTAGACCACCCAATCAAGACATGAAACTTAGAAATCCAACAACATTCAATATCAATGGTGCCTCTAGCTCACATTTATGGGTAATTTCATTGCACTTGAGCTACTGCGTCTATAACCTAACACCTGCAGAATATGAAATTTATGCTAAAGTTTAAATTGTAGGCCTACCACATTCAAATAATTGAGCTCAAGTTAGATAGATTAGTTGAGGATAAATTTATAGCATAGCACTATCCAAATAATGCCTCAAGAACTATCACTTAACTAATATTACATATCATACACAACATGAATAATACCTCAAGAACTATCACTTAACTAATATTGCATATCATATGACATCATGTCACATACCAAGCACACTAATTTGAGTCTCCACTCACTAGGTGTCAAGATACTAATCCATGAAGAGATGGATAGTATAGACATCTAAATTTGACCACTTTTACATGGTCAAAATCATCTACTCTATTCATCTATTTCATTAATAGTGATTAAATAATTTATTTAATCATTATTTCATTTTCTGCCTAAGGTTCCTAAAGTATGTAATTAAATAAATTAAATACTTTACCTTACCCTCTTTCCTTCTCTAAATTAAATAAACATGAAAACTTATTTAATTTGGTCATTTAACCTATTTGGATTAAAACCAATTTTTAATTCCCCTTTTTCTCTCTCCTTGTCACATTCTCCATAACCCCCTTTTAATCCAGATTAAATTAATTAATCTATGATTATGATGTGCACCACTTAATCTTAATTAAGTGTCACATCCTCCATAATCTCCCACTTGCCTCTAATCTCTCATTCATTATCCTAATCCTATGTTTGCACAACCTTAATCAGAATCATTAGCCACATTTGGCTTACCTTTTCTCATCAACCTTCCCACATACCCTTTTTAGTCTAGACTCCCTTCCCCATGTGAATTTTTAATTCACATTTATTTAACCAAGGTTTCTCTCTTCCCCATGTGAATTTTTAATTCATATTTTATTCTTCCAAGGTTTACCCTATCCCCATGCAATTGTGACATGTCATTTTACATGTGCCCAAGGCTTCTAGAACCTTGGACTTGTCACATCACCCACATGTGACAAATCCCCAGCTTTTTGGAGACCCTCTTTTATCCACTAGATTCTTCCAATCATTGTGAATTTTTAATTCACTTTTATTCCTCCAAGGAATCTTCTCATCCCCCAAGATCCACCTCTTGTCCTTCTCTTCCACCTCATTTTCACATCACTCCACCCTAAGACATCTTACACTCCACATGTCAAGATGTGAGGGCTTGTGAGTCATCAACTCACCATAGCCCTTCATCTTGATCTTGTTGGATTAACCCCAACCATTGAATTCTCTAGAGAATTCCAATTAGCCTATAAATACCCCTTTAATTCCCTCTTTTTTCATAATCAAGTCTTTTGCAAATAAACTCTTGCAAACTTGTCATTCAAGCTCTCATCCATTTTAGCACTTATATCATCAATCCATATTGCATCAATTCATCTTGCATCCATTCAACTTCATTGTCATCCAAAGAGCACACAAGACTTCAAAATCAAGGGCCAACCAAGGAAGCAACAACATAAAGGTATAACAACAATCAATTTGTTTATCTTGCTTTCATATTGTCCATTTTCTTAGGCTAATCTTATTGAGGTGCCCTTTTATCTTGTTACCTCTTCACATTGTATTAATAGTTTTCATCTAGCATCTCACATTTAGGAGTAGCATTTTATTAAGATCACATTTCTAGCACGTCCGGTGGGACCCACAAGGGGTCTCTTTCTTTCATGTTTTCTATTGTTAGCTTGTTTGCAAATTCAGGTTGCAGAGGGGTGAACTTGCCCTCTGTTTCAGCCATTTTCTGCAGAGGGGCGAACCTACCCTTTGTTGTTTCTGACTGTTTTCTGCAGAGGGGCAAACCCGCCCTTTATTGTTTCTGACAGTTTTCTGCAGAGGGGCAAACCTGCCCTTTGTTGTTTCTGACTATTTTCTGCAGAGGGGTGAATCTGCCCTTTGTTGTTTCTGACTATTTTCTGTAGAGGGGCGAATCTATCCTTTGTTGTTTTTGACTGTTTTCTGCAGAGGGGTGAATCTACCCTTTGCTATTTCTGACTATTTTCTGTAGAGGGGCGAACTTGCCGTTGTTGGTAATTTTTTTTTTTTTTTTGGACTATTTTCTGCAGAAGGGCGAACTTGCCCTTGCTGTTTCTGATTGTTTTTTGCAGAGGGGCAAACTTGCCCTTGTTGTTTTTGACTATTTTTTGCAGAAGGGCGAACTTGCCCTCCCAGTTCAGCGTTTGTCACTGCAGAGGGGTGAATTTTCCCTTAACAGCACATTCGAGAAGGTAAGAAAGGGACCTTTTAGCTTCATTTTTGTCTCTTTCTTTTGTTGTTTTGTGCTCTAACCCTCTAATCCTGTTTGTTGATGAGTGAAGTCAGATTTCTTACTGGTATCTTGCGTATTTTTGTTGCAAAATCACAAAAGGGGAAAAGATAAACAACTAACATTTGCTTACAGGGCCTTCCTTTTATTCTGATTTTTAAAAAAGTCTTTCCTTACTGCTTTATCTATTTACTTAGTATAAGTAGGGGAAAGTAATATTTGCTGCTTGTTGTGTCTATTTTATTTGTTTTACCCTAAGAGGGCATTAGTTTGTTTTCACCTTCCTCCTTTGCACTTTGTGTGGATCCAAAGGGGGTAGTTGGAAACAATTAGTGTCTTCTTCTTAGCGGGACCTACTTGGGGATTTCATCACCCCAAGGGATGATTCCAACCACGCGTACCGGCGGGGTATATAAAGGGGGGAGAGCCAAAGTTGTACCCCAATCTAGTTGCATCGTAATTGGCGAAATGTCGAAGCTAGGGTGATACCTAGATAGACGTGAAGAGTTGGTCTGAACCTTTCAGTATCTCGCTGGGGCTCTCGACTCACGCTTGTGACGGACTGGTGTTCACGGTTGTACCTTACATACCGAGCATATATCGAAGACTCCCTATAAACCTTGTTCATCCTAGAGTAAGACTTTTGTCGGCCATACCCGTTAAACACTAATCATAGGATTGTGCTTGTTCAAAGTGTCTTTCTATGAAGAACCAGTAAATTTTGATAAGTCAAACCATCATTAAATCATTTTAAGTCCTTGCCAAAATCCCTTATCCAAACCGAGTTACATTTTCCACTGCAGAGGAGCGAACTTGCCCCACTGTTTCAACCTTTTTTTACTACAAAGGGGCAAACTTGCCCCATTATTTCAGCAGTTTTACTGCAGAGGGGCGAACTTGCCCCACTGTTTCAGCCTTTTCCACTGTAGAGGGGCGAACTTGCCCCACTGTTTCAGCCTTTTCCACTGCAGAGGGGTGAACTTGCCCCATTGTTTCAATAGTTTTACTGCAGAATTGTGTATACGCCCCGTTGAATGGCCAGTTTCATCCGTTTGACCATTTTAAACCTCCGTTTGAACCCACAAAGCCTCCGTTTAACCACCCCAAGTCTCCGTTTGAAAATTTGATCATCCTAGACACTCGATTGATCCAATCAAGCCAATCTTCATCCAAATCATCAAATTGATACATTCCAATTATAAATTTTGAAGGTTTTGACTTTTATGCAAAAACTTCCGGAGGCCATAACTTTTGACTTGGATGTGGGTTTTGGCTGAAATTTTACGAGTGGTTGCATTATGAGCTGGCATGTCGATTCCCAACCTATCAAAGATAGGTTGGACCCCTTTTCAGCATATTTTGGAACCCCCAAAGTTTCATCTTAACCCTCAAAATCATAATTTAGTATTTTTTTCCAGTTTTTGGAAAAACACTTTCGTTAATAACTCCAAATCACCGTCTCAGATTTGGGATCTTAGTTGACAAGTCATCCAATTTTACTATTGGGTATTTGTTGGAAAAAACTTGGACTCTCAAACATATTCCTATGAAGTTTCCTAAAATGGCAAAATTTGACAATTTTTGAAAACTGCCAAATTTGGCAAAAATTTGATTGTCAACACCTTACGTCCTGTAGTTAAAACCCATGATCTTGGTTTCAAATCAATCCTATCATATCCTCTGATCCAATCCCAATCTAATCTTCAATCCAGTTCTAATCTGAGCGTTAATCCCATCATCCTAATTTGAGCTTTTATTCAATCCCAATCTAAGCTTTCATCTAATCCCCATATTAGCTTTCAATCCATCATCTATTTTTTCCTTCTAATCTATATCCATCATGAATCTTTATCCCCCTCTCACACGACCAATAATAGTAGTCAAGGGGAATCCTAACTCCGTTGATGACGATAACAAAAATCTTGTTGATTATGAAGATTGTTATATAGATTCCCTTGACGCTATCATTGCTAGCAAGCTCTCTCCAACCACCTCCCAAAATACAACTACTCCTTTGAACTATCCCACCATGCTTTCATCCACATCTAATAATGGTCCTTATGCTACCCTTGACAAGGGATATCCAACATCCTCACCATTGACATATTCATCATATCCCCCCTCTCAACCTCTATCCTATCCAACATCCACATCCTCTTATCCTCATCATCATCAACAATCCCAATACCTCTACCTTAATCCCACATCCCAATCTTCCCATCCTAATCCAACACCTACACCTTCCTATCACAAACCCCCATCCAAATCAATCCTCTCATCCTAATCTACCATCTGTATCCTCCTATGCCAACCCACCATACATGTCTTCCTATGGTGGTCCACCACCTCAATATTCCTATTCAACATCCAACACCTTTCTATTTCACAATCCCTATCCCAATATCCTATATTAATTTTAATCTCCATTCTAATCCTTCCTACATTCTTCCTGCTATCCTCACTATCCCAATCTATTCTTATCTCTCTGTGTCTTCTCTCTTTTTTCCAGATTGTATCTTAATTTCTATTCACTTAGTCATTTAGTCCCATCCATCTCCTACATCAATTGTATCCCTCCATCTAATCCTAATCCTCCATTTCTCCTAGTCCATATCCATTTCCTATCCTTCATCTAATCCTAATCCTCTGTATATCCTCCTAGTCTATCCAATCCTATCCCTTCATCTAATCATAATCCTCCATTTCCTAGTCCACATCCATTTCCATCCCTTCCTCTAATCCTAATGCTCCATCTCCTCCTACTCCTACATCCATCCACTCCTCTAATCATAATCCTCCATCTTGTCCTAGTCCTACATCCAATCCCATCCCTTCATCTAATCCTAATCCTTAATCTAATCCTAGTCCTACATCCATTCCCATCCCTTCATCTAATCCTAATCCTCCATCTCCTCCTAATCCTACATCCAATCCCATCCCCACATCTAATCCTAATCCACCAATCCCTAATCCTTATTTTCCATCCATCCGTGATCCTCCATACATTTCCATCACTCTACCTAATCCTACACCCCTTCCCAATGTTTCCCAATGACTCATGCAAGAAGAGACACCATGCCCTCCCACTCTATCATGTACTATCACTAGTGATGAGGCCCTCCTCCATCCTACACCTATCCCTCCCATCACCATTCCTAACATCGTCCAAATAGTTGAGCTAGTCAAACCCATTGAATCCATTAAATCCCCATCTTCTACTAATAGATCCACCCAATCCATTGAAGACATCCAATCCCCTCCTCTGAGTCCTAAAATTCACAAACTTCAATCCCATAACCTTCATGAATCCTCCATCCTCCTATCTCCCCCAATTGAGGAGTCCCTCCAACACTCTTCCATCATCATACATCTCCCACAAGATGAGTCATTCCAAGGGCTTGGTCCAACGCGTACAAGCATATCCCCTCCTCCAAATCAAGATCCTACCATCCCATCCACTACATCCCAAGATCATAATCCCCCATCCATCCCATCTCATGATTCCTATCCTCAACCAAGTCATGATCCTATCCTCCCATCCACCCCATCTCAAGATCACACTAGCTCATCCACTCCATCCCATGATTCCCTTTGCATTCATGATCCAATCTCTCCATCGCATGAGCCCTTACCATCCACTGCCATAAATCCAGATGCCATCATACTCCCCAATTCCTCTCATGATCCCTTATCACTCATTCCTCCTGATGTTGCTATCCCCTCATCTCCATCGCATGATCCTTCATCGCCATCTAGTCTTACCATCCCAATACCACTTTTGTATCACCTTGGTAACATCACATGCATCCATGGTGGTCTTCTTGCAGAAGAAAAACAACGTATATGCACCACCTTTCCTCCTCCACCTGCTAACACACTCACATCATGTTTCCAAAAGAATAAGCATCCTACCATAGATCATATGCTTGCAAACATGAACTATCAAGGAAAAGGTTTAGGCCTTCATGAGCAAGGTATTTTAGAACCCATTCAAGTCAAGGAACATCCAGGCACGCATGGTCTTGGATATGTCTCCCAAAACTCACACTCTAAAGATGTTGGTACAACCTTCGTACATCCTAAATGATCCTCTTCTAAAGGCGCAAGAGGTACTTCCCATCGTTCTACCAAGACATATGCTGTCATCCCCCCTCCTCCATCATACTACCTAAAAACAACCATCCATCTCCCTCCCTCATCCTCTCAATCCATTTTGGATCCTTATGTCCCTCCATCCATCATTTCTCATCCTTCATCTACTATGAGCCCCACACATCCTCCATATACACAGTCTATTTTGGGTCCTTATATCCCAAAATCACCCCCTCCATCTTATCCTATTCATCCTTTCATTCATCCACCCCCTCTCCCTCATACACAACATAAACATCCTACCTTCATAACTCCTAATTAGGATCAACAAAGGCACATACCTACACATTATCCATCTATACATAATCCCTATCATCCTACCTCCATTGCTCCCCATCATCCATCTCCTTGTATCTATCCCCTTGCTACTAAAAGCACTTTGGATGCCAAAACAAAAATGTATAAATCCACATGTCCACATGAATCTAAAGCTCCTCATGTCCCCTTCAAAAGACATGTTGAAGAAAAGAAAAATCAAGTCCAAAATCTGAATGAATCCAAAAGGCCAAAAAGGCCCACCAAAGAAAAAAATAAAAACCATGTGGATCCCAAAGAAAAAAGGTGTCATATTTTCCATTGAAAATTCCATAACGACATCCAAAGTTGCTATTCCCCCACAAAATAATTCACCTCCTCCATCTCCTAAATCTAGTTTCGGTCCCTACACCCCAAAAATCACTATCCCACCTCCTCCATTATCACCACCCTCTCCATCCATTCCTCCACCTATATTTTCATGTTCACCACATGTGCCAATGTTGGTCCTGAACACCTTCCCCTATCACACATCCACTCCATCATTCCATCCATACACTTTTCAACACCCCCTCCACTATCCTCCCTATCTCCCCCATCCAATCCCTTTAATCCATCCCTACTACTAAGGTTGTACCAACATCCGCTGGCCACTTTACACATGGGCTCTTATTACCTCATATGGAACTTGATGCTTGAGTCCTTCATCCATATCCTTATCAATTATCCTCCAAATTTGCATATCCATATCCCTATCTTTATCCATCTTTGTCCACATCCTAGTCCAAAAAATCAGCCAAAAAATAAAAATAAAAAAAATCAGCAAAAAAATCAAAAAAGAAAAAAAATCAGCAAAAAAAATCAATAAAAGAGAAAAAAATACAAAAAATACAAAAAAGAAGAAGGAGAAAATCATTCGTCCAAAGGTGAAAACTTGGCAAACAAGCGCCTTGGATTAGTACCATGATGAAAACCTGGTAAATAGGCATCATGTGTAAATCCCCCATCTAGTCCTCTTCCACGATTGGGGGCAACATCCACTTACGTATTCCTTTCCTCCATCTCCTACATCCACCTATCTTCCACATCTTACCCACCCTCTTTCGCATCCTATCCAACCCTCCATCTTCCTTGTGATCTTGATAAAGATAGGGGAAAACCTATATACATGCGTTGGACATCTCTTGGCATATATTCCCCCTCATCCATACACTATCGTATTCCTTCCACACATCTTGCTATCCCTCTTTCCTTGTCATGCATGACACATCTAGAGTGGGGGCATCTCGTTCTTTTCCATGAAGTCCTTGGCAACATCGTCCATCCATCCCTCCAAGAAATCCTTTCCATCTCTCCATCTTGCCCATCCTTACCTCTCCATCCATTTATCCATCCAGTCATCCCTTCCATCTACCAAATACTTATCTTCCTATACTCCCATCCTACTACAATCCATATCCATTCGCTCCCTTATTTCCCCATCCTTCTATCTTCCTTCTCTCTTGCCTCATCACACATGACACATCTAGAGTGGGGGCATCTCCTTCTTTGTGTCTTAGTCCTTGAGACATCGTCCACCCATCCCTCCAAGTAATCCCTACCATCTCCCAATCCTGATCTTCCTATCCTCGCATCTTTCTATCTCCCCATCTTTATCCATCCATCCATTTCCTTCTATCTCCTCATCCCTTGTCATTGGTATCTAGCTATCGGCTACCCCCATGAAATCCAATGCCATGCTATCTCACTATCATCATTCCTATCTATTTATCACATCTTAATAATATCCTCTCAATCTTCATCTCATCTATCCACCTACCCAAGCATCTGCTTATCCATCCATCCATTTCCCTCTATTATCCCTTGTCATTGGTATCGAGCTCTAGGCTACCTGCATGCAACCCAATGCCATGCTATCTCACTATCATCACTCCTATTTATTTCCTACATCTTTCTGACATACTATCACTCTTCATCATTCATCTCTACATCCTCTCATCCTCCCAATTCATCTTCTAATAATCTAGATCACTATCCCATCCCTGAGCTTCACATAACCCACATCCCACATATCGACCATCCCATCCACACGACCTATCTTGGCTCATCATATCCGCTCCACCATTTTATCCATTTATCTTGGTCATCTCATCATCCCTTATCCATTGTCTGTCGTCGGTCTCTTGTCGAACTATGTCGCCCCTACACTTTCACGTAGGCAAGGTCGATCATTTGATCGACCCTCGGGGTTTTGTCTTTTGTCTATCTTGTCCTCTTTCATCGTTTATCTTTGGCCTTGTGTCACACTATGTGGCCCCTGCGTTTTTGCGTAGGCAAGGTCAATCATTTGATCCACCCCCCGAGCATTTTGTCTGGTCTTTTTCCTCCATCCTCTATCTTCATCATCCTCTTTCCACTTTTACCATAGTCTTTCCTGAACTACGAGGGCTCTGTGCTTTCACGTAGGCAAGGTTGATCTTTGATCAACCCTCGAGACCCTAGGTCTTTAGGGTGTGTTAGTCTTGTTGTCTTGTCATCTTGTTATCTTGTCGTGTCATCAAGTATGTCCCTATCCTAGCTAGTGCTTACAAACAAAGGTCATTTGTATCACAAGATCCAATCAGTTTCTGGTATCCTGCATCATATCGATCTTTTAGTTTACTATCCATCGTCGGTCTTAATAGGATGTATCCTTCCTAACAGACCTCATCAACCCCATCCATCATCTTGATCCTATGGCAAAGGACATTTGAAATTGATTGTGATCTTTTGATGCTTTTGGCTTTTGTTTATCATTTGAGCTCCCTATCATCACTTGTTATGGTCGCCTTGATCCATCATATCATAGTGTGCTTTGACTAGTAAACACAGGGGCGTATCTTGCTCATTTTCTTTGTTTTGTCTTCTTGGTTGTCCCACGTAGTACCCACCAAGATCCCTGAGGTCTTGTGTTATGCTGGGGCATCCTTTTGTGCTTGTGGTTATTCCAATACCTGGCCCGACCAAAGTCATCACGACTTTGGGGCGTTGGGATAGCCTTCTTGTTTGTTGTGTTTGTCTTCAGCATTAGACACTAATCCGTCTTGGTTTACATACCCTGACGCCCGATGTCTTATGCTATAGCAAAAATCAGTGCTCTACGGATGGAAAATTGCATTAGGATTGCATTTTATTTTCCATTCCATCATCTTGCATGTGTCCCCCATCCTCATCCTCATCATCATCATCATTATCATCTATGGGATGTATCCTTCCCTATCCTTGTGTTGTTTTGGGATGTATCATTCCCTCATCAACAACACTCTCATCGGGATGTATCCTTCCCTATCCTCGTATTGTTTTGTGATGTATCACTCCCTCATCACCAACGCTCATCCTCATCCTCATCCGGATGTATCCTTCCCTATCCTTGTGTTGTTTTGGGATGTATCATTCCCTCGTCAACAACATTCATCCTCATCATCAATGTTGTTCTGGGATGAATCTTTCCCTCATCAATAACACTCTCATTGGGATGTATCCTTCCCCATCCTTGTGTTATTTTGGGATGTCTCATGTCCTTATCAAACAACACTCCATCAACCATCTGCTCAACCTGGCTTGTAGCTTGACTGGGACAACATCATATGTGTCCTCGAATCCATTTGTGCTCACATTTATCTCCCATCGCTTATCATCATTTCTTATCCATCAACTTACATCATCGTCTTCATATCCCCTTTCATCATCTCATCTCTCATCTTTTCCCACATCCTTTCATCTTTCATCTTTCATCATTCATCCGCCCCTTTGTAGCAATCAAAAGGGCGTATCTACACTTCTGCAGCAATTAGAGGGCGTATCTGCACTTTTGCAGCAATCAGAAGGGCATATCCACACTTCTGTAGCAATTAGATGGCGTATCCACACTTCTGTAGCACTTAGAAGGGCGTATTCGTACTTTTGCAGCAATCCAGAGGGCGTATCCGCACTTTTGTAGCTTGTTTGAGGCAACATCATATTTATTTTGTAATCGCATTTATCTCCCATTGCTTATCAGCATTTCCTATCCATCAACTTACATCATCATCTTCATATTCCCTTTCATCATCCCATCTCTCATCTTTTCTTCCCTTCCATCATCCCTTCATCCTTCATCACTCATCCACTCTTCTACCCTTTTCCGGGGCGGATCCGCCCCCAGACCTCTTCCGAGGCGGACCCGCCCTCCCAGGGCGGACCTGCCCCTTTCCGGGGTGGACCCGCCCTCTCGGGGCAGACTCGCCCCTTTTCGGGGTGTATCCACCCTCCTAGGAGCTCGCCCCTTTCCGCATATCCAGTGAATTTGCCCTCTGGGGTGAAGATCGCCCTCCTTCAGAGGCCCGGAGCTTCTAAGCTAATTTCACCCTTTTGGCATATACCGGATTCAAGCCACTCTAACTGGGCCTCCCCTTCGGGGCATGCCCACCCTCTATGATCTCCCTCCCAGGCTATGGACTCAGCTCTCCTGGGTGGCCTTGTTCTTTCTCTGCAATCCAGGGTCGAATCCACTCGCCGGGGTGGTCTTGCCCTTCTGCAATAGGGCGAATTCGCCCCTCTACAACACTTTTTTTCTTTTTTCTTCTTAGGGCCACCATTTGCAAACCGTGGGTCGGATCGACTTCGTTCAAAAGACAAACTTGCTTATTTTTTTGAGCTCTTTCCAACCATACCCTTTGTTTCTTCCTATCAAGATATTTTTTTCAGGACCCCTCTCCTTTCCCTCTCTTTTAAGAGGTATTTTTACCTTTTATTTACCCTTTTATTCCTCTAATTAATCCCTTCTCTTCCCAGGGCCACCATTTGCACCCCGTTTGTCCAATTAACTTCATTCCAAATATAAACTTGCCTATTTTTTTTCCCTCTTTCCAATCATACCATCCATTTCTTTCTATCGATATGTCACCCGAGACCCCTCTTTTTCCCCTATCACCCTCTCAAGGAGGCATACCCTTCACATTTACCAGTTTTCCCTACCATAATCAATCCCTTCCAAGATTGGGGCATCTTCATCCATTTTTCCACTAATGGGACAACTCAAGTCCTACACTAGGGCATCATCTTCAAGTTACTTCCTCTATAGAGTCATCTGCACTTTCTTTTCTTCAAAGCATGATTATTGTAATAGTACTTCGAAGAGGGGAAAAATGTAGACATCTAAATTTGACCACTTCTACATGGTCAAAATCATCTACTCTATTCATCTATTTCATTAATAGTGATTAAATAATTTATTTAATCATTATTTCATTTTCTGCCTAAGGTTCCTAAAGTATGTAATTAAATAAATTAAATACTTTACCTTACCCCCTTTCCTTCTCTAAATTAAATAAACATGAAAACTTATTTAATTTGGTCATTTAACCTATTTGGATTAAAACCAATTTTTAATTCCCCTTTTTCTCTCTCCTTGTCACATTCTCCATAACCCCCTTTTAATCCAAATTAAAATAATTAATCTGTGATTAGGATGTGCACCACTTAATCTTAATTAAGTGTCACATCCTCCATAATCTCCCACTTGCCTGTAATCTCTCATTAATTATCCTAATCCTATGTTTGCACAACCTTAATTAGAATCATTAGCCACATTTGGCTTACCTTTTTTGGTCAACCTTCCCACTTACCCTTTTTAGCCTAGACTCCCTTCCCCATGTGAATTTTTAATTCACATTTATTTAACCAAGGTTTCTCCCTTCCCCATGTGAATTTTTAATTCATATTTTATTCTTCCAAGGTTTACCCTATCCCCATGCAAATGTGACATGTCATTTTACATGTGCCCAAGGCTTCTAGAACCTTGGACTTGTCACATCACCCACATGTGACAAATCGCCAGCTTTTTGGAGACCCTTTCTTATCCACTAGATTCTTCCAATCGTTGTGAATTTTTAATTCACTTTTATTCCTCCAAGAAATCTTCTCATCCCCCAGGATCCACCTCTTGTCCTTCTCTTCCACCTCATTTCCACATCACTCCACCCGGAGACGTCTTACACTCCACATGTCAAGATGTGAGGGCTTGTGAGTCATCAACTCACCATAGCCCTTCATCTTGATTTTATTGGATCAATCCCAACCATTGAATTCTCTAGAGAATTCCAATTAGCCTATAAATACCCCTTCAATTCCCTAATTTTTCATAATCAAGACTTTTACAAATACACTCTTACAAAATTGTCATTCAAGCTCTCATCCATTTTAGCACTTATATCATCAATCCATATTGCATCAATTCATCTTGCATCCATTCAACTTCATTGCCATCCAAGGAGCACACAAGACTTCAAAATGAGGGGCCAACCAAGGAAACAACAACATGAAGGTATAACAACAATCAATTTTTTTATCTTGCTTTCATATTGCCCATTTTCTTAGGCTAGTCTTATTGAGGGGCCCTTTTATCTTGTTACCTCTTCACATTGCATTAATAGTTTTCATCTAGCATCTCACATTTAAGAGTAGCATTTTATTAGGATCACATTTCTGGCACACCCGGTGGGACCCACAAAGGGGTCTCTTTCTTTCATGTTTTATGTTGTTAGCTTGTTTGCAGATTGATGTCATAGAGGGGCGAACTTGCCCTCCCGGACGCTGCAGAAGGGCGAACTTAGCCTCTTTTTCAGCCATTTTCTGTAGAGGGGCGAACCTACCCTTTGTAGTTTCCGACTGTTTGCTGCAGAGAGGCGAACCTGCCCTTTGCTGTTTCTGATGGTTTTCTGCAGAGGGGCGAACCTGCCTTTTGTTGTTTCTGACTGTTTTCTGCAGAGGGGCGAATCTGCCCTTTGCTGTTTCTGACTGTTTTCTGCAGAGGGACGAATCTGCCCTTTACTATTTTTGACTGTTTTCTGCAGAGGGGTGAATCTACCTTTTGTTGTTTCTGACTATTTTTTGCAAAGGGTTGAATCTTCCCTTTGTTGTTTTTGACTGTTTTCTACAGAGGGGCGAATCTGCCATATACTCTTTATTTAATAAAAAGGATGGTTCATGTTGTTTAAGTGTACATTTTTATATATAAAAAAACTCACAACCAAGGATATTTTTCCCAATCCTATGATTGATGAGCTACTCATTGAATTTCATGTAACAACTTTATTTTCCATTATATACTTAATAATATAGCTATCACCACATCTTTCTACTTGAAGATGACACTACTAATACTAAACTTTAAGCTCATAGGGCCACAAAAAATGTTTCATGATGTCATTTTTCCTTACTCATTTCATGTCTACATTTGAAATCTTGATAAATAAATAAAATAACCCTTTCTTTGGAAATTCATTTTTATATTCTTTAATGATATATTTTCCTATATATCCATACATCATTAGGAAGAGAACATATTTTATCTATATCAAGCCCTCCAACTTATTTCATCAAAATAATCATGAGTAAATCCTTCCAAGTATTCATTTGGGAAAAAGGGTGTATTAAATATCAAGAAAACATAAAGATGTAACTTGAATTAATATAAGCCTAAAACCCAAAAACAAAAATAAATTAAGTGTATGATAGCTATTTTAAATTTATTATAACACTCATAATTTTTGTGGGTATCACCATAAAAACATAATATTAGAATTGGATAATCAATTTAAGTAAAATTGTTATGAAAGCCATTATAATTAGATAGTTTTATAATTTAGATAATATCATTTTAAATCTTAAATAATGATCTTTAAATTTTTATCACAAATAAAAATATAAATTTGCGTATAGTTGTCTAAGTTTAAAGTTGACACACTATAACTATACTAGAGGCCAAATTTTAGGAGATGAGTTAGTTATTGCACCTCTTATTATGAGAATATTATGAAAATATTCAATAATTATCTTAATCAATAAAATATCTACAAACAAAAAATTCTCATATATTTAACCTTTTCTCTTATTTTTAGGTTTTTCTTTTGTCCTTTGAAAATCACATCCCCTAAAACTTTAATAAATTAAGTAATAAATATTTTACTAGTAGTTTTTGACATCTTTATTCTTGTCGTAAGTCAAAAATTCACAAAATCACAAAATTTCTCAAAAAGTTGACAATTTAGATAATTGATAGTTGATTTGAGATGTGACCTCATTATATTCACTAAAACTTAAATGATGTGATCAATTAAATCCTTCAATTAGGTGAAAGTGAAGGGTAAATTAATGTTTATTCAATTTTCAATTTTTAAAAGTTTACTATTTTGATTAATCACTAATTCAATTTATATTGGTGGAAGATTTGAGGTAATAGAAACAAATATGTACAAAGTTTAAATCTTCATTTTCTCCTATTCTTTCATTATTTGTTTTTTTTGCACTAGGGTTAAATCTTCATCTAGGTTTGTTGTGTACTTATAAGAAGCCTTTATTCCTTAATATCATGTTCTTGTACATTGTATGGTAACTTTCATGAAAAATATTACGTGCATGTCTCTTCCTCCTATCAAATTTTCTTTATGGATATGAGGAAGTTTATTTCTATTTTTTTGGTTTCCTCCTTACCAAAATATTGCTTCAATAATTTAGAAATCATATTTACAAGCTTATCATCTGTCTCATTTTCTTCTCTTATTTGTGCCTTCAATAATGACTAAATTGATTTTACATGACCACCAATGTTAAGTAGTGATGCTTTCCCTAATTACTAGTTGTAGGAAATAAATCATAGATGCAACCTTTATCGATGTTTTTTAAACTATCAAGTTATTGGCACATTTTGTACTAGAGTGCACACTTGTAAATTTAAATTTTAGAATTGTTTTAGATTATGTTTTTTATGCAATCTAGTAATTTGGATGTTTCGATTATAAAAAAATATGATAGATGTTGAACATATTTTTTTTTAATGGTATGGAAATATTATTGATGAGTAGATGAATTATTAGAACTATTTTAGATTTATATTCCCTATATCTAGATATATTATTTAAACCAAGGTCTCATTGCTCCTTTAGGTACATACATACATATATAACATGGAAAATGTAGATGTTCCACCTCCAGAATATTTGTTTGCAAATACCACTAAAGAGATTAAGAAATTGAAAGACTCATTAGTGCAGGGTGCAAACCCAGGGATATATTATGAAACATGCATGTGAATATTACATAGTCTAGAAAAACTAAGAGATGACTTGAGAGGACTAGTGCATTTTCTCCAGATAGAGTAGTTGCTATTCTTTCCCGCATGTGGGAAGAAGTACATGGTGAGGTTCCCCTTAAATAAATACAAGATAGTGTGACCAAAGAAATGATAAAAACCAATTTTTTTCCATTTTATCAAAATGCACGTAAGGTTAGGGCATACCAGGTCACTAGATGTCTCGATCGTGCTATGGCCTCATCGATCTACCCATGATTTCTCGTAGTACATGGTCAATACCCAAACAATGACTAGATTCCATTATATTTTGTTTAGCAGTTGTATGCTGAGATCCATTTGGGCCTCAAATTCAACTACCTAGACATTCCACCATATGCTAGTCAGGGGCGTGGCAGGATTGCTGACAAACCCACTTATCGTCGAGAAGATAAACCGACCCCAGTGTTTAGGGTATTGGTTGGTGAGAGATCTCCTGCTCTCACCCCAGCTCTAGCCCCCATAGCAGATGAGGTTTTCGTTGCTTCCCAAAAGGAAGCAATTGATATTGTAGGTGGCATTGCAGCTGCCACCACTAGGATATCTACTGATCGTGTAGGTCATTATTTGATGTCTAAATGTTCCTGATCCACACCATCTTTAGCACAGTCGACCACCATGGATCGTTTCACAGCAGTAGGCATCCCTACTACCACAGAGCTTGAGGCACTTACAAGATATATGGCACGTAGGACTCTACATTTTCTGGCTGAGGAACCCTTGGAGTCATATGCCTTCATTGCATTAGACTATGGGATCGGTGTAGAGCATGTTAGAGATCGTTTGGCACGTGGAGCTCATTCACTTCCAAGATCATATCACTCTCAACCCAACAGTAGTGCATGTCAGGATCCACCATCTAATCATTCGGTAGCTGCATAGGCTATGGGTTTTACTGAAATGTTGGTTGCTGTCAGTTCGTTATCACTGATGCCATCTCACCTACACAGTCCTCTTCACTCATCATTTTTGGCATGACATGGGATAGATCACGAGGATGTAGATATTGGTTCATCACTTGACCGTGTAGTTGATATGGTGGATGCGGTCGTTTTAGAGGACTCAGGTCATCCGATATCAGATGATGTGCATGTATGTGTGCATGTGCATGTTTCAATTCCTTTTTAATTATTTTTAAATTTTAGTTTTAACTAGATATTCATGTATTGATATATATGAATTTATATATTATAGGTGGACATACCTCATGTCACTCCTAGCCTTGTTCTAGATCATGTACGTCGACGTGACTCTATGGATGAATCTGTTGCTAGTGGACATGTGAGTTTTAAATTTTTATATATACATGTGTATATGTACATGAATATGTATGCATAGATCTAGATACATATTTAATATAAATTATATGTATTTAACACATTCTACGCACCATTTTATTTGCAGGGCTCAGCACATCCATCAGAGCAGGACCGTTCTCATTCAGATGATCGTTCGACTAGGAGTCAACATTCATATTAGGCCCTGCATTAGATTTATGATCTTTCTAGTATTTTACATTTGATTATCTCTAACTTACATTTGCTATATATGATGATCTTTAGTATTCCACATTTGATGATCTCTAACTTTCATTTTCTTTTATGATATGCATACATTTGGCACTTTTCTTATAACATGTTACATGTTTATACATCGATCAATATTGATATGTTTACATGTTTATATGATATATGTATACATTTTCTTATATTCAATATACATACATTTTCTTATTTGATGATCTCTTACAACTTACATTTCCTTATATGATATATCATTTGATCTCTCTAGAGTTGAATTTTAGGAAATAAATGCCACTTTATAATTAAGTTCATTCACATTAATCACAATAAATATTTTGCACGCGCACACCCATTGAATAAATTATAGTAAGTAGTCAAAAATTATAAAATAAATGACTCCCAAGCTCAAGTAAACTAATGATATTTTATAAATGAGTGTATTTACTTGAGCCTATAATTTATTAAGTTCAAGGACATGTTCTTCAAGTTTTTAAATTTGATAAAAATGATGAAATTAAATTCTTGATAGAAAGTAAGAACAAATAAAGTGCATCACTTTGTGGTACACAAAACTCCTATTTTTAAAAAATGACTTAACATGAACCATTGAGGAGTTGAGAACAAAATATAAAATTATAAAGAATCTAGGTAGGAACATTTCTTATATAATTAAATATACCATCCTTCAAACACTTTCCCTCTAAGTTATAAAATTTTATGTTAAATTATTTCATAAATAATCTCTTAATCTAGACCATTATTAAATTATAGGAAAATTTTAATCTTTGAAACATTAAGAAAATTCAATTCAAATTATACCTCTATTATCTTTTTGACTTGTAACAAAATTCTAAAATTTCTAGATATGTTGCATATCTATACATTAAATAACAACAAACTCCACAATGAAATAACTTGTTTGATTACCACTTGATTCATTTAAACTAGTATTTAGGGAACATGAATAAGAAATATGGTAAAGAACTAGTATTTAGGGAACATGAATAAGAACTATGGTAAAAAATTGGTATCTTTCTTAAGGAGTTTCAAATTCCTATTCTTATCATCACTAACATGCAAGTTGTTATAAATGATCAAAGCCCTCTTCCTTATTAATATATATCTAGATAAATATATATTTTTCACAAGAGAAGCCTCAAATTGATCTATATAAATATAGGGTTTTGTCCTAGGAATATACCTAATAAGAAATAGGAAGATGAAATCATGTGTCCATGTTATGACTTGAAAATAATCTCCAATATGATACAATGATTCAATAAAGTTCATAATTTAAATTAAAAAATTATTTAAATTTAGCTAATTGCAATAATATTTAACATGTTACATTTCAATAGAGAAAATACTAGAGTATAAATTTTTATTAGAAGATTTTTTATAAAATATTCAACCCCCACTTGAAATACCCCCACCTCAAAACCCCTCCACTCCCTCAATCCACCTCCCCCAAAAAACCACCTGGAAAAACACCCCAATACTTCCATTTGATGAGGTTCACTTGTAAGGAACTATAAATGAAAACATAACTATGTTAAATATGAAAAAATAAATTTTATCCAATATGATGCTAATATGCCCCCATATTCTATATAGTTTGTATATTCATTGAAAGCAATTGTTAATTTAGTTATATCAATTGATGTGGTTCTAGATGTACATTTTGGCTTTGAAGGGAGGAGATAAGGAAATTCTATTTAGATGGACTATCATATAGATAGATCCTTGAATTACATATTACTAAACCAACCATAGCCCCATAATTTATTGAATCTTCCATAAATCAACCTATCCATTCAAACATGATAAATAAAATGGTTCTATTGTATTTTTCTAGAAAATTATGAATAGAGTTTGAATTGGATTTAAAACCTAATTATTTTCATATTTATTATCCTAGGGTGTTTATGGTGGCATGTCGCAACATAACATAAGGGAACGTGTCAATTTAAATTGATGTGTGCCTACTCCAACCCTAATTTCTCCTTATATATATTAAAAATAATAAATAGCTTCATCTATTTTAAATATAAACGATCAATTTATAAATATGATTTATATATTCTAATTTTTTTTGTAGATGAATAGGTTTGGGGACATCATTCCAATTAGATCAATTATTTTTGTATCATAGCTATATAATTTGATACACCTTATAGAATAGAAAATAAATTAACTATAGATACATGGGTCAAGCTCTAAGTCATGTGAGAAAATTATAATAAATAAACTTAGAAAATTAGATTAGAATATTTTTATATTCAAATGATTCCTACCATTATAAAATTATCCATTATGTTGTCACAAATTCAATACACAAGTAGTCATAATCATTCCAACTAATTATAAGAGACCTAAAATAAAAATCATAAAAACATATAATGAACAAGTAAATATGCATATAATTAGAGGAAGTAAATAAATTAACTATACATATTTATGAGTCCTAAATCTAAGTAATGTTAAAAAAATTACAATAAATCAAGTTAAATAATTAGATTATAAATTTCTTATGTTCAAGTGATGACTACTGTAGGAGATGAGTGAAGGGGCCTAAGAGGATGGCTTAAGGAGACATGCAATCACTTGCTAATTTTTTTAGGGCATGAGAAAAAATTAATTAACTATAATATTAACCATCAATTAAATATATATACAACTATATACATAAATACAACATTATTGAAGATATAAATAAATAAACATGCTCTTTTGGGGATCATTGAAACTAACACTAAATTTTATTCTACTCCCACCATTAGTCTTCCAATGACTTTTTTTATGAAAATTAGATACTATAGAATACTCATATTATGGACCAATAAATTTATTGTAGAAAATATTCATTGTTTAAATACTCACCTTTAAATAGATAGTCATATTAAATAGATATAAACATTGCAATTGTTGTAACAAGGTTTGCACATTATGTACATAACAAGTAGTTGAATTCCATGGAACAAATATATAATTGGAAATATCTACTCAATTTAAGGTTCTCAATGTATTTCAACCCCTAATTTGTGTCCAGCCAAATTTAAAACACTTGTCATCAACATATATTATAAGTAACTAAAACAATCCAGAGTTCAAACAAGTTACTATAAGTTCTCGTCTTGAACATGCATGTACATGTACAAGTGAACTTGAAAATCATGGATATAGTCTAACTCAAACATTCTAGTTCAACCCGCTCTTGAATAACATGTAATTTTTTTTTATGGTCATCACTATCTAGTCTCCATTTTTTTCGTCCATGTGCATGTAGAACTGCATGAAGATGTACGGCAGTAGCAATTATAAGGTGACTATATTGATATACCTTGTTATCAACTTCATAGTCTACAAAATGAATCCCATGTTGAACAACTTTGACTTGTTTTAGATATATCCCTTACACAACAACATAACCTACACGGTAAACATGAACCTGAGGTATGATATGTGCACGAGTACAACATTTTCATGCTCAAGTTTTGTACAATATATATTTAATGTTTTTAAGGTAATGTACACATGTACACAATGTATATATATAATTTTAAATTCAAACTCACCTGTGGGAAATAAAATTCCATCGTTTGTTTCAGGTTGTGTTAGCTTATTCCTCTCTTCTGTGCAACATAATAAATAATAGCTAACACCTTCTATGTTTCCAGGCTCTGCTATGATTGCAAAAACATCTCCTGTACACCAAATTTACACAATAAAATTATAAAAATAATAGAATTGTCTCTAGAATTTAAAGATCATTAAATTTATATAATATTTAAATTATTTAAAACTTACACATGTACCTTTTCTAACCAATCCTGAAATATGGTCATAATCAATTGAAATCAAAGGAATGTCTTGAAATCTTTCATCCTCATTTTCGTCATATGTGTCTGAAATGAATAGTGGCACCATATCCCATTTACTAACATATTCAAGTTCTTCGTTGTTGCATGCATGAGAGTTTCCCACAATGCACTTAGTGCAAAAACAAGAGTAATCCCTCATGTATAATGTCCATCTAGGGTGACTATCTGAACTCACAACATAATGCAAAGATCTTGTTTTTTCTACCCTCTTGCATCCATGCATCGATCTTCTATCCACACCTAGATACATGTAATTGCAATAAAATTAAGTGAACAAACATGTGTGTATATATATATATGTAAATTTTAAATTTAAATAAAATTATTTTTTTACAAATATAATTTATACATACCCGATATCTCCCAAAACACTCTATGTGGAATGTTTCAGTTTGTTCTTGAAGATGTGCAAACCTCATTTGATGAAAATTGTTTCTTGCACCATTCAACAACATCATGTGCATCATCTATATGATCTTCTAAATAACTCATTTGATGCTTTCTTAAAGAAAGTTTGATGCAAGCTCCTGCACCATCATACTCACCCTTTCCATGCCCACTCTCAAAGAAACTCCAAACATGTGGTATGTTGTAAAGTTTATGATATCTAGAAAGTGCATAAAATGTTCGTGATGATTTGAATTGTGCCGCACATCCATCTGACCATACAAAATTATTTTCAAATTTTACACCCCTACTTCTCAAATTCCCAAAAAAACATTTTGTAAAACAATGTTGTACAAAAAGTGTGTCATGCTCTTTATCATCACTAATATAAAAGTGATATTCTTTCTTGATGGCCTGTTGTTCATCTGTACTCTCAACACCATCCAATTCCAATTGTGCATGTCGATAACACACATGAACCATAATAGTGACTTGTTTTGAAAAGTAATATTATGATTGAATCTCTTTTTGATGTACAAAAGAGTAACTTTTTGCAAAGTCAACTACTGATAGAACTGTTCCAAGTGGGAAAGTATCTCTTAATGTTTGAAATTGATGTGCTTGCCACTTAGCATAAAATAAATGTCGCATGTATGGTTGTACCAATCAATTTTTAAAAATCTTCCATAAATTCCCCAATAGGTATCTCCTCTTCTACATAGTTTAACCTTGTGGATTCTTTCCCAAAATTTGTTTGAAACTTTACATACTTGTAACTGTTGCAATTTACTATCTTTTTTAGGTCAGTATTTTCATTTGTTGAAGGAAAGTTAGCCAAATTTCCACATGTTTCACAAAGTCCTTTTATGCATTTTATTTGAGGTCCATTTTCATGATCACATAATAGATCCTTTATGAAGAAACTTACCTGTTTAGGAGGTGCCTTTTGAAAACCATATCTTTCTTCTCTCTTCTTTCGAAACACTTGATAGTAGAGATCAAATTCAATGTGAAGGATAACAAGTTTCAAAAAACTTGTTTATCTTCACATAATATGGCTTTAACCTTTCAAACATTGTTTACCCAATCTTTATATGAGGATACATATTACAAAAGTTTATATACATTTCAAGTGGTGTTATGTCTAGCCAATTTTTAATATTTTCTTCATAAATACCAGGTCCTATCCTATGCCTCATAACATCTCTAGTATTTTATGACGGACCGGTATGATCATTCCAAAAACATGAGATCAAGTTCCTAACAACATCTTCAATCCTGTCAGAAAGGGGAGCTCTACACATAATTTCCCAATTGCCTTCATAACTATCATCCAAAAACTTTCTCTTTTTCTCATATTTTATTAGTGTGGTTCTACTGTAACCAAATTCACTGGAAAATGCTAACATTTTTCTTTTTCTAGTTATTTATTTATTTAAAACAGATGTCAAAATCACCTTTCTTGCAATGGCCGTATCCATTGATCGAGATCCTTTCCCAATGGAATCTAAACCCTTTTTAATATTTTCAACAATATCTTTTTGTAGTCTCATGTGTTTCCTCTTATTCGATGCAGAGTGTACACCCAACAATTGTAATGACTCTTTCAACTCATTACGAAGAAGTAAACGTGATAACAATTAGGTTTTTTCAAGTGTTTCAAGATGATTCAAATGATCATGGATTATTCTATTTAAAGATTTAGTTATTGACCTCTTACTCATAGTTTTAGGTTGGTCGGCATAACATTTTAGTTTCTCCATATCCATTTCAAGTAAATGATCTAAATTTCTATAAGAAATTTGTTTCCCCACATTTTCGGCTACTTTTATATGCTCATCCATTGGTGTAGAAGGAATTCATCCCTACCCCTCTCCAACATGCATTGTTTGAACTCAGGCATCCTCCCTATCTTCAAGGTCCATGTGTTCTTCAATTGATTCATTTGGTCCAATATCTAGATTGGGCTCGAATTCTTCTTGAGAACTTCCTACTTGTTGAGCCATTTGTACATGTCACTAAATATTGTGCAAAGAAAGTGAGAGATGATGATAAATAAGTGGAGTTGAACATATGAAATCAAAGATTCTTGAACTTAAGAATTCAATGGAAAAAAAGGATTTGAAAATAAATGATAAGCAATTATTAGGCTTTGAATGAAGAATAGAAGATAAGGGTATGTGCAGGATCATGATGGGCCAAAAGTGACGATATCTAAGTGATATGATGGCCCATGTGGCTAATGACTTTTTTTTTACCCAAAATCGATGAAACGAAAAGGGTTTTTAAAGGAGATTCTCAAATTTCCACCAATATAAATTATGCTTTACTTTGAATTTAATAAATAATTATTATTCATTTTCTATTTGAATTATGACTAAAGTCCTGATTGATAGGCTGATTGAAAAAATTCTATAGCTTTCAAAAGGTATCACATTTTTTGAATCCAAAACACGCGTCACATTCTATGCTTCACACACTATAGGATTAAAAATAAATAAAAATAAAATTTCATGAATTTTTGACAAAGTTAAGGTGGTCAGACATACGAGTTTTTATATTTTTTCAAAGTTCTAATAAAAAAATCATAATTAATTATTTAATTGGAAAAAAATTACAAAAAAATATGCATCACATCGGGACATGAGTCCCCTACTTATATCTAAAATATTATAAAAAAATATTATCATTTTATTGTGGTTAGGGTGGTCAGACAAACACCTACTTCTTATTTTTTCCCTGAAATTTAAGTACTACTACATTGAAATTTCAAATTTTCACCAAATAGATTTTTTTTTTTTTAAAATAAACCTATTAGTTTAGAAACTAAATTCAATTTTCTAGAGATTCTATTCTTACATATTTTTTAAATAATATAGATAACTTATTCAAATTTTTACGTCAAGTTGCCTAACTCTGATTTTCTGAATTTTATTGCCACTTAAGGGCATGTTTTTTCCATGATGATCCTGCACATGCCCATAAGGGTGATAAGTGGACACTTGAACTATGGATTAATGGCATGGATTAATGACATGTATTATGTTAAGAAACTCTTGATGGTGAAGGTAGGTGTATGGAGGATGAAAGCTTATGCATGGTTGGTATGGAGGATGAGAAGTTTGACTTGGAGATGATGTGGACAACTTGACTTGGAGGACACGTAGATTTGTTTGTTTTTGAAATGATATATATATATATATATATATATATATATATATATATATATATATATATGCAAGGACTATGTGGGATGATATCTAGGTCCAAATTTGGTTACGATGCAAGGATTGACTTGTGTTATGATGGATAAACACAAGGGGACAATGACCAAGAGAGGGTATGTAGGAGATGATGGAATCCAAAAGGATTTCCCTAGACTCAAGGATAATGGTATGTTCCCTAACTCAAGTCCATGATAAACCTTAAGTGATGTGGGTGATAGATATAAAATGGGTTGATTTTGAGAGCTACGAAGAGTAGTGGAAGTGCAAGCTAAGAGTTCTATTTGATCAATGATGAATATGCAAAGGAATAAATTCATGAATGCATGCAACTTGGTTAGGTGATATGATCTTGATATATGCAAGGGGTTGTACATGTAAGAACTAGGTAGAATGATATATATGTATGCAAGACTAGGAATATGTAAGGACTAGGATGCAATGAAAATGATATGATTCTAAGATGGGATATATGAAAATGGTATGATATGATGTGATAAGCTAAGAATGCAAGAGGTCAAATACAACTCTAGGTCCAAATTTGGTTACGATGCAAGGCTTGACTAGTGTTATGATGGATAAAAACAAGGGACCAATGACCAAGAGAGGTATGTAGGAGATGATTGACTCCAAAATGATTTCCCTAGACTCAAGGATAATGGTATGTTCCCTAACTCAAGTCCATGATAAAACTTAAGTGATGTGGGTGATAGATATAAAATGGGTTGATTTTGAGAGCTACGAAGAGTAGTGGAAGTGCAAGCTAAGGGTTCTATTTGATCAATGATGAATATGCAAAGGACTAAATTCATGAATGCATGCAACTTGGTTAGGTGATATGATCTTGATATATGCAAGGGGTTGTACATGCAAGAGCTAGGTGGAATGATATATATGTATGCAAGACTAGGAATATGTAAGGACTAGGATGCAATGAAAAGGATATGATTCTAAGATGGGATATATGAAAATGGTATGATATGATGTGATAAGCTAAGAATGCAAGAGGTCAAATGCAACTCTAGGTCCAAATTTGGTTACGATGCAAGGCTTGACTTGTGTTATGATGGATAAAAACAAGGGAGCAATGACCAAGAGAGGTTATGTAGGATATGATGGACTCCAAAAGTATTTCCCTAGACTCAAGGATAATGGTATTTTCGCTAACTCAAGTCCATGATAAACCTTAAGTGATGTGGGTGATAGATAGAAAATGGGTTGATTTTGAGACCTACGAAGAGTAGTGGAAGTTCAAGCTAAGGGTTCTATTTGATCAATGATGAATATGTAAAGGACTAAACTCATGGAATGCATGCAACTTGGTTAGGTGATATGATCTTGATATATCCAAGGGGTTGTACATGCAAGAACTAGGTGGAATGATATATATGTATGCAAGGACTATGTGATCTATGATCTATTTATGTAGGACTAGGAATATGTAAGGATTATGATGAAAGGGCAATGAATATGAAAGGACTATATGGGATGGAAAGAGTAGGTGGAATGCAAGGATTGAAAAATCAGAGCTAAAGGATGATGGCCCCAAGAAATCTAAGTGATACTTGTTCATGTTGCATGTTTTTGTTGTTTGATGTTTCAGTATTTTGCAAGGTTTAAGGTGTTTCCAAGTACTAGGTGTTAGGTTTGTTTGAGGTTTATTTTTAAACACACACACAAGACATAGAAGGCAAAATGTTTGTTTTTAACAATACAAGCACAAATCCTAAGGTTGGCAAGGACTATATTCACTAGATTCCACATGGGTTTCCCTAGCCGCACTTATTCTTAGCGGGTGACTTAGAAGCTTGGCCACACTGGCTCCCCCTTACATTGCATTCAATTCTTAGGTCATCCAAGCTTCGAGCCCTCATGAATCTCCCATGATAGACTCTTCACCTCTACTAAGAATTGTGAGAATTTCGATGCCTTGGCAACGACCGTTGCTACACCAATGAATAAAAGGGATTTTGGCTTTCTAAAACAAGAGGGTTCTAGTGAATACTCGGGGATATGGCACCTCGTGAATGTACAACAAGCCACTTAAGGATTTAACCACTCTACTAGGGGCTCTTATACCTTTAAAAGAAAAGGTCGATATCCATTTTTTAATGGCACATGCATGGCTAAGGCCTACATACCATGAGGACTTGAAAATTTAGACTCATCCTTTTATATACCAGCCCAAGCGAAAAACCTTTTGGAGTCATTCCCTCTTGTGAGGCAGGCCCCTCTAAGGTATTAAACACATACAAAGACGATGGGTCTGGTTTCTGATCACCAAATTCGCACAAGGTGAGATCATACTCCCTACCATCTCAAGCATAACAAACAGTCTTCATTCACCCCCAAATTAAATCTATATGATGGAAGACAAATGTTTGTTTTAAAGCACCAAAATTGAAATATGTTCTAGGCTAAAAGACAGTCGGTTTCAAAATCAAGTCTTCAATCAATCGTCCACACCAAATTAGTTAGTAGTTCCAATTTTTAGTCTTTGAAAAGATGTCCCAAAGTAAAAATATGCAAGACTTCAATATATATGGGTATGTGCAGGATCATCATGGAAAAAATAGGCTCTTAAGTGGCAAAAAATACAGAAAAATTAGAGTTAGGCAACTTGACATAAAAATTTGAATAAGTTATCTATATTATTTCAAAAATATGTAAGAATAGAATTTGTAGAAAATTGAATGTAGTTTATAAATTACTAGGTTTATTTACAAAAAAATAAAATCTATTTGGTGAAAATTTGAAATTTCAATACAGTAGTACTTAAATTTCAGGGAAAAAATAAGAAGTAGGTGTCTGTCTGACCACCCTAAAAAAATTAAAATGATAATATTTTTCTATAATATTTTATATATAAGTAGAGGACTCATGTCCCGATGTGATGCATATTTTTTTGTAATTTTTTTCCAAGTAAATAATTAATTATAAATTTTAAAAAATATAAGGACTCGTATGTTTGACCACCTTAACTTGGTCAAAACTTCATGAAATTCAATTTTTTATTTTTTAATCTTATAGAATGCAAAGCATATAATTTGACGCATGTTTTGGATTCAAAAAATATGATACCGTTTGAAAGCTATAGATATTTTTCAATTAGCCTAAAAATCAAGACTTTAGTCATAATTCAATAGAAAATTAATAATAATAATTTATTAAATTCAAAGTAAAGAATAATTTATATTGTTGAAAAGCTGAGAATCTCCTTTAAAAACCCTTTTCGTTTCAGCAATTTTGGGTAAAAACAAAGTTGTTAGCCACATACCCATCATATTGCCACTTTTTTGGCCCATCATGATCTTGCGCATACCCATATATATATCTAAAATTTGTTTGGACCTATATTTATGTTCTTTTTGATTGAATATTTTATATAGATATTATAAACTCAAATGATGTTACAAAATATTTCCAATGCATTTTTTTTATATTTATATTAAATTGTAAAGATTTCTTCTAATGTTTGAAAATTTCCATTTTGTTATTTTTGAGACACCTTAAAATCTATACTTAATAATCACAAGAATGCCTTGGAATTGATGGAGGAAATTGAGGGGGTTATTTTATGCATTTCATTCAACATAAAATTTACCTTGCATAATTTATTTCAACTTAGAAATGAGTGTTTGGAGGTGTCAACAGATTCAAATTTTAGATTATAATTAAAAAATGATTCAACATAAATGAAAACAAAAGTGATTTAATTTTAAACTCAAATTGCTAAAAAAATAAAGAAACTTGCCCCTCCCATCTTATAGATAAATGATTCATTAAATTAAAATTACCCCAAATCAACAAAAACACACTTTATAGTACACAATAATTTAATCAGGTATTACATGAAGAAAATAACACACATTACTCATGACTATTTTTCATTAAAAATATGAGTGTGTTACAACATTATAGCTCACTATTATATTTTCATGTTTTAATGCAATTAAATTTATGCATGCTAGTGACTAAGCTTTAGACTTGTTACTATAAGTTCTATAATTCAATCATGTTATATAACATAAGAATGTTATGGTTTCCATAAAAAAATAGCATGTTATTAGATAGTGTGGTAAGTCTATGAGCCTCTTTGTACCTAAGTAGATATTTGATCTAGTAAAGTTAAATATTTTATTTTTCTTAGATAAGGTATCCCATTATGGGAGATCGTTAGGATTTGTGTCTCAACCTTCAGGACCTATATATTAATACTAAACAAAATATAATTTTCAAGTTATAAAACAAGAAATATATATAAATATCAACACTCAAATAATTTAATTTTTGGCTTGGAACATGTTAGAATAGACATTAATTCTAAGAACATGATAATTACAACAAAATGAATCTCTTTCACATCTTAATATTTTTAAATGGGTATAATCATATAGAAATCATTTTTATGGATGAAAAATATATTCATAAACTTGGGAGTAGATGTTAAAATTATTTTTAAAATAAATTGGGAGGAGCTTGGGAAACTAGATTTACATGATACTCCCTATGATATAGTACTAGATGAGGGAGCAGATCCAAAATTTTCATTAGCACATGGTATCTAATATAAAGGTCAACCTATTGGGTTTGAAAGAAAAATAAATTTTGAGGTGTTTGAGATTCAAAAGGACTCTTTGGTGCTTTTAAATTTTTTCTTAATCTCAAATTGGTTCATGTAGAATGTAATGAAATCTTTGACTCCCAGAAAGAAGAATTGGCAATTTATACATGGAGGGCTAGATAGTGCATATATCATTGAATATGAATATAGATTAAGATTATGATAAGAAGATAGCAAAATAAATAGATGTAGAAGAAGATGATGTATTTGGATGGCTATATTCATTGAGGAAGCTAGCTAAGATTGATACAAAGGGAGATACCAAGATAGAGGGGGAAATACTGGTGAAAGATGGTGTTTCTACCATAGATATAATTGATGGTGCACAATTGGATGAAATAAATATAAGGATTTAAAGAAGGACATAAACATAGATAGATGCAAAATTGGGTGCTACAAAAAAATATAAATAAAGAGAATATATTGTAGATCAAAACTAGTAAAACATTTAGTATAAGAATTCATAAAAGAGTAGTAGTAGGCACCACAAATATGTTTGCAATTGATATCCAGAGATTAGATCTAGAGTACTAAAAAAATTTAGAAACCTACTTTAGGAGGTAGGAGATATATGGAATATTATTAATAGAATGCAAAAAAAGGTGGGGCACTACATATTGGTTGTTTCCAAGTAAGGACGGAAGATGAAGGCCATAGGATCAAAATGTGTATTTCAAGAAGGAGGAGACACTAGTAGAGAATGAAAAAGGGATGCTAAGTGAAATTGAATTTAAGAATGCACATAAGCTCATGTAACAATAATAAATACATTCAAGATAATCTAAATATGAAGGAATGATAAATTGTGATGATGTAGAATAAAAAAATCAAGGATGTGCAAGAAAGGATAGATGGTGATAAAAAGGAAGGTTGTAGCATATAAGTAAGAATATAGAATTGTGATAAAGTATCATGGATCTAATGAAGAAAATTTGAAATTAAAAATGTATAAAGATGAACCATTGATGCTACAAATAATTATTTATGAAGAAAGAGAGGAAATTGAGAGTAATGCGGTACTATGAAATCTAGTGATAACTTGCAGATTTTAGTTTTATAGAACTCATTGATGATGTGCATTTGAGTTTTCATTTGAACATAAAATTGAAATGAGGAACCTTCAATTTTCTTATATATCAATTATTTGATTAATTTTTCCTTATTGCTAGATAAAACATATGATAAACCCACTATTGTAAGTAAATAAATTTAACCATATTTGACGAAAAAGAGAAGAAATAAACACGTACCTTGTTTCCTTCTATGATAATTTGTCAAGTTTTGTTTGTGTCTATTTTCTTCTTTATCTTTTGAAAAATTTCGTTGAGCCTTGTTTTTTCTTTTTCCTTTTTGTCCCATTTTCTTCTTCAAAGTATAAATGTTTGAAAGCTGACAACAAATTCTCCTCCAAAATGCAAAAAATTGTGACAAAAGAATTGAAAACACTTACAACAATAAAAAATAATAAAAACAAATGCAACAATAACAAATAAGATATATAACATTTTGAAAAAAATCATCATTTTTCACCTGTGAATTTTCTTTTTCAGTCGACATGCCTGGAAGCACAAGGGTCACCTAAAAATGGTTGTTTACACAGGATGAGCTTGGAAAAATGCAAAAAAAACCCTCAAAAATTTGTTTGACTTTTGTATGTAAATGTCGGGGGTTCAATCGAACCCATATTTGGGGGGTTCGATCGAACCACCCAACAATAATTTTGCATATTATTTTAAAGTGGTTCAAACGAACCTATGTTAGGTTGAACACATTTTCGATCGAACATATTTTTTGGGTTTGCTCAAACATAAGTTCGACCAAACCCCCTTTTTTCCTTGTCTCTTCAAAAATTTGTAAATTTCTATAAAAAAAATTCTTTCAAAGCTAAATTTGAGGATGAAAATGGAGAAAACTTCAGAAACCCAACTAGATAATGATAGTCCTCGGAATGAGCTATCCGTCAAATATAATTTCATATGGTTTTCTTTTATTATGTATTTTATTTTTTAGTTTTATTAGACATAGGTTTTTCACTGAAAATCAAGCTCTTTGTTTTGCACATGTGGAATAATAGCAGATTATCAAAATAAAATTTTAAAAAATACGTTCGGACTGAGTATTGATGTCCTTGATCCATTAAAAAAAATAAAATTGATACATACGAAAAATGTTATGTTGTATATAGTCTGCCTATGTTTGAATTGCAATTGGTTTGACTTCGAAACTTGATTAAGGAAAAAATATTCAATAAAAAACTATGAGACCAAATGAAAGTGCTAGATATCGTAGTTACAAATCTAAATTCAAAAGAATTAGAATTTTATCCTTCATACAAAAAAAAAATTGTTGTGTACGGTGAGCGTCACTGTTAAAAAATGTTGTTTTTTGAAAAAAACCATGTTTTGTGGGAGACAGAAAAAAAAGTGCAATCTAATTCCAAAAATTTTGAAAAAAATATTTTTAGAATCTACCGAAAAAATGTGATGAGACTCTAGTTTGTATCATCTTCAAATTTCTCACGGTTTAGCTGCTATAGGTGCCCGAATATGAAGATTTAGTTAAAACTAATAATTGCAGTGTCGATTTTGGCCAAAAATTGTAAACCACTATTGTGGGATCATCCAATAATCATTTAAATTCCTAAAATTTCATTTGTAGAAAACATGGAATTTGAACCATTAACTAAATCAAACATTCACTAGTCATTCATGACACATAGGGATGCCAAAATAATTCTGAACTCATATCCAATTTCACATAGGGTCAAATATGGCACATACCATACTTGATTTGAGTATAATTAGGAAACAAATAGGGAGGTCCAATCTAACATCTCTGAATTAACTATGGTTGGGGAATTACTTAGACTTGTGTAGGTAGGCTGAGAAATAACCTTGTAGCCGTAGCCATTCAATACACTCCAAGGGTACTTACTTAATATATATATATATATATATATATAGGTGAAGCACAACATAATCACCCAACGGGGTACAATATCATAAAACATAAGAAATAACATCCATTATATAACTCATTATATAATCATTCAGTTTTGTACATCAATAATCAGGATCACATTTAATCATAGCATAAATAATGCATATAATTGAACTAAAGTATAATGATAAACCAAGCATGTAAACATACAAAATACCAACAATCAACATGTTGAGGAACCTCATCTTAAACATGCAGTGGTTCATACACACCATTCAAATTCATATAGTAATCACCACAAAAATCACAAGGAAACGATGAAGCTAAAAGACGAATCTCACATTAACAAGATGCAAACATGAGGGGCACTACAAAACTAAAAATAAATTCAATTAATAATCAACATACATTAAAACCCACAAAAATAAACCTTAAAAATAAGAAAAATATGGGCTTTCATAGAGACAACATTATGGGTTTTACAGACAAAAATATGACTTTCGACAACCCGAAAAAAAAAGCGAAGGATTTTGTTACCTAGATGATTGGATTTGATTTTGGCATCAATTTTGGAACAAACCCATTTAATATTGTACTAAAAAATGGGTAAGCGGTCATTGGTATAGCAATTCAAAGTCATAACAATGTTATCTATTGTATTATTTAGTGTTAAATGCACAGTCTAATGGCATTGACTAGGAATGGTGAGCAATGAAATGTCGTAGGTGAAATTGTAACCCAAATCAAAGTTTTAAAATAGCAAAGGAAAAACATTAAGGAAAATGAATAATAATATGTTAAGTGTCGATAAATATTGTTAAGTATCATTTCTATATAACAATGGTTAGAATTGTCATTAATAATTATTGTTGTTTGTTTGTAATTACAACACAATCCCTCAATTATAAATAGTGACATCTATTTGATAGAAAAAAATGATAAAACTATTGTAAAATTATCCATTAAATTAATAGAGACCACTAACATAGAGAATAAAAAAAAAAAGTTTTTGACAACAATTTCAACAAAGATAGAAGTCATTGCCAATACTAATTCTATTAAAGCAAACATTTATACTTTGTAACTTAATGACTCATAATTATCAATAAACGAAAGTGATATATAATTATCAATAGAGAAAACTGACATTCAACTAAACTCATGACATAAGCAGAATTGTAGATTTACTCCAAACAGTGCGGCCTAATCCAACAAAATCATCACATTAAACTAATATTTGATAGCTGGAATTCAATATTTAACAATGAGAATGATTCTATTTAGCACCAAGTCGATTAAACTTTGTTCCCAGTAAAAGTAATCATACCGCAAGGATAGAGAAGATTCTAATGCTTTTTCTCTGGGTCATTTAAATTGAACTTAGGAATTAATTCGTCGAATCATATATAGACTACAATAATTTCCACAGAAAATTCATAAAAATTCCCCTGATCATATAAAGGTGGTCCTCTTCAAGCAGGTTTGGTAGTTGATTGGGACTCTGCCAGTCTTTTCCCACGCTCACTACGGCTGTTCTCTGCAAATTTCATGGGGGCAATGTGAAGTCCCATTTCCTTCTCCTTTTGGGACCATTCAGAGGCATAGTACTTTTCCTCACTGCTATCACGGGCAGGTCCACTAAACATACCTCCCCACTGAGGAAAATACACCATCCAAATAGGCAGAGTACAACACACTATCATAACTCCCATCAAGCTGATTCCCATTTCTTTTGTATATTTAGAGCTTGTGAAAAACAGAAGCTGAGTTAACATTGCTCCAAAATTGCCCCCGCCTCCTGTCATCCCAGAGATTATTCCTAACGACCTGCACAAGCCCACATTCCTATTCTTATTGAAAATTTCACAATCAATCATAGAGGATAATTGAATTTAATATAATACGCAAGTAAAAAATATTCAGTGTTAGGATTTAGTTTAAACAGCATTCTTTAAACTTTGATTTATTTAAATGGTTCATCTAAAATTATACTCACTTCTTTAATGGATTTCATTTATAAACGTAATTTCAGTTAAACATCTAAATAAATTAAATCTTAGAATGTACTGCTTAAACCTGACGGACATGTTGTATTCAAGTGCCTGTCATTTAAGTGGAACCTAAATCGCTTACTAAAAATTGACACATTGAACACAACGTACTGATTCTGCAAGTCGTTCTGAGAAGAGGGCCTTTACCTGCGAGAGATAAATGGTATAATTCCAAATGTGGCCCCGCACGCTGCTTGCACAAAAATGGAGAAGAGAATCATCACAGCAATTGAAAGACTTAGATTTCCTGCTCTGCCCAGCCAAATACAGAGGAGACCTCCAGCTGTTTGCAGGATCCAAAGTACCCACAACCGGCCTCTCATTCCAAACTTGTGAGCGGTCATATCGGATAGAATTCCTCCTAAAGGACGAGATACTACGTTGGCCAATCCAAATGTAGAAGCTATTATACCAGCTGTGTGGAGCTTCAGATCGAACTTGTCATAGAAATATTCCGCAATTATGTTGTCTATCGTTAACTCCACTCCGAAGCAGTACCCGTATGTGATGGCAAACACCCATGTCCTATAATTGGTCACAGCGTACCATACTACCTGGATTTCAGAAGCACCACTGTAAATTAATTAAGAAGCCTGTTAAATCTAACCTATAATCTTAAAAGAGAAAATATAATATTTGGAATTTTTTGTCTTCATGAGATATGGGTTTTTCATAGAGAATTACTACTTATAAAAATAGAGTCAATGAATTTGATTAAAAAACTATGTAATTGAATCTTGATATTAATATCATAACTTGATACACTGCCCAAAGTATCTCCTACTCATCAATGAAAATAAAGTTAATGTATTTAGTATTTTCATATTGAAAAACCATTTCGAATAAAAATTCTGCACACTAAAATTTTCACTATTGCAAAAACTCAAACACACTCCTACAATAATAAATCATACATACAATAAAAACAATTTTACATAAAAAATAAAAACCACAGAATCAACTTTGTGAAGTTGATCTTGTTCTAATTATGAAAATAAACATAGAATATTTGTAATATTGCTATCAGGATTCAACTATGTAGTTATACGAGTCAAAACTCATTAACTCATGTTTCATGAGTAGTGGTTCACAAGAACCCATCTTTCATGATAATAAATGATCCACTTAACACTCATTGCATCTACATGATGCTCCCAAGTTGAAGCACTGGACCTTCCTGGAAGGTCATCCCAATACTACTCCAGCTCAAACGTGCTTAACCACAGAATTTTTTCCAAAATTAAATCTACTTACAACCCCATTTACAAAACCTTAAAAAAATGCTATCTGTAATTCAACTTAAGATTACTGTTATTTTATAAAACTAAAGATTAAAACAAACTTAACCTTGGAGAAGTCGTCCTTAGCTTTTGCTCCAGAGTTACTGAGAAGGGCATAGTTACCATCAGGCAGGTCCTGGCCGAGGGAGAGAACCAGCAGACCCATCAAGACATGCACACACCCGGGCACAAAAAACGCAACTCGCCAGGCAGTGAAAGGAGTAAACCCAACATTTTCATGTATGATATCAAAAATCAAAGGCATAATAAGCTGAGTTACACCGCCACCAAGGTTGCCCCACCCAGCAGCAGCCCCATTGGCAAGACCCACAATCTTGCTATTAAACATGGAGCTCATCCAGAACTGGCAAGACACAAATGTGGCAAGCGAAAAACCGATAAAAAATCTAACTAGAATGAATCCAAGAGCCGAATTAACAACCGCCATAGAAAAAACAGCAGGCGCGGAGAGCATTATAAGGAAGGCGCAGCCATAGCGAGGGCCGAAAATATCACAGACGGCACCCATGCACAGCCTTGAGAATATCGAACCCGACACGGAGGCAATCGCTGCATTGCCAATGTCCGTCTTGGTCAAGTTCAGATTGTCTCGTATCACAGGAATGAGCGGCGCCGCTGCAAATGTTGAAAGAAAGCAGGTGAAAAAGGACAGCCATGAGAGGTGAAAGGCTCTCATGTGGGGCTTCGCTAAGGAATTCAGCTTCAGTTTCTTTGCCTTGTGCTCTGAATCCACTGGAAGAAAAAACTTTGTCTCTGAAGTGCCCAAACCATTAGTCCCTGGCGCTCCATTGGTCTCTAACTCCGCCATTGCTTGCAAGTTCTTGCGTATTGGAGACTCTTTTATTATGGGTCTATAGGTACTTGGCCATTAAATAAGATGGTGAAAGGAGAGTCGATGGACAGTTTTAATTTCCACCGTTCATCTGGTCTTGTTGGCTATGTTTAAACCCAAGAGGCACGCTCGTTACCAACGATGGCCATTAAAACATTTTTGTCAGCTTCAAAACGTACAATTCTAACTTTCCCAAGTCAAGTCGTCGTGAGTTCTAAGCCCAGCCATCAATTAATGTCATCTGATTCTTTACAAGGTTCTGATTCATGCACCCTATTTGTGGACTGTTCCCAACCAAGAACTTGACTCGCTTTTCATTGGTAATTCATTGTTTGCGCCCCGTGTGAAGCATCCAATGGATCAAACTGTAGTTTGGTTGTTTCCAACCAAATTGCTTTCAAACGATTGGGAGATTGAACGGTTAATGTCTAAAGAGAAAGCTAGCACCATAATTGATTTAACTGATTTCTCTAGTGGTAGATGTTGAGATTAGGTAGTGTCTCTAGCTGCTTCAGTTTCTTTCTAAGGGTAATGTTCTATGGAGGGGGATTTCTTAAAAAATTTCAATGGGTGCTGTTGAGAGTTTGTAGGAATATTTTGAAGTTGGTGGTCCCATGAATTTAGTTTTGCAATTCAGTTTAAAAGTTTGAGCTTCAAAATTTAAGGAACAAATTGGAATAGTTTGATAAAAATTAATAAATAAATAAAAATTCTCTCATTTTTTTAATTATTTTAAGAATTAAAATTTTTAAGTGATAGATAAGAGGTAGAAAAAATTCCTTAAAAATTTCTAAGCTATAGGGGCAATTTTTTAGCCCCACCTCAATTTCACCCTCTGAAATTTGCAGCCCTAAAAGGTAGGGGCTACTATTTTTCAGAAAAAGATCCCAATTAATCTTGTAGTATAATTTTTTTTCTTCATGTGATCGCTTGATCCATGAAAATAGAAGCCTAAGCCCCCCAATGGGACCATACAGTAAGAATATTTTAATTTCAAATTAAATATTTTTAGATTCAACATTAGTAGGGGAAAGATTCATACTTTTCGATAGTTGTTAAGGGAGAGGATCCAATATTTAAGCATGTTTCAATAATTGTTATAGCATTTATTGATTTAATGTTCAATATTTTTAACAATATTGAACCAATAGTTGTGACTTTAAAGTTGTTAGTGTTGATGATAACTACCCATAATTGAATGAAATGTATTCCTTAGATCTAAATAAGACAACAGATCATGTGATGTCACATCAGCACACCAATAAAATATGACTTAGTGCACAACTATCAGTTTCTTTTTTTTTGCCTTTTTGGACACCTTGACAATATGCATGCTGATGTGGCATTGAAACCTTAGTTATAAGCAATGGACTTGCCAAGTAAGTTGTAAAAAATTGGGAATGGTTTGAAATTTCCATGTAGGATTTTGAGAAGAGTGAAGTTAGGGTGCTCAACTACCGGTCGTCTCCCTGTAGCATTTTTTGATTCAATGCCCAATATTTTTAACAATATTATACCAATAGTTATGATTTGATAATTGTTAGTGTTGATGATAAATACCCCATAATTGAATGAAACGTATTCTTTAGATCTAAAAAGCGACAAATCACGTGATGCCACATTAAAGACCAATAAAAGATGACTTATTGCACAACTATTGGTCTAACATTTTTTGGGTCTTTTTGGACACCTCAACAAAAAGCATGTTGATGTGGCATCATATTTCATGATGTGGCCCTAAAACCTTAGTTATAAGGAGGGGACTTGCCATGTAAGTTGTTGTAATTAGGAGTGATTTGAAATTTTTCCGTAAGATTTTGAGAAGCATAAAGTTAGTGTACTCAACTACTTGATTTGCTCCCCTATGTATAATATATATAGTCTTTAAAATTGTTATTTTTATTTTGTACAAAGTCTTGAAATGTTTTATAGAGGAAAAATTACATATATACATCTCAAATTCTATAATTATGGTGTGTTATCTTATTTATTTTATCTGTACATGCTCGCTTCACACAAGAAAATTATGGAGCAATAAGGGCTTTCTAAGAAGATTTAGCTAATTAGACACCTTTTATAATATTAGTTTGAGGATAATCATCTATTAACATCATTGCAAGTATGGTTGTATGTTAAAAGGTGTTGTATTTAGGGGAACCCACCCTAGTCTTACTGAGCCTAAAGTGCAGAGGAGAACAAACATAAAATTTGTCTCATGTTCATTGACCATTGACCTAGGGTTTTTAAGCATAGGATTTAGCTAATCCTTAGAAAAACCTATAAAATTAGTTTAAAACACCAATAGGAAGCAACACGAAAGAAGTCTCAACCACCGCTTAAGTTACAAAAGACACAATCTTAGGTAGTGGCATTATTAAAAAGGATAAAAACATTTACAAGTTGCAAAGAAACCACTAAAAAGTTGTTGGAGGCCTCCCAAGGTAGTTACTCTAGCATGTGGATATGATTTCCTCAAAATTACCCTTTGTAGATGATAGGAAATGTTAGACATCCCATTCCTGACTATGCAACAATTATGTTTGATTGGTGGAGACTGATTGAAACACAACTCAAATTGTTGTACCATCCTCCTTTTCTTCATTATGTTATGCTGATGATAAGAATCAGATCCACATGCTAGAGTAACTACCCTAGGAGGCCTCCAACAACTTTTTAGCAATTTCTCTACAACTTGTAAATATTTTTTTCCTTTTGTATAATGTCACTGGGGTAAACCCACAAAAGTGGTTTACAATTCCAGTGAGGAAGGAAAAGTTGCAAAAAATGACCCCATGCAAAAAAAAATTGGTTTTTGGGGGTTCGAACTAACTTTTGGTTCGAGCAAACCCAAATGAGGTTCGATAGAACCCCCCTTTGAGCGAACCCATTTAATGTCGAGTCACACATTTCTTTGAAAAATAAGCAAACAAAATGCTTATGGAAAGGGGATTTGAATGAATCCTGGTTTGAGCGAACCCCCATTTTCGCCCATTCTCCCCCTCTGGCACCAAAAAAATCCAAAATTTTTCCCTTCGAAGCTCGGGTTGAGGATGAAAATGGAGGAGACTTCACAGACCCAACTAGATGATGGTAGTCCTCAGAACGAGCTATCCAATGAATATAATTTTAATATGTATTGATTTTATTATTTATTTGTTTTTTTAGTTTGATTAAACATGTGGAAAAATAGCAGATTATCAAAATAAAATTCTAAAAAATATGTGTGGGATAGGTATTGATGTCCTTGATCTAGTAAAAAAAATGAATTTCGATACATACAATTTTTTTTATATTGTATATGGTCTGCCTATGTTTGAATTGTAATTGGTTTGACTTCGAAACTTGATTAAGGAAAAATATTCAATAAAACACTATGAAACCAAATGAAAGGGCTAGATATCATAGTTAAAAATCTAAATTCAAAAAAATTAGAATTTTATCATTCATGGAAAATTTTTTATGTTGTATACGATGATCGTCACTCCTTAAAAATTTTGTTTACTGAAATAAACTAGTTTTCAGAGGAGATGGAAAAAGAAGTGCAATCTGATTCCAAATTTTTTGAAAAAAATATATTTAAAATCTACAGACAAAATGTCACAAATCACTAGTTTGCATCATCTTCAAATTCCTCACGATTTAGTTGCTATAAGTGTCCAAAAGTGAATATTTAGTTAGAAAAAATTATTTCAGGATCCAGTTTGGCCAAAAATTGTAAACCTGTATTGTGGGATCACCCACTGCCTAAATTTTTTTATTTTGTGAATTATGTGGTGATTGAGGCTTTTTGCTTGTTGCTTCCCTTGTGTCTATAAAAAGGAACTTTGAGTCTCATTTTAAGGATTCCAAGTCCCTAGTCTTTGTAGTCTTTATATAGAATTAGGTCTTGTATAGTCAAGCCCTCTGAAGTTTCAAAAGAGGGATTATTTATTTTGAGACAACAATAGCTTGACATTCCATTTGAGAGAAAATAATAATTGTTTGAATTGTTTGTTGTTATCATAGAGTAAAATTACATCATCCCTTTTCTGAAATTTCAGAGGGCTTGATTGTACAAGACCTAATTCTATACAAAGACTACATGCTCCTTAAAATAAAGTAAAAGAAAAGAAAAAAATGATTTAAAATACTTTAAGGTTAACACTTTCATTTTAATGAATTTAAAATTATACTATTTTTTTAATATTAGAATTAAAATATTTATAAAAAATATTTTTATGTCATATTTAATTCTTAATTATATCTTTTAGTAAAATAAATAAATATATTAATTAAGAATTGTATAAAACTATTAAAATATTTTTGATTAATATAGTTGTTACTGAAGTCTAGGATAAAAATTCAAAGATATTTTCCATAAATCTACAACCTTTAAAAACAAAAGGAACTCATGAAACTAATAAAACATAAAATCTTAAGGAAAATTAGACCAAAATGATCAAACCAAATCATTATGGAGGAGTTAAAGAAATTGTGAAGATTGATTAGAAGATAAGGACTCCCAATCCATGATATTTTGTTTGTGATTAATATCATATATTCATTTGGCTAAATAGTTTACAACAACATTATATTATCTAGGAATGTGGTAAAAGAGATGGAAGGGGTAGAATCTACTCCATAAAAGATGCCAATCTCTAAAAAGTCTCTAGAAACCTCTCGTTGTTCAAAAGAAAGACAAAAATCATAGAATTCATCTCACAAATAATCTTCTTCGAACTCAACTTATAGGATTTCTCCAAAGCCATGGGGATGGACCATGCCTCCATCTAATTATTAGTGCCAAACCTTGTATGATAAGAGAAAAATAAGTGACTCAAACTAGCATTATTTTTCCCAACTTCACCAATGACTATTTGTACTTAGGTTGCTATGAAAAGAACAATCAATGTTAATTTTGAAAAACATGAATGGAGGATGAGACTATTTTCTTTCTATATTAACATTATCAAAATATTTTATCATAGAGCTAAAATTATTAGAACCAACCAAACAACCCAAATCTAATTGTCTCAAAATTTAAATATCAAAGGGAGCTAAGAATTCAGTTGCATAACACTTAGCCATCAAAGTTTCTTTTGTCAATTCAAAAATGTTCTACCAAACATATGTAATAAGAAGTTAATAATTTTGGGATAAGTACATTGAAATGGTATACAAAAAGGGGGTCAAAAGTGGCTAGTTTTTTTGTTTTTTAAATTAGATAAACCTAAACTTTGATGAGTAATTTGAGATTCATGCACTCAAAATTTGAAGATTCAAAAAGAAAAATAATTGTAGTACTCTCAATCTAGATTCTAAACTACTAATTTTTTTCAAAAATAGTTATGGTTAAGAGGATAAAATTTTGCATGTACATAAAAGAGTTCTTTTTTTCTCACTGAAATATAGCATAGCACGTATGGTGTGTGGCCCCCTATTTTTTGTTGTTACATTTAGTATTTTTAGAAACCTATTCCAATAGAAACATAGTTTTTGATTAAGGTAAAAACAGGTTTTGAAGGGACCCTGAAACCCTTTAACAATAGATAAAGATAAGAACAAAAGAAGAAAATTTGCCAACAAAAAAAAAGCCAAAGACTAGTACAGAGGCAACACAACCCACAAAGATGACAAAAGACCTACAAGAAACCAGGCACTAAGCCAGATTTCTCAGGATATCAACAACTTCCTTTTCTAGATTGTCCATGTTAATAGATGCTTTCTTCATCTCCAAAATGTCCATAGGGGTCTTGTCCAACTTCCTTTTTCAAGTTTTCTCTGGTACGTTTGCTTGGCCCAACCCCTTCAGCCTGACTTTGATCTTTATCTTCCTCCACATCCACCACTGGTTTAACCTGATGAGACCTTTCCAGATTCACGACCATCATATTCATGGTACTAGCAATGGATTTAAGGATGGGAGGGTGCATGGAAATGGGTAGCAATTCTGTGGACACCCTCCAAATTGTTTTTTGTAAACCAATAACGTGAGTGCATTATGGCTTGTTATGTTGAGCCTGAGGCTTGACAACTACAAATCGATAACATGAGCGCATTATAACGCACTCGCGTTATTGATTGTTAAAAGCAAAAATAAATGCAGATTTTTCATTAGCATTTCGACTATTTTTTTTTGCAGTCACGGCCAAAACCCCCACAATTTCGCATTCGCATTCTAGGAGGAGGAATTCAACAAATTTGTTCACCAACAATTGGTATTTCTTCACAACGATGGCGCCACAATGACGAGGAGTTGTGAGAGGCAAGGATTCTATGGTTTTGGTTTTGAATTTGTTAGTTTTAGGTGGAACTTGATATATATTTGTTTGAATTTTTAGGAGATGCAAGTCAACCTGCAAACCCTTAAAATCCTCAACGGGAGGACCAACCAAATCCTCAACAGGAAGACCAACCAAATCCTCAATATCAAAATCAACCACAACATCAACCTCCTCCACCAATCACTCAACCCCCTCCTGGCACTCAACAAAATTTAATGAGTGAAATTGAGAACAACAAAAAGAAAATTAAGGATTTGATCAGTAGGTTGAGTGATCCAAATGGTTCAACCATAGAAAAAATGACTCTAGCAAATTCATTAAAATATATGTTAAAAAATTTAGATTCAATTAGCAAACAATTAACTGGATGGCAAGATAGGAGGCAAATGGCTAGGGATTATTATCCAAATAAACTATTATACAAGATGTAAAGGATTTAAAAATTACAAAAGGTGATTTGTGCTCATTATTCATCGACCCACGCACAAATCAAAATCTTACCCTCAATGTGAAGAGGTTTTCTATCCATTGGTGCCACCACCAATAGATTAGGGACTATTTTTATGATAGGTGGTACATGGTCTTCAATTACCCACTGTACAACAATTGTGAGGTCCCGCAAAATTTCCCTAAGAAACTATACACTGAGTTCATATTGAACAAGATCCCAAATTATTTTGATATGAGGGATTTCCAAGGGAGAGGTGGGGGGTCAACTCAGGATAGACCTGGTACACAGCCAGATCCTACGCGGCAAGGTAGATGAGCTCTCGCTAGGCCACCTCATGAGCACGTTGTTATGCCTTCCATTGTGAAGGAAAGTGCTGACGTAGAGACATTGTAGGTGATCAACACTTTGACCTAGAGTGTCATCCATCATACTATCCCTATTCTACAATGCAATTTAGAGGAGTCTTCGAGTGGTGGCCTTCGAACACATGTGTGTCAATCTTGCGGGGCTACTTGTTCATATGACCCCACTGACACTCAGGAGATTGGTGCATAAGATCCATCTGCAGCTATGGAGATGGAGAGGGTAGCTAACATTTTGCATCAAGCATATGGCATTGATATTCAAGTAAAAGTTAGTGCATGCATGTTCATTGAATTTAATTTATTAACTTTCGATTTTGAAATGCAAGATTAACTAAAAATGTTTTATGATTTTAATAAAATTGCAGGGTTACAGTGTTGAGACTGCATACACTGACCCCCCACCAACTTATTTCTATAGTACACCTATCGCTAGGGTATGTAACTAGTAAACAATTATAAATTTATTGCATGTTAATAGCATTGTTTTACAAATGGTAATTTAATATGTGATTTTGGATGTTGAAGAGACTAATATTGGAGGTTTTGATGGAACACTTCCCAATGGCAGTGGATTTACTCAAACCTACATAGAGGTAATAGAATAAAGAGTTTAGCTAATGAATCAAGTACTTAATAGATTTGTGTAGTTTATATGCACATCGTTGATTACGTTGTATAATTTGTTGTTTTATTTTCAGATGTTGCACGGCGATACACCTCTGAATGTGACAAGGGAAATGGATATTGGTGTGAAATTTTCTATACAGTCCTCAATGGCTCTGACATGAGAGGTATGAGGAAAATTAGTAAATTTACATTAACATTTGTTGTTATAGATGTTAGCTAGTGAAAAATCAAACCATTATTGATTCACATAGTTTAATTTCTATTTGTATGGTTTATGCAAGGCTTGAACATGCCTAAGCATGGGTGTGAGAATATTTTCCTTATGGAGAGAGATCGTGAGATGGCGGTAAGTGATTATTTTGTCAAATATATCATTTTTTATAATGTAATTTCTATATATTCATGTCTTTACTTCTTATTGTAATAGTTAAAACTTCACAATGAACTAAACCCTAGGAGGAGCAGCAGGACCACTCCTCGAGTGCAGCAAAAATGAGTGATAGACCTATCACCATCTGATCGACAAGGAAAGGGAAATGCTTTATTTCCAAAGCATGGAGAGCAATGAATTTTGATTCCAGAGCCCTTTGTTGTATGCCTACATGGCAGTTTTGTACATATTTTTTATTGGACATATTTGACATGGTATGCCTATATGGCATTCTCTTAAGTGGGTATGTGCAGAATCATGATGGTCCAAAAAGTGGCGATATGCAAGCCATATGATGGTCCATGTGGCTAACGGCTTTCTTTTAACCCAAAATTGATGAAATGAAAAGGGTTTTTAGAGGAGAATCTCAGCTTTCCACTAATATAAATTATGCTTTACTTTGAATTTAATAAATAATTAGTATTGATTTTCTATTAGAATTATGAATAAAGTCCTAATTGATAGGTTGATTGAAAAACATCTATAACTTTCAAATGGTATCACATTTTTTGAATCCGAAACATACGTCACATTCTATGCTTCACATACTATAGGATTAGAAAATAAAAAATGGAATTTCATGAATTTTTGACCAAGTTAAGGTGGTTAGACATATGAGATTTTATATTTTTTAAAAGTTGTAATAAAAAAATCATAATTAATTATTTACTTGGAAAAAAATTATAAAAAAATATAAATCACATTGGGACATGAGCCCTCTACTTATATCTAAAAGCTTATAAAAAATATTATCATTTCATTGTGGTTAGGGTGGTCAGACAGACACCTACTTCTTATTTTTACCCTGAAATTTAAATACTACTGCATTGAAATTTCAAATTTTCACCAAATAGATTTTAAAAAAATAAAATAAAAGTCTAGTAGTTTAGAAACTAAATTCAATTTCCTATAGATTCTATTTTTACATTTTTCTGAAATAATATAGATAACTTATTCAAATTTTTACATCAAGTTGTCTAACTCTGATTTTTTGTCTTTTTATTGCCACTTAAGGGCCTGTTTTTTCCATGATGATCATTCATGTGTATAATTATTAATTGGTTAGCCCTAGCATTGATCTATGTCATCCTTAATGCATGATCCTTGAGATGGAGTAAGAACACCCTCAAGGTCCAAAGGAGTTTCACATGCATTCTTCATAGGCTCATTTTGGTAGTCAAACCAAAAACCTCTTGCATCGTTGAAACAAAAAAAGTTATCCTTTATAGCAGGTCTGAAGCCATTATCATTCTTCGTCAGTTCTTCATGTATCCACTCCCCATTAATGGTTGCCTCATGACCATGAAACCAAGCACTTATCTCATTTGTGATAGAAGAAATGTATGAAGATTTATCTTCCTCCTTATGAACCATTCATTATCATGAGAGATGGGTTCTTGTGAACTACTACTCATGAATCATGAGTCAATGAGTTTGACTTGTAAAACTACATGATTGAATCCTGATAGCAATATCACAATATTTATATATCTAAATGTGTTATTTCCTTGAACTAAAATTTGCACTTATACTTATGTGATTGATGTATGTTTGTGTATGGGATCATAGTAATTTCTATTTGATAATGCTATTGTGTCTTTAAGGTTTATTTATTAAAGGGTCCATGAATTTTTTTTAAAATCCTTAAACATATTTGAATTTCTTAGGTTTTTCTATTTGTCAAGTCTGGGCTTCGAGCCCGAGTCCAAGTAAAAAAATGGCATGTCAATTCCGAGGTGAGTCCAAGTCTTGTAACACTGGTGTGAACACATCGATGAATAATGTATGTGCCGATGAAGAGAGAACCCATCCTTGTTTCTAAACAAAGCATAGTATAGATATGGTTGGTCGAGATAAAACATCACTCTTTTGGATAGTTCGAACCATAATCTTTCATGGCTGCAAACACAGGTCTTCATTATGTGTGTTCTTGATCCTACTGAAGAAATGGTGGAACATGTTGTAGATCAAATCTTGCAACCCTAAGTCCACAAGAAGGTTACTTGTCCTGATTTCTGCAAATGTAATTCAATAATAAAAATAAGTTTGCAAATTAATTACCCTGATCTTCCCTTCTTATTCTTTTATACTCGAAAACTACACAATTGAATCCTAATAGCAATATCACAATTTGACACATTGTAGAAAATACCTCCTACTTATCAATTGATGAGCTAAAGGGGCTCTATAATGAATTTTTCATAAGGCACAACACTTGCTGAAGGTTTTGCAAATGGGGTTGCAAGCTAAGTGGGCTTAACCTTGGGGAAAAAACTTTGTGGTTAAGCGCTTGAGCTGGAGTAGTACTAGGATGGGTGACCTCCCGGGAAGGCCTAATGCCTCACCTCTGTAAGCATCACCTAGATGCAACGAGTGCTAAGTGGGCCATTCATTATCATGAGAGATGGGTTCTTGTGAACTCACCCCTCTTTCAATCCATGTCAGCCTTGGGACCATACAGGAAGCTGGAGGTCATACCAAGTACGGGATCAACAACCTCCATTCGAGCCTCTCAAGGATTTACATAGTGTTTTACACCCTTCTCTAACTAATCCACACCCTCAACTAACTAAAAACCAACTTTCAAAACAAGTAACCATTGCATTTCAAATTTGTTGCTTTAAGCAACTTACAAATTTGCAACTTTAGACTCCTCCAACCTAAGGGATCGATTCGGTGGAACATAGGTCAGACTGATTCCATGTGTTTCGGTGTGAAAGAGGACCATGCCTAGAATAAAAATACTTATTCAAATGTGTTGGAATAGTTTGCTTGGTCACACAAGTTGCAGAATGAAAGTTGCACCACTTTGCAACTTTGCACTGCTTGCATTTCATGCTTTTTCCATGAAGTGAAAATCCACCGCCACAGGAAGACCACTCTGAGATAGCCAAAACCGAGAGAGATTTTTTAGAGGGGTCCAATGCAATCTTGTAGGATCAGACAAGAATTTTCTAAGCATCATGGTATCTGAGTAAAAGCATGCTGAAGTTTGCAGCCATTTTGCACTTTGGACCCTTAAGGGATCGATCCGGTGGAACATAGTTCAGAGTGATTTCATGTGTTTCGGTGTGAAAGGGGACCATGCCTAGCATAAAAATACCTATTCAAACTTGTTGGAATAGTCTGCTTGGTCACACAAGTTGCAAAATGAAAGTTGCACCATTTTGCAACTTTGCACTACTTGCATTTGATGATTTTTCCATCAAGTGAAAATCCGCCGCCACGGGAAAACCACTCTGAGATAGTGAAAACCGAGAGAGGTTTTTGTAGAGGGGCCCAACATAATCCTATAGGACTAGACAAGAAGTTTCTAAGAATCACGGTATCCGAGTAATAGCATGCTGAATTTTGTAGGCATTTTGCACTTTGGACCCTTAAAGGATCGATCCGGTGGAACATAGCTCAGAGCGATTTCATGTGTTTCGGTGCGAAAGAGGACCATGCCTAGAATAAAATACCTATTTAAACATGTTGGAATAGTCCGCTTGGTCACAAAAGTTTTAGAACGAAAGTTGCACCACTTTGCAACTTTGCACAACTTGATTTTGACACTTTTTCCATCAAGTGAAAATCTGCCGCCATGGGAAAACCACTCGAAGATAAGAAAAACCGAGAGAGGTTTTTCTATAGGGGCCCAACTTGATCTTGTAGGATCAGACAAGAAATTTTTGAGTGAAATGGAATAAGTTTTATGGAGTTTATGTTTCTGCCCTTGTACATTTTGATGGAAAAGGGCATGAAAAATGAGGTTTCACCCTAGGGTTTGATAAAATATTGCATAAAATAAGGTTTTTGGTTTGGCATGGTGGAGTGAGTTATTCTTGAGACAAATTGCAGATCTGAGGGTTTGGATACATGATAATTTTTGCCCCAACAATGCATTATGTAAGAAAATCTTATTACAATGCCTCAGAGTTTGTCATTATGTAAGTAAATCTTATTACAATTGCGGATCTGAGAGTTTCTCATTATGTAATTAAATATTATTACAATGCCTCAGGCACTTTGTTCTCATATATCTTTTACAATGTCACTCATATATTTGAGATTCTCTTTAAATGTCTACATCATAGGTGCTTATTATGAGATTAACTTCAACTGAGTAACTTGACATTCCCTCGCTAAGCTTCACACACTCTTTTATAATGGCTTGAAATCAAAATTGAGATTTGTCAAGATCATCAAAATAAGGATGTTGCATTGTTTTTTTGGCTGAGATTCTCTTTAATGGCTCTTAAATCAGCATTTTCTGCAACGAGAGATTAATCAATTTTTAGTAGTTTACTTACAAATACACAAACTCAAAGAGAAAAAGAAAGAGAATCCAAAATGGAAATGAAATAAAAATAGATGGAAGGCACTTAAAAATAGGCATGCAAGTTTTACAACTTATTCACTCCTGGTCATACATCTTCACTGGGAATTCCAACATACCTATTGCACACAACACCTCTCATGAATAAAGTAAGTTGAAATTTCAGATGCTCTTATAATGTATACATCATAGCTGCTCATGATAAGGTTAAATTCAAGTGAATAACTTGAATTACCTCACCAAGCTTTGCATAAACTTTTCTAATGGCTTAAAATATTGATTGAGATTTGTAAAGATCATCAAAATAAGGATGTTGCATTTCTTTTCTGGCTGAAATTCTCTTGGATGGCTCATATATCTACATTTTTTGCAAGGGGACACCAATCACTGTAAAAGAAGATGATAGCATTGGCATCAAACAAATTAATGTGCTTACAAGTATAAATTAATAAGAACCAATGTGCATATACTTACAAATTAATCCAACGAACCATTTGGGTTTTCTCTACTCTTTATTGTGTCAAGTATAGCCTCATGGTCAGACTCACAGAACTTCCACAAGGTCTTGTTCAAAGGTCTACCCCCATATTTGGTCAAATGAACATTGGATGCCATGACAAGGTTCGAGTAATGAATAATCTTACGATGCATGTCAAAGTCCTGAAATAGCCAATGCTTAACACTTGAATGTGGGTACCTTCTAAGCCATGTTCCAATAACCACAACTGAGCCTGTAGGGTATTCGATGTTTTCTCCACCTATAACTGGGGCCTCCAATTTCTTGTTGGCCTCAAAAAAATGATACAAGTAATAGTATGTTCCCTCTTCATTGTCTTCATATGCAATAACTGCATAAACATTCCCTACATTGATATGTGCAGAAAATCTCTTAAAATTTGTCAACATTATGAATACAGTACAAAGTAAGATAACAATATGGAATTTCAACAACGAAGCAGGTAGATATATCACCTGGTTGAACTATATCTTATACGTGGTCAAAGTTGAATGATGCTTCCATTTGTGTTAGTTCCAATGCCGTCAGAGGGAGATACATGTGAAGTGGGATAAGATAACTTGTGAACCATTTGTGAACCCACTCCTCTGACTCACAATCATTCCAGGCTTGCATTGTACATGAAGAACAAAAGCATGCCATCTTTCGTGTATCAATACTCCATGAACCTGCATTTGAGCTAAGGAAAGAGTGTACCTCACTCAATCATGTTAGTGTACAACAATCTTCATATGGTGCAATCTTAGTATCATCCATCAACCAAAAAAATCTATGAACTGAAGACGTACCTTCATTACCTAGACCCATCAAAGCATTACACCACTCGATGATTGATTTTGCATCTGTCAACTTTGCACTGTCTTTATACTTTAACTCTTCTTTTGCTAATGCTCTTTTCACGCATGCTCATGCACCATCATGCTCCCCCTTTGCATGTTCAGCCTCACAAAAGTTCCACATATGTTGAACACCTATAATGACATGCATCCTGCACAACTAGTAGAACATGCATGAGTTCTTGAACTATGTTACATAATTATCAGACCATATTATATGTCGATCATATTCTATGCCCCTCTGAGCCAAATCACTGTAGAACATCTGGAAGCAACTTTGCACAAACTCTAGAGAATGTGTGCGATCATCACTAAAGTAAAAGTGGTGCTCCCTCAATACCTTCCTTTTCTCATTTGTACTATTAGATGTAGGAATGAATGCTATGTGCACAAATATCAAAACTTGTGTGGAGTTGTAATACTGTTACTACACCTCATGTTGTGGCTGTAGAGTGTAGTTGTCCACAAAGTCAACGACAAATACTATGCTTCCAACTAGAAAGGTGTCCTTGCATAGCTTGAATTGCATGTCCAACCATCGGGCTCTATGGGTATGCATTGCATACTCAGATAGTATATTGTCACGAAATGTGGTCATAAATTGGTACACTGGAATCTTCTCAATAACCAACTCACACATTTTTGCTTGAGACCTATCTTTTGTAGCATATGCCACTATTTTATACTTCCTGAACTCTACTAGTTTTTGTCCCACCTCATCTGTGCTTTCCATATGTTGACATACTGGCATATGCTGGAAGCTACCACAATGCTCACATGAACCATCCAAGCATGCTGTCCTATAGAATATCTGGCCATCCTCTATTTCACATAATTTTTTTGATAAGAACTCTCTTGAAGATTTTGGTGGGGATTGTATGCCACAATCCTGCAAAACATCATTAGTATGCAAATCTAAACATATAGAACAATAAACATCATAATGGTTAGAAAATTCAATATGTAGTATAAAAAAACAAGTAGTGCATGTGTGATTTATCTTGACATAAAAAGGTTTAAGCATTTCAAAAAATCTTTGAGAAATACTAATTTGAGGATAATTATTTTCAAATTTTTGAAAAAATTGGGTTTGAGTCATATCCAAAAAATGCTTTGGATGTGGCTCACGATTCCGACTATCGATTCTCCTTCTTACCACATCCCTTTGATTCAGAGATGGCCTTGAGTTATTCTTCCAATACTCTTCAATTAGTGTTCTCAAGGATTCAACAACTTCTTTATCTTTTCATGACAGTCTCCCCGAGAATGCCCATAATTCATTTGAATCATTTCCCTCAATTCTTTGCCACCTTTGAATGGCTCCTGATAAAAAATTTCTACTAATTCTCATTTGTTCACTAGTATTTTTAATTAGACAAGCTCTCTTTGTTTGAGATCTTACCAAAGTTGATGTAATGAAATGTTGGGTGACATTACTATCCTTTGAGCATGAGGTCTTACCCACACTCTTATAAGCATCAATTAGATTCTTCACAATAGTGTCTTCACTCAATGCATTCAATGTTCTCAACCCAAGAGTCTTTATGATGTTCCTATACTTTACACCCCGCATCATTTCAACAAATAGTTGACATCTAGCAGTCTCATTTAGCCTTTCAAAGAATCATTCCCAAATCTTATCAGCATATCTTCTACAAGTGTGTGTTGAAATCTTACCTTCCATGTGCTACAAAATCTCATCATCAATATTAATCAAATACTTTGGCTTTCTACGCAAAATTATAGTTGGTGTTCTCCTAGGTAGATACATCTCAACATTAGGAATTTCCTCAATATTTAATTGAGGTGGGCTAGATTGCATACCTTCGATCGAGGGTGGAGAAGAAGACATACCTTGAGGTTCACATGGGGATGATGGCATACCTTCTTCGTCAATTCCAAGTGATGATGTACTCTCAACTTGAGATGTGTTGGATGGTGTCCAACAATATTCACTTGTGATACATGATGTCCCTCCATATTCACTTGCATTAGGTGGTGGTTTTCCATATTCACTTGTGCTAGATGGTTTCCCTCCATATTCACTTGTGCTTAATGGTGTCCCTTCATATTCACTTGTCATTGAGGGTGTGTCTCCAACTATGGTATCTGAATCTGTCTTACGATGATGCTTTCACATTCGTGCCTGTTGTGCTGCTAATTATTGTTCTCTTTTTTATGGTTGAGGTTCCTCTACAATTGGCTTGTTTTCATCAATCGTTTCCAATTTCTTCTTTTCACGATATGCCGCCACCTGAACTCTCTCATTTTATTTGAAGGTTTCATTCTCTTCGTCTGTTAGTTTCCTCTTTGTCTTTTTCTTCGGCATGGTGGATAATTTTATATATACCATGGTAATAAGACGAATATTATTTCCTAAAAAATATATCCATTCAAGTTAATTGAAAAATATATGTCATTGAAGGATTCATTTAAATAATAGTTACAATCATCATGTACAAAAGTTAACCTACCATAGACAAATGTGTACAAACTATGGAAGCATAGACAAAGTTTTTATATTCTTTCAAAGGTGGTTGTTTGTTAGTTATAGGTATTGGGGGGAGTCGGTTTTCATTGCAAAATTTAAAAAAAAAATCCATTGGCTCGAAGGGATGAGTATTGTTCATTTTGAAATCCATTTTTATGGTAAAAAATTGTTGTTTTCTAGAAATTCACTGGGTTTTTTGCACATTCCTGCACTTGTACGGATCTGTACAGCCTCCCCTTGATACAAAACTAATATAATATTGTAGGCACATGTATTAACTCTCTAATGCATCAGTTTTGAGGGCTTAAAAGTATGTTTGAATGGAGCAATTGACAATTTTCTGAAACTGCTCATTTCAAGCCAGTCAAGGGTTTGAGTAGGATTTAATTATGAAATGACCATCCCACCTACTGTTATGACTTGTTTCTCAGTGGTATGGCATGTAAATTGTTAGATTAGGGTATTTTATTGTTTAACATGCCTTGGAATGAAACTAATGACAATAGGATGGGGTACTTAGGCTGAAACAAGCACTTTTCCATGGGAATTTGAGGAACCAAGGAGTGATTTTGAAAAAGTGTTGAAGGATTGGTTTATGTAATGAACTTTTGACCTTTTGTAGGGTATTTTGAAGATGTTTGATTCTTTGGAATGGTCTGGGAAGGCCCGGGTATAGGAGTTTCTATAAACCCTCCCTCTTTATATTGAAAAATGGGGGTTTTTGTATTGGAAGCTTAGTTGAGTGGGTAAGGTCCTAAGACCTAGAAAATATCTTGTTTTGAGACCTAATTAAAGAATTTTTTTGGGTTTGTAAGTCTGGTGTGAGGATCTAAGGGTAGTTCCTTTGTAAAATTGGCATACTCGGAGGCCTAGAACAGTGAAAAGGTCAGTTTTCTTAAAGTTGTCCCAAAGGAGTCATGTGATGGGTTAAGGTATGTCTTGAAACTCTGAAATGGGTGCTAGAATCATTCTTTTATTTTCTTGGAGTTTTGGAGTTAAGCACCCAAAACTAGTTTTGCACTACTACTAGATTCCAAGGGTGAAAAGTGGGAAATAGTGTTTTTGTTTGTTGTCCGACTTGGAGGAATGTTGGGATTGGTCCATTAGGCCTTTTTAATCTTTTTAGATGCCTCTTGAAGGAAATTTGACATATTGAATGGTTTTGGGTCCTCTAACTCTGCATCAAAAATGATTATCACAGTCTGAAGTGTGTGCATGGTTTGGGAGATACATGTGACAGTTTGCAGATGCTTGGCTACTAGTAATGTGGATAGCAAACAAAGGAACTAAGTTTGTGTGTAAGGGAAGAATTATGAAAGGTTTCATTTTTGTTGTACTAACTCAAACAAAGATTTCTTAAGCAAATAATGGTTTGGTTGTGCCTTAAGAATTATAGTTTATGTTTGTAAACAATGGTGCCATTATGGAAGATTTAAGACAAGTTGTGAATGACATAATCATTGGTTGATGTTTTGAGGAATCTAGTTGATTATAATCAGTTATTTTCAAGATTTTCAAGGTGTTTTGAAGGTCTTTAAGGAATTGGGAATTCTTAATGCTAATTTTAGTATATGAATCAAATGTGTTGTGAAGGGAAATATAGTTACAATGACAACGTAAGGTTATAAATTATAATGACAAACAAAAATGAAAGTAAGCCATAATAGAATGAAAGAAAATATGTAAAGACTTCACATACCTACAAAACTAGACTTCCAAATGGAGGAGTTCAACCCAATTATGTAGCCTTAGCTAAGAGCTTCTTCTTTCTTCAAACTCCACAATAATTTGACTTGTTTAAAAGATTATTCCCCTCCAAACTTCAATTGTATATTAGTTTTCAATGGAATTCAAAATTCAATTGATATTATATGTCTTTCAATGTGGAAACTCTGCTATTTCATGGAAAGCTGGTACAAAGATCATGGAAAAGGTGATGGAATGTGAGAAACATGCTTGCACACTTCACAACATCATCAAAAAGAAAATTTTTGTCAGAGAATGCGCAGAACCAGGTGAATATGCAGACTGTGGGCCTTGAAATCACGGGTATATAAATTTTTTTACCATTTTTAGTGGAGTAAAACACGCACTCACATTATAACACGAGCGCGTTATGTGAAATGTGGTTTTCTTAATATATTTAGTTTCTCCCTCTTTGTCTATACCCTCTATCCTAATTCTATATCTCTCCCCTACACCCTTATAATAGAGGAGATAGAGGTGAGTGTTTGTGTGTGTTACGGAGAGAGGGAGGGAGAGGGAGAGGGGGAGAAAGAGAGAGTGGGAGAGAAATAGGGAGAGAGGGTGGGAGAGTGAGTGGGAGAGAAAGAGGGAGATAGGGAGGGAGAGGGATAGGGGGAGAAAGAGATAGTGGGAGAAAGAGAGGGAGGGAGAGAGGAGAGTGGGAGAGATGAGAGAGAGAGAGAGGGAGAGTGGGAGAAAGAGGAGGGAGGAGAGATTGGGAGAGGGAGAAGGGGAGTGGGAGAAAGAGAGTGTGGGAGAGAGTGGGAGATAAAGAGGGAGGGAGAGAGGGGGAGAGTGGGAGAAAGAGTGGGAGAAAGAGAGGGAGGGAGAGAGTGGGAGAGTGGGAGAAGGGGAGAGTGGGAGAAAGACAGTGTGGGAGTGGGAGATAGAGAGGGAGGGAGAGAGGGGGAGAGGGGGAGAGTGGGAAAAAGAGAGGGAGGGAGAGAGTGGGAGAGTGGGAGAATGAGAGAGTGGGAGAAAGGGAGAGTGGGAGAGAGTGGGAGAAGGGGAGAGTGGGGGATAGAGATGGAGGGAGAATCATAATCCCTCAACCCTCAACCCTCAACCCTCAACCCTTCAACCCTAATCCCTCAACCCCTATACCCTCTTAATCCGTCAACCCTCAACCCTCAACCCTTAAACCCTAATCCCTCAACCCCTATACCCTCTTAATCCCTCAATCCTCAACCCTCAACCCTTCAACCCAATACTCTCTACCCTAAATCCTAATCCCTCAACCCTAATTCCTCAACTCGTATATCGTGAAATCCAAGAAAAATCTCTACCCTAATCCCTAAACCATCAACCCTTAATCTCTCAACCCCTATAACCTCTACCCTATTTATTGGACCCTCAACCCTAATCCCTCGACCCTATACCTTAAACCCTCAATCTTCAACCCTCAACCCTTAAACCCTCTACCCTCTACCCTCTACCCTTTACCCTATACATTAAACCCTCAACCCTCAATTCTCAACCCTCAACCCTCAACCCTCAATCCTTAGACCCTAAACCCTCTACCCCTATACCCTCTACCCCTTACATTGGACCCTGAACCTAATCCTTCAACCATATACCCTCAAACCTATACCCTAAACCCTCTACCCTTAACCAAGTAAACCCTTAACCCTAAACCCTTAAACCTTATACCCTATACCCTCAACCAAATACCCTCTACCATCAACCCTATTCCATCAACCCTCAAACCTTAAACCCTAATACCCTAGAAAACATCAACCCTATAGGTCCTCCACCATAATCCCTCAACCCTATACCCTCAACCTCTATCACTTTCTCCTTATCTATACATCTCACCTCTCCCTCCTTCTCTCCATCCTACCCTCTCTAATTTTCTCTATCTACCATCTCCCTCTTTCTACGTACCTCTCGTTCAATCAATCCCTACCACCCTCTCTCCCTCCCTCTATCCATCTCTCTTTATGTCTCTCCAACTCTATCCCATTATCTTTTCCCACTACCTCTCTCCCTCTCTCTCATGTCTCTCTCTCCCACCCCCTCTCTCTCTCAGGTCTCTCCCTTTGGAAACCTACCTAGGAAACTCTCTCTTCGTCTCTCTCCCCTCTCTATCTATCCCTCCAACCCTACCTATATAAGTCCCTCTCACTCCACCCCCTCTTTCTCCACCTCTATTAGGTCACTCCCTCCCACACCCTCTCCCTCTCTTAGGTCTCGCACTCACACTCCCTCTCTCTTCCATTCCCTCTCTCTCACACTCCATCTCTCTCAAACTCCCTCTCACCCCCCTCACACTCTCAAGTCTCTCCCTTTGGCACCCTACCTACATAACTCTCTCTTTCTCTCCATCTCTCTCTATCCCCCCCTCTATCTCTCCCTCTCCCTCAATTATCTCTCTCCCACCCCCCCTCTCTCTCTCCCTCCCTCTATCCCTCCCACCCTACCTAGGTAAGTCCCTCTCACTCCAACCCCTTCTCTCCCACTCCATCTCTCTTAAAATCTCACTTCCACCCCCTCTCCATCTCTCCAGACTCTCTCTCTCTAAATTCTCCCTCTGTCTAAAGACATACATAAATGGATACATACAAGCATAATACATATGTACATATAATATTACATCCATACAAGCATACATACATACATGTGTAGATACAATCTAACATACATAGAGACATACATACAATATATATGCATTGATACATACATACATGAGATACAAGCATAAATGTACATACAAACATACAAATATATCAACATACATTCAATATATTAACATTTAACATAAAGGAAGACATAACTCGAGCACATTATAACACGCTCGCGTTATGTCTTAGTTGACATGTTTGCCGTAGAAGGAAAAACCATGTGAAAAGTGAGATATAACATGAGCGTGTTATAATGCGCTCGCGTTATATCTTGCTTTAGGAATTCCCAAGCCTTAGGCTTGGTATTTGCCTTGGAATACCAACCCAAAGGCTTGGAGGGCATTCCCAACGACCAGAGACATGTTTTTAAAACATCTACCATATTTCTCATAATCGAGTTCGTGCTCACCGTCAGGATTGCACGTGGTTCAATATCAAAAAAATCGAACACATGGGTAATGTTAGGTTCTCTCTTAACTATCCAACGATGTAATTTTGTTCACTTTCTGAAAATGTTAAGCCTTTCATCCATAATTTATTTTATCTGTATGTCTTTTTTTTTCCAAAAAGCAGTGTTTGGTATTTTTTTTGTTATAAATTAACCGTTCATCGATTTTTCAAATAAATTACATTTTTTAGAAACTAGACTCCATTCTACAAATTTTAAAAAATAAATAAAAATAAAATCAATTAGTTTCCAAAATTTGTAGGGGTAGCATGGCCAAAATTCTATTTTTTAGGAAATGTCCACTTCACAAATCAGTAAAAAATAAAATATTCGTTAAAAAATTATCACAAAAATCATGCATCAACTACATACTGTTAGCTGCCTTTTGACCATTACGATTATAAAAATACTAAAAAAAAATCACCGTACGAGGGTCATACAAGAGTTGCTATGTTATGTTTTTCTGACAAAAACAACACCAATATGTGTATGTCCCTCATTTGAACCCCTTAATCTCAACCATTTTCAAAGTAAATTAGTAGTTTAGAAATTAGACTCAGAGCATTTGAATCCTTATTTTTGTTCCATCTCAAAATTTTGAGTGTAAGTATCCTCAATTTCACGTCCAAGGTCAGTATTTCCTGATTTTAGAAAAATGTTGTCCACTTAAGTCCCCTTTTTGGGAACCATCTTTGTGCAGTTACCCAGATTTTATGCCTCATTTCTAGTACCTTATGAATTGAATCTCTAACATTATTTAGCCTCCCCTCCATATCAGAAAGCTTTCCATCATGATTGTTTTTAAATCCTCCAAATCCTCCAATGTTTTCTTCAGACACTCAACCATTTACTTGTTTTCATCTTCTATCTATAGGTCCTTAGCTCTATCTTTATCCTTGCTCGTATTATCAACCACCTCCACCTTTTCTAGCCTACTATTATAAGCCCTTTGGTTAAGCTTAATCTCCTTTATCTCAAAGAAGGCTTACCTAAATAGATGGAAAAAATAAACTGAACCATTGCGGGCTATTGCAAGGATATCAGTAGGGTATTCATGCTCAACTTTGAAGTAGTGATCATCTTCCTTTAGGTCACTGGGGAACTAGGGCCTGTCCTACCTATCTGTGACTAAGTAGCTAGAATTCTTAGATGACTTGGTGTGCTGAGATCCCTCTTGGTCAATGTGATAGGAGGGATCCTCAATTTTTATTTTACCCTTCCCCTGATGAGAAACACTAGGAGTCCCTTTCAGTTTCAGTAGGAGTCCCTTTCAGTTTCAGTTTGGTAGCATCAGACCCTGGGTAAATAATTGTTGCCCTGCTAGTTGGAATCATCACACTGGGTTTAGGGAGGGCACATGCTTTGGGCTTTCTTTTGGATTTACCCTTCTTCTTAGCTTCCATAGGGCACTCTTCTTCCCCCTCCATTTCAGTATCCCATTCATCATTATCTGTATAACTATTACCCAAATCCTCCTTATCAGAAACAAAGTGTGGAGAAGGGATTTGATGGGGAATGGTCGACATTGCTTTAAAGTGTTCAAAGATGAGAATGATTAATCCCTCATGGATAATGGGATATCTCACCAGATTAGACACATGATCTTGAAGATTCAAATTTAAAGAAGTTGAGAGATAAAAAGGAAGGGAAACCCTAACTTAGTGCTTGAAATGATTCAGGAGCACAAAGTGATACCCAAAAACTCTGGTGTATCTCCCATCCAAAGAGATATTCCATAATAACCCTCAACACGTCCTTCCATAACAACTTAAGTTTAGTGGCATCATTGCTTCTCTTGGTAGCTCTAAGAAAATCCTCCCTTTCCTTGTCAGTACGAGGGAAATTCTTAACTGATTGGTCAAAGAGCTTCCCGTCTCTGTAGAACTTAAGACCATCCATAGGCATCCCAGAAACATCAGAGATTAACTATTCATTGATCATCACTTTGCTCCCGAAGAGTCTAATCCTGCCATTATTCCAATCCTTTGCAAAATCCGTAATAACCTCTTGATTATTTCCATGGAGCTTCTCCAATAGCTCGTAATGCCACCCTTCTCCAACACCCTCCACAATTTGTCATTGGTCTTCAACTCTTTGCACTCAAACAATTCCAACCTACAATGGTCGCCACCCATTTTGTCTGCAATGAAACCTTTCTTCGAAGACTCTAGAATTCCAATACTCCTAAGCGCAAAAGTGCCCAGAAAGCATGCGAAATACGGGTATGTGCATGATCATCATGGAAAAAACAGGCCCTTAAGTGGCAATAAAATTCAGAAAATCAAAGTTTGGCAACTTGACGTAAAAATTTGAATAAGTTATCTATATTATTTCAAAAATATGTGAGAATAGAATCTGTAGAAAATTAATGTAGTTTTTAAACTACTAGGTTTATTTAAAAAAATAAGAAATCTATTTGGTGAAAATTTGAAATTTCAATGTAGTAGTACTTAAATTTCAGGGAAAAATATGAAGTAGGTGTATGTTTGACCACCCTAACCACAATAAAATGATAATTATTTTTTATAATATTTTAGATATAAGTAGGGGACTCATGTCCTGATGTGATGCATATCTTTTTGTAATTTATTTCGAAGTAAATAATTAATCATGATTTTTTTATTACAACTTAAAAAAAATATTAAAACTTGTATGTCTGACCACCTTAACTTGGTCAAAACTTCATGAAATTCATTTTTTATTTTTTTAATCTTATAGTATGTGAAGCATAGCATGTGACACATTCTTTGGATTCAAAAAATGTGATACTGTTTGAAAGCTATAGATTTTTTTCAATCAACCTATCAATCAGGACTTTAGTCATAATTCAAATAGAAAATGAATAATAATTATTTATTAAATTCAAAGTAAAGCATAATTTATATTGGTGGAAAGTTGAGAATATCCTTTAAAAACCCTTTTCGTTTCATCAATTATGACTAAAAAAAAAGTTGTCAACCACATGGGCCATCATATCACTTAGATATCGCCACTTTTTGGCCCATCATGTTCTTGCACATACCGATACCAAAGATTAATTTGGTAATTAATTTCATGGTACTCCATCCCTTGATGAAAAAAGTAGAAACAAAGTTAATGTCAGAATATGAAGTCAATTTTATTATTTTTCTCTATTTTCTACATTGTAAATTTTCTTACAATTGGTATCAGAGCAAGGTTGTTTGTGCAGAAGTTGTGTTTTTCGAGAAGTTAACAATGACAGGAAGCACAATTACTAGATTTGAGGTGAAAAAGTTTGATGGTTCTATTTTTTCTGTAAGGAAGCTAATGATTCAAGATTTGTTTGTGAAGCATCGATTTGGGTGATCCCACAATACTCGTTTACAATTTTTGGCCAAAATGGACATTGAGCTGATTTTTTCTAACTAAATATTCACTTTCGGGCACCTATAGCGGCTAAACCTTGAGGAATTTAAAGATGATGCAAACTAGTGATTTGTGACATTTTGTCTAAAGATTCTAAATATATTTTTTTCAAAAAATTTTGAATCAGATTGCACTTCTTTTTCATCTCATTTGAAAACTAGTTTTTTTTTCACTAAACACCGTTTTAAGGAGTGACGCTCACCGTATACAACATAACTTTTTTTGCATGAAGGATAAAATTCTATTTTTTTCAAATTTAGATTAGTAACTATGATATCTAGTGCTTCCAATTGGTTTCATACATTTTTATTGAATATTTTTTCTTTAATCAAGTTTTGAAGTCAAGCTAATTACAATTCTGACATAGGTAGACCATATACAACATAAACTTTTTTGTATGTATTGATTTTTTTTTTTGTTGGATGAAGGACTTCAATATCTAGTGCATTGATATTTTTCAATTTTGTTTTGATAATCTGCTATTTTTTAACATGTGCAAAACATATAGCGCGACTTTTGGTAAAAACCTATGTTTAATCAAACTAAAAAAATAAATACATAATAAAACCAAAACATATTAAAATTATATTCACTGGATAGCTCGTTCGAGGACTACCATCATGTAGTTGGGTATGTGAAGTCTCCTCCATTTTCATCCTCAACTCAAGCTTCAAATGGATTTTTTTTTGAGTTTTTTGGTGCCAAAGGGGGAGAAGGGGGGAAAATCAGGGTTCGAGCGAACCCTAGTTCAAGTAAACCCCCCTTGGAGGTTCGCTCAAACCAGGGTTCACTTGAACTTGGGTTCGAGCGAACCCCCTTTCCATAACCCTTTGCTTTTTTTCTTGGAAAATGTGGGACCCAACATTTAATGGGTTCACTCAAAGGGGGGTTCTAGCAAACCCCCTTTGGGTTCGTTCAAACCAAATGTTCATTCGAACCCCAAAAAACCAAAGTTTTTTGCATGGGGGCATTTTTTGCAACTTTTCCTTCCTCACTAGAATTGTAAACCAGATTTTTGGGTTTACCCATGTGCCCTAGCTCTCAAAGGGGTAGCATCAAACCTATAGCCATGAGTGATGCAGATTGAAAGGATAGAATGGGCAGAACAACAATCCAATTATCTCTAGCAGATTCAATACCATTCAATGTTGCAAAAGAGAAAACTACACATGACTTATGGACTAAGATTGAAAAGATGTATGAGATGAAGTCATTGGAAAATAAAATTATGTTACATAGGAAATTGTATAATTTGAGAATGTGTGGCAATTCGTGTGCCATAGATCATCTAAATGATTTCAACGCATTGAAAAGCAAGTTGGCTTCAATGGGGGTGAAAATTGAAGAAGAGGATAAGGCAATAATTTTACTGTGCTCATTGCTTGAAACTTGGGATCAACTTGTTGTGGCTCTTAGTAATTCAACTCCAAGTGGGAAATTGGTCATTAAAGATGTGGTGGCCATTGTAATTTATGAATATTATAGGTGGAATATGTCTCATGGATCATCTTCTAATGAAGCCCTAATTGCAATAAGAAAAACTCAGGAAAGAGGAATACAAAGCATGGATAAACTAGGTCCAATATCGAAGGGGCGAAAAAGAGTAAAATGTTGGAGCTGTGGGAAAAATGGACATGTCAAAAAGGATTGCAAAATGCCAAAAATAAACAAAGAAAATTATAGTTCATAGGAATTTGAGGCCAACACAACAGAAGTTCAAACACAATTAGAAGATGAATAGGTATTAAATGCTAACCCGAGAGGTTATTTACTTCATGTTTGGATTCTTGATTTTGGTGCCTCCTTTCACATGACTCCACATAGAGACTAGTTTTATTCTTATTGGTCATGTGATGGATGCATGGTTTACATGGGAAATGACAACCCTTGTGAAGCTATTTGTGAAGGTGACAGAAGAATCAAGATGTTTGATGGAATGGTAAGGACTATTCAACATGTCAAACATGTACCAGGATTAAGGAAAAATATGTTGTCTCATGGAGTTTTTTATGAACAAGGTTACCAGTTTAGTGGTGAAAATAGTTGTCTCAAGGTAACAAAGGGTGTGATGGTTGTGTTGAAGGGAGAAAATGTAGTAAATCTCTATAGGATGGTTGGGGAAACTAGCAACGAAGAAGCTGCAATGGAATCTAATGAAGAAATGGATTCAGTATCAACCTGGCATCAATGGCTAGGTCATATGAGTGAACATGGTCTGAAGGTACTACTAGGTAAAAATATTCTCCCAGGTTCCAAATGTAAAGATTTAAATTTTTGTGAACATTGTTTGTTTGGAAAATAGAATAGATTGAGTTTTTCTAGAAGTACTACTAGAATTAAAGATATGTCAAATTTAATTCATTCAGATACTTGGGAAGCTCCTATTACATCTATTGGGGGTTCATCATAATTTGTTTAATTTATAGATGATTATTCTTGTAAGGTGTGGATTTATATTCTCAAGAAGAATTTTGAAGTTTTTTCTTATTTTAAGAAGTTTAAAGCTCTAGTAGAGAATCAAAAGGGTAAGACAATAAAATTTCTGAGAACAAATAATGGAGGATAATTTTGTTTAGGAGAATTTAACTATTTTTGCAATGATTTTGGTATTTCAATGAAATTGCCAGTTGATAGGACAACACAAAAAATTGGTGTTTTTGAATGCATGAATCGTACAATTATGAAGCGAGCCAGATGTATGTTGAGCATTGCTAGTTTAGAGCAGAAATTTTGGGCAGAGGTTATTTATACAACTTCTTTCTTGATCAATAGATCACCCACTATATAGCTCTTGATAATAAGTTCCCTGAAGAAGTATAGATAGGTAAAGTTGTTGATTATTCTTTTTTTTGTGTATTTGGTTATGATTCTTATGCTCATATTCCTAAAGAGAATATGAATAAGTTGGATGTGAAGTCCACAAAGTGTATCTTTCTTGGATATGTAGAAGGTACAAAGGGGTACATATTATGGGACACTACTACCCACAAGGTTATAGTTAGCCGAGATGTTTATTTTAATTAAAAATTAATGCAAAGAGGTAAAGAACAAAAGAGTACAAAAGTTATTCTAGTTGAGGTGGAAAGTTATCATGATAATCTGTAAGTACCAGATGAAAATCAACAAGGTGAACAACAACCAAATATGCCACATGGTGATATATTACCCCTTGTAAGGAGGTCCAATAGAGTATCCAAAGGACTTGAAAGGTTCCCTCCTACTTGTAATTATGCTTATGCATTACAAACTATTGTTGGAGAACCTAGTTCATATCAGGAAGCTTGTGAATTTGAATGTGTAAGTAAGTGGAGAGTTTCCACGGAAGAAGAGATGAAATCTCTTCATAACAACAAGAAATGGTTTCTTGTACCATTTCCTAAGGGGAAAAAATATATTGGGGACAAGTGGGTCTTCAAATTGAAAAGGGACATAAATGATAATTTGGAGAGGTATAAAGCCTGGTTAGTGGCCAAAGGGTATGCACAAAAGTTTGGTATTGATTTTGATGAAATTCTTTTACCTATTGTATGGTTAAGTAATATTAGATTTGTTTTAGTTCTAGTTGCTAGTTTTGATTTGGAGTTAGAATAGTTAGTTATAAAAATGACCTTCTTGCATGACAATCTCTCAAAGGGGATTTATATGCAGCAACCAAAAGGTTTTGAGAAAAGAGACAAGGAGAATCTTTGTTTGTAGCATGAGAAAATCAATGTATAGTTTAAAACATGCACCAAGGTTTTGGTACAAGCGGTTTGATTCCTTCCTGATGATTTTGGGTTTTTGCAGATGTGAAGCTAATCATTGTGCCTATTTTCATAGGTATGATGATGACAGTTTTATTATTTTCTTCTTTATGTTGATGATATGTTGGTAAGAGGTCCCAACATGAATAAAATCATCCATTTGAAAGCTCAACTTGCTAGGGAGTTTGAGATGAAGGACTTAGGAAGAGAAAATCAGATTCTTGATATGAGGATACATAGAGACGAACAAAATAGGAAAATATGGTTGTCACAAAAAAAAAGTTTGGAGAAGGTTCTACCATGCTTCAATATGCAGAATGCACAATTGGTTAGTACTCTATTTCCTATTCATATTAAATTATCTTCAAAACAGTGCCCTAGCACAAAAGAACAGAAGATGTAGATGTCTCATGTACCATACTAATCAATAATTTGTTGTCTTATGTTTTCTATGTTGTGCACTAGACCAGACATTCCACAAGTAGTGGGAGTAGTCAGTCGTTACATGGAAAATCCAAGTCTTGAGCATTGGACGAATGAGAAGTGGATTCTCGGGTACTTGAGAGGCACTTTTGATGTTGCTATTTTTTATAGTGGGAGTAGTCTTCAGGTTAATGGGTATGTGCGTGCAGATTTTAGTGGAGACATAGAGAAGATAAAGTCCACTACAAGTTAAATTTTCTCCTTAGTTGGAGGTGTTGTTAGCTGGGTATCAGAGTTATAGAAAATCGTGGCATTGTCTACTACTGAAGTTGAATATATGGAAGAAACATAGGCTAACAAGGAGGCAATTTGGCTTCATAGACTTTTGGGTGAATTTCAAGTAAAGCAGGATAATATGGTGTTGCATTATGATAGCCAAAGTGCTTTACACTTAGCATGGAACTCAACATATCATTCCAAAACAAATCATATTGATATTTAATATCACTTTGTATGTGAGTTACTCAAAGGATGACAAATATCTTTGGCCAAGATACACACTAATGTAAACCCAACAGATATTATGACAAAGCCCATTGGTAGAGAGAAGTTCACCTAGTGCAAAAATTCTCTAGGCTTGTATGTTACTTGATGATAAGTTTTGTGCATATTTTGCACACACGCCCCACCATTGGTAGGGACCCTCTTTTTTCGCTCTCGACGGGCTTCTTTGCTCCTATCTCATTTTGTGTGCCCCTCATTTTGCTGTCCTAGTTGGTCAATGTGCCCTTCAAAGTCTCTTTTTGGCTGACCATGTTGTGCCCCTAAAATAAAAAATTGCTAAGTCTTGGGTTTTTCGGGCTTCGCCCCCCCCCCCCCGCTCGCTCGATTCGCTTTTTCCTTCATTCTTTGAATTTGGGGATAGATTTAATATGGATTTTGGATTTTTTTTTGGTGCCTAAGTGAGCTGATAAGGTTTCATTAAGTTTCAAGAAGTTTTGAAAATTCCAAAACTATTTTCCTGCAACAGCATTCCTACAACGGCATTCCGGCCTCACGTTTCTGGAACGTACCAGCGCACCTCCAAATCAACAATGGACCTCGACCCAGATGCTAAAATGGGGTCTTATCCTCCCTGGAACTTTCAAATTCCAAAATTGTATTTGGGAAATACCATCCGGAGTTTCGTGCTTCGTCGACCGTTTCAAAACAACATTCCTACAACGACATTCCGGCCTCACGTTTCTGGAATGTACCAGTGCACCTCCAAATCAAAAACGGACTTTGACCCAGATGCTAAAATGGGGTCTTATCATCCCCTAGCCTTTCAAATTCCAAAATTGCAGCCAAAAAATACCATCCGGACTTTCGTGCTCCATCGACTGTTTCAAAATAGCATTCCTATAGCGGCATTCCGGCCTCACGTTTCCGGAACATACAAGCGCACCTCTAAATAAAAAATGGACTTTGACCTAGATGCTAAAATGGGGTCTTATCCTCCCTGGAACTTTCAAATTCCAAAATTGCAGCTAGGAAATACCATCCGGAGTTCCATGCTCTATCGACCATTTTCAAAACTGCATTCCTAAAACAACATTTTGACCTCTCATTTTCAGTTTCAAGAAGCCTACCATGGGTCCGTCGATAGAACCATTTGATCCAATGAAGAAGGCTGCAAGTCCATCAGAAAGAAGACAACTTTCAATCAATTTTAATTACAGTAAAAGGGAAATCAGCTAGAAGACAAAACTGCCATAGTGACTAGCCACTACAAGACAGAATAGGGAAAGGACAAAGATGTATTTTAAATTGCTGAATATTGTGGGGTAGGTGAAGCTCTAATGTAATTAAATCTGAGCCACACAATGTAAATCAATCCTAGCCATTCATTTGGGCTTTGGAAAACTATAAATAGGGATCTTCCCCTCATTTGTAAGTGTTGGAGAGTTGTTGTAAAAACATTCTGCAGCAATAGAAAGCAGAATTGCATGATTTATGGGTGTTACTTTTGAGTTTTCTCATTATGTGTGCATGGTTCTACCTTCCAATTTAGTTTTACTTGTAGTTTCTTGAATGGAAGTGGTAATGGTGATTGCTGTTTCAGTATTTGATGAATTTCTAGCCCATACTTTTGGCACTTGTTGATGACAAGCTATTGTGCAAATTTAGCCTGGGCTTCTTTATTTGATTGCTGCAACTTAGTTCACTTACATGTTCATGATGTGTGTATGCAAACTGAAAATCTGCAGTCCTTAGAAGATTGCACTGGTTTTGTGTAACTGAAGGATCCTCTTGGCCAAGCAAAACCCAGTTTAGGGAGTTTGTCTACTGTAGCAACCTCCATGATCACTGTTCATTTGTAGTTTCAGATCCAAGAACCTTTTCTCTTCCCTGTCCTTTTTTATTTTTTTTAGTAAGTAACCTTAGGCAAGGCTCATTGCACATTATAAAACTAAATCTAATGTTGAAATGGAGTTCCAGACTGCTGTTTGAACCTACAACAAATTCTCAACAACTTTCCCATCTTCAAAACTCCATTTGCAGATCCAACTTCCCCGCTTTGTAACTCATCCGTAATTCCACCTTGTGATTTCAGAAAATCACATAAATCAACTAATATTCCAAGCACTGTCAAGACCTGACATCTGAGAGACCTTGGGATAGTGTTCTGCAATTTGATTGTGGAAGATTGTCTTTCAAGAGAGGTAATGCACTTATGTATTACCTGTGTTGTAAAGTGCATAAAAACACCATCAACAATAAGGAAGATTGGCATTGGTCTTCCAGTATGAGGATTTATTCACAAGAGAGGAATTTGACTTCAAGTGGGAGATTGTTGGAATATGGAGTCAATTTTATTGTTTTTCTCCATTTTCTACATTGTAAATTTTCTTATAGTTAAGATTAAGTACTAGAAGTTGTATATTTTTTTGTAATTTTTTAAAATATATTTTTTATGATTTTTCAAAGTGGATGCACCATGAAAATTTCATCACTAAATGTGCACATCACACAACTTGCACAATGATAATAATCTAAAATAAAAAATTTCATCGTGTAAAGAGCGAAGTGTTGAACAATCTTATATATATTTTTAAAATTTTGATAAGAAAATCAAAATTTATAAAAAAAAATTGAGACATGTGTATGTAAGGAATATATAAATATTAGTAAAATAAATTAAAAACAAATATATTAATCTATTTAAAATATGAAAAAATATATGGTTAGAAAGCTGAGTGTGAATTTTTGGTGGTAATTTTGTTATATATCATTATATAATGTGTAAACTTGATGACATGCAAGTTGAGAAACTTCATTGAAGGTAAAAAACATATGAAGGTAAATTAATAGTCTTGTTAGATACAAACCTATTCCAAATAAAAAAGGGTGGGAATTTTTTTTGACTAAAACATGCAAGTGTGGGTGATCCCACAATGCTAGTTTACGATTGATGGGAGATTTTGATTTTTGCTAAAATCACATATTTTTAGAAAATATAATGATTTAATCCTTAAAACATTCCATTTGAAGGATTCCAATTGAAGAGCGTTTGATCAAACCACCTTATATCAAACCCCCTTGGATAAAACCCCACTAGTTTTAGACCATACCTATAATGGAGTCTCCTTTACACCCATCAAAATGTTGATTAAAAAACCACTTCTGATTTACCTTTTGAGGGATCAAATGAATTGATTTAAATTTTTTTTTGTAAATATGTAGTCCTTATTATAAGCTTCCCAAAAAGTATAATTTTATTATTATATTTATTTTTTACTTCTTTTGAATGTAGGTTTTTCACCAAAAATCAAGCTTTTTGTTCTGCACATGTGGAAAAATAGTAGATTATCAAAACCAAAATTTGAAAAATATGAGTGCACTTGATATTGAAGTCCTTGATCCAATAAAAAAATTTTGAATTTCAATACATACAAAAAAGTTGTGTTATATGGTCTGCCTATGTCTGAATTGTAATTGGTTTGACTTTGAAACTTGATTAAGGAAAAAATATTAAATAAAACACTATGAAACCAATTGGAAGCACTAGATATCATAGTTATAAATCTAAATTTGAAAAAAATAGAATTTTATCTTTCATGGAAAAAATGTTGTGTTATACGGTGAGCATCACTCCTTAAAAATGGTGTTTACTAAAAAAACTAGTTTTCGAAGGAGATGGAAAAAAGAACTACAATCTGATTCCAAAATTTTTGAAAAAAATATATTTAGAATCTACAAACAAAATGTCACAAATCACTAGTTTGCATCATCTTCAAATTCATCATGCTTTAGCTGTTCTAGGTGTCCAAAAGTGAAGATTTAGTTAGAAAAAATCAATTTAGTGTCTTGTTTGGCCAAAAATTGTAAACCGGTATTGTGGGATCACCTGCATCTTGAATTGATTTCATGCAACACAAAATACGAGTGTGTTTCATGTTCCATAAAGTGTAAGAGCAGTTCATATTCCACAAAACATGATCAAGTTTTGTAGAACATGAGATGTAATATTTTATGAAATAAAAAATATGATCTCATTTCTTAACATTAAACACTCCCTATCTCTTCCTTTGTATCTAGATTTCTCCTTCTCTATCTCTTCGTTTCTCTGTATCTGCCTCTCTCTATCTATCTCTCTTTATTTGTCCCTCTCTCCATCTCTCTCTCTATCTCTCTCCCCTCTCTTTATCAATATTTATCCCTTGCACTCTCCCTCTGTCAATCTCTATCTCTCTATCTCCCCCTCTCTCTACCTCCCACTTCACTCCCTATTTTTGTATCTCTCTCCCCCTCTTATCTCTTAATATATATCTCTCACTATCTCTATATGTCTCTCCCTCTCCCTCTATCTTTTTATATCTCTTACGATATATTTATCTCTCTCCCTCTCCTCTAATCTCCCTCCATTTCTCTATCTCTTTATACTAGTCCTCTCTCTTTATATCTCTCCATCCCCCTTTCTCTCTTGGCTGCTCTCTCTCCCTTCATTCCTCTATATTTTTATCTCTCTTTCCTTCCCCCTCTCCGCCTCCTATCTCTATTTATCTCTCTCTCACTATTCATTTATATTTCTCTCCCCCTCACTCTTTATTTTACCATCTCTCTACCTCTCTTTGTCTCTCCCTCTCTTTATATTTCTCTATCCTCCCTCTATTTTTCTCTCCCTCTCTCTCTCAAACACTCTCTCCCTTTGATGCAGGAGCATCCAATGGTGTAGGGAAATCTCACATCACCCAAAAAAAAATTTCTTTATTTTCTTTAGTTGTTTTGAGTTCCATGATGGAACTTAAGGGGCATAAGATAGTCAGGAGCTGAAAATAGAGAAAAATAATCACTTACTATTTTTAGTAAGTCAGCTTAAATAGGCTCGTGTGCACCTGAAAATCTACCAAAGGAGTGAAGCTGATAAAAATTTCTGGTCGTGAAAGAATCACTTCATACCCTAAACGGTTTGGGAGAAATTAAAGTTTTCGTCTTGAGAAATTTCTCCAATGTAGCTTCAAATTCAAATATAAAAATTTAGAGGGCCCAAAACAACTTGAAAAGTGGCTGAACTGACCTGTGGTGGGTTTGTGAGTTGTAGATCTCTTTGAGATCTTTCCAATGATATGCAATACTAGAAAATAGGATTCTCGGATAGAAAATTATGGCCCTATGAAGTTGGTCCTCTAAAAAGTGAATCTCATTAAAATTTCTTCCTAGACTAGAAATCAAGTGGCGAGACTTTTGGTGCCAAAGCGAAAGGGAAAGCTGAACTTTCTAGAACATTCAAGGGTGGTTATTGGGGTAAAATAAAGGGTTAAGTCAAGGGTTGTAGAAGGTGGCTGCATTAGTGCAGATTGTGGCTTTGAATAATAGTTTTTCTTTCAGAGTTGATTTTGTTGTAACGAATCAAGCCCATGAGGTTGTAGCATGTAAGTTTTTAGTCTCTAATGTCATTTTTCTGAAAATAATTGAAAGTGGGTTATTTTTTGTCTCACATATTCTATGTTGGTATATATTGTTGTTTATTATGTGGTTTGGGTGGTGTGTTCCTCATCAAGTGGTATTAGAATAGGATTTCTTGAGTGTGTAGATAGATCGTTGAATGCGAGGAAGTTTATACTAGGACTTGTGGTTGTGGGTTTGTGAGAAAAGATGCCTCCATGAAGAAACTGTGGTGGAAGAAATGTTGGGGTAAAAAGTGAGGGTTTTAGAGCCCTCTAGAGACAAGTTCAAGCATTGGATGAGGAGATGTGTAGAGGATTTGATGTTAGAAGAAGAGATGAAAGTGAGGATGAGGCTGAAGATGAGGAGCCATTTGAAGAGGAAGCACAAGTTCTAATGGATCCTAGAGAAGTCAGACTGATTAGGGCCATTTCGAAGATTGGAAAGAGGTTTAAGATAAAAGTTTTTAATTTTTTTGGAAACCTAAATCTAGAGGAGCTGATCGATTGGATCAATGACATGGAAGAGTATTTTGAGTATGAGGAAATAGAAGACCTAGATAGGGTCGAATTTGTAAAGGCCAAATTGAAAGGCCATGCTAGCATATGGTGGAAAGAAGTCCAATTGGAAATAAATAGAAGAGGAAAAGAGAAAATAACAAGATGGGATCAGATGGTGGAAAATTTGAAGAGATAGCTCATTCTTGGGGACTATGAGTTGGATTTGTTGAAGAAGATGCAAGGGTTGAAACAAGAAGGAAAATCTATTAAGGATTATATAGAAGAATTCTACCGAGTCTTGATCAGAATAGGTCATTTTGAGGCCAACAAGGAGAAATTTTTCTATTACATAAATGGGTTGAAGCCGAGAATTCATGAAGAGCTAAGTACATATGGTAATAATTTCTGCCATTAAAGATGCATATCATTTTTCTTTGAAGGTAGAAGAGACGTTGAATAGAAGGTTTGAAAGAAAGCAAAGAGGTGGAGGTCATGGTGGAAATACTAGTGGAAGATTATATGGAAGTTGAAATGGAGATGAAAAGAAGGGTGAAGGATCCTGTAGTAGTCAAAACTAGAAAAGAGATAACAACTATTATCCTCGTGATCAAAATAGTGGAGACCGAAGAGGAAGAGGAAGATTTGGGTGAGGACCAGGAAGAGGAGGCTTTCGTGGAATGTGCTTCTAGTGTGGAGAAGAAGGACATAGAGCTTATGAGTTTCCTCTATTGGAATGTGATGCTATTGATTGTTGTCATTAATGGTTTTCATTGATGTCAACATATCTTGGTTGTTGTTTAAGGTTCAGTTTTGATGCTTTGGTGATATGGATTGGCATGCTTCAGATGTTGTACTATGATGATCTATCTTTGGTTGTGCTTATCCTAGTCCCATTCATTTTTCAATAGAATGAGATACACTCTTATGGGTCTGAACCGATCTGGAAAGTGGTTAGCGTGTCCTAGAACATTGTTTGCATTGTAATGTGTATATCCTATTCCTTGGTTTTAGATATCATAAGTAACATGTAGCATGTTTATTTGAGGAAGGAGGTTCTCTATGGTCCACATTTCATTCCCTTCTACTGCATGAATTTTTTTGTGGTGACCTAATTCAAATTGTGTTTGGTCGACTTAGGAATTTATGGAAGCATGGAATGGAATTGTGTTTGGCCAACTTAGGAGATTATGAAGGCATGGATTGGTATAAGTAAAAGTTGATTTTGTTCGATGAAAGAAAGTGTGGTGAATGTGAATCTAAAATCTAGATATTGTACGAAAGTTTATAACCAGAGGCAACAGACAGTGAGATTTTATCCGGTGTCATTGTTGGTGACAATTATTTCAGCGGTGGATTACCTTTCATCATTTTTCTGGCAGTGAGCCATTTTTTGTAGGTAGTGAGCCTTTTTTTATCTTTGGCTGTAATAGTCAGGTAGTGAGCCCACCAAAAGTAAGCCTTACCTATAGTGAGCAATTTGGCAGTGAGCCCTTATAAAATTCACCTTATCTGGTGTCACCTTAATTAGTGTTTTATAGTTGAGAATTAGCATTCTCCGTGCTTTTTCCCTTCTTGGGTTTTGACATAAATTTTGGTGTTCATTGTGCATGGTGGTGTTATGTTCTTTCATTTTCATATCTATTAGATCATTATCTGATTTATTTAAGTTTTCTCTGAATTAATTGAAGTCAAGAAAATTGTTTATAATAACTGATTCACCCCCTCTCTCAATTATTTGGACTGTTCAACAATTGGTAACCGAGCTTTGATTCCTCAAAGAAGAGATTAACCACTTGGGGTAGATCCAATGGTGCATAAGCTAACAATTCCTATGTTTGACGGATTTGACTACAGTTTCTAGAAAGTGCAGATGAGAGGTTACTTGATTTCTCTAGGGTACAAAACTTGGAAAGCTGTTGAGACAAAATATGTTGAACTAGAAAATGGTCCTTCTTTTGTGGATGGGATTTTAGACTATGAAGAGAATGAAAATACAAGGCATGCAATCTTTACTTCTTTGTCTAAGTCATAGTTAAGAAAATTTATTTCATTGGGCACTGCTTATGATTTTTGAGAAAAGTTGAAAGAAATCTATGAAGGAAATGATAGAGCTAGATTATCAAAGAAGTTGACACCTAAGCGCATATATGAAAAATTGAGGATGGAAGAAGGTGAGGGTATAGCAAGCTAATTTTAGATAGTTGGAAGTTCAATAAATGAAGTCAAAAATCAAGGAGGCACTTTGACAAATGAAGATGTTATCGAGAATATTTTGATGAACCTACTAGAGAGCTATAGTGAAAAGATCTCAGTCATTGAGGAAGTTTATTATCCAAATAAATTTACCAGAGAGAAACTATTTGGCACCTTGACTGCATTTGAGATGAGGAAATTTGGAAAAGAAAAGGAGAAATCTGAAACAACCTTCAAAGCCACAAAAATAGAAGAAGATCCGAATAGTGAAAGTTCATATGAGTTGGAAGCAAACTTCACAAGAAAAATAAAGAAAGGTACCAACAAGTACAAAGGTATGTTTCCCCTTAAATGCTTTGGATGTGGAAATATTGGTCATTTAGATGATGAATCAGATCATTAGGATTGTTTAATTTGTTTTTGGTGGAAAAGGATGAACTTAGATTTGATATCTCTAATATTTGTCTAGAGTCTAATGATAACATTGAAGCTGCATTATTAGTCAAAATAAATAGAGATGAATGGTTGATTGATAGTGGATATTTGAATCATATGACCAATGATAAAAGTAAGTTTTTGAAGCTTGAGAAATATGATGGAGGTTTTGTTAGATCTGGAGATGATAAAATGACACAAATTTTTGTAATTGGTTCTATTACCTTTGATGGAAAAAATAACACTGACAATTTTTACTATGTGAAGGGTTTATATCATAATATTTTGAGTGTTGGATAGATGTGCGAGAATGGCTATAATGTTTTATTTTAGGATGATGGTTGTGAAGTCTAGAAGAGCTCTGGAATTGTTATTGTAGTAGGAAAAAGAGCAAGTGGGAATATGTATCGATTGGAAGGAGCTACAAAGATATTCTTATTTTCTCAGAGCAATGATAGCTGGCTCTAGCACTGGAGGATGTGTCACATCAACTTCAAAAATTTGGTAAGGATAAGTTCAACAAGAGCAGCCAGGGATTTGCCAAGATTGACCAAACCATACATCACTATCTCCAAAGGATGTCAAGAAGGAAATTATACTAGAGAAACATTCTGAAGAAAAGAAGAATCCTCTACCAGGTTTTTGGACCTTGTACACACTGAACTATGTGGTCCAACTAGAATGAGAAGCTTACAAGGTGAAAAATATTTCATGCTTTTAATATATGATTATTCCAAATTAACCTGGGTTTCTTTTTTAAGAGAAAAATCATCTAGGCTTTAGAAAAATTCAAGATTTTCAAGGTAAGAGTTGAGAATGAAGTTGAAAAGACAATCAAGTTTTTAAGATCTTATAGAGGAGGGGAGTTTAAGTCTGATGAATTCAAAAATTTCTATGAGAATCACAAAATTAAAAGACAACTATCTACCCCTAGAACACAACAGAAAAATGGTGTAGTGGAAATAATGAACCGAATAGTTCAAGAAAAAACTAGAACAATGATTAGTGAAGCAATTTTACCACAAGTGTACTAGAGAGAAGCGATACATGCAACAATATACACTCTTTATAAAGTATTGTTTTGGAGGAAATATGGAAAGACATCACATGAGCTATGGCATGGAAGAACTCCAAGAGTAAAGTACTTCAAAAATTTTGGAAGCAAGTGCTACATCTAGAGAGATGAGGAAAATCTTGGAAAGTTTGAAAAGAGAGTTGATGAAGGCATATTTTTGGGTTACTCTACAAGAAGCAAGGTGTACCGGTGTTACAACAAGAGGCTAAAAAAGATAGTTGAAATTATGAATGTGAAAGTGGAGAAAGATGTTCAAAGAAATCCTGACAGGCATATTGAATATGAATTAGATAACTCAGATGATAGGAGAAAAGGATAAGAAATAAGAAGAAGAGAGAAAGGAGGCTCCAACAACTACAACCAAAACTCCAAGGTATGTATAGAGAAACTATTCAGAAAATTAGATTATTGGAGATAAGAATAAAGGAATCATCACAAGAACCAAAGCAGCTCAAGAACAAGTATTACTATGTTTACTCTCAAAAAGTGAGCCAAAGACTATGGAATAAGCATGCATTGATAAAAATTGGGTGAAGGAAATGAAAGAAGAGCTTGATAAAATAGAGAAAAATTAGAGTTGGGAGCTTGTGCCTAGATCAGCAAACAAAAATGTAATTGGAACAAAGTGGGTATTCTAGAACAAGCTAGACAAAAAAGGAAAGGTAATGAGAAACAAGGCAAGATTGGTTTGCAAAGGTTACACTCAGATTGAAGGTATTGATTTTGAAGAGACATATTCCCTTGTTGCTTGGATGGAAGCGATCCATATATTCTTGGCTTTTGCAACTTTTAAGGATTTCAAAGTCTATCAAATGGATGTAAAATCTACATTCTTGAATGGAGAACTGAAGGAAGAATTTTACATTGAGAAACCAGACGGATTTAAGTCTAGAAGTGACTCGGATGTTGTTTGTAGGTTGAAGAAAGCTTTATACAGATTGAAGCATGATCCTAGAGCCTGGTATGGAATATTAGACAAATACTTGATTGGACAAGGACTTCAAAAGGGACATGTTGACATCAATTTATACTACAAAATTCACTCATATCAAATGTTGATTGTTGTAGTTTATGTTGATGACATAATCTTTGGAGGATATGATGATTTGTGCAAAATAATTGTTGATGAAATGCAGAAAGAATTTGAAATGTCTATGATAGGTGAGTTTAATTTCTTCCTTGGATTACAAGTAAATTAAAACAACAAAGGAGTTTTCATTTCTCAATCCAAGTATACCAAATAATTATTGAAGAAGATTGGGTTCGAGAAATCTGATGAGTAAAATTAATGGCTCAATTTATATAGGGTTTATCATACATTTGTTGATGATACTATAGACTTTGGCACCTGGTTATTGGCATCCTTTATGTTATATCCCTAGATTTGAGAACCTTGGGCATAAACCTATCCTTGTGATTTTTGATAATATTAACGTGCTATGTGGATTAATCTATGTTGATTTTACATGTGGATGAATGGATGTTGTTTTAAGATAATTGTGGATATACAATTATTTGTGCATGCTAATGTATTATGCAGGTTCACATTAAGATGCCAACATGAATGAATCCTACAAAGTAGAAGAAGTTCTTGCTAGCTGGTCAGTTGCCAAAGAAGTCAAGAAGATGATTATTAGAAGGTCAATGGAGGGAAATTCCTATTCAAATGAAAGATTGTAACTACCTTTTTAGTGATCATATTTATTAGTTGAGAAAATATAGGAGGTGTTGTTATGCTCAATTTGTGTTTAGGTAAGACTAGCTTGACCAAATCCTGTGCATGCATAACCTCCTTTCCTCTTTCCATGCTTTCAATAAGTGGCATCCTCCTAATTTTTTGGAGTTGATTGCCTTGTTTGTTAGTTAGTTGATAGTTTTATTCCTATAAATAATAATCACATGCTCCTTCTCAGAAGGTTGGATGTTCTGATGTTGTACTTGCATTCCTAGTTTTTTATGAAATGCAATTATGTCACTGTTCCATTGTATACATGCTTTCAGTGAATAAAATGATATTATAATTTTTCTACATATGAGTTAGTTTCAAGGGAAACTCACCCAAGGGGGTCCACTTGGTGAGAATTACATCCTTTTAGCTTAATCATTATTTTTATATTCAGTAATAGTTACAATTCTAGCAACTGTCTATTCTTGCAACCACTAGAATTCCATTGTGACTGTTCTTGCAACCAAAGTAGACAAAGTAGTTTCCTGTCCATTTGCTGAGATTTATATTTTTGTCATGCATTTCAATTAAGTAAAGTTTCTAGTTTTTTCTTAGTTTTTATGTTACTTTCTTTCAATAAATTTACTTTCAACATCATGTATTTTCTAGTTATAGAATGAATATGGCTACAATAGAAACCTAGTGCACATATAGTGCTAACCCATTTCAAGTTCATGTTCTTGGTTTGAAAATTAAATGAACCTTCATGCTGGGCAAGATGGATATTTAGTATAGATGTCCAATCTCTGAGTTATAACTTTAAGGGCTTAGTTGTTGAATCATTAGAGGATGCCAGCATTTTTGGCACCATTGTTGGGGATGGTGTCAAACTAGGAGGTTCTTATGAGTGATTTGTAGTTTCTTTCCTATTTTTGGTATCTTTGAAGTCTATTTTCAACATACCCTTCACTAGAATAAGTAATGACCCACTATTCTTTCACCAAATTCTTTGTGTGATTTGGTTGATACTAAGTAATACTAAATGCATGGGGGTAGGAGAAGAGATGCTTTAGGGAGATTCCTTCCTAATTACCCTAACTGTGATAACAATCTAGTTGAGTTTCAAAATTTGCTAGAAGAAGAAGTAAACCTGTTTGCTAATGCATTTCTAGATTTGGCTAATTACGAAACTTCCTCTAAAGAACAAGTTTCCCAAAACTTGATAGAGAACCCATTTTCTCTGATAATCCATCAAGGAAAAATGGCTACCCTAGTTCCGCCTAACCAACCAACCTTTCATCTCCCTATCCCTCAACAAAATGATGTTGATAACCTCAAGAACATTCTTGATTTAGTTATTCCTAAATTCTATAGGCTTGTAATAGAGGACTCAAACATTTTCTTGATTGAATTTGATATCCTCTGCCAAAGCTATGATTGCACTACTGACACTCATATGCTTAAGTTGTTTCCCACTACTTTTAAATAACTTGCATTAAGGTGGTTTATGACCTTACGAAGGAATACTATAAATAGCTAAGATGAGATGAAGGAAAAGTTTCTTGAGAAGTATAAAGAATATTGTAGAGGTACTTATATGAGAGGAGGTGATATCTTCAAGATGCAACAAAAGGAGGATGAAATTTTGGAGGACTATCTATCAAGGTTTCAGTTTAGTTTGAAGAAGTCTCCACACCATGCACTCAATGAAGAATATCAAAAGTTTCTCTTCCTTAGAGGAATTATTGAGAGTTGTGTTGATGCTATGGATTTGATAGGAGAAGGAGATATCACCTAAGTGCCCTAGGATGCAATTAAGAAGATATGTCAAAATTAATCTAGATTAGCTATAAAGAAAGGAATAGTTTACCAGTCTTCTATGGGAAAATATTTCATTAATGGAGTTTCAAGGATGGAAATCACTCACTTACTGTCAGACTTAAAGAAGGACATCATAAATAATATGGAAACTTAGCTAGATACACTTCAAGAAAAGAAGAAACATGAGGATGTAGAGGCAATTTTGGTAGAATATTGTCCTCATTGTAGGCAAAGAAAGAAGGACTACAAATATAAAATGGTGGCCAATATTGATAGCAATCACATTCCACCTAAATTCAAGACAATTGAGGGTGAAGAAGATCAAGTTTTCTATGTTGCGCAAAGAAGGCCATGGGCTCCAAGACAAGGTATGCCACCAGGCCCATTATCTTTTAGTGGATGTTATATTAATTCTTATGCATATGGTAATCAATAGAAACCCCAATATCCATCAAACTTTGGAGGTTATTCACCTCAGCCTTGGAGCAATCCTCCAAATACCTAGCCTAATTACCAAAATACCCCACCTCAGTGGTAGAAACCCAAGGGGAATCGACAAAAACCTCAAAGAAATTGGAAACAAACATACCAAGGGAGGGGAGGGTAGCAATGGCCAAACTAGTCAACTAGTTACATGCAGCCGCCTCCACAGCCCCAGTAGCCTACCATAATTCCTCCTCCTAAATAAAACACTAGCACACCTAGATCTACTCAGTTACCAGCTTAACCCACACCCAACCGAAGTAAAAAGCACAACAACATCTAGTCTATTCTGTAGATCTAGACCAATACCCTACTTTTGTTGTGAGTTTGAGTAATATTCATCTATGTTCATGAACCAATTTTCCATCACCTTCCACTCCTATTATCATAGAGCTTCCTATGGAAGAGGAGGAGCATCAAAATATATCTCATGCACTTGATCTGTCAAGTGTGCCTACCAATCCTGAACCAGTTCAACGGACTGATCATGAACCACCATTTCCTTAAAGGTTAGAAGTTGTTAAGAAAAATAATGATGAAACCTTTGATATTTTGGATCAACTAAAACACATATGTGTTAAGATACCTCTGTTCTAGGCCATAAAATATGTTCCCATAGATGGTAAGGCAATAAAGGAAGCATTCCTTAAAAATCCTAGGAGGAAAATGAAAGACCCCACCACTATCCATGTATTAGGGCAATTGGTAGATATCATGCTTGGAAAAGTCACTATTCCTAAATACACTGACCCAAGCAATCTTGTAGTTGAAGTCATCATAAATGGGATTCAAGTAAAGAATGATCTAATAGAATTGGGAGAAACTATTAATGTGATGACTAGAGATATCCTACAACAACTGAATGTTACAAATCTGAGACCTACTCCTACTATCTTGTAGCTTGTTGATAGTTCCAATGTCAAACCTCGTGGTGTAGTCAAAGACCTTATTGTTATTCTAGACTCTTAGGAATATCCAACAAATTCCATGATCCTTTCCCCTAAAGGTAAATTGGGAGGGTATCCCATTATTTTGGGAAGGCCATGGTTGGACACAACAGATTCCGACATTGGATTTTAGGCAGGGGACATGACTATTTCTCATGGCAGAGTTACTAAAAATATTGTTCTTTATCCTCTGACTCAACCATCCCATGATATGGATAACCCTGTCTGGCCACATGTTTGTGAAGATGATGAGGAGATAAATTTAGTAGTACAACTCATGATGATAGGAAGAATTCCTTTCATGTAGTTATAGGAAGATGATGAAATATTGTCCCATATAATTCAGAATAGTTATGAAATGTATGAATAATCACCTGCTCTTGAGAATAGTTTTGCTGGTCCACTGTAGACACTTATGCCCACTCTTCCTGCACCTAAACTTCCTACAACACCAAGTATGTCTCATACAGTTTTTCCACATGAACTAACATTCCATGCATCAGTGAAAAATCCATGATAGAGTTGATAACACAAGTGCAAATTTCAAAAGTTAAACATTTGAACATTAATAACAAGCTTACTCAAGAGAAGCTTAGTTGTCCTTGACAAACTTGTTGAAAAAGAACCAGCCTGCATTTGCATGGGATTACCATGACATGAAAGGATTATATCCTAAAATTTATACTCACAGGATCTACATCAGAGATAACTGCACACCAGTCAAACAACCATAAAGGAGAATCAATCCTGCATTAAGGGAGATTGTCAAAGGAGAACTATAGAATTTATTGGATTCCAGATTCTTCTACACTATCTCAGATAACCAATGGGTGTCTCCTTTGGTGATTGTTCCTAAAAAGGAAGGTAAATGGAGAGTTTGTATTGAATATAGAGAATTAAATTCTGCCACCAAAAAGGATCAATTTCCACTTCCTTTCATAGACCAAGTATTGGATTCACTTGCAGTCAAGAAGTATTTTTCCTTCTTAGATGGGTTCAGTGGCTATAATCAAATACAAATTGCACCCGAGGACCATGGAAAGACAACTTTTATCTATCCTTGGGGCACTTATACCTATTAAGTGCTTTCATTTGGTCTCTGCAATGCACCTGCAACTTTCCAGAGAGAAGTCATTAGTATCTTCTCGGATATTTCACATGAGTGCATAGAAATATACATGGATGATTTCACCACTTATGGTGTTAATTTTGATGAAGCATTAGAAAACCTAAAGAAGTTTCTGCAAAGATGTGAAGACCATAATCTATCCTTAAATAGTGATAAATGCTTCATGATAATGCAAGAAGGGGTAGTTCTTAGCCATTATATCTCTCATAAAGAAATATAGGTGGATCCAGCCAAAATTTAGGTAATTACCAATCTCTCTATTCCTACAAAGAAAAATGATGTTAGGAGTTTCTGGGTCATGCAGGCTATTATAGGCATTTCATATAGGATTTTAGTAAAATTGCAGCACCACTCTATAGTCTTTTGACTAAAGATGCTACCAATGGACAAAAGATTGTGACAAAGCATTCTCTGCTTTGAAAGAAGCCTTAACGCAACCTCTTGCACTCAAAGGTCCTAATTGGGAACTCGCTTTTCATATTCATATGGATGCATGATTATTCTATAGGTTTTGTCTTACGAAAAAAAGAGGGAGCAATAGAGCATGCAATCTACTTCATTAGCAAGAACCTACAAGGGGTTGAGTTTAAATATAGAGTGAAAAAAAAGGAAAAGTTGGCAGTAATTTATGCCCTTAATAAGTTCATATATTATATCATTGGATGTCAAATATTTGTCCATACAGACCATGCAACCATAAAATATTTGATGAATAATCCCTTAATTACAGGAAAATTAGCAAGATGGTTGTTGCTCATGTAGGAGTTTGATATCACCATCATAGATAAGCTAGGGAAAGAAAATGTTGTAGAAAACTTTCTCTCAAGATTGACTACATTGGAGGACAATCAATTCATTGATGAGTCCTTCCCCGATGAACATTTATTTTCAATCAGTATCCACACACCTTGGTATGCAGATATAGCCAATTATTTGGTTATAGGGAGAGTTCCTCCTCATTTCTCTCCAAAAGAGATAAGGGTTCTTATTGAGAAAAAAAATGCTTTCTCATAGATTGCAGGATGTTTATTCTATATTGGACTAGATTATTTGATGAGGAGATGTGCACGAGAGGATGATACATATGATATATTGCATGCATGTCAAAATGAAACTTTTGGAGCGAATTTTGTAGCTAAGAGGACAATAATGAAGATTCTTAATATAGGATATTATTGGTCCACACTTCCTAAAGATGCAGACAAGTATACTAGGAAGTGTGATAGATGTTAGAGGATGGGCTGACCAGCTAAATATGATGAAATGCCTCTGTACCCCCAAGTTGTCATCACACCATTTGATAAATGGGGACTTGATTTTTTGGGTCCAATCGATCCACCATAAAATAAAAAATCTTATATCTTGGTTTGCGTTGACTATGTGACTAAGTGGGTTGAGGTTAAATCTATGAAACATGCCAGAGATAATAAGGTTGTAGAATTCCTATATGAAGAAATATTCACATGTTATGGGGTTCCTAGAGAGATAGTGACATATCAAGGGGCTCAATTTATATCAAATCTTGTAACAGAATTGGTCAATGAATATAATATAAGGCATAGGTGAACCACCAAAAATGAAGAAGGGAAAGAGGATTCCCCAATGATCCTCTAGGGTTTTTCACCTAGAAGCTAAGTTAGGAAATGTGGCTCTCTTTCACACTTTTTAATTTTAGGGTTCATTCAAAGAGATTGGGGATTTGTGATGTGTGTGGAATTCCCAAAATTATTGAAATGGAAAATATAAACTAACCACTAATGTAAAATCTAAAGAATGCAACTATGTTGGAAAACACATTGTGATATGAAAATGAACTAAGAAATGTAAACAAACTATAACAAAAAATTATGAAATTAAAGGTGTGCACCTAGAGGATGAAGAGGGATGGCATGGAGTTTTGGGAACCTGAAGAATGTTATGCAAAATCGAAGAAGGACACTTACACCGTTCTAGGCAACCTAGTCCTTTTATGGGAAAATCTGTTGGAACCCATTTCTGCCAAAAGGGTACAAAGATCCATAGAAAACCAAAAAATTCTTGTATGGTGGGACTAGGTCACCACTAATGGTGACCTAGTACCTTTCAACCTTTTGAGAAATTTGAGAGTGAAATTTGGAGGTCTCATTCTACACTTTCTGCTTCTCCAAGTGTCTGAATCTAAAACTTTGATTCTCGGCATGTAAGAAACCTTTAATGGATGTTTTTCCCTAGCCAATGATGAGGTGTCTTCAATAATCTTTCAATACACTCTTTAATGATCTCCAAGCTTCCAAGATACCTAAATTTGCAAACACACAAAGAAGGAAGAATAAATGTTGATTGTTAGAGTATAGGGGTTTGCCTTCATCAAACCCCTTTTAGATAATTAAATAAAATGAAGAGATAATGTAAAGAAGCATGAAACTATGGAGTTTACCTTTCCATGATGTTTGATATTGAGTGTTTCAACAATGATGTCTTGATGACCTAGAATGTGAAACCCTAGCTTGCTTGAGAAGAGTAGTGGATGAGTGCTTGAGAAGATTGAGTGAGGAGAAAAATGAGGGGAAAACCCCTTAGTTATACATTTTGTACCTTAATTTCCTTAAAATAACACCATATAGGCTACCTTAGGGTCTAGGAGACAAAATCCCAAAAGAAATTTAAGTTAAATTTGAATTTTATGCCACATGGGACTAGGTCACCCAAGGTGGCGACCTAGTCCACCTGGGCAATTTTTCATTGGTTGTCAGGGATTAAAGTATGATTATTGTTTCTTTTTGGGATTTTTTTCCAAAAAACACTAAAATAAGGCATGTATGTATATTAATGGGTCATTATAGAATAGGAAAGGGTTGATTTAGTGATGAAAAGCCTAGGAAAGTGTGAAAATGTCTTACAAAACCTTTAAACACTTTGGCACAAGGATTGGAAAGGGGTAAAAAAAGGTCCAAAATCCATAGGCAAGGGTCCAAATAAGTTAAAAGTGTCAAAGGCTACACTTTTTGGTGACACATTAAGCCCCCACTTTAGTGAGTGTATGAACTTGCTTCAAACTCACACTAAAGTAGCCCAATGGAGATGGCAAAGAATGACAAAGAAGAAGGAAGTGGTCAAGCCCCCAAGGATTTGAGATTCTAAGTCAAGAGCACATCAGTGCAATAAGACAAATTCAAGGGTGAATGCATTTTAGCAAGACAAGATACATGATCATGCAATGATGAGGATTAAAAGAGAGAAGAACAAGGTGGGAAAGATGCACTCACTCTGGGGCCATAGAACATCAGGTCGTTCGCGGGGTAAGTTGTCCCAAAGAAGGTGAGAAACATAAACATGGTTGGTATGTACTCACACACACAAAAAGGTGGCTATGGGGAAAGTTGTACCATTGGTTGGGCTTCTCGCTTAACCATGCTGAAGTTATGCCTCATGATAACTTTGATAAGGCGCCACAAAAGAAAGTGATTTTGTTGAAAGGGATTTTGTTTTGTTTGTGCAATGCCTCATCTTAAGGAAAATTATGTGTAATGTGTCCAAGAGAGGAAAAGTGCAAATGGGCTCATCTTGTATCCAAGAGAGGAAGAACTCATCTTGTATGCAAGAGAGGAAGAACTCATCTTGTATGCAAGAGAGGAAGAACTCATCTTGTATGCAAAAGAGGAAAAATGTAGATGTCTCATGCACTGAGCAAAATTGTACCTAATGTTTCCAAGAGAGGGGATTGCAAGAAAAAGAAAACAACACATTTAAATTTCAGTGGTGATGTATACCCCCACTTTAAAGTGGTTGCTAAGACCATTATTGTGAGCAATTACTTTAAAGCAGAAGAAGAGGACATGCAAACTTTTTCGGAAAGCCGTATGCCGAGTCATATATTTTTGATAAGTTGCATCATGAGAAGGGGAGTATGTCACATGCAACTCAACTTAATACATGTCATCTAGATCTCAAGCTTTCTCTTATATTTTCATGAAAGGTTAACTACTAGTAAAAAGAGACAACAACAAGTGACATATGAGGGAAATGCCTTACTAACCCCTTGCCCCTGCAAGACAAGAGTGAGCCAAAAAGATGGATGGGATGCAAGGTTAAGTGAAAATCAATATCAATTAGAGGAATGAGGTGCCCTGACATAAGGGAGAGTACCAAAATCCTTAAAATGTTGGATTTTACTACTCAAGGCCTTATAGTCATTAGTGTGATGACTGTGAACTCAGTGGTAGGCACAAAAGGAATGTTTGTGGGAACATTTCTTTCGAGTTCTGGGATAGAGAGAGATCAAGTGATCTTGGAGGAGTCTTAACAATATATCTTCTTGATTGAAGGTAGAAGGTGTTTCGGTGTTGTGTAACAAAGAAGGGTCCTACTTAGTATAGGATTTCATACCTACACAAGGCGTTATAGATTGTGAGATTTTGTACACTCGCTTAGAGGAGTGTGTAAAATCTAAATTAATAGTGTGTTTTGAGATGACATTGGCATTAAGTGAAGATTCCTTTGTTAGTTTCAAAGGATCACTTTCTAAGGTTGGTTTCAAAGGGTGATTAGGGATAGTGTTGGTGTTGGGTGAAGAATTTATGATCTTGATTAAAGGACAATAACCCAGACCATTATTAGTTGTCTATGTGTTAGGCTCAATAGGGTTGTAGATACCTTGTTTGTTAGCACCACAACCTTTTCCACTATAGCCAAGTTGTTTCACAAGATCATAACCTTTTCCATAGAGATTTTTCAGCACTTTTGGATAGGTGAGGGTTCGTTGTTGGATTTGTTGTCTAAATTACTTGAGGTGGATCCTTTCAAAGGATCAATCGAGTGTTGTGTTGACAAGACTACATTTCCCTTAGTATATTTTTGGTTTGTGATCTTGGATTCTCCTAGTAAAGGAGGTGTGAAGTCTAAGGAACCCCAATCATCGTCTAAGGACTTTGGTTGTATGGGTTCCACTTGTTTAGTTGGTGTTAAAGTGGTAAAGGGTTTGGATTTATTTTTCTCAAGCTGTAAGACACTATAAGGTTCAGGATCAGTGTCAAGCATGTGCACTTTGTTGTTGCAGATGTACTTCATCTTTCGATGAAGAGTGGAAGGAACTCCACTCATTGCATGAATCTATGGCCTGCCCAAAAGCAGGCCTAGTGGGAGTCAACTTCTCCAACTTCTCCATCAATTCATCCGCCCATTCATCTCCACCTTTCTCTCTTCCATAACTCCACCATCACATCACTTCATTCCATCACCACTTCAATTAATTTCTCAATGGTACTTTCCATGAAACTTGTACTTCCACCCAATTTTTTTTGCAATTAGCGCTCCAAATTATTTAAGTGCGTGCATTGCAATTTGTTATCTTTAATTATCTTAAATGAATTCATATTAATTATTGTATATTGATGTTGATATTTCTTACATAGCACATATCTATAATCTTCCCTGTCAAATCATAATTATATCCTATCCTATGAGGACACATGCACTAATTTACGTTGGGAGGAATGCAAACCCACATGTTTGCATGTCATACATGTCAACAAATTCAAATTTGAAATGGTGGCTTTCATGTGTGATAAGTCACTAAATTACCACCGTTTTTCTTAATGATACCATTAATTTATGTTTTTGTTGCCTTAGCCATAATTTTAATAATGCCACAAAGGTAAATTGAAAATTCACATGATATTGGCATTAATACTGGAGAAGAGTTGCATGAAGTTGAGAAATTGGGTTTTTAGAGAGGGATTGCAGGAAAAAGAAAATTTTCAAAGGTATTGCCTGATAGTGAACAAAAATAATGGGAGGCCAAGTAATTATAAATGAACCTAGAGTTCATGATGTGTTACTACAAGATGCACTCTCTCTAGATGAGTTCATAAATTGTGGGTGGTTGGACTATTTTCTGAAACTGGATAGTTTCAATGAGGGAATTGCTTTGGAATTTTCCCAAACTCTTTCTAACAACAAAGCAATGGTTAAAGGGATAGAAGTTATATCCATGGAGGAAAGAGTTTTTGATGTAACAGTATTTCTTGCCAATGGATAACCATACCCTACTTCCAAGGATGCGAGGTTAGCTAGGGCAGAGTTCATTGAACCTAGTGATCACCCACTAGTTGTTGATAAGAAAGGAACGAGGTGGACCTCTTTACTAGATCCATGCAGACAATTTGTTGTCCACATTGTTAAATATATCACCTGTGAAGGCTTCCAATAATGCCTCCATTTTATGCACTTTAAAATTTTGAATAATATGAGGCATGGAAGAAGGATGAACTTGCCTAATGTGTTGTACAATCTCCTTGCAATTGTGGTAGCCGAAACAAAAAAAGGTAGGGATAATTTTTTTTCTCACCATTGTTTGATAAAAAATTTAGTTGAAAAATATTTACAAGCAATATCTGGAATGAGATGGGAAGAATTTGTGAGCATAGATCAATTTAGATTGGAAGATGTAAACCCTAGAGGTCAACACTTAGCTCATAGGGTTAGTGAAGGAGTGAGAATTCTTGAAACCACTATTGGAGCCTCAAATTTTGGAGTAGAATCTAGTGCAAACCCTCCTATAGCTGAAGCTATTTATTTTGACTCTGAACACATAGATGAAGAGAGTTCATCTTCAGATCCTGACATTAATATTCCTCTTAGAATTACACCATGCACTAGAGCTACTGCTAGGAAAGAGAAAGAAAAAATGAGTGAAGTAGAGAGTAGTAAAGAAAAGGCTAAGAAGAAAGAACCTATGAAAATAAACCCTAGCCCTAGGAAGTAAAAAAATTAGAAGTTGAAATTCCTGCAGCCGTAGAAGCTAAAGTTCTTGCAGCCGTAGGGAAAAACAAAAGTCCACTCAAGAAATCAAGATTAACCAATTCTACTACTGATGAGACTCCAAGGAGCTGAAGACTCAGTAAAGTATCTGAGAAGAAGGAAGAGACTCCTAGAGTGAAAAAAATTATAGATTTAATAGATACACCTAGGAAGCAATTAAATATTGGGTTGGAAAAACTTGCCGCTATTGCAGAACAAGTCGAATAGCAAGAACCAATGATAGGGATATGTAATATTGAACATTAGGTTGTAGGGAAGGCTAAATATTTGATTGATGAGCAATAGGAACCATTGCTCCCTATTGATACAGAGCTAATTGAATATGAAAAACCAACACAGGGAAAAATCATAGTTGGAATACATAGACCTACTTCTTCATGGGAATTTGTGGCTCTAAATTTGTAGATGTAAGAAAAAGAAAGATAATGGAGAAAAGAAAAACACAAGTTACTAGAAGAAGTTAAAAAGAAGGATCCAAAAATTAAGGAGAAAAATGTAGAAATTGCTATTGTAGACACTAAAAATATACACACACCTCATCCTAATTACTAACATTGTTTCATATTGAATCATCTTCTTAATTTAATAGATAGTTATTTATCTGATTAAGTAATTCTCTCCTATTAATTAAATTAATCAATCTGATTTAATTAACCCTATGTCTCTATTTAATTAAATAATTCATTTTATTTAAATCCCTAAAGTCATCTCATTAAATTAAATAAATTAAACCTTATTTAATTTGATCTAACATCATCATCCCTCTTTAATGAAATAAATCAAATCCTTTATTTAATTAAATCTAAATCTAATTCTCATATTTTGATTTAAATCAACCCATAAATCTAAATCAAATAGTCACATCACCTAATCCCTCATTAAATTAATTAACCCTTGATTAATTTAATCCTAATCTCCAAATTTCTCTATATTTTCTCACTTGCACATGAAAATACATTTAATTGATTTATTAAATCCCTATTTTCTTTCAACTTGGCATCTTTTGAGAATATTCCTCCAAAATTTGAAAATCCCTCCAAGTGGATTTGTCCTTCCAACAAGACATTCATTCCTCTTACATGTCCTTGTGAATTGAGCCAAGTGATATTTACTCCATTCCTCTCTCCCTCCAAAAAGCCAACTTTCCAATTTCAAATTTGAATCTAATAGCATTTATGTGCACATTCATAAAAATATGCCCATTCCTCCTCCAATCACATCCTGACAAGTGGCATTTGGCCATTGGTTCAAAATTAGTCGCACATTCATCCATTTTCCCTCTTCTTCTCTCAGTATCATCCATAAATAAGAGGCTTTCCTTCTCATTTTCCATCCACAATTGAGAGAAAATTTACTATCTTCACATTTAGATCAAATTCATCCATATCATGAGCAATTTTCCATCATCATAGCTAGGTTATTGCAGGTTTTTATCAAGGAATTGCATTGTTCGTCATCACCAAGTGGATCAATCTTCATCAAATCATCCAATCACACAAAGGAGTTGGGAAAGGGCCATTTCCTACACAGAAATTAGCACCAACTCCCCCATAGGATCAATATTTTGCATTCTTAAATAGGATTTCTATTGATTTCTATGTGTTTTTCTTCATTTTTTCCTATTTTGAGTATTGTAGATGAATTTCATGGGGAATCTTAGTTCTAACTTGCATATGAATCTAATATTGTGTTTATTTTCTATGTTTGTGAAGGTCTAGGATTGGGGTTCACAGTTGCATTGAAAGATAAAGTGGATAATGTGGTGGCTTTAGTGCCACAAATGATGGCATGTAGAACTCCACCGAGAGTATATACATTACACTTGGAGGAGCACCATCTTTCTTTCAAATTGTCAAGGATTTTTTCAGGTTTGAGTCTTTCTCTTGAAACTCCAGATGAGTTTTTCTGAGCTTATCAATCTTTTCCCATTGAAGTTAAATTTTTTCTATGTGAATTATATTTTCATAATTATGCTATGCCAAATGATGATAACTGAAACCCACTATTGTATATTGGAGATATCCATTTGAGGGTGTAGACATTTAAATTTCACCACTCATATTTGGCTAAATTTATCCTTTTCGTCTAAATATCCTTTTATCCACATTAGTTAAATAATGTTACTATTATTTAATTAATACCCCTAAAGTATTCTAAATCCCTAAGGTATTTAGTTAAATAATTAAATACCTTACCCCTTTATCCTTTTCTTCCAAGGAATTAAATAAATAACCCACTTATTTAATTCCTTTTATGTTTCATCCACACTTAATCCTAATTCATCTCCCAATCCCATCATTAGGGATGTGACACATCCCTAATCCATAATTAGGATGTGTCACATCCTCCAACTTTTTCAATTTGGATCCTAATCATCATTAGCCACCTAACTCCCTTTTAATCCTTCATTAACTAGTCTAATCAGTCTTTTAGTCAACTCTTCCCAAATCTCAGTAGAATTTTTAATTCCATTTTATTCTGCCAACAACCTTAATGGAATTTTTAATTCCATTTACAATCTTGATGTCTTCTTCCCCATGTGAATTTAAAATTCACATTTTATCATTCAATGAATTTCTCTTCCCCATGTAGGTTGTTGGGAAATTCTAAATACCTTAATAAGTCACATCAGTCACATGGGACAAGGACCTCCTCTATGAGGACCTTGTCTTATCCACAAGGTACTCCCCAATCACGTGAATTTAAAATTCATATTTATTCCCCCAAAAAATTCACTCATCCCCATGATGATAACAGAGGAATTTCTAAAATTTCTCACTTGTCACCATCATCCTCATATGGGGACAAGAACTTCCTTTTTGAGGAGATATTTCCTTAATCCCAAGGTACTTCTAGGTACCTCCACCTCACATGTCCTCTCTCCACCTCACATGTCCTCTTTCCACATCACCTATATTTTTAACACCTCATCTTCCACATGGCAAGATGTAAGGGCTTGTGACTCCTCAACTCACCACAACCCTTCATCTTGTCCATGTTGGCTAAATCCTAGCCATTGAATTCTCTAGAGACTCTTCCCTTAAAATGGAAAATTTGGTCTCATTTTTCAGACAACACTTGATCATTCAACTCTCAACTTAGTACTCTCAAGAACTTGCATTCATCCTCCATTATTGCAGCCTTCAAACTTCCATTGCATCCACATACAACACTTATCCAAATACCCATTTGCACCATTGCATTCCTCATCACTTCTACTTTATTTTGCATCCAGTTTTAGGTCATTTTCCATTGAAGGAGCACACATAATTGATCGATCAAAAGGGCCAACCAAAAAGATCAATTTGGATAAGGTATATTTGTTGTTTCATATTTATTTTATTCAAGTTCAACTTAGGCTAATATTGAGGTGGTGTTGAGTTTTTTCTCTTTGCACTTCTTTGTGTTTTGCATATTTTAGGATAGTAAATAACGTTGCACATTTTTGGCATGCCAGGTGGGACCCACAAACAAGTATGTTTCTTTCACATTTGTTTTTGTTAGACGTTTTGCAGGTTCAAGTCACACATAGGTGACTCCACAACTGACAGGGGTGACCCTGCCCTAAGATAGGATACCTTGCCCTAAGATAGGTGACCATGCCCTCAACAACGGTAATTCTTTCCTAGACAAAGGTGACTGAGGTAAAAATTAGGTACTTGAAGTTCATTTCCAGGGTTCGTTTCTTGCTATTTTTCTTAGTACTAACCCCCTAACCTATTTTGTTTGTGAATGTGCCTATTTTTACTAACATTTTTGTAGTTGTTTCACACTTGTTGAAGAACGAAGGTTACAACTTCTAAAATATTTGTTGTAGAATGAGCGGGACAAGAAAATTAGTTAGCATGTTTGTTTACCGTTTTCATACTAGTTAGGCACATAGATCTAATTAGGGGGAGTCAAAATACTTGTGTGTCATGATTGTCAAGTGGGCTATTGACATATCCAATCCCCTTGCACCATTTGACGATCTTGGGTGAAGAGAAATCATAGTCCACTTAGTCCTTTGTGTTACTTAGGAGGCACTAGATCATTCAAGCTTTCCCCTTGCACTTCGTGTGAGCTTGGGGACTAGCCAAAAATATTTAGTGTCTTCTTTTAGTAGGACCTACTTGGGTATTTTATCACCCCAGGGGACAATCACAACCACGTGTTACTAGTGTAGTATATAAAGGGAGGAGAGCAAAAGTTGTACCTCAATTCAGTCATGTCATATTTAGTGAAGTGTCGAAGCTAGGGTGATACCTAGATAAGATGTGAAGAGTTGGTTTGAGCTTCTAGTACCTTGTTGGGGATCCTGACTCATGCTTGTGATGGGTTGTTGTTCATGGTTGCACCTCACATACCGTGCGTATATCGACAAATCCCTAGTTTTCCTTGTTTAGCCTAGTTAGAGGACCGTGTTGGCCATACCCTTCATACTAATCTTAGGATTGTGTTGTTTGAACTATCTTTTTGGTGCGAAACTAGTGCATGTATGTTTATTCAAGTCATCCTTTTCCTTTTGCTTGTTTTTTTCTATGTTTTCTATCCTTTGCCATAGCCATTTCTATCGAAGCTAAGTCTAAGTCAACTGACAAGGGTGACTTTTCCCTTGACTTGGGCAATCTTTCCCTTGACTTGGGTGACCTTCCCGTTAGCTTGGGTGACCTTTCCCTTGACGTGGATGACCTTGCCCTTAAGTTGGGTGACCTTGCCCCAAAGAGGGGTGAATCTTCCTTTTCTTCTTCATTTGAGGCCTCGTTCGGGACTATTTTGGTATTCGTTCGATTATTTTCGGACCTGTTCTTCATCTGAGTCCTTGTTCCAATCACTTTAGGCATATCCATTTTTCCATTGGTGGTCCTATCCTCCCTCTGATTCTCCATCTAGATCTATTTAGTCAAATCCTTTCATCCATTTTGTCATCTCGTTCTCCGTTTAGGTCCTTGTTCAGGTCTGTTTCGATGCTCGTTCTTCATCCCCCTTGACTTGTGTGACCCTGCCCTTGACTTGGGTGACCTTTCCCTTGACTAAGGTGACCTTTAACTTTACTTGGGTGACCTTTCCCTTAATTTGGGTGAAATTTCCCCAAAGAGGGGTGAATCTGCCTTTTCTTCTTCATTCATGACCCCGTTCGGATCTGTTTTGGTGTTTGTTCGGCTATTTCTTGCCTCATTCTTCGCCCAAGTCTCCATTCTAATAATTTTGGGTGTATCCATTCATCCATTGGTGGTCCTACCCTCCCTCTGATTCTCCCTTTTGGTCCATTTAGTTGAATCCATTTTTTCCATTGGCTATCCCGTTCTTCATTCGAAACCCCGTTCAAACTCATTTTGGTGTCTGTTTCCTCCATTCTCATCCCAATATTCATCTAAGCCCCTATCTGAATCCTTATAGGAGAAATTTTCATTTGATTAGTCAATCCTCAAGGTCCCCCCTTTTGTTTCTTCAGTTGCCCTTCTCGTTTTGCGGTCACGTCTACCCGTTCCTCACTATCTCTAGTTGTTTGGGTGAACCTGATAGTTTTTTTGGGTGAATCTGCTCTTAGGGGTGATCCTACTCTACTGTTTGGGTGAATTTTCTTAGATAGTAAATCCTACATCTTCAGATAGGTGAATTTTCCAAACAAATTAACCTGTTTCCCCCACCAGCCAACATTTGGGTGAATTTTTTTATATAGAATAGATAAGGTTATATTTATCTTCATAATCATCATTTCCCTTTTCATGCATCCTCTAGAGCTCATCATTTCATCAATCCAATCATCTAGGCTTAGATTAGAACATTCTTGTATCCCATATCCATCATCGGTTCATCAATCTGAATCCCCTAGACTTCATTTCTGAGGTCATTACTCAAGTTGTCTTAGGTGTCTAATCCCAATCATTATCATTCACATCTTCTTAGTAATGCCATCCGTGATGAGTCAGTTAATCATCATTATGACCCAATCAATCTACTTCCATCTTGGGGTAGATTCAGTGTTGTAGTCATCACATTTGTAATCCAATCTGATCGTCAACACCTTGCACCATCTAAGTCAAATCTTTGAACCGGATTTAGAATCCATTCTCATCTTCTTATCTGATCAATCATCAAATCTTGTCTCATCAATCCTATCGCATCCACACACATCTTCAAATCATTCGAATATGAGCTTTAATCCAAGCCCCATTTGAGCTTAACTTGAATCCCAACTTGATCTTTAGTCCACCTATCTTCTTCCAATCCATCCTTTTTATCTTTCATCATCTATAATTTCCTACTAATCATATATTCTTATCTTTCCCATCCGTATCCATTTCATCTAACATCATGAATCCTTATCTTCCTTTCACGCAACTAACAATATTAGTCAAGGGGAATCCCAACTATGTTGATGACGATAATGAAAGTCTTGTTGATCAAGATGAATATAATATAGATCCCCTTGATGTTTTTGTTGCTAGCAAGATTCTTTTAACCCCCTCTCCAAGTCCAGCCATTCCTTCAAACTATGCCCCCATTCCTTCATCCACATCTAATAATAGTCCTTACGCTACCCTTGAAAAGGGATATCCAATTCCCTCACCATCCACATATCCATCATTTCATCCCTCTACATCTCTCTCCTATCCAACATCCACATCCTCCTATAGTAATCCACCATCCCCATAATCCTATCCTTATCATCATCAACCATCACAATATCTCTACCTTAATCCCACATCCCAATCTTCCCATCCTAATCCAACACCCATGTCTTCCTATCATAATCCACCATCCCAATATTCCTCTTATCCTAATCTACCATCTCAATATTCTCATCCTAATTCAACACCCACGCCTTCCTATAATAATCCACCATCCCAATATTCCTCTTATCCTTATCTACAATCTTAATCTTCTTATCCTAATCCTCCACCCATATCCTCCTACGCAAATACATCACCCATGTCTTCTTATCCTAATCCAACATCCACACCTTCCTATCATAATCCACCATCCCAATATTCCTACTATAATCAACCATCCTAATCTCCCCAACCTAATCCAACATCCATATCCTCTTGTGACACTCCCCCCTTCATTTCATTATATCATAATCCTCCATCCAATCTTAACCCTCTAGTCTCTAATCCTAATCCTCCATCCAATCCTAACCCACTAGTCTCTAATCCTAATCCTCCATCATACCTTAATCCTCCATCCAATCCTAACCCACTAGTCTCTAATCCTAATCCTCCATCTCCTCTTAGTCCTCCATCCAATCCTAATCCACCAGTCTCTAATCATAATCCTCCATCTCATCTTAGTCCTACATCCAATCCCGTCCCCTTATCTAATCCTAATCCACCAATCCCTAATCCTAGTCCTCCACCCATCCATAATCCTCCATCCATTCCCATCACCCCACCTGAACCTACCATGCCCAAAGATCTTCCAAATTTTGTCCAAGGACTCATGATAGAAGAGAAATCCCAAATTCCACATCCTGATGTTATGGAACCATGCTCTCCCACTATATCATGTATGATCACTAGTGATGAGGCCCTTCTCCATCTCACACCTATCACCCTTGTTACTACTCCTAACACCATCCAAATCATTAAAACCATTTAACCCAACGAATCCTTTGAATCCCCAAATTATACTTCTAGATCCACCCAATCCAATCCTCCTAGTCCTAGTCTTACCTAACTTCAATCCCATGACCTTCATGAATCCTCCATCCTCCCATCTCCCCCACTTGAATATTCCATCCAACACTCCTCCCTTGTAATGCCTCCCACACAAGATAGGACATGCCAAGAGCTTGATCCAAAGCATACAAGCATAGACCCTCCTCCAAATAAATATCCTACCATCCTATCTACTTTATCCTGATATCATAGTCTTCCATCCATTCCATCTCATGATCCCTATTCTCCACTAGATCCTGATCCAACCATCCTATCTACTCCATCTCAGGATCACAATAGCTCATCCACTCCATCCCATGATCCCCTTTGCACTCAAGATCCAATCACTCCATCTCATGAGCCTTTATCACCCATTGTCACAAATCCAAATCCTATCATACCACCTAATCCCTCTCTTGATCCCTTATTACTTCCTCCTCCCAATTAGGATGTTGCTATTCCATCATCTCCATCTCCTTATCCTTCATCACTGTCTAGCTATGCCACCCCGACACCGCCTCTATATCACCTTGGTAACATTACACTTATCCATGGTGGTCTTCTTACAGAAGAAAAAGAAATCATATGCACCACCCTACCTCTTCCACCTACTAATGAACTCGCATCATGCTTCCAAAAGAGCAAACATCCTATCATAGATCTAATGCTCAAGATCGTGAACTATCAAGGAAAAGGTTAAGGCCTTCATGAGAAAGCTACTTTAGAGCCCATCCAGGTCAAAGAACATCCATGCACACAAGGCCTTGGATATATCTCCCAAGAATCACGATCCAAAAATGTTGGTACAACCTCCATACATCCTAAGTGAGACTCTTCCAAAGGAATGATAGGCACTACCCATCGCTCTACCAAACCATTTGTCTCCATCCCCCCTCCTCCATCATATTACCTCAAAACAACCGTCCATCTTCCTCCTTCATCCTTTAAGTCCATTTTGGGTCCTTATGTCCCTCCATCAACCATCGTTCATCCTCTAGCTACTACATCTATTTTGGGTCCTTATGTCTCTCCATCCATCATAATACACCCTCCATATATAAAATCCATTTTGGGCCCTTATATCCCAGAATCACCTCCTCCATCTTATCCTCTCCATCTTCACATCCATCCATCCCCAATCCCTAGCACGCATCTTAAAAATTCTAAACTCATAATCCCTAATCAGGACCAACAAAGGAACCCCTCCATGCATTCTATCTCAAATCCTCTATCCTCACATCATCGTAAAAATCCTACCTCTATCACTCCATCCATGTCGTCTCCACATCATCCATCACCTCATACCCATCCCATTTTTATTAAAATCACTTTGGATGCCAAAGAAAAAATACATAAATCCAAGCATCCACTTGAATCTAAATCTCCTCATGTCCCCTTAAAAGACATGTGGAAGAAAAGAAAAATCAAATCCAAAATCCAAATCCATCTGAAAGGCCATCAAGGTCCACTAAATAAAAAATCAAAACCATGTGGATCCTAAAGAAAAAAGAGGCAATTCCTTCAAATGAAAAATCCATAACAACATCCAAATTTGGTAATTCAACTAAAAATAATTCACATCCTCCATCTCCTAAATCTGTTTTGGGTCCTTATGTCCCAAAATTCACTATCCCAACTCCCCCATTATCGCCACATTCCCCATCCATCAACCCTCCTATCATTTCACATCCACCACATGTACCAATGTTGCTCCTGAACACCTTCCCCCATAACACATCCACTCCATCATTCCATCCATACATTTTCTAACAACCCATCCACTATCCCCCATATATCCCCCATCAAATCCCTTTAATACATCCTCTTGCATAATCCATCAATTCTCATAAGGTTGTACCAACACCAATAGTCACTTTACACATGGGCTCTTTTTAACTCATATGGAACTTGATGCTTGAGTCCTTTGTCTATCCCCTTATCCCATTTATTTTGAATCCATTTATCCATTCATCCCTATCCTTATCCATCTCCATCTGTATTTCAGTCTGAAAAGTCAAAAAAGTCAAAAAACAATAATAAAAAAATAGTAAAGATAAATAATATATCCAATGGTGAAAACTTGGTAAAAAATTGCCTTGGATAAGTACCATGATGAAAACCTAGCAAATAGGCATCATGCGTAAATACCCCATCGAATTTACTTCCACAATTGGGGGCAATTCCCACCTATGCATCTCATTCCTCCATCTCCTGCATATGCCTATCCTCTACATCATATCCATCATATCTCATTTGTATCTAGTCCCTCCATATTCCTTGTGATCTTGATCAATATAGGGGCACATATATATGCTTTTGACACCTCTTGTCATACATTCCCCTCATCCATGTGCTTCCATATCTCTTATCCCCCCAATTCACCTTCCCCCCCATGCATCCTATCCATATTCATTTATCTTTCATTATCCACCCATCCTACTACGATCCATCTCCATTCCTTATTTATCCCTCATACTATCTACCATCCCTCTTGCCTCATCACACATGACATGTCTAGAGTTGAGAATCTCCTTCTTTGTGACATAGTCATTGGTGACATCATTCATGCATCCCTCCAAGTAATACATGCCCTTTTCCCAATCCTTATCTTCCCATCTACCCATCTAGTAGTCATTTTCCATATTTTCATCCTGTTCTTGCCCTCCTTATCTTCATATCCATCTTTCCAAATCCTTATCCCTCTATCCATCCATCCTAGCATCTTTCTACCTTCCCATCTTTATTCATCCATCAATTATACAAAGTTTTCCCTCCATCTCATAATCCCTTGTCATTGGTATGTAGCTATAGGCTACCCCCACAAAATCCAATTCCATTCATCTCACTATCATCACTCCTATCTATTTCCCACATTTGTCTCACCTCCTCTCACCCTTCCTACTTGAACTATACATCACATCATTCTCCCCATTCATATTTTGATGATTTGGATAACTACCCCATCCCTGAGCTTTACATTAATCCACATATTCTACATATCCATCATCCTATCCACCAGGGTCATCTTGTGTCATCATATCGACACCATCCTTGTATCTTCTTATCATGGTCATCTCATCATCCCTTATCCATTTATTTTCCATGGCCTTTTGTCAAACTATGCTGCCCCTGTGCTTTCAAGTAGGAAAGGCCGATCTATTGATCCACCCCCAGGGCTTCTTGTCTAGTCTGTCATCTTCCATCGTCTATCTTTGGCCTTGTGTCGAACTACATGGACCCTGCGCTTTCACATAGGAAAGGTCGATCATTTGATCTGCCCCTAGGGAATTTTTCCATCCAATGTGCACCATCCATCGATGTCTCCATTATCCTCTTGCTGCTTTTATCCATGGCCTTATGTCAAACTACAAGGGCTCTACGCTTTCACATATGCAAGGTTGATCTTTGATCAACCCTTGAGCCCCTATGTCTTTAGGGTGTGTCGGCTATGTGTCCCCTAGGTCTATAGGGTGTGTCAATGTTGTGTGGCCTAGGTCTTTAGCATGTGTCTATTTTGTTGTCTTGCCATTTTGTCATTTTTTTATCTTATGTCTCATCATCTTGTTGTGTCATCAAGTACATCCCTATCCTATCTGGTGCTTCCAAACTAAAGGTCACTAGTATCACGGGATCTAATTAGTTTTGAGTATCCTGAGTCATGTCGATCATTTAGTTTAGTATCTATCTTTGGTCACAACATGATGTATCCTTCCTAACAGACCTCATCAACCCCATCCATCCTCTTGATCCTATTGAAAAGGATGTTTTAAAATTCATTACAATATTTTGATACTTTTGGCTTCTATTTATCATTTGAGATCCCTATCATCACTTGTCAAGGCCACCATGATCTACCATATTATGGTTTGTTCTTACTAATTAACATAGGGGCGTATCTTGATCTTTTTTTGTTGTTGTCTTCTTGGTTGTCCCACGTAGTGTCCACCAAGACCCCTGAGGTCTTGTGTTATGCTAGAGCATCCTTTTGTGCTTGTGGTAATCCCAATACCTAGCCCGACCAAATTCATCACAAGTTTGGGATGTTGGGATAGCCTCCTTGTTTTTTGTGTTTGTGTATGCACTAGACACTAATCTACCTTGGTTTCACATACCATGGTACTTGGTGTCTTATCCTATAGAAAAAGCCAATGCTCCAAAAATGGAAAATTGCATTAGGATTGTATTTCATTTTCTCTTCCATTGTATTGCATTTTTACCTCCATCATCTTCATTCATTTTAACCATCTCACATCTCCATACAATCCTAATCCATTCAATATAGCACAAATCATCTAATCACATCTTTGGTCTTGTTCCCAGTCTTTCTACAAGCCTTGACCAAATAATCATCATCAAGATATATCCTTCCCTATCCTTTTGTGTTGTTTTTGGATGTATCCTTCCCTCATCAACAGCACTATCATCATCATCATTATCAAGATGTATCATTCCCTATCCTGGTGTTGTTTTTGGATGTATCATTCCCTCATCAACAAAAATCCATCAACCATCAGTCCATCCTGGCTTGTTGCTTGACTTGGGAAACATCATATTTGTCCTTGAATCCATTTGTGCTTTCCTTTATTGCTTCCTCCTCCCATCCCATACTCTATCCATCACTTTGCATCATCCTTCCCATCTACCCTTGCATCATCTCATCAATTTTGAGAGCACACCCATGTTCTCTTAAACTTGCATGTCCTCTCGAGGGGATATCCTCAATCCCTAATCTTCATCTTCACTCACATAATCTTTCCTCCTAATCACTCCTCAAATGATTGAGGCACCTTCCTTAATCTAACCATCTTCTTCTAGGTGCTATGTTTTAATTTTCTTTGAAATGATGCTACTTCGTAACACCATCTCAAAGAGGGGAAAAATGTAGACATCTAAATTTGACCACTTATATTTGGCCAAATTTACCCTTTTCGTATAAATATCCTTTTATCCAAATTAGTTAATAATGTTACTATTATTTAATTAATGCTATTAAATTCTTCTAAATCCATAAGGTATTTAGTTAAATAATTAAATACCATACCCCTTTATCCCTTTCTTCCAAAGAATTAAATAAATAACCCACTTATTTAATTCCTTTTATGTCCCATCCACACCTAATCCTAATTCATTTCCTAATCCCATCATTAGGAATGTGTCACATCCTCCAACTTTTGCAAGTTGGCTCCTAATCATCATTAGCCACCTAACTCTCTTATAATCCTTCATTAACTAGTCTAATCAGTCCTTTAGTCAAGTCTTCCCACATTCCAATGGAATTTTTAATTCCATTTTATTCTCCCAACAACCTTAATGGAATTTCTAATTCCATTTACAATCCCCATTTCCTCTTCCCCATGTGAATTTAAAATTCACATGTATTCATTCAATGCATTTCTCTTCCCCATGTAGGTTGTTGGGGAATTCTAAATACCTTCATAAGTCACATCAAACACATGGGACAAGGACCTCCTCTATGAGGACCTTGTCTTATCCCAAGTTACTCCTCAATCTTGTGAATTTAAAATTCACATTTATACCCCCAACAACTTCTCTCATCCCCATGATGATAAGAGAGGACTTTCTAAAATTTCTCACTTGTCACCATCATCCTCATATGGGGACACAAACTTCCTTTTTGAGATCTTTCCCTAATCCTAAGGTAATTGCAAGTACCTCCACCTCACATGTCCTCTTTCCAAATTACCCATCCTTTTAACACCTCATCTTCCACATGGAAAGATGTGAGGGCTTGTGAGTCCTCAACTCACCACAACCCTCCATCTTTCCCATGTTGGCTAAATCCTAGCCATTGAATTCTCTAGAGACTCTTCCCTTAAAATAGAAGATTTGGTCTCATTTTTTGAGACAACACTTGGTCATTCAACTCTCAACTTAGCACTCTCAAACACTTACATTCATCCTACATTATTGTATCCTTCAATCTTTCATTACATCCACATACAACACTTATCAAAATACCCACTTGCACAATTGCATTCCTCATCACCTCTACTTTATTTTGCATCCTTTTTATAGGTCATTTTCTATTGAAGGAGCACACAAAATTGATCGATCAAAAGGATAAACTTGGATAAGGTATATTTTTTATTTCATCTTTATTTTATTCAAGTTCAACTTAGGCTAATCTTGAGGTGGTGATGTGTTGTTTATCCTTGCACTTCTTTGTGGCTTGCATATTTTAGGATAGTAAATAACGCTGCACACATTTCTGGCACGCCCAGTGGGACCCACAAACGGGTCTATTTCTTTCATTTTTTTTGTTGTTAGATGTTTTGTAGGTTCAGGTCACACAGAGGTGATCATGCCTTAAGATACGTGACCCTGCCCTAAGATAGGGGCGATTCTAGCCCAGACAAAGGTGACTAAGGTAAAAAAAGGTACTCGAAGTTCATTTGCAATGTTCATTTCTTGTTTTTTTTCTTAGTAATGACCCCCTAACCTATTTTATTGGTGAATGTGCCTATTTTTACTAACATTTGTGCAAATTTTTCACACTTGCTGAAGATCGAAGGTTAAAACTTGTAACATATTTGTTGCAGAACAAGCGGGCCAAGGAAATTAGTTAGTGTGTTTGTTTACCGTTTTCATACTAGTTAGGCACATAGATCTTGAGGCTAATGCATGAGTTTCACATTTAGATGAAGTTGCTAAGTCTTCACATTTTGAGGATGTAGAAAGAGGAGAGATTCTTGTTACTAGAAGAGCCTTGTTAAATGAGGAGAAAGAGCCAACTCAAAGGAAGAATTTGTTTTGCACTAGATGTAAGTGTGAAGGTAAAGTTTTCAATGTTATTATAGATGGAGGTAGTATTGATAAACTTGTTTCAGAAGAGATGCTTAGTAAGTTTTAGTTGGAGAGAATAAGGGATCCAAATCCATACTGGATTTCTTGGTTGCAGAAGGACCATAAAGCTTTGGTAATGGTAAAGTTCAATATTGGAAATTACCATGATGAGGTATTGTTTGATATTATTCCTATGGATTCTTGTCATATGTTGTTAGGAAAACCTTGGTAGTATGATTGGTGAGTAGTACATGATAGACATGGCAACACCTATTATTTGACAAAGGATGGGGTTTTTCATAAGTTGAAGCCATTGAAAGAGGCACAGGAAAAGGTATGCAGTAATGCAAGAATTTTTTTGGTGGATGGAATAAAAGCTCCTAGAAGGTATGAGGCATGAGCATACATGTTTTGCATTGATCCCTAGAGTTGATAAAGAGGATACTATTGAAGTACCTATAGAGGTTTCAGATTTGTTGAATGAGTTTCAAGCTATTATTTCTAATAATGTACTTGGAGGTTTGCCTCTAATAAGAAAGATTAGTCATCAGATGGACCTAATTCCTAAAGAAAGTTTATTGAATAAGGTATCTCATCATATGACTCCAACAGAGTGAATAGTTGAATAGACAAGTGCAAAAGCTGTTATGAAAGGGATTGATCAAAGAGAGATTGAGTCCATGTGTGGTACCATTAGTACTAGCACCAAAGAAGGATGGGGACTGGAAGATGTGTATAGATTCTAGAGACATCAACAAGATCACCATCAGGTATAGATTTCTGTTACTGAGAATGGATATTATTATGGGTTGTTTGAGTGGAGCTGAGTACTTCAAAAAGATAGATTTGAATAATCGATATCACCAGATTTGGACTAGATAAGGAGATGAATGGAAGACAACCTTCAAAACAAAGTAGGGCTTTTGCAAGTGGTTAGTCATGCCTTTTGGGCTAACCAATACACCAAGAACATTTATGAAACTCATGAATGAGGTATTGAAAGAATTTTTAGGAAAATTTGTTATTGTTTATTTGGATGATATTTTTATTTTCAGTAAGACATTGGAGGAGAACTTGATGCATATTCGAAGAGTTTTTGAGAAGCTAAGGGAGGAGAAGTTGTTGATTAATTTGAAGAAATGTAGTTTTGTGAAGAGAGAGTTGGTGTATCTAGTATTTGTTGTCTCAATAGAGGGTTTTAAAATGGATCTAGAGAAGGTGAGAGATATCATTGAATGACCTACCTTGAGGAGTGTTATAGAGGTAAGATCATTTCATTTTCTAGCAATTTCTTACAAAAAAATTATTGAATTTCAGTAGTATTTGTACACCTCTAACTAAATCAATGAGAGGGGATAGAAAAGAGTTTAAGTGGACTAAAAGAGGAGCCAAAAGTTTTGATATGTTGAAGAAGAAAGTTACAGAGAAACCTGTTTTGGCACTTCCAAATTTCAATAAGGTATTTTAGGTAGATTGTGATGCTAGTGGCACTACCATAAGAGTTGTTTTGAGTCAAGAAGGTAAGTTGATTTCTTGTTTTAGTGAGAAGTTAAATGATGTTAAGAAGAAATATTTTGTCTATGATCAAGAGTTTTATGTTATAGTTCATGCTTTGAAGAAATGGAGACACTATTTGTTTCCAAAAGAATTTGTTTTATATACTGATCACCAGGATTTTTAGTATCTCAACAGTAAGGAAAGTTAAATAAAAAGAACTCAAAATGGGTTGAGTTTTTGCAGAGTTATTCTTTTATTTGAATCATAGGAGTGGAAGGTCAAACAAAGTTGCAAATGCCTTAAGTAGAAGGAAAAATATGTTGATAGAGATGAATATAGAGGTTGTTGGGTTCGATGAAGTCAAGATTTTGTATCTTGAAGATCCAGACTTTGCAAAAGCTTGGAAGGCTTGTTTGAAACTTATTACATTGGATGGGACAAGATGGTTGGATTTTTTAATCCAAGATGGGATTTTGTTTAGAGGAAGCCAATTGTGCATTCCGAGGAGTTCTATGAGAGAGAATTTAATCAATTAGAAGCATAACTGAGGATTAGCTAGACATTTTGATTGAGATAAGACCATTGCTCTTGTTAGTGAGAATTATTATTGGTCATAGTTACAACAATATGTGAAGAAGTTTGTACAAAGTTGCAGAGTATGTCAGATGGCAAAAGGGACAACTCAGAATACTGGATTGTATTATCCATTACCTATACCTAAGAGGCCATGAGAGGATATTAGCATGGATTTTTTTTCTTAGCCTGCCAAGGACACAGAGAGGGCATGATTCCATATTTATGGTGGTGGATAGATTTTCAAAGATAGTATATTTCATTCCATTTCATAAGACTAGTGATGTTCATATTGAAGAGTTTTTTTTCAGAGAAGTGGTGAGACTACATGGTCTACCAAAGAGTATAGTTTCAAATAGACATACTAAATTTCTTGGATATTATTGGAGGACATTATGGAATTAGTTGAAAACAAATTTGAAATTTGGTTATGCACACCATCCATAGAATAATGGACAAACGAAGGTGGTGAACAAGAGTTTAGGTAACCTGCTAAGATGCTTAGTAGGAGATAAGCCCAAGGGATGGGATTTGATTATACTACATGCAAAATTTTCTTATAACAATTATTTCAATAGGAGCACTGGTAAATCACCATTCCAATTTGTGTATGGGAGTAGTCCAAGAACTTATTCTAAACTAAGAAAGATGGATAAGGGGGAGAAGAGTAGTGTTGAGGCTGAAAATTTTGTAGAGCACCTGAAGAATTTGCATGAAGAAGTGAAGAAACATATCAATAAGATGAACTCACAATATAAGGCCAAGTTAGATCAGAAAAGGAGGCACAAGGAGTTCTGGGTAGGAGATGAATTCATGGTTCATTTATGAAAGGAGAGGGTTCTATTTGGTACCATCAAGTTAAAGATGAAGAAGTTTGGACCATGCAAGATCCTAAAGAAGGATGATTCATGAAATGCATATGAGGTAGAGTTTCCTGATGAAATTCGTATTTAACCTGTGTTTAACATTTCAGATTTAACAGAATATCATGAAGGGGGAATTAAGGAAGAAACAATACAAGTGCAATGGAATATTCCCACACCTACTTCATAAAAGGAGATAGAAGAAATCTTAGATAGCCATCAGGGAAGAAGTACAAGGAATAGATAGTATGAATAATATCTACTAAAATGTAAATGAAGGAATATTGAAGATTCATCATGGTTGTCTAAGGCCAAGGTTAACCATCTTAGTTTCCCTCTAATTCCTGAGAAGTGACAGGGTCACTTTTCAAATTACCCTAGGTGTCTAATGTAGGAGCATCCAACGGTGCAGGGAAGTCTTGCATCACCCAAAAAAATATTTTCTTTATTTTCTTTAGTTGTTTTGAGTTCCACGATGACACTTAAGGGGCATAAAATAGTCAAGAGTCAAAAATAGTGAAAAATAGTCACTATTTTTAGTAATTCAGCCTAAATGGGCTCATGTGGACCTAAAAATTTACCTGAAGGAGAAGAGCTGAAAAAAATTCTGATCTAGAAATAATTTCCTCAATATCTTGAATGGTTTGGGAGAAATTAAATTTTTTCGTCCTAGGAAATTTCTCCAATGTAGCTTCAATCTCAATTATAAAACTTTAGAGGCCTCAAAATAGCTTGAAAAGTGGCTAAACCGACCTACGATGGGTTCATGCATAGTAGATATGTTCGAGAGCTTTCCAATGATATGCGATAATATAAATCGGATGACCGAATCAAAAGCTATGGCCCCACAAAGTTAATCCTCTAAAAAGTGAATTTCATTGAAATTTCTTCCTAGACTAGAAATCAAGCGGCGAGACTTTTGACACTAAAACAAAAGGGAAAGTTGAAATTTATAGAACATTCTAGGGTGGTTATTGGGGTAAAATAAAAGGGTTAATTTGGGGGTTGTAGAAGGTGGCTCCATTAGTGCAGATTGTGGCTTTGAATAATATTTTTTCTTTCAGAGTTGATTTTTTTGTAATTAATCAAGCCCATGAGGTTGTAGCATGTAAGTTTTGATTTTGTAATTTCATTTTTCTGAAAATAATTAAAGTGGGTTATTTTTTGTCATTCATATTTTGTGTTGGTATCTATTGTTGTGTTTTATGTGGTCTGGGTGGTGTATTCCTCATCACCCTTTCTCCCTCTCCCTCTCTATTTCTCTATCTAGATCTTTCTCTCTCTCTATCTATATGTATATCCATCTCTCTATATCTATCTCTCTATCCCACCTCTCTCTCTTTATTTCTTTCCCTCTCCCTCCTCTCTCCCTCCCCCTCTTTCCCTCCCTCCATTTATCTCCCATCTCTCTCTATATCACTATCCATGTCTCTCCCTCTCCCCCTCTCCCTTTTTGACACTTTCTCTTTAGATCTCCCTCTCTATCTCCATCCATCTCGTTCTCTCTCCCTCTCTATATCTATATATTCTCCTCTATCTCTCCTTCTTCATGCATCCATTTGTACCTCTCTAACTATCTCTTTATATCTATCTCCCTCTTCCTTTTATTTATTTGTGTATCTCCCCCTCCCCATTTATCTTATACTATCTCTCTCTCTCTCTCTCACTATATCTTTATATGTCTCTTACCCCATCTCTCTCTATATATATCCCTATCTCCCTCTCTCTCCCCTCTTTCTTTGTACTTCTCCCTCTCAATCTCCCTCTATCTCTCTATCTCTCTATCTCTCTCTTTCTATATCTCTCACTCTCACTATCCTTAATTTTTATATTTCTCCTTTTCCATATATCAAGCTTTATATATTTATCACTATCTCTATATTTCAACCTCCCTCCCCCTCTCCTTATCTATCCCTATCTCTCTCCCTTTCCATCTATATAATTATCCCTCTCGCTCTCTATATATCACACTCTACCTTTCTTCCCCTTTCCATCTCTCTTCTCCCTCTCTCTCTCTCTATATGTATTTATCCCTCTTTCTCTCGCTCTCTCCCTCTATCTCTCTATATCTTACTCTCACTCTTAATTTCTCTACCTCTCCCACTCCCTCTATCTCTTTATATATATAATTATCTCTAAATGTATCTCCCTCTCTATCTCTTTATCTCTCCCTCTCCCTCCATCTCTTTATATCTCTTTATGTTTCTTTCCCTCTCCTTCTCTAGTATCTTTCTATATCTCTCTATCCTTCCTCTCTTTATCTGGCTTTAACACCATTTTACTACAAAACCCTCAAGTAATAAATTACTATCATATATGCAAAAAATTTAATCTTGATATTAATTTAGCTTAACTATAGAATTCAGTGCTGGAAAGAGCAGCAAGCTGCATAATAGATTTAACATAAAAATGGCATAGCATCACAAAATAGGGGCTTAATACAAATCAATATTTTTTATGGTTATGAATAATCTACTACTCATAGTGTTGTGAATGAATAGTATGAAATTCATGAAGTAATTTCCCATGGTTGTTGTATAGCACTATAATAGTCATGTTGGTGCAGTAACAGTAGGAGGGTCCTCAAAGAGAATAGTCCAAACCATGCAGCAAGAGTCACACAACCAAAGCAACAAAAAATATGGATGCAAATGCAAATAAAATCATTCTTATTATAAAAAATATTTATTACAAACAGTCGGCCACATTCGAGTTTACAGATTCGATGCACAAGCTTGACTACAACATACTCAATATATAGTGGTCATACATGCGAGCGAAAATCTTATAGATCAAAATATATATACTTCATATTCTTTCCTCTTAATTTTTTATGAATCTAATGATTCAATACTAGCTTTATATCACTTCCGCAGGTCGAGAAACATCTATGTTAGCCAAAGATCGCTACAATCTCCGAGAAGAAAAGTGTAATGTGTGCAAGAACAGGTTGGCCTCAAATATGAAATTCATCCACGATAGATACGTAAGATGAAGTGTGGACCTAAGTGTAAGGTTAGGGACACTCCATAGAGAAAATATAAACACAATGTGAGGATCTGCAAGTCATGAGAAAGATCCACGATCGATCCACCTAGCCATTAGCTTTTGAAGTTATTCCGGGGCCAATCCCAAAAATTGTCACATACTTTGAAAGTGATAACTTGCTAGAAAAAGATTAAAATGAGATGAAAACTTGGAATATGATAATTGAACATGTCTGCAATGAAATCCTAGGTACACAAAATATGGCGAGAAAACATGAAGCTACACCAGATCTACCAACTCGAAAAGGAACAAGAACAAAAAATGAACAAAATAGAATGAAAATATTTTTTTGGTTGATGAAGATTGCCAAGAACAAAGGATGCTCCTACATCAGACATTCGGGGTTAATTAAAATTGATCCTCTCACTTTGCAGGGGCCAAAGGAAAACCAATATTTTCTACCTTAGCTCGAGAAATCCAAGAAGAATCCTCCATTGGTCTACCCTTTCATTTCACCAAATATTCCTTGTATTATCTTTCACGAGTCCTCCTTCCATCTCTGACATCCAAAATCTCTTCTATCTCATCTAGTTGTTGTTTAGTAAGTTTTTCTTCCAAATTCACCTTTTCGTCTTCATAGAATTCTACTTCATGGTACTGATGTAAATTTGTAATGTTAAATATAGGTGATATACCCATGTCATATAGGAACTCCACTTCATAAGCATTCCCTAAATCAAACTTCTTCAAAATCCTATAGGGTCCAAAATTCCTCATCTTCAATTTACTCTACGTTCCAACTGGAAACCTTTCCTTCCTCAAATACACCATCAATTCATATCCAAATTTGAACTTCTTATGTCTCCTCTTTTAATTTTCTTTCTCCTTATACTTTTGGTTCATATTTTCCAAATGTTGTTTTACTTGAGTATGCATTGTCTTCATATGTTCTACAGATTCTTGTACTTTTGCACTCATTTTATCCTCCTTAACAATGTCTCTCAACTATAATATACCTCTAGGATGAACTCCTGTAACAATCTCAAAAGGTGTCTTTCTAGTACTCTTGTTCACTGAATTATTGTAGGAAAAATCTACTTGTGCTAGGTCTAGATCCCAACTTCCGATCTTCTCACCAAACATCTCAACAAATTTCCCAAAATTATGTTCACTACCTCTATTTGTCCATCTGTCTATGGGTGAAAAGTAGAACTGAAATTTCAAATTTGTCTTCAATTTCCTCCAAGTGTCCTCCAAAAGTAACCAACAAATTTTGTATCCTCATCTGAAACAATGCTCCCAGGTAATCCATGCAATCTAACCACTTCTTTGAAAAACAAATCTACTATATGCACTACATTTTTTTGTCTTATTACAAGGTATGAAATGTGCCATCTTAGAAAATCTTTCCACCACCACAAATACTGAATCATTACCTCTCTATGTCTTAGGCAAACCAAGTGTGAAATCCATGCTGATATCCTCCCAAGGTCTTTCTGGTATTGTCAAAGGTTTATACAATCCAACATTCTGACTACTCCCTTTTGCAATTTGATAAACTCTGCAACTCTGCACAAATTTCCTAACATCCTTATGAATCTTTGGCCAAAAGTAATTCTCAGTCACTAATGCTACTATCTTGTCAATTCCAAAATGTCCTGCAAATCCTCCACTATGTTTTTATTTTACTAATGTATCCCTCATCAAGCTTCGGGGTACACACAACTGATTTCCTCTAAACAACATGTCCTCTTGGATGAAATAATCTAGCCATTGACTTCTATCCTCCAAGACTGGTTCTCTACATGATCTCCAAGGTTCTGCAAAATATGGGTCTTCCTTATACAACTTCCTCAATTCATCGAATCCTAATACCTCCACTCTCATTTGTGCCAGTAAATTCCTTCTTCTACTCAAAGCTTCAACAAATCTATTTCACTTTCCACTCCTATGTTTCAAAATAAAAGTGTAACTCTGTAAGAACTCTACCTATCTCATGTGTTTCTGATTCAACTTACCTTGACTATTCAAATACTATAAAGCTTGATGATCTGTATACAACACAAACTCCTTAGATAACAAGTAATGTCTCCACTTTTTCAAATCTTCAACTATGGCATAAAACTCCCAATCATATACTTAATATCTTCTCCTTGAATCATTCAAGTTCTCACTGAAATAGGCTATTGGTCTTCCTTCTTGACTTAACATTGCTCTAATTTCATTTCCACTTGCATCACAATCAACTTGAAATACCTTATCAAAATATGGTAAAGCCAGCACAGGCTGCCCTATCACCTTCTATTTCAACAGCTCAAAATTTTTGTCTGCTCCAGATGTCCATCTAAAATCCTTCTTATCTCCCCTCATTTTTTTTTTCATAGGGCTACAAATAAACTGAAACTCCTAATGAACTTTTGGTAGAAACTAGTCAATCCATGAAATGATCTTACCTCCCCAATGCTTTTAGGTGTAGGCCATTCAAAAATATCTCTCAGTTTCTTAGGATCCATCTTCAATCCATCTAGTGATATTACAAATCCTAGATATACCAATTCCTCCTTCATGAAACTACACTTCTTTATGTTTATCAGCAATTGTTCTTCTTTCAACCTCTGCAAAACTTGTCTTATGTGCAACAAATGTTCCTCTCTAGTCTTACTAAAAATCAAAATGTCATGCAAATATACAATCACAAACTTACCCAAGAATTTATTCAATACCTCATTCATCAACCTCATGAAAGTACTAGGTGCATTTGTCAGTCCAAAAGGCTTCACCAACCATTCATACAATCCTTCATTTGTCTTTAATGTTGTTTTCCACTCATCTCCTTCTCTGATTTTGATCTGATGATATCCACTCTTCAAGTCTATCTTTGTAAAGTACTTATCTCCACTCAAACAATCCATAATGTCATCTATCCAAGGCAAAGGAAATATATACTTCACTTTGATCTTGTTTATGGCTCTAGAATTTGTACACATTTTCTACTCTCCATCTTTCTTTGGTGCAAGCACAATAGGTACTGCACAAGGACTTAAGTTTTCTATGATCAAACATTTCCTCAAAAATTCTCGTACTTTTCTATTCAATTCTTCATTCTTTATTGGTGTCATCTGATGTGTTTCTTTATTAGGAAAACTAGCTCCAAGAATTAGATCCATGCAATGACTAATACTCCTTATAGGTGGTAATCCATCAGGTACATTATTTGAAATGATACCCTCATATTCTGTCAAAAACTCTTATATCTCCTCAGGTTGTCCTTGTACATGCTTCAAGTCTTCAAATTTCTTAGGAACCAATGCATAGAACATTTTATCATGTCTCAGTCCATCTAGAAATCTCCTTCCATCAACCAAACAAATTCTAGCAGTCGTACAAATCTCAGCCTTAGGAACATCTTCCAAGGGTGAAAAAGTCTGCTTCATCCCATTAGTAACAATGGTGTATATATTCTTCTTTCCATCATGAATAGCTTGTCGATCATACTGCCAAGGCCTTCCTAACAAGATATGGCATATATCCATAGGCATAATATCACACAAAACTTCATCATGATAGTTTCTTATATTTAATTTCACCAAACATTGTTCACTTACCAGTATTTTATGCTCATCTTGAAGCCATGCTATCTGATAGGGTTTAGGGTGTTTCAACCTTTCCAACTTCAATTTGGTCACCATTTCTTCAAAAGCCAGGTTCTCTAAACTTTCACTATCAATGATCACTTTGCAACATTTACCAACTACCTTGCATCTGGTCCTAAACAAATTCTTTCTCTACAATGGTTCTTTCTCCAATTCACTTTGACACAACACTCTCCTATTCACCAATACCTCTCATTCTTCTAGTTGATTAGATGATCCAGCATGATCCTCCTCAACAAAGGTTGTTCTCCTATTGTTATCAGTCTTTTATCTTGTCTCTCCTTGTTTGCATTCAAAGGCTCTATGTCCTTCTCCACCACATTTAAATCAAGTTCCCCTGAATACTCTTTCATCTTGTCCTTTGTCATCTTTTCTTTATCCTTCATTTCTATAACCACCATATCCTCCTCTTCTGTAAGAGATTTCATCATCTCTTTGGTATGAATTTTCATGCTTATTGGCCTCCTTATCTTTATTTTGATCTGCAATAGTTCCTCTTCCTCCTCTAATAAATATTCTTCCTCTCTAAAATCTTCCACCTCTTCCTCTCTATCTTTGTTCATGTCTTTTATTTAGCTTCTCTTCTTATTTAAGGGCACACTGATATGCCTCTTCCACACTCAAAAACTTAATCAAACTGATCTAACCTTGAATAGATGACCTCAAACCATTCACATATCTAGCTACTTGTTCAATCTCATCTTTTGAATGTCTAGATCTGATATTCAACTTATAGAATTCCTCAGTATACTCTTTCACACTTGATTCTTTGTGTTTTAGGTTTTGCAATTTCTTGAAAAAACTAATCTAATAGTCTGCAGGCATAAACTTTGTCTTCAATTTATTCACCATCCGATCCCATGATCTTATCTTCTCCTTTCCTTTTCTTTGTCTATCTGTCTACAAATGTTCCCACCAAAGGGATGCATGTCCTCTCAAATTTTTACAGGAAAATTTCACCTTCTTATCATCTGGGGTACCTTCAAAATAAAATTATTTCTCCATTTTTGTTATCCAATCCAATAATTCATCTCAATCCAACTTACCATTATAATCTGGTGGATTGAAATGTGGCTTAGTGTTCACTATGGTTAGGGCTCTTATGAACCTCTCTTCTCCTTGATCAAGGCTAGATTTCTCTTCTCTTGCAACTTATTATTGTTGTTCTACTTCTTCATCACTTACATCATCAACTGGTCGACCTATTCTCTGTGCCATTTCAACCACTTCTAATCTAGAAGCAATTCCTCTCAACATCTCTATTACAGTTCGGTCTACATTTCCATGCGCTCCATTTCCTCTACCATTTCTTCTTCCTATCATCTTTGCAAAATTCCTCTACAATTTCAGGTTAGATCCTCAATCTTCCACCCTACAACAAATCTTCAATAGGATTGCACAACTTCTGATGATATTGTAAGGAATGAATCTCGCTCTGATACCAGTTTGGTGTAGTCATGGTAGGAGGGTCCTCAAAGAGAATAGTCCAAACCATGCAAAAAGAGTCACCCAATAGAAGAAACATGAAATATGGAGGAAAATTTATATGCAAACATTCTTATTATCAGAAATATTGATTCCAAATAGTTGGCCACATCCAGGCTTACAGATTCGGCACAAAGGCCTGATTACAACATGCTCAAAATATAGTGCTCATAAATGTGAGCGAAAATCTTACAGATTGAAATATATATACATCATATGCTTTGCTCTTAATTATTTTATGAATATAATGATTCAATACTAGCTTTATATCACATGTGTGGGTCGAGAAACATCCATGTCGGCCAAAGATCGCTACAATTTTCGAGAAGAAAAGTGTAACGTGTGCAAGAACTAGTCGACCTCAAATCTAAAATTCATCCATGGTAGATGCATAATATGAAGTGTGGACCTAAGTGTAAGGTCAGGGATACTCCATAGAGAAAATATAAGCACACTGTGAGGATCCACAAGTCATGATAAAGATCCATGATCGATCCAGCTAGCCGTTAGGTTTTGAAGTTATTTTAGGGCCAGTCCCAAAAACTTAAAGTGATAACTTGCCAAAAAAATATCCAAATGAGCTAAAAACTTGGAATACGACAATTGAACATGTCCACCATTAAATCCTAGGTACGCAAGATATGGTGAAAAAACATGAAGAAACATCAGATCTACCAACTCAAACAAGAACAAGAACAAAACAAGAACATAATTGAATGAAAATATTTTTTTGGTTGATGCAAGACTACAAAGAACCAAGGATGCTCCTACATCACATGTGGAAGTACTTTAACCATTAATTTATAATCTAAGTAACATTATGTTACCAATAATTTATACCTAGAAGTAACCTTCTTTTAAATATATATATATATTAGACCTTAAATTCACATAGTAATTACAGAACCAGGTTGTGGTTCAACCTAGTTTTGTTTAATAAGAAAGATAATCCCATTCCTTTCTTCCTTAGGAGATTTGAAAATTTACATTTATCTACTCCTAAATTCTAAGCAGCTATAAGCTATTTCCATTTAATCAAATGTAATTACCCACTAAAACGATTTAGAATGTAAAGTTCAAAATCTGAAATTCACTATCATACAATATGTATGACCTTGGATAGAATTGGGAAGGATAGTGTGAAAAAATGTAGGTATAGAAGATTTAGACAATTTCTCCACTTTTATTAATTCCTATATATGTTGACCTTTCTCTCACTATCCTTCACAAAGAGTTAATTATTAATCACCTAAGGAAGTAAACTATATTTTCATACTTGTGAAATTAGTATTTGCAAAGATCTTCCCTTCTTCTAATCGTGTACAACCCCTTCCATTTCCTTTTTCTCTCCTCCTTTCCAAAATAAAATATAATGGCATAATATTCATCCTCTTCCTTGTTTTATTACCACCTATTCTTCCTTCCTTGCTAAGTGGAAATATGGGCCATTTTTCTAGGTTCTAGATGGGTTAATTTGAATTTAAATTTGAACAAGATTTCTAGAAACTAATTGATGGTAATAAGAGGAAAACCATGCTATTTTATTAGACACAAAAAACTTAATGGAATTTTGTTAATAAGAATAATGACTTGATTTGTTAAATCATACCGAAGGTACTTAAACCTTAACTTGTGTAAAGGTGCTAAGTGACTAGCAAGATAGACCTAGGGGAACAAATAATAGATAAATTATTTGGCCACAGATTTTAATTCAAATAAGAGAGGATTTTTTGAATTAAATTGAGTCACTTCATGGGTAAAGGACATATGCTTAATAATTTTGGTTGGGCATTAATAGGTTGCATGTGTTATTCTATAGCTACACAGATTTCACACATGTTGGCCATGGATTGCTAGACTCTTTGTGATGGATCAGGCTCCCTTTGTGGGGTATCACAAGGAAGCCCATGGATTTGTGATAGGGTATAAATTATCTTGATGATGATCTTTCTCTCTACCCTCTTTTGCTTCATATTAAGAAGAAATGATGGAAGAGGTTTGGCTTAATCGATAATATAAATTTGGTTTTTAATTGCATTGTGTAAGAGATTCTTATTTCAGTTATAAACTTTATGATATTAGGCACTAATACTATGAATGTTGTGGCTTATATGATATAATTTTCATATGAAAATGCATTAGTAAATGTTACCTCATTACAAAATTAAATTTTCATTCTTGTGGATGCAACTGTTGAATTATTTCTTTGGTCATTATGATGATGATATTGTGAAATAATATTCATTTGTACATAAATTTATATTAAGTTACTTGTTGCATGTTAGGTATGTACTATTATATTTGTTATCTCCTCTCCCTCCATACCTCTCCCTTCATCCCTCTATATTCTCTCTCCATGCCACTCCCCCTCTCCCTCTCTTCTATCTCTTTCTTTCTCTCACCATTTTTTTTATGTTTCTCTCCCTCTCCCTCTCCCTCTCCCTCTTTCTATTTCTATTTATCGTCTCTATCTCTATCATAATTTATTCATGTTTTATCCCTCTCCCTTTCATACACACTCTATTCCTATGTCTTAATAAACATCTCTACCTTTATACATATCATTATCTATCCCTATATTTTTATCCTCCTCTCTCTATCTATCCTTCTCCATCTCTCCTCTCTCCCTTCTCATTTACCCTCCCCTCCCTCCCTCCATCCAATTCTCTCTTTCCATCTCTCTTTATCTCACTCTCTCACTCTCTCCCTCTACCTCTTTGACTCTATATCTCTATATCTCACCCATCTCTATTTCTCTCTTCCCCTCTTTATCTCTCTATCTCCCCCTCTCTATCTCTCTCTCCTTGTATTTATTTCTATATCCCTCTCCCTCTTATTCATCTCTCTATCTCACTATATCCCTCTAACTTTTATATCTCTCTCACTATCTCTTTATATGTCTCTTACTCTCTAGCTCTCTATCTCTCTATCTTTATATTTTTATCTCTCTCTATCGTCTCTCTCTGTCTCTATTCCTACCTACATTTATCTCTCTTACATGCCATATCCCTCGCACTATCTCTCACTCCACCTCTCTCTATATATATCCCCCTCTTCCTCTATCTCTCTCCCCTCTCTCCTTGTATTTATCCCTCTCTCTCACCCTCTCCTTCTCCATATCTCCCTCTCTCTATCTCTCAATTACACTCTTTATTTATCTATCCCTCCCTCTCCCTATATCATTTTGTATATCTCTCTCACTATCTCTTTATACACTAGACACCTATATGCCATTTGTATCTACTTAGTGCCCCTATCTAGATAGTTACACAATACATATAACCCCTTTGGTAGAGGGAAACTATTGTAGCTTATAAATTTAGATAATTGGTTCCCATATTCTTTGTTAACCCATATAGTTGGTAACATTGGCATACAAATTGAATTTGGTGTATTTTCCTTACAATTTTATCTCTCTTAGTCCTAGTTCATGTTTCTGTTCTTCTTATTTTAAAATTTATGTTTATAATTTATGTACCATGGAATATTTTTAGACTTATTTCTAGTGTATGTTAGCTTATTTTTAGTTAGGCTAATTAGATTGAGTGTAAAAAGTGTTAGTTTTTTGTATTTCAGAAAATACACTAGAGAAAACACCTAGTTATAATTAGAGTTTCTTAATTAACTTACTCAATTAGACTTAGTTTTTTTTATCTTTGATTTGGTGAGCCTAAAATAACATGCAAATATGTATTTCTAATTGTAATTGTTAGATTTTCTCATATTTTGTTACTTTCATTATATATTATCTTTTTGAGAACTTATCTCTTCTGTATATTAGTGTATCTAATTTTATTTATGTTTCTTTTTAATATAGTATTTATTTTTCTATATTTTTCTCTTTTAATCTCCTCTTTGTTTCAATCCTTGGTTCTTTTCTATTTTTTTCATTATTCTTGCATGCTCCTTTATCCTTATTTTCATTATCCTAGTCTACCATTCCCACCCTATATTTGCTCTCTAACCTAAATACCATGGCCTCATCTTCTTCACCCTTTGTATATGATAATTTATGACCCTAATTTTTTCATAAATTACTTTCCACTCATTCTTGTATTCTCACTTTCTTACAAAAATTCTTACCTTTCACTTATTCTAACCAAATTTTCTCGTCTCACCAATTATTTTTTATTTTATTTCCAAACAACTATCCTAATTACATTTCACCACCATCACCTTGTATTGTATTATAAATTTCCAATAATCAGCAAGAATACCCTTCTATATGACTACATGACAATATTTATCCTACATTTTCTTCCTTACCCCCTCCACTAGATCCAAATGCTTCTCTTTCTTGTAATTAATAATACTAATGCAATTTATTATTTTCTTTATTCCTAGCCAATTAATCTCACTAAAATTTATAATTTATATGACATCAATCCACCCGTACACTCCATTCATATGATCCTAGAATAAGTTATTTCCAAAAATATGTTGGTGATATTATGGTTTGGATACAAGCTACAAATAAAATAAATAATTCCCACACACCATAAAAACACCTTTAACATGAAGGATATAGATCAAGATTTTAGATTAGAGTGGAATTTAAATTTGATGTTGTCTTCATTAGATTAAAAGGTGTTCCATCTAGAAGATGGTATAAAAAAAAATATAGTCTAAAATGAAAGGAAAATTGACAAGTACCAAATATAAAATGAAAGGAGTAGTGAATAATATAAAGATTTAAATTATTTTTTCATCACTTCATCCCCCTTTCTCTCGCAACCACTCTATATCTCTCCCTCCTCCCCCTTTCCTCCTCCTTCTATTTCCCTCTATAGCTCTCTCACCATTTCATTATGTTTCTCTCTCTCTCTCTCCCTCTTTATCTCTCCCTATCCCTCTCTATCTTTCTATCAATCCCTCTATATTTCTATTCCTCTCCCTCTCTCTCTTACAATCTATCTTCCTCTATCCCTCTATCTCTTTATCTATCTTGAGCTCTCTATCTCTCTCCCTATCTCTATCACTCTCCCTCATCTATCTATATATCCAATATCCCATTTTTTTTCTAACTCTATCTCTCTCCCTCTCCCTCTTTGACTCTATCTTTCTATCTCCCTCACTCTAACTCTCTCCCATCTCTATTTATCTCTCTCGCACTCTATATCTCTACATCCCCTCTCTATCTCTCTATCTCTATGTATATATTTCTCTCTCTCTCTCTCTCTCTCTCTCTCTCTCTCTCTCTCTCTCTCTCTCTCTCTCTCTCTCTCTCTCTCTCTCACTATCTTTATATATCTCTCTCCCTCTCTCTTCTTTGTCTCTCTATCTCACCTTCTCTTTATATTTTTCTCGGAAAAACCAAAATTTCTTCCATGGGGGCATTTTTTGCAATTTCTCTTCCCTGCTAGAATTGGAAACCACTTTTGTGGGTTTACCCATTAAATATCTTTATTTATATCTAACCATCTCCCTCTATATCTATATCTCTCCCTCTCTACTTTTATTTATTTATTCTCACTCTCCATCTCTATCTGTATATATATCCACCTCTCCCTCTCTCCCCTTTCTCTTTCTTTGTATTTCTCTCTCTCTAGGTCTATCTCTCTCGCTCTCCATCTCCCCCCCTCTATCTTTCACTCTCACTCTATTTATCTATCCCTCTCCCTCTATCTCTTTATATATATGTCTCTACCTCTCTCTCTCCCTCTCCATCATGCTATATCTCTCCCCCTCTCCTTTATTCTCTCCCTCTAACTTTTTCTCCCTTCCACTTTCTCTCCCTCCCCTCTCTCTCCCTCCCCCTCTCCTCTCACCTATCTCTAACCATTTACTTATGTTTCTTTCCCTCTCACACTTTATCTATCTATCTCTCTCCTCCCCCCTATTTCTCTCTATCTTTCACTCTCCCCCTCTATCTCCACATCTCTCATCTCTTTATTTTTCACTACCCCCCCCCTCTCTCTCTCTTTTTCTCTCCATATTCCTATCCCTCTATCTCTTTCTATCTCTCTCACCATCTATTAATGTTTCAATCCATATCCTCAAACACTCTATATCCTTCTCTCTCTTACTCTTTGTCTCTATTTTCCTACATATCCCTCTATCTCTATACCTATCTCTATATCCTCCATCTCTCTCCCTCCTTTCTCTCTCTATCTTTCTCTCTCCCTCTATCTATTTTATCTATGTATTTGTTGAATGCACACAAGAAAAATAAGAGGGGGTTTAATTAGTTGTATATTAAAACCCTCATAAAAAATTAGATCCACATCAACTTATTTAACCCTTAATTAGTTAGAATGATTTAGCTTGAAAGAAAATAATAGAAACTGAAACACATCAACACCATGCACAATAAAACAATAGATTTATGTGGAAAACCCAAGAAGGGAAAAACCATGGTGAGGATTAGCTCATGATATAAAGTAATTGCAACACCAAATGTAAAAGGCTCACTACTAGAGGGCTCACTTCCAAATTACAAAAAAAGAAGAAAGAAGAATGTTATAATGAGAAACCCATCTCAATGTAATAGAAAAAAATCCACCATAGTATTACCAACACATTTGCAACCTTCTTGAGGATTGTAGACACCTTATACTAATTGCTTCTACTAGTCTAACTCATTGAAGTTAACACTACACTTCACAAATTCATACTTCACACTTCTACAAATTGCATCACACTCTTCATTCCTAAATTATCCATCAACTCAACTCTTATTTATACCTTCTTCAACCTTGAAAAATTTCTCCAAGGTCGGCTATGCACCTCAACCATGAAAATTCAAATTAGGTTGGTATGAAACATTTCTACAGTGGAAACAAATGGAGGTGGACCACATCATAGCTTAACTTAGACCTAAATCCATTCATACACACCACACCACACTTCCACAATCACCAAAAAAAATATGTAATTGTTTTAAACACCCAAGGTCGGTTGAACCTATGTAAACACCATTAACATTTAAGCACACACTTCCTTAAACCCAAAGAAGACTCGTGGACACCAAATATCAATTAAACATAATCTATAATATTCCACAAACACTTTGAAATCCGACAAATTCCTTCACAAAAACTTTCACTTGAAGAATATACACACCCATTCACCCATGGGCGAATGGGCCCCCTTTATGGTCTAGGAATCATTTTAAAATATGTTTTTGGTGGTATTTTAATTATTCAAATTCAACTTGTAATCGTCGGCTTTTAGAATCTATTTTTCAACAAATTAGATAAAAACCTATAAATACATAGTCATTTTATCTTTTGAAATCCATCTAGCAAGAGGTGAATTTTCAAGAGAAAATATTATTGTTAAGGGAATTCAAGAGTGGAATTATGGGTTAGTGCAAGATCATGGGGGTCCAAACTAGGCCCTTAAGTGGCAATGGAAATTCAGAAAAACATAGTTAGGTAACTTGACATAAAAATTTGAATAAGTTATTAACATAATTTGAAAAATATGTAAGAAAAAAGTTTGTAGAAAATTGAATATAGTTTCTAAGATACTATTCATTTTTGAAAATAAAAATATTTATTTGGTGAAAATTTGAAATTTCAATGTAGTAGTACTAAATTTTCATGAAAAAATAAAAAGCAGGTGTATGTCTGACCAACCTAAATACAAGAAAAAAATAATATATTTTTTTGAAACTTTCAATATAAGTAGAGGGCGCATGCCCATATGTGCCACATTCTTTTTGTAATTGTTTTGCAAGTAAATAATTAGTTATGAATTTTTTATTAGTTTTTTTAAAAAATATTAAAATGTATTTATTTGACCACAATAACTTGGTCAAAAATTTATGAAATTCAATTTTATTTTTTTATCCTATAGTATGGGAAGCATAGAATGTGATGCATCTTTTAGATTAAAAAAATGTGAAACCATTTAAGAATTATAGATGTTTTTCAATCAGCCTATCAATCAAGACTTTAGTCAGAATGTTAGATTTTTGGAAAGCTGAAAATTTTCTCTATAAACCCTTTTTATTTCATCAAATTCGGATAAAAAAACTCATCAACTACTTTTTTGTCATATCGCCACTTTTTGGACCCCCATGATCTTGCACTCACCCTTATTAGTCATTTGTAGCAGCAATCAAGATCCTAGTTCATCATGTCCAAGTTTATGTGTTTCAATTTCATCTTGTGAAGGCTAATATGCATTGTTGATCCTAAAGCATCCAAGCATTTCAAGTATCCAAATCAATTAAGAAAGTGAGATCCAATTCCTTGGAGAGATGTTTTTGACTTTAGTCCTCTAAGGGAAGCCATTGAAGGGTGGTGAGTTGTAGATAGTATTGTTAATTCATCATTTCCTTCCTTTGTCATTATATTTCTATCATTTTTTTATTACCAAACTAGGGTTTGACCAAGGCAAACCCCCATACAAAAAAGTAAAACAATTTTCCCCTCTTTGTGTATGTGCAGGTTATAGGTTGAAGAAGGATTGAAAAGACCTTGAGGATAATTTTTATATTGTTTCATTTTTTGTCATCATTATTGTCGTGTCACAGAAACTAAGTTGCATAATTTATTTTTGACATTCCAATAGTGGAACCTATGCCAAACGAAAGCTCGGATATTGTACCAAAGGACTCCAAAAGTTGGTCAAAACCCTTGTACAAAGACCCATTCACCCATGGGCGAATGATTCCTTGTAGGCACCTCAAAACCATTTTTTTTGAGAAGGTTCGATGTCCTCTACACTTCCCATATCCGTTAGTAGACTGTTGTTTTCATCTGTCAATTTTTGGGATCTTGCATTTTAATATTAGGGCATATAAGATCATTAGTTTAATCATTCCAAAATATTTCCAAATCCACTCTCACCCCCAAATAGATGTAGATCTAGGTTTGACTGGCTCACCTTTAGGGTTGCAAGTCAATTATTTCACTGTGTTATCTACATCTCAATGAAAGTAAGAAAAAGGCTACCTTTGCATCCTATGTTCTTTACACTTAAGACCTAGGATCCATTTTTATATGTTTCACTACCATAGATTTTAGGATCATAAATATCATGGTATTCATCTATGAAACCTAGGGTTTTAAGCACTCTGGCATAATGTATATTTCTATTTGATTTTTTTTTACCTTTCCCAAAAACTGGTCTAGGATTGGTGGTAGACATGCTTGTAAAATTTGAAATCCCTCTTAGGTCCTTAATTTTTCTTAAGTCTCTCAAGTTCTCAACCCTAAACCCAAGGTTTGAAAAATTAAGAATTTATGAAACTATGAAACATAGGATTTCTATCTTTCACGTACATAGATTTTGATAATTGAAAAGATTCATATAGAGACACTGATCTACATGGAATGGTTGTGTTGGAACCAAAAATATCCCTAGTGCATTGCGATGAGGAATCTCCCTATGTGTTGACCCTCTCACTTTAAAATAAAATCACTTACCAGTAGAAATTTCATTGATTTTTTTCTTTTTCTCAAATATTAAAGTGAATGAAACATGTTACCTCCAGACTACACAATTAGTATGTTACATTTTTTGACAAAAACTTAGAAATAAATTCAACACATTTCCTATATTTTTGCACCTTCTATTAATTTATCACTTTTGATGAGAGGAAGTGACATCATTCAAACAATTCATTTCAAATAAATTCTCAACTATTGATATTTGTAAACCTAACAGTTATAGGGTGATTCCAGAGGTTTGGGTTCACAAGCCTAGTGCTCTATGCATTTCATTATGGAATTCAACTACAAACATCCATCAAACGTTCATCAAACGATTGATTAACTTATGATATATGTTAGAAATCTTGAATAAGATTAAAAACCAGAATCTAAAAGAGAGATCTAAGCTACATAAACTGAAATGCAAATGAAAGCAAACTAGCGATTCCAAGAGACATGCAAAAGTCAAAGAGACAAAATTGCATTAAGAGCTCAAAGCAAGAGAATGGTAGAGTAACAACACAATGCATTCCATATTGATTGAAAATACAAGCTAGGTAGCATGTTTATATAGGCAAGAGAGAGGGGTGTAGGTGGCAGCACCGACCGATGAGGAGCAACCATTTATAGGACTAAAGATAGCAAGGTATCTTCCCAACATAGAAAATGGATGCTCACATGTAGGAAGGTGACACCTCATAATCCTCTCACCTAATTAAACATGCTTTATTAACCTAAGCAAGATTAAAAAGGTGTAGGAAAAAACTAGTAATAAAGGGAAAATAAATATCCCAACTAGGAAATAAAAACCTACACTAACAATATAAACATGTGTTTTAAAGTTTTTTTAAAATTTAAGTGTGCTAGGATAAAAATTCCTCATGGTATTGTGCCATGTGTCATCATTCCATTGCTTATGATCTCTTAGCCTTCGATAGAAAACCCATTGAGACATTGAGGTGAGTCCATGTTTCCTTATTCTACGATTTTGTGAGTCACATATAGATCTTCTTGAATCATCCTATAGACCTACGCAGTCTACCATGTATCATCATTTGCTCATATTCCTAGACTTTGATATAAATCCCATTGGAGACATTGAGACAAATCCACATGTCCTTATTTTATAGTTCCATGTGTCATATATAGATCTCGAACCATCCTATGGACTCACAAAATCCTTTCAAAATGATGACATTAAAATTTGTCCCCTTTCCATGGTTTTGTGGAAATTAACTTAACCTTTCTAAAACTATTCATGGACTCACATAATCATGCAGAAAGGAAACCACTAAAAAGGATTCAAGTGTCAAAAATTTCATAGTTTTGTGGGTGTTCCATTCCTTAATAAAATACTTCATATAAATTAGTGAAAATGCATAATAAGCAATGGGAACCATGCATTAAGTGTGGGATCACTTAAGCCATTAATTTAGAACATGCAAAATATTCTTCTTAAGTGAACGTGCAAGGAGAGGATCAAGGGGCTAGTAACTTAATGTTGTAAAGGAATTAATAAAATGACTAATGACATCAGGAACCAAGGGAGTAGGTCAATGAAAAATTAAAAAATAGTGTAGAGTTTTTTAGGGATTTTGAATCTAAATTCACATATAAACTTAAAGCAACATTTTAGCAAAGTGAAAACCCTAGCAAGATTGTTGGTTAATGGTAAAAGCCTCCAAAATATTAAGTAAAAGTATAAAGTGTCCAAAATCTCACTTATGACATAAAATCTAGATAAATATTAATTTGACAACATTTTTCATTCTATTTCCATTTTTAGCATTTTTTGTCAATTTGATGGCAATTTTTTTCATTTGTATTGCTTCATGTTTTAAATTTTCATGCAAAAATTTCATAACTAGATAATACTTAATTTCTTGAAGGAAAAATCTAGATTTTTCTAAGTTTATTTCATTCCATTATTTAGCACTTATTATTAATTGTTTAATCTAGCCACATGCAACTAAAAATTTCAAATTGTAGCCTATCTATGCAGAAACACATACTTTGTAACATATTAAAATGCATATAGTTTTTTATTGGCATAGTCCTTGAACCTCCTTTTGGTTCAAGTGATAGTAACACTAATTCTAATTACTTGTCATTTGAATAGACATTGAACAAACAAAATAATTATTTACTATAAATGAATAATGAAGAATAACACAACCATTTATTTTATTATAATTGAATTACAATGTTACATAGATTTTTAAAGATGAATAGAGCATACAATCTCTTGCATAAATGACGTATGTCACTTTACATAGAACACAATTAATTGCAAGTTGGTAGTGCTATTATGGAATACAGATCATATTCTCAAACCACGAGGGTTGCCAATCATGCTTGGGATCTAGGGATTTCACATGATAGCTCCAAGCCACCACTATGATTTTCCATTTATAGAAAATTTTATACCTTGGATTTGCATCCCACTATGGTGAAGTTCAAGCCGATAGTTAAAAAATTTAATACAAATGATATTGCATAATATACTCAATTTGACCCACTAGAACAACCCAACACAACTATGAAAATCTACAAGGCTTTCCTACCATGCTAACAAAAGTGGAGCTATGAATATAGAAAATATACCGATTTTGGTTACTAATTGGAACTATGTAGAAGATAAGGGGTAGTAAATCTACTACCACTATATTCAAGCAACTCCAAGGCACCAAGAAAGCATAGAAAGAATTTGAAATTTTTCAGTTCCTCTTTGAGGGCCTCTATCAAAATGGATTATGAAAAATTGATGGCTTTCAATGCAAACAAGATTAAAATACTTATGTGGCTGCACTCTCTATGAAAGCACTTAGAGCTCCTCATCCTGGTTCAAAACTTGTCTAAAGGGCTAGGTGAACCAAATCAGCTTCTTTCCAATTCTACCCATTCTAACCTTGAAGGAAATGTGTCGAGCTCTTTTACTTTGTAAGTTGGTATGTGTAGGATCATGATGGGCCAAAAAGTGGCGATATGTAAGTGATATGATGGCCCATGTGGCTGACGACTTTTTTTTTACCCAAAATTGATGAAATGAAAAGGGTTTTTAAAGGAGATTCTTAGCTTTCCACCAATATAAATTATTATTTCCTGTGAATTTAATAAATAATTATTGTTCATTTTCTATTTGAATTACGACTAAAGTCCTGATTGATAGGCTGATTAAAACACATCTATAGATTTCAAAGGGTGTCACATTTTTTGAATCTGAAATATATGTCACATTCTATGCTTCACATACTATAGGATTTTTTTTTTTTATTGAATTTCATGAAGTTTTGACCAAGTTAAGGTGGTCAGACATACAGGCTTTTATATATTTTAAAATTTATAATTAAAAAATCATAATTAATTATTTACTTGGAAAAAAATTACAGAAAAATATGCATCACATCGGGACATGAGTCTTCTACTTATATCTAAAATATTATCATTTTATTGTGGTTAGGGTGGTCAGACAAACACCTACTTCTTATTTTTTCCCTGAAATTGAAGTACTACTGCATTAAAAATTTCAAATTTTCACCAAATAGATATTTTTTAAATAAAAATAAACCTAGTAGTTTAGAAACTACATTCAATTTGAAATAGATTGTATTCTTACATATTTTTAAAATAATATAGTTAACTTATTCAAATTTTTACGTCAAGTTGCCTAACTCTAATTTTTATGAATTTTATTGCCACTTAAGGACCTATTTTTTCCATGATGATCCTGCACATGCCCAAGTACATAACTAGAGGTGGGAGAATTTAGAGTATCCCCAATAATACCAAAAAATAATATTATTCCTTATTAACCTTGCAAAATGAAAATTCTTATCAGAATTCAAAACATTGCACTCAAAAGTAAAGCCTTCTAAGAATGATTTTAGTTGATTTCACCATCCCTATTTATAGACCATTTATGAGCGAGCATCATCCCTATTTACTCGTGAGTCGTGTGAGGTATAATTTATTTTTTTGTGCTAACCAAGTAACCAAATTTAATCATGTGAGAGACACTTACAATATTTATTTTGATTTGATGTCTGGATACATGTAGATTGTACCTCAACTTTCAAGCTAAAAAGCACACCAATCAAACGATATGAAATCTATTACAAATATTAATTTAATTGATAATTAGTTTCATGACATCATCATGTACATTATGTCATGTAGTTTTCAATATCAAGTTATCAAATTACTCGCTTCAAAAGTATATATGGAATTAATCCATGGTTTCCCAACCATTTTTCTTCAATGAACAATAATCCTGCAGAATTATGGAAATCAATAAAAAAGAAAATATGTGTCATACTTTTTTCCATTTTCAATATCAAGTTATCAAATCAATCATTTCAATTTCTTCAAATTAGAAGAGGAACTTAAATTTGAATCTTTTAAAGATTTCCCAAGTACATATGGTCTTAATCCGCAGTTTCACAACCACATTTTCTTTAATGAGAAATAATTTTGCGGAATTGTGGAAATCAATAAAAAGAAGACAAAAAGAGAATTATTGAATTGTTACATCAAAAAAAATAGAATACAGATGTAATAATATAAATTTTTTAATAAAAATAATAAAAATATATACATGTCGACATTTATATCTTTGATAATGTAGCATGTATAAAGGTGTTTACAATATGTACATAAAAAAGGTACTCAGTAATAGAATCCTTCTAGTAGGGTATGTGTAGGATCATGATGGGCCAAAAAGTGGTGATATGTAAGTGATATGATGGCCCATGTGGCTGGCAATTTTTTTTTTACCCAAAATTGATGAAATGAAAAGGGCTTTTAAAGGAGATTCTTAACATTCCACCATTATAAATTATGCTTTACTTTAAATTTAATAAATAATTATTATTTATTTTCTATTTGAATTATGACTGCAGTCCTCGTTGATAGGTTGATTGAAAAACATCTGTAGCTTTCAAATGGTATCACATTTTTTGATTCTGAAACATGTGTCACATTCTATGCTTCACATACTATAGGATTAAAAAAAATGAATTTGATGAATTTTTGACCAAGTTAAGGTGGTCAGACATACAAATTTTTTATATTTTTAAAAGTAATAAAAAATTCATAATTAATTATTTACTTGGAAAAAAATTACAAAAAAATATGCATCACATCATTTGATGAGTCCTCTACTTATATCTAAAATATTATAAAAACTATTATTATTTTATTGTGGTTAGGGTGGTCAAACAGACACCTACTTCTTATTTTTTCCCTGAAATTTAAGTACTATTGCATTGAAATTTCAAAATTTCACCAAATAGACTTTTTTTTAAATAAACCTAGTAGTTTAGAAACTACATTCAATTTGATATAGATTCTATTCTTACATATTTTTGAAATAATATAGATAACTTATTCATTTTTTTACTTCAAGTTGCCTAACTCTAATTTTTTGAATTTTCATCGCCATTTAAGGGCCTATTTTTTCCATGATGATCCTGCACATACCCAGTAGCAGAATGAAATATTCACATACTTAAATATCAAAATTATGACAAATTCCTTCACATACATTTATCAAAATTATGACAAAACTTCATTACTTAGAAAATCATATCCCATGGTGATCAGATGGGAATGTCCAACTAAAGTGACATTGCAGAAATTTGACACAAAAGGATGCTAGGTTACAACAAATCCTTCATTTAAGAAGCATGGAACATCCCTTGGTGTAGATATTCCCACTTAAATGTGCATAGTAGCCAAAAAATTCCCTAGGCCTCCTAGATAATCATGTCAAACCATCAAACTCACCCTAGGAGCAACACATCAACTTGTAGAACTCCAATGTATACTAAAAAAACCACGAACCATGAAGAAATATTGGTGCTCACCCAATATCTATCTATAGCTTCTACAAATTTGAAGCCCAACAACATATTGATAAAGACTATATTATTCAATCTATTGTGTATCCTAAAAATCCATCTAATTCTTTGGCTAGTAATTGCTCCTAAGAAGGCTAATTATTGTCAAGAACAGGTTAGACAAATTAGTGTATCAAATTCCATAATGATTTTTGAACTAGAGCTTTAAGCAATATTATGATGAGATTAGTTTATAGAAAATTTTGGACCTTGGTTCTGTATCCCACTATGTTGAAGCAGGAGTCGAAAGTTGAAACATTTATTACAAAAGATATTGCATAATTTGATCAAGGATATTCATCTTATTATCTTACCTCAATTTATATGTTTTAAATTTAATTTTTTTATAAGGATAATTAAATTTAATTGAAAAGGTGAGACAAATTGCCAATTGTTGCATTTACACTTCATCACACATGGGAGAGCCATTGCAAATATTTTTTGGATTGACATTTGACAGATTGGCTTCAGGAAGATTACTTAAAAGAATTGAAAAGATAGTGAATTTCAATTAAATGGCTTGTTGTAGCATAATAATTATCAGTATCCACTAATAAGTCACAATAATTTTTTCTCACTTTTGATTAGAACTTATAAAGATTTGAAAACTCATCCATCGAACGGTGAAATATTTTATGTATATTAACTTTAATTTTCTTAGTATATTAATGTTATATTAACTTATTAAATAATAATATCTTTGTGGAGTATACTATGATTTTTATTCACATACCAATTTATTGAGAGGTAAGAGTAATATTAAATATATATGTCAAAGAAGTAATCAAATGAATCATACAAAAATTATAAATGTCTTTTGAGTCTTAAAAGCCACTTTTTTTATATTGAACACGACAAAAAGGATTTACAAGAATAAAGCTACAAAAAGTATTTTAATTTAAGTAGCTAAAGATTGAAGTACATAGTTAGCCTAACTAAAAAGGCACTAATTGTGACAAAAAAGAAGTAATAAATACATATTAGAAGAGATATACAACAAAATATAGACACCAATTCATTACAAAAAATATTTACCATTAGTAGAGGCCCTGAACCAAGTGTTTGAGCAAGAGGTGGATTGAATTGAACAAAGTAAGAGAAGAGAAGAAAAGTGCATCACCCAAATCCTTCCTCCAAAACCCCAAAATCTACAATGATTCATTTGTCATATAATAGACCAAACCACAACTCATAACAACCAGTGCAAGAGATTGCACTGTAGAAGCATTTAGTTTAACTTTGGGAAATATTCCACCAACATGCGCTAACCCGAATTCAAGATTATAATGCACAAGTGCCAACTCCAACAAAGAAAGAGAGTAAATGAAAGGTTGTGAAGTATTACTAGCATCTTCACCAACTCTTTATCCAACAAAATGTGCACGCAATTAGACAAGAAATTAGAAGCTACCTCAGAAAATAGAGTGTATGGGGGTTATTTTGAAGCCATTCCCTACCCAAAATTGTTCTTATAGCCTCCTCAACAAGCACACAAGGAATAGTGAAAACCATAGCCAACTTCTGTCTATCATATACATTGTTGCTTCTTTTCTCCCAAAAACATTTGGGTAGCGTGACATGCCATGGAGACTCCATAATATCATAGTGAAATTGTGAATAGAGAAGAGAGAAAGAAAATATGTTGTAAACATGATATGCAGAACATCAAGTTCGTGAAATATATATAGAATGAAGACATCAATACTCATCTTTTGAGCATTTAAATCACCACAAGACACACATGTTGATGTAACAATATTATTTTGAAAAATTGAGTCATAACATTAAGTGATTTAATAAGTAATAAAAGTTCAGCCATTGATATTTGTAAATCTAATGATTCTAGGGTTATTTTGGAGGTTTGAATTCACAAGTCTAGTGCTTTGGGCATTTTCTTCTGGCATGCAACTACAACTGTGCATCGAACATTCATAAAATGGTTAAGTTGCACAATAATATAACTCGTAGTTACTCTCAATGAAATTTTAATTTTTTGAGAGTTTTAATGCTATATTAACTTATTAAATAATATAAGTCATAGTTAGTAGTTGTTAAGTTGCACTGCCATCTAGCTTCAAACATAGTACTTCACTCAGTGGCTCACTTTTGATAAGAACTTATAATACATTGACACTTGTCTCCATTTCAAAGACTTTATGAAGGAATTTGGGTGTGGAAAATTTGTCTCGGAATAGAAAAATATATAGCATTTGATAATTTTTCCACCTATGCTATGATATTTTATTGGCATACCAATTTAGTTTGCCAATGAAATTTTTGTATTGGTTTGAAAATGGGTTTAATTTTCCAATGAAATTTTTTATTGGTTTGAAAATAGGTTTAATTTTCCAATAATATTTTTTTTGAAAAAAGTTTTAATTGCCAACAAAAAGAAAAATTGGTTTGAAAATAGGTTTAATTCACCTACAAAAGTATTTTTTTGGTTTCAAAACAGGTTTAATTCACCAATAAAAACATTTTATTGGTTTGAAAATAGGTTTTAGTCGCCAATGAAAAATATTTTATTGGTTTCAAAAAATAATAATTCACTAGGATTTTCTATAGACTTATAGCAATTATAAAATAGTCACGAATTGATATTATTATTTTTTCTCGAAAAAAGAAAAAAATTGGCAATAACTTATTGTTTGTTCGGGAGATATACAAGATTCATCAAGATTTTACACCTTTTTTGAGTGGGGGTTCTTAAAGCTATCCCTAGTGATGTACACACAATGTGTGGAACATATTGACTAGATGTTGAGGACTCTCCACATTGTATATTTATCTTATGATCATAACCATTATCTATGTTTATCTCAACTTGAACACCATTAAAGAGTTCATAGCTACATTAGAATGGGTAGCTATGTTAGGGTTTAAATGAAGAGTTAAATTTTTGAAGATGTTATCATAAAAAAAAATATATTGATGGGTAGAATATCAAAGGTTTACATTAAATTTAAAAATATGCTAAAAATGTAAACTCTAGTTCAATGCAAGGGTGGGTAGGGTAAGCATAAGGATAGGAAAATAATTTAATCAGTAAACCTTAGAAATAAAAGATAGATGAATGAATCTTTGAAGATCAATGATAAATCATATCTAAACAAATAGAAAATTAAAATTGAAGTAAATATTTGAAAACCTAAGTAGAACTTTGTAATGATGGGTATGTTTGTTGAGTTCACCAAAATAAAAAGGGAATAAAATGATTCTTTTAGGGATTAATCTTGGTTAATTATAGTGATATTTTTAGTGGCTAATATTCGCTAATTGGCTAATAGTTCAAGCTATAGAGGGACCTAAATCACCACATTTTTACAAAATTTTATTTTAGTCTTATTTAAATAGCCAAAGAATTTATTTTATTAAGATTTTTAACTCAAAAATTTGCCATAGTATTCAATACAAGATTAGATCAGATTTTCCTAAGTTTTATGTTATAATAGAAATCTAAATTAATTCGCCAATAGTATATCATAACCATTAGTTGCTTTAGGACATATGTCCATTATTTAGTTGCCTTCATTATTTAAAATATAATCGAATAGCCCTTGTTATATTTTGTGAGGTAAAATAAACTTGCAATCTATAATACCCATGGGGCCCAAAATAAAAGCAATTTCAAGCCCCATGAGCATAAAAGATTGCGATTACATTTTATGTTGTTGAATACAATGAGGTCCATTAGATTATATTTTAAAGCAATGATGCCAACTAGATATTATAGAGCCTACCCCTTAAACCCATCAATCATTTCCACCTTTGAGCCCCTACTTTTCCATGAGAATTGTTTTTTTTAATGGAAGGATTCGCCATCATGATTAATGTATTTTCCTATTATTTTTAAATATTCACCAAGATTTTCTACAAAGTTTTAGTGATGTAAGAAAAATTGCCAATAAAATTAATGCTTTTTTCAAAAAAATGAAAGATTTGCCAATAGAAATTAATAATATTTTTAGAAAAAATGAAAGATTCACCAAGATTTTATATCTTTTCTTGAGGGGGTTTTCTTAAAGTTATCACTAGTTAATTAATCAAACAAATGAATTTAACACAAATAAACCTAAATCTAATGAGACATTGGAGTGGAATGGATTAAATTTGGCAATATAATACAATGTATAATTATGCTATAAACAATAATAAATGAAGAAATAGTTGCTTAGCTTTATGATTGAATAATGAGTGCCAACTAGTGAAGAAAATTAAATTCATGAGATTTTAAATTTAGAAAGCCCTTTGTAGTCATGTATAAACTAGAATATCCTTCTATATTATGTGTTAACTTATCTTAACTATCATAGATCTATTCCACAACTAGAAACTCACTCTATACTTGTGAACTAGATCTATATTGATCTATGTATTTTCCTCATCAATTCTCAAGAAATAGATTGCTAAACAATTATATTATCTTTCACACCCTTAAGGTTGTTTCTACCAAGTTGGTGATATTTAAAAATAGCTCAAGACAAAAATATGCTTCAAACATACACATGAACGGACTAGAATGATTCTAGGTGATTCAAATGTGTTAGGATGAGTGTATAGTAAATTAAATGTATATGATTTTTTTTGAATTTCCTTGTATTGTGAGTTATGTTCTCTTCAATGATAAACAATGTTATTTATGATTAAAATGATTGAAATGAATTACCTTTTATACATAAACATAATACCAAATTGTGAAGATTTGTGTGTAGTTAACTAGGGACCATAGTGTAAAAGGGGACCAATGTGCTCAAATGTTCAATTTTGATTAAATACATTCAAGAGCATCAAGATGGCAGTTACAAGAATGACCTTGCCGCTATAGACGCAACTTGGGTTAGACAATCAAGTTGGATAAATGTCTATAAAATTGGATTTGATTAAATACTAAGAATCAAATAGTTAAATCAATTAGACTACGACTACATAAACATAACGTATAAGAATACACAATGAGTATAAGATTAAGTACAAACAAGCTAAAATGTGAACCCAATTATACACAAAATCCAATATTTATAGCTATATAAATGTACAACTTATTATAAATAATTTTCATTCCTAACCTTATTAAAGGAAGACACAACTTATAATACCAAAGTTCATTCCAACTTTTTAAAACAATTTTAATATACACATTTATGTAAATATTATATTGGCTTTTCTACACATACCCTAATGTTTTACTCACTTGTTCTTTTGGAGAAGTCAGCCATACGAAACAAAAGATAAAGATATATGAACGGCAGAAGTAACCTTATCTATTTGACATGATGCCAAGAGCTGAAGGAATCGAATCTGCCACTGTTAAAGTCATCCAGCCTGCTTTTAACCATGGTTGGGACTTCCAATATTAAGTTTCAAATTCCCTTGGAAGTTGCTTATCCTGTTATGTAATCATCAAATCTTGGATAGAACAAGGCATCTGCAATATCACATAATTATTGGAAAGTAACAGTGCCAACCTTCAATTTTTCCAGTGAGGATGATAGCAGCTTCTTATCTGTCTTATTATTCGCAGAATGAGATCTTGTACTATAAAATATTATTCGTGGAACTTCTTGTGTGTCTTAAAAAAGGTATTCAGGATGTATATATCTTAGAAAAGTATTTTTTGTTTGGATGCAGATGGGCTTTTGTAATTGGAATCATGAGGCTTAAACAAAGCAGGAAAACGAAGTGAGATGAAATTTGTGAGTGCAGGTCAACAAGATGATATTCGAGCATAATGCTGTGATTGCAATGTTTGTGTTGTATTTGGCAAGTGCCTCTTGTTTTCACCTTTTAGGGAATCGAATGCTTCTTCATACACTTTTTACTGATAATCAACCTTTCCTTGCCATTGGTATAATATTATTAACCTTTTTTTTCATTGCCAACGATGTAGCTATAATATTTTGCATTTCTTCCGTAGTACATGTTATTCCTTGGAGCACATTGTTAGCATCCTGCTCATCTCCCATATTATATGCTTCATCTTTCTCTCCTTCAGAACTAGCTTTTGTCTTGGGATCAAAGTCAAAAAATCTTTTGAGCACTACCATCCCTTTGTGGATGTTGTTTGATTTTAAAATAATTATCTCCGTTTTTTCTAATTTCATTTGATCTCGATCAATTCTATTGATAATTTGGTTTTCAAAGATACCACAATTACTGATGAATTCTAAGATGTGTTTATCATCCTTCAAAATTTAGAAAATTGTTATATTTGAAAGGAAGTCAGGTACATGGAAAAGCATTTGTCAAAGGAGAGAATGTGCAAATTTCTACAGTTTCAAACCTTTTTCCAATTACAATAAAGAAGATGCACATAATAGGTAAAGATAAAAAATATTAGAGATACAATAAAAACACATAACACAAAATATATGTGGGAAAAACCTTTTTGAGAGAAAAACCCCACTCCAAAAGCCTGAGCAATGTATTATCTATAAATAAACGGTTGCAGTACACTTGCAGTGCAAGCCTCTACAGGAGTGTGTCTGTGTTACATTTCTAAAGTCAATTTGGCAGCATAATGGTATCTCAACAACATAACAAACAACAACTCCAAAATTATACAAGTGCTCAATATATAAAATCTTACAATACATTAATTAGACATTTCTAAAATCAAATGCAAAAGGATAAAGATGCAACATGGAAATTGCCAAAACCACTACACATGCATAACAGTATGTTTCCAATTGTCACCACATGCAATATTATAAATACCAATTTTCACTAAAACTATACATGCAAAACTTGCACCTCCAAAACTGACATTCCATGCAAACATAAAATGAAAAATAGAAAATGCCTTCATCCACAACTCCACCTATATAAGGTAACTTCCAACTTGACTCCTCAAAAATAGAAACTGCAATTTCTAACTCATAAGACAACATGAGATAATTATCAACATTAAATAATTAAATAATTAATGCTAAGAAAAAACAAATTTTGAGACACCTTCATTTTCCTAACATTCTCCCACTTGTCGAACACCTTTGAAGAGTCAATGTAAGTAACAAGATTTAGTTCTTCTGGAGGTCATGAGGCCCATAGAATCTGAACACCATCTAAACTTCTTTGTGCTCACTGGCTTTGTCAATGTATCTGCAAAATTCACCAAAGTATCAACCTTCTCCAACTTCAACTTTCCATATTCCACCATATCACAAGAAAAATGAAATTGAACATCAATGTGCTTTGTTCTGGCATGGAAAGTAGGATTCTTTTCCAAGAAAATGAAACTCTAATGGTCACAATAGATAGTGATCTATCTTGCATCAAACCCAACATTTGAACACAAGTGCTTAAGCCAAATGACTTCCTTACAAGCATGAGTAGCTATCATGTACTCTACTTTTTCACGGACAAAGTGACTACAACTTGTCTATTACTCATCCAACTAATGACACCACCAAACATCATGAATAAATATCATTTGGTGGATCTTCTACTATCAATATGTCATGTCCAATAAAAATCAAAAAATCCATGAATACAAACTAAATGTTGAAGTCCAGTAGGATAACCATGAAAACATAGGGCATACTCAAAAGTACTTCACAAGTGTCTGAACGCTTTCTTAATTGCATCCCAATGTACCCATCCGAGATTATCCATAAAGCGACTTAGGACTCCAACTGCTTGGGAAATGAATGGCCTGGTACAAACCATAGAATACATAAAATTACCTATAACATTAGCATATGGTACTTTGGTCATGTCCTCCATCTCAAAAGGAGACTTTGGACAATCTTCCACAGAAAGATTCATCCCTTGCAATACATGAACAATTAATTTTTTGCAAGTTGTCATGTTGAATCTCTCCAACATTGCATTCACATACTTACTTTGGCTTAACCAAAGCTTTCTATTAGCTTTGTCTCTTCTGATCTCCATCCACAAGATATACCAAGCTACACCTAAATCCTTCATTTCAAACTATGATGACAACTAGGACTTCAGATCTCAAATCAAACTTCTATTTTTCCCAAAAAATAACATATCATCAACATACAATGGAATGATGAGAAAATAATCATTAATATTTTTGTAGTAAACATAATGATTGGATTTAGATCTCAAATATCCCAAAATCAACACAAAGGTGTCAAATCTTTAGTACCACATCCTAGGAGATTTCTTAAGACCATACATAGATTTTTTCAAATTGCATACTAGAATTTATTTACCTTTAACCATGTACTATTCAGGCTATGACATATAGATTTGTTCCTCCAAGTCACCATGAAGGAAATTTGTTTTCACATTTATTTGCTCCACTTCCAAATCATATGTTGCTACTAGTGATAACAAGAATCGAATAGATATCAACTTTGCAAAAGAAGAATATCTCACCATAATCTATTTCCTCCACTTGTGAATAACCTTTTGCAACCAACCTTGCTTTATTCTTCTCAACACTGTTATCAAGACCAACTTTATTCTTGAACAAAAATTCAAGAAACCAATGGGTTTGTGTCCTTCAGGAAAGGGTACCAAATCCCATGTATCATTTTTCTTCAATGCAGCTATCTCCTCATCCATGGATATCATCCTAGAATATACATCACTCATACCCATAGCCTCTTGCATAGTCATTGGATCATCAATATTAGCAATACAAGAAAAAATACAATTTGAATCCAATAATGAATAAGTAAATCTTTCAGGTGAATAACCAAACCTATCATGTTGTTGCCTTTGTCTCCTATCTCTTGCAGACCTCCTTAATTGTTGAGGTTGAGGGTGAGGTTCTTCTTCATAACTTTCAGATCTTCTCAAGCTCTCCTCATCATCATGTCCATTCTAGGTTTTAGGTTCAACTTTTTTAGGTTCAAGAGGAAGTTGAACCACATCTTCTTTCTTCTATTCTTCTATAGGCTACAAAATTCTAGAAGAAATTTTCATCTCTCTAAAGATAGATTTTGTGCCTTCGCACTCATGCCCCTTTTGATTTTGGAAAAAGGGGGACCCCCTCCCCTTCTTTGTTTTTTCTTGTCATTGTTTCCCTTGTGTTTTTATTTTCTTTCATTTTCCTCTTTCCCCTATTGTTTTTCTTTCTCTTTTGTTGTCTTTCAAGGTTCATGTGTCAACATTCCAAGGAAGGGTATACCTTCCTTGTCGATTCCAAACTCTGACCTCTATCCTTTGTTTTGCGTATTTATTTACCTCTATGATGTTTATGATGTCATCTTCGGGTTTGTGTCTTTCTAGGTGCACTCAACCGATGATGTATGGTGATGGTGCCTCATTTGGCATGCACATCACATCATATATTATCTTGCGATCTCTTGGCTATTTTGAATTTAATGAATTTCGTCAGACTTAACACTATTCCACTCAAAGTAAATTCCATTCCCCTGCATTTAATGCTCCATCAATATGGCAACATATGGGTGTTAAGTTAGGATTTTTCTCATTTCACAAGTACCTACTAGTTAAAATTGTGTTCAGTCAAGCTCTACAAATTTCTAGTGTTTGGGAGATTGTCATTGCAATGATTAGTTAATTTGTGCTTTGGCGTTGAGGTGTTGAGTTTCATGGTGTCACTCTCTTGCTGGTATTTGTTTGCATCCATCTTCCTAGTTCACTGTTTTCTTGCATCACCTCGACTTCATTGGTCCTCATCTTTTTTTCCCCACTCTCTCGTGTTGTTCAAGGTTGGTTTATTTCCATAGGCTCAATCTACAAATTTATTCAACTGGTTATTTAGGAAAGAATGGGTTTGTGATGTGGGGTTTGGGTTTTTGGTTTTTTTTTTTTGTTTTTATCCCTAGTTTGGTTTTGGTATTATCTTGTTCATGTTTTTCATTTTGATTTTTGTTTTGTTCATTTTTTATTTTTTCTCTTGCTATTTTTTGGATCTTTTTACCTCACCAGAATGAGTGTCTCTTTGGCGCACTGATCAATGATGTTTATGAAATAATCATCAAGCATCCAACCTCAGGGTTACCTAAGGTTTCTTCCCTATTCATTATTGGGTGATTAAAGATTAGTAACTTTTGGGAGTTGGGTGTCGCCGATTTTCATTTCTTCATACCTTGAAACTCTTTGCATAAGAAAAGGTGAACTTCGACCATTGACCCTAATCTCACTTTCAAAGAAATTGTTAACATTTTCAAACATTGGACATTGTGGATACTTCTTACCAAGTTCCTTATAGAGGTGGAAGTGGTAAGGAGTATGCCCGATCACCGAAATCCAACCAAACACCAGATGTTTGATTATAGGCCTATAAATTTCAAGAAAATGTTCCAGATGTTTGATTTTTTATTCCTTTTGTTTTTAACTTAAGTTCATGCCTTAACACTTCAAAGACTCAATATACTTTTGGTTTCAGATTTTGCAAGTTCCTTTTATTGTATACATTAGAACATTTGCAACGGGTAAAGGGAAACCCTGATCACTGACCTACACATCTTGCCTTGGATTTAATGAATTTATGAGAACCCTTTGGGCTTTGGGTATCGGTAAAACTTCTTACCCATTTCTTATAGAGGTGCAAGGGGTAAAGGGTAATCCTGATCCTCGACCCCTAACTGTACTTAATGAAACACTTAGCCAAAATAATTGCTTTTGTGAAATATTTCGGGCTTCAAGTATCGATAATACCTCTTACCCACTACCTATAGAGCTACAAGGGGTAAGGGTCGTCCCTAACTCCTGACGTCCATGAAAAAAAGGTGTTTTCATTGGATATGTAATAGTTGCATCTTTCATTTTCAAGGCTAAGGTTGAAAATAGAAAATGAGATTGTTAAAAGCCACAAGTTTGGTGGCAAGGAATAAAACAAAAGCTCAAACTTAGATTCTTGAAGTCCTTTTAGTCTTCGCAAGTCAGATATGCCATTTAATCAATACCAATTCTAAAAATGTAAAGGCTAAAGGGGATCCCCAACCCCCAACACCCGAGAAATCAACGAAACATGTCCTCGAAGAGATTTTATTGATAAGTAAAGGGTAAAGGATATCTCTAATGTTTGATGCCTGATAAGCTTGAAACTTAAAAAAAGGAAACTCATTCTATGAGTAACAAGAATGGGAAATCTCTGATCCCGATACTCGAAGGTGATAATAATAAAAGAATCCAATGTTTAAGTGTAGATGCTACTGGTAAAGATTAAGAGGTAAGACTGAAGGTCGATCCTCAAAACTCTATATACAATTCCTTGACAAGTTATAACCTTAAAATAAAAGTTGATATGGTCTAACATGACTTGTTTTTGTAGGTTTTCTCTTCTTAGTATATGAAAATGTTAATACAAAGTATTGGTATTTGTAGGAGATATGCCTCCAAAAGATCCAGAGGAAATGAAGTATCAATACAAGGGCTACCATTTGCCTTCCAATATGTTTTCTCCTTATAATGCGATTTTCGTGACACGGACCTAGGTCACACCAATATGGATGAGTTCAAAATACAGATCAGGGATACTGGTACCAATACCTCAATGTCAAGGACTCTTGCTAATTTTGGATTGGTGGAGGCTGCTACTTTCTCGGTTATAGTGTAATCTCTAGAACTAGTATTGGTAGGTGCTCAACACTACAATCATAAGACCCAAATGTTAGAACACAACAATCTACTTAGAGGGGGGTGAACCAATAGATATTTAAATTTTTGACTCTTAAACCTTTAATAAAATAAACTTCTTAAAACAACTTAATGTGAAAATTGAAATATGAGATATATAAAATTAAATAAGCACATAATCAAGCAACACATAACACAAGATATATGTGGAAAACCCAAGATGGGAAAAACCACGGTGAGAAATGCTGCTAGGAGCTATTGTCCTAATCCAACCTCACAAAGAAACCTTATGTTACATCTTTTAAGGGCACCAACCCTAAGGAGACACCAATCCCCTATTTTGAGCACCAACTTAGTTATCTGATGGCACCAACCAATCAGATTTATAACATAAAAGGTTATGAAAATTTGTTCATTAAGAACACAAATCAATATTACAACTTACTCTAAAATTGCTCAAGTTTCTGTTGTCACCACAAAAAATCTCTTCTCTACTCTGCACACCCTTGTTTTTCTCTCTCTTCCCCTTTTTCTTTAATGCATTCTTTTCTGCCTCAAAGAGCTCAGATTTCACTTTGTACAAAATGCACATAGACACTTTCTCACCCTTCTTCATTTCAACTCGCACCTATATAATTATTATGATCATCTATTTTGTGTTGATACACACCATCAATGATTGCCTCGAGATTATTTTCCATGTATAGATCTTCTTTTAGGGTTCAAGGATATCTTCACTGCCATAATTTTGCATTGAGTTGCACAACATTTAATTCTATTATAGAGAATTTTCCCTCATTGTCCCTTTTTAAAATTTAGGATTAGATATGCATTTCATACATCCTTCATATTTTCTGATTTGATCTCAATCCCAAACTCTATAGCAATCTATGCCACCGTTCTATGCATATTTATTAATTTTTCATAGATGCAGGTAGAACATATAATTTTCAACTCTATGTCAGTTATCGGTTGAATCCCTTGTTAACACCGACTTAGCCATTTTTCATCCTCACATTCAAATATAGGTTATCGATCTCCTTACTTTGTGCCATGATCCAATGTTCCTTGTTCATCATCACACCTTTAAATTGTTACCATCAGATTGGCCTTCCTTAAGTCTCTATTGTCGATCGTGTCTTTTATGATTGTTTTGAATCACTTCTTTGTTATGTCAAAGGGACTAACCACATGGTCCCACCGATATACATCTATCTCCTTGATGAAGAGAATTCACGACATCACCTCCTCAATAATTTATCACCTCTTATCGTCCACCTCATTGCCACACAATTCACAAAAATGATGTGAATTGGTGTGTCAGGAAATCATCCTTTGATATCTTTTTGCATACATCACTATTCACCTTTATCTCCTTCCTATCAAGTCCCACCTTTGAAGTGTCAAAGGGACTCAAAAACTGCTCACTTCGATACCTAGAAGTCTCTTTGATGAAGTTTTATCAGAATTTTGAAGGGATCAACATTTTTTTCCTATCAATATTCATCATTATTTCCAATGAGGTGCCTTTGCATCTACACCATTGGATCACCATCGATCAACACCATACAATCTCTACCATTTCCCCCTATATCGCTAGCTAAAAGCATGGTCCCACAAAATCTTCACGGGCTGGCGAGCTAATGCCACCTATCAATCTCTTGCATCAACTTTCACTATCATTTGTGTTAGAGGGACTATAAATCATCTCCTCTTAGCATGGATTGATCTCCTCGATAACCCTTGCAACTTTGATCGCCACCATCCAATCAAGAGGGCTTGAACATAATTATTTAGTAAGCATCATCGTTGTGTTGAGGAGAATCCAAAGTGACTCCTTCTGATATAAAGCAATCTCTTTGATAAAAACACACAGACCTCGCCAACCTAGAGTACTAGGTGAAGGGGTTGTCATGGAATGACACTATAGGCTTAAGTTATGACTTGAGCTACCTACAACCTACTATATCCATTCAATGACAAAATATAATTTTTTTTGCGCACCATGACTTTGAACCCTTAGGGTTTAACAAAAAAACCCTAATTCAAATAGAGAGCATAAATAATTCAATTCCAATCAAGTCTTGCATCCTTTGGATCTGCACCGCACATTTATGAGAATCTCTAAGAAAACCCATATTAGATCTAGTCTTTGATTTCTCTTCAGATGCCTGGAAGAATACTCTGCAATTTTACGGCAACAATGCATGACAACATTTGCAACACTCTAATATTTTTTTTGCAATCTTGCCCCACATCTTCTAGAACCAAATTCACACCATGCCATTTCTCTGCTTAGACATCAATGACATAATTTCCTTGTCAGGATTAGTTCCATCTCACTCCTAATCCCCTTTTGAAATCTATGACAAAAATATGTTAATAATATCCCCCTTTTTCATTGATAGAAAAACCTAATGCTCTGTGCAAAATAATATATTTTAGTCCATGCTCAAATGCTTGAGCATTTGTACAACTTTCTCCCCCTTTAAAATTAATGGAAAAGGGAACACTCCTCCTGAAAACATACTCCCCCTTTGACAAGTAGTTCAAAGTGAAAATGGGGATCCTTGACTATCCAACCATCAAGTCATTAGAAATTTGCAAAACTAGTTTGCTTGACTTGATCTCGTTCTCCATTACAAGGGATAAATAAAGTACCAATTAAGCTCCCCTTGGACCCATACCCTAACACTAATATTTAGTGATATGTTATGGGAGAAATCAATCTCAGTTTCTACCTTAGATATTCAAATTGTTCTTTAGGAAGAGGATTGGTGAAAATTTTGGCCACTTGTTCTTTAGTGGGAACATATTCCATACTAACCTCCTTGTATGTAACCTTCTCTCTAATGAAGTGATACTTGATTGATAGGTGCTTTGTTTTAGAGTTCATCACTGGATTCTTTGAGATGTTTATGACACTTGAATTATCACAAATAATTGAGATAGGTTATTCATACTGAACTTTGATGTCCTTAAGCATCTACTTCATCCATAGGACCTGAGTACTTGATGCTACTGCTACATATTTCTGCTTCTATAGTGGATAGAGTGACTTATTCTTGCTTCTTTCTCATCCAAAAAACCAATTTATTTCCCAAAAATAATTCTCCACCACTGGTGCTTTTCCTATCATCTGCACATCTCACCCAATCAACATCTGTGTATGTTGTCAAGGAAAAATATTTTCTCTTGGGATACCACAACCCATAATCAATAGTGCTTTTGATATATCTATTTTTTTTTCATTGCATTGATATGAGATTATTTTGGTGCAGCCTGAAACCTCACAACTAGACATATTGCTTGCATAATATCTAGTCTAGATGCAGTTCAGTATAAAAAGCTACCAATCATTTACCTGCACACACTCTAATTTGGATTTGGTGATTCATCTGATTTTATTAACTTACAACTAGTTATCATGGGGTACTGACTAGTCTACTATCCCCCATACCAAATTTCTTAAGAATTTCCTTAGCTTATCTTGTTTGATATATAATAACCAATTATCAATTTTTACTATTTTTAAACCAAGGGAAGATGAAAATTCTACCAACATTGACATCTCAAATTCACCTTGCATGTGTGTAGAAAATGCTTTACACATTTTATCATTTCTACCACCAAATATGATGTCATACATATATACAAAATCAATGATCATGTGCTCACTTTCAGATTTAAAATATAAGTTACTATCTACATATCCCTTCTTGAATCCTTGTTGTTGAAGATACTAGTCTAGTCTAGAATACCATGATCTGGGTGCTTTCTTTATACCATACAATTCCTTTCTTAATCTGCATACATATTCATCATCTTTTAACAATTGAAAGCCCTCGGGTTTCTCTATGTAGACTTCCTCTTCAAGATTTCCATTCAGAAATGTAGATTTAACATCCATTTGATACACTTTAAATCCTTTATACACTAAAAATGTAAGAAACAGTTTGTTTGCTTCTAATCTTTCTACCGGTGCAAATTTTTTTCTTCAAAGTCAATTTTCCTTCAACTTGTGCATACCCCTTGCACACCAATCTCACCTTATTCCTTACTACATATCCAACCTCATTGAGCTTATTTCTAAACACCCTTTTAGTACCAAGCACATTTTTTCTTGGGGTTCTAGGAACCAAATCCCATGCCTTTTTCTTTTCAATATCATTTAGCTCTTCATTCATGGCCTTCATCCATCTCTCATCTTTGTTGGCTTCAATAAAAATCTTTGGTTCAATCTGAGATAGGAGAGAAAAGTTTACTTGTTCCTTATTCTTTGCAAGTCTTCTCCTGATTTGAACTCGATTTTTGTCATCAATTATTTGATCTACAAGATGATCTTTTTACACATATTTTGTAGGTTCCTTCTCAACCTCATCTTCAGATTCTTCTTCACTATTTTCTACATTGTCTTCATAATATGAATCATCTTAAAATTCATTCTGATTGGATTTGATATGCTTTATACTTTCAAAAATCTTGACATTGATGCTTTCCACAATCTTGTTGAGTCTTTTGTTATAGAATTTATAGGCTTTACTTTGGGTGGAATATCCTAGAAATATTCCTTCATCACTTCTTGATTCAAATTTTCCCAAGTTCTCATCTTCTCTCTTAATGTAGCATTATCTTCCAAACACTTTGAAGTGCTTAACATAGGTAGGTATACCATACTATAATTCATAAGGGGTGCTATCACTGTGTGCTCTAATTTGGACTCTATTCAAAATATATATTGTAGTATGAACAACTTCTCTCCAAAATATATCAGCTAATTTGGCCTCATTTAACATAGTTCTAGCCATGTCCTTAACAAATCTATTATTTCTCTCAACAACTCCATTTTGTTGTCAAGTTCTAGGTGCATAATACTCTCTCTTGATTCCATGTGCCTCATAGTATTCAATGAACTCACTTGAGGTAAACTCTCCTCCTATGTTTGATCTCAAACATTTAATTCTTCTTCCCAATTCCTTTTCAACCATTTTTCTTAATATCTTAAATCTTTCAAACACTTGTGACTTATCTCTTAGAAATATTACCCATGTCATTCTTGTGTAGTTGTAGACTAGTAACATAAAGTACCTTTCTCCTTTCAGCCCCCTTGTTCTTGTAGGTCCACACAAATCAGTATGAACCAATTGTAATGGTTTAGTAGTTGAATATTATTTATTTGAAAATCTAGCCTTTGTTTTCTTTCCCTCCTGACATTCTTTGCATATGACATTTGCAAGCTTGGTTATTTTAGACATGTGTCTTAGTAGAGCTCTTTAATTTACCTTCACTAGATTATCAAAGTTTATGTGGCCTAATCTTCTATGCCATAAAAAAATTTCATCAGCTATTCCTATCAAACAACTTTGACCTTTTACTTCAGAAAGGTTATAAATATTTTTGTCAGTTCTGAATCCTTGTGCAAATGTCTTTCCATTCTTTCTAATTTTTCAACCTTCAGAATCAACTGCGAATTTATACCCATTGCCACAGATTTGACTCACACTTAGTATATTGTGCTTCAATCCTTCAACATACAAGACATCTTTTGTGGTGTTTTTACCATCTAGGCTTAGTATGCCTTTTCCACATATTTTGACTACCATGTTGTAACCCAAACTCATAGATCCTCCATTACATTTCTTGAGTTTGATGAATTTTATTTTGTCTCTAGTCATGTGCTTGGAGAAGACACTTTCTATCACCCATAGATTTTTCTTCTTATAATGTAGTGTTATATGTGCAATCATTTATTGTGTGGAGCTTTCTCCCTTTTCTTTCCATACCTTCTTAGCTTTATTTTCTATATTTTTCTCCATAATTTTAGATTATGTGTCTATTCTAGGAGGTGGATCTTTACTTTTCTCATTCTTAACATTTGGTCTTGTAAACTTTGTTCTACAATTTTTAGCTATATGACCAAAGTTATTACATTTATTAAAAACTACATTCATGTCCACTAGAGGAGAAAACAAATTCTTGCTTACAAATTTTGCACTCCTCTTAGGAATGACTCTACATTCTCTAGCCCTATTACCAAACTGATTACATGTATAACAATATCCCTAAAAGTATGAAGAATATCTCATGAATATTTTGTTCCTAATGAGATGATATTTTGCGCATCTACTTTCTTGTGTCTCTCAACTTAGTGAATCTATCAGCATCAGTCCTAAATTTTTTCATTTTCTTTCGATGATCAAGATTAGGTTGGTTATCCTTCTTTTCTACAACAAGATTCTTTTCTTCTTTAGTTTTCTTTTCCTTTGTAGATTTTTCTGTGAGTACACTCCCTTTCCAATCTCTTTCATCAACTTAATGAGAATTTTCTCTTGCTTTGAATCTTTCATACAACTTTGTAAAAGTGTTTGTGAAGGTTCTCTTACCTTTCTCAAGACCTAGTCTGGATTTTTCTTCCCTTGAGGGTTTTTGTGTACTCAATAGCTCATCTAAAATATCTGAGCCTGCTTTCAATTTGAGTCCTCTCTATTTGATCTCTTGCCTTTTCTACGTCTTTTCTAAGAGCCACAATTTATTCCTCAAGATTAATACATCTGCTAGCCTCTCATTGTAGATTATATTTTATCACATCCTCGGCTCTCTTGGGTTCCTCCAACTTTAGTTTCAAATCTACCACATTTTGGATAGATTCTTCTAGATCTTTGCTTAGTTTGGGTGACTCCTTTTTTGTAATTTTCTTCTACTTCTTGTTCTCCTTTTTCAACTTCTCAATCTCATCTAGAGCATAGATGAGTTCTCCTTCTAGGTAAACCTCTCCTTCTTCTTCACACTCTTCATGAAGGTCTTCTACCTTTTCACCCTTTTGTTCCTTAGATTATTTTTCTATGAATATAAATTCATTTTCTCTTATAACAAAATCACAGTTGTCTTCATCATCTGATCTATTGTATTCATTTTATACATCACTATCCTTTGGGATGTATAGACTTTTCTTTTTCTTCTAAAAAATCCTCTTAGGGTAGTGGGGTTTCTTAATTTTATCATCTTCTTCATGCTCAGAGTTACCTTTCTTATTGTAAGGACATTTAGCAGAAAAATGACATACTTTAGCACATTAAAATAATTTGAAGGGGAACTTACCTTTCTACTTTCTGGATCCTCTTCTTAGTCTCCTAATGAAATTTTCCTCTTCTTCATCAGTCTCATCATTCTCAAATAAGATAATCTTAGCCTTTTCTTTCTTAGGAGATACATCCTTCTCCTTATTGGAAACCTTGAAGGCAACTTCCTTCTTGGATGTTTATGCATCTCCCATCCTCATTTCATATGTTGTGAATATACCATGCAACTCATTAAGATAAAGTTTGTCTTTTTCTCTTCCTTCCTCTATTGCAGAGATCTTAGGATCATATTTATTTGTCATTGACCTTATAAATTTCATTAAATACAACGAAATATTTTTTCACTTCTTCTCCATATCCTTGAATAGAGTTCACTATATCATTAACTCTCAGAAGATAATTTGTAATCTTCTCTTCTTTTGTCATCTTTAGGCCTTCAAATCTAGCTCTTATTACTTGAAGCTTTTCCAATTTTACCTTTTCATCTCCTTTGTAGATCTTTTTCAATGTATCCCAAACATCATGTGCTTTCTTACAATACATAACCCTGCTATGCACCAATCTAGACAAAAAATTTATTATATAAAACCATGCTTTTTCATTGTTCTCATAATCCCTTTTTCCCATGACATCAATAGGAGGTGTGATCGGTGGTGTGTATCCATTCACAACATAAATCCACACATCAAACCCTAAAGATCATAAATATCCCTTCATCAATGAGCTCCAAAATTTATAGTCTGTTCCATTGAACTGGGGTGTCTTGCTTGTGGAAGAACCTTCTTGACAAGCCATTGTGTCCAAAAAACCAAGAATCTACTTGAGCTAATTAAGCTTTTCCTAGGGAACCTAGGGCTCTGATACCAATTGTTGGAACACAAAAATCTACTAGGAGGGGGGTGAATCCGTAGATATTTAAAGTTTTGACTTTTAAACCTTTGAGTAGATTGACTTCTTAAACAACTGAATGTGCAAATTGAAATATGAGATATATAAATTTAAACAAGCACATAATCGAGAAACACACAACACAAGAGGGTATGTGTAGGATCACAATGGGCCAAAAAGTGGCGATATGTAAGTGATATGATGGCCCATGTGGCTAATGACCTTTTTTTACCAAAAATTGATCAAACAAAAAGGGTTTTTAAAGTAGATTCTCATATTTCCACCAATATAAATTATTCTTTACTTTGAATTTAATAAATAATTATTATTCATTTTCTATTTGAATTACGACTAAAGTCTTGATTGATAGGTTCATTGAAAAACATCTATAACTTTCAAACGATATCATATTTTTTGAATCTGAAACATGTGCCACATTCTATGCTTCACATACTATAGGATTAAAAAATAGAAATCATGAAGTTTTGACCAAGTTAAGGTGGTCAGACATATGAGTTTTTATAATTTTTAAAAAATTTAATAAAAAATTCATAATTAATTATTTACTTGGAAAAAAATTACAAAAAAATATGCATCACATCAGGACATGAGTCCTCTACTTATATCTAAAATATTATAAAAATTATTATCATTTTATTGTGGTTAGGGTGGTCAAACAGACACCTATTTCTTAGTTTTTCCCTGAAATTTAAGTACTACTGCATTTAAATTTCAAATTTTCACTAAATAGATATATTTTTTACAATAAACCTAGTAGTTTAGAAACTACATTCAATTTTCTACATATTCTATTCTTACATACTTTTGAAATAATATAGATAACTTATTCAAATTTTTACGTCAAGTTTCCTAACTCTGATTTTCTAGATTTTCATCTACACTTAAGGGCCAGTTTTTTCCATGATGATCCTGCACATACCCAAGATATATGTGGAAAACCAAATTTGGTAAAAGCCATGGTGAGAAATGTTGTTAGGAGCTACTATCCTAATCCAGCCTCACAAAGAAACCTTATGCTACATCTTTTAAGGGAACTAATCCCGTATTCTGAGCACCAACTTAGTTATCTGATGGCACCAACCAATCATATTTACAACATAAAAAGTTATTACAATTTTTTCATTAAGAACACAAATCAATTTTACAACTTACTCTACAACTACTCAAGTTTCTATTGCCACCACAAAAAATCTATTCTTTTCTTTGCACACCTCTATTTTTCTCTCTTCCCCTTTTCCTTTAGTTCATTCTTTGTCTTCCTCAAAGAGCTCAATTTTCACTCTATACATTATGTACACAGACTCTTTCTCACCCTTTTTCATTTTAGCTCGCACCTTTATTATTTTGATCATCTATTTTGTTTTGATACACACCATTAGTGATTTCCTTAGGATTATTTTCCATGTATAGATCTTTTGTTAGAGTTCAAGGATATCTTCTTCACTATCATACTTTTGCATTGAGCTACACAACATTTAATTCTATTCTAGAAAAATTTCCCATTGTCTCATTTAAAACCCTAGGATTAGATATGCATTTAATCAATGAATTGTCTCATCCACATTAATTAAGACAAACTCCTTTGAATATTATTTTACATTTTTCATTTGTTATATGGCCACCTTGCATAACACAACTTGTATGCATGTGGTGCCATCTTGCATTTGTTCATGAGCTCCAAGCATACATAGTTTTTCTTGTCTCATGAAGCTCGAAAACCAAATAATTTATCTTTTGTGGTGCCTTATTAAAGTTATCATGAGGTATAACTTTAGTATGGTTAAGAGGGAAGCCCAACCAACGGCACAAATTTCCCCATAGCCACCTGTGTCGGTGTGAGTGCACACCAGCCATGAGTGTATGTTTCTCACATTTTTTTGGCCTTCTCAACTGATGAAAAACCATGAGTTCCATCACCTTAGAGTGAGTATACATATTTCTAGACAAACAACCTAGATCTGATCCACAACTAGCTAGAGAAACTGTCAAAGTTTGATATGACTTGTAGGTTATTTTTTAAGAACCAAACTTATCTCTAGAAATACCTATGTATTTAAACTTTTCCAATCATCAGTACTCCAAAGGTATTGGCCAACAAACGAGTGGAAGCTAGAAAAATTCTAATCCTACACTTTGGGCTCTATAAAACCCGAGAGGGTTATCCCATAATGTATGCTTATGACTTCATACAATTATAATCAAATACATTGCTAATAATAGATACTTCTTATAAAATTTCTCGAGATCCTAATGCATTAAATAAGTTGGTAGCTTATTAATCAATGCATTATATTTAGAACATGAGAAGGTGGAACATCAACATGAAACACTTACAATGGTATCCATATAGAATTTTTTCAATTTAAAAGTACTTAGCTAACTAATCAATACAAAAATTGAATCATGAGTACTTTGCATGAGCTAGTGCCTTTATCCTAAGCACAGAGTCACAATCAACCTATATAACTAGATAACAATTCAAGAATAGAAAAATACAATTTCAATAGATACTGCATTACAATAGTCTCCCATTACATTCATGACTAATGCTACTTATCAATATCCTTGCACCTAGTTTTTATGAGTTAGTAATCTCATATAAGAATTTACATTAAATCATTGAATCAATAAGCAAGAATGAAATCAAACATCCACTAGTGAACAATGAAGACAAATAAAAGACATCTCGGATTACTTTTATTCATAACTCATAAAATGAGAACAAGGAGAGACAATAGCCATGAAATTGGTATTTCTCTGTATATATTTTGCTATGTTGTTATCCAAACTACATACAACCCTTAAAACTTAAGACAAAAAAACTCTAAAACATGCTTAGTGTATACACCTAAAATTGGTCTGGAGAATCCGATTAATTAAATACAAATTATTTGATTAATTATTCTAAATTCTTCTACTATTGAATAAATAGAAATATTTATTTATATAGTTCATGTCCACATTCACATTTAAATTCTTCTAATTCTTCTATTATCTCATTTTAATTAAATAAAAAAATTTAATTACTTTGTTTAATTTAATTATCATTTCCCTTATTTTATTCTATCACATCAAATCTTAAATTAATTAAAGAAATATCAAAACACTTTATTAATTAATTACCATATTCTTCTATTTTAATTTAATAAACAAATTCCATAGTTTGTTCTATTAAATTATGCATCCCTCTTTTGCTAATTTAAATAAATCAAAAATATTTAAATAAATGCATAAAGAATATTCCTCTATATTTTTTCAAAATTGAATTGGATATCCTGTGTCTAATTTATGTCAAAAATATGTCAAAATTAATTGATTGAAACTTCACGGGAAGTTTTGGAGACAAATTGGAATGTTATCTCTCAATCCAGTTCCATCAATATTTCCTCTTCTCTTGCCTGGTGTTTTCATGGGTAGAGAAAATCCCCAAAATCTTCTCAATATCCTCCATCTCTCACCATTCAATCCTCCAGATTGAATCCAAGCCTCTTTTTGATATCCTTGTGCATTTCTGCTGCCAGGAAATCTATGAATATAGCCTCATTCAACAAAGAAAAGGATCCAAATTATCAAACTTATGCACTCTTACTCTGCAAGAATTCAAGCATCAAGCATCCAACATTCTAGAATCATAATCATGGCTGCCTCATGTAACTTCATCCATCAATTTTTATGTCAATCCATATCATATTAGTTCTTTTATCATTTAGTATTATCATATAGCTTCACATCATTAAATTCTTTATATTGTCATTTTAACAGTTATAGTGTTATTTAAATTTGAGAGCACAATAGCTTAATAAATCTTTGAAGATAGGAAACAATGAGATGCTTTCAATAGATTATTTGCTTAATATTTGATGCAATTTTTCATTAAGAAGTGTTTTATTTCTTTGTCTAATTATTCACACTTACAATTTGGTGCCCACCATGGGGCCTTAACCCCATATTTTTATCAATGTTTCTGAAAAGTGTCACACAGGTTCTCGGTATGTTCTGTTTCAACGCTTGTATCAAAAACTATAGCGATTTCATCAAAAAATATAGTGCATCAGTGGAAAACTATGGTGCTTTCATGCTTTGTTTCAACGCTTCTGTGATACTATAGTGCATTTGTTAAAAGTTTTAACACTTCTACTATAGTGCTTCCATGGACTGTTTCAACGCATCGGTTACCCATCTCAAAAAAAGCTGATTTAGCGTTACCATGAAATACTTTAGCACTTCACTACTCTATTTTAGCGCTTTCAATTTTAGCGCATCAGGTAAAAACTATAGCGCTTTCATTGACTAGTTTTTTGCTTATGCAATTTTGATCTGGATCCGACGCGGCCACGGCCAAAATTTCATTTTGATACAATTAGACTAAAATGAACCAATCCTAGGATAATCATTTGGTTTAAAATTTATCAATCCTAAGGTAGCCATTTTTGGTTTAAAATTTATCAATCCTAGGGTAGCCATCACACTTTTGCAATATCAGCTAAAAAGGACACCATGTTTTTTGTGAAGCAAAATCTTCACATAGATTAGAAAATTTTGTCTTTTAGGCTTAAAAGAAATCATTTATTTGATGTTCTTGTGTGGTGAATAGGCTTATGCTCTCCCCTTAACTAGGTGATCAAACTATCAGACTCATCCTTTATTTTCATGCAAATTTATGCTTTTGATAAAACCTTTTGAAGGCCTGTCGTAGTGGGAAAAAGTACTCACCCTACGGGAATGACCTAAGTGGGAACACCTAAAGCCAAGGATTCCAACCAACTCTAATCAAAATGCAAGTTGTTGATGAAATTCCAACTTGACGGTAGTGTGCAAAGATAACCATCTCCAAAATATTTGTTCCAAAGATTAGGAGATCTCTTGAGGGAGTTTATCATTTTCCACACCACACGAAAACCCTATCTATGAACCCTAGTGTAGTATCCATCTGAGTTAGTAACCAAATATTGTAATACTCATGGTGTAAGGGGAGGGAAAAATCTGCCCCCAAGGCACTCACCATATAATTTCTAAGGACTATTTTCTCAAAGGATGAGAAATCCAACTCTGAGCACGAACCTGGAAATGACAAAAACACGGGCGCCCTCTAGGGGGTGACATGGATGTGTGAGTATAATGATGACCTTTTTGACCTTAAGAGTGAGTTTATCTGAATTGTATATTTGTCAAAATAAACCAGTAAAAATCAATAAGGACCATTTGTGGTTCTTGAATATACACTATCTGTTCAGATTCTAAAACAATTATTCTACAATATGCTTCTTGTGTTTTCGAAAATCATTAAAAATCAGATAAAAGATCATCCAAAAAAATGCAAGTCAAATCAAGTTAGAAAAATTCTTGATTCAAGAGTGGAAATCAACCATGTTTTTCAAGAAAACCATCAAATTCAACAAACCCAAGAGGCCACTTGGTTATCAAAATCTTTTGAGAAAAAGGCATTTCTTATATCAAATTTGAAAGATCTTGTTACAACATAGAACCTTCATTCATAGGTATCACAATTTTGCTAGAGTTCATACTCTTGATTATGTAGTAGAACCTCTTTATTCACAAGCTTTCTTCCAAAGGAGAGCCCTCACACAATATCACAATCATAGTCAATGCATACGTTAGTCCTACATCCCACAACCCATGATAGAATACGCCACAAGGCCAAGTCAAATTTTACAATAAAGAGTCTTAAAAATCAGCCCTCTGTTTTAGTGCTCTGGAAATCTATTTTAGCGCTTCGGGACTCTATTTTAGCGCTTTCATAAAATAGTGCTTCCAATTACTGTTTTGGTGCTTATGATCACTGTTATAGTGCTTCCATCAAATAGCGCTTCCAAGAATTGTTTCAACACTTTCGAGCACTATTTTAGCGCACCCATAAGGATAGCACTTCAATCATCTGTTTCAGCGTTTTTCAACTTTATTCTAGCGCTTCTGTGAAATAGCACTTCCAAAACCTGTTTTAGCGCTTCTGAACTCTATTTTAGTGCTTTCAAAATAGAGAGTTCCAAAACATATCGGTTAGTTTGTCTGTCATCTAAACACAGATTTTTTCCAAAGCAGAAATATCTTTTTATCAAAGTCACTGTCTAGAAACCAAAATCAAATAGGTCCCTACAAGTTTCCACTCTTTTCAACTAAAACATAGATCTTGCAAATCATAAAGTGTCAAATCAAATCAAAATCTTGATTATTACGCTAAAGTTTCATCATCGGGATATTGTCATCCTATCATCATGAAACAAGGCATAGTAATCAAATTTTTAACCTAGTCTTATCAATAACATATATCATCTTATTTGACTTTGTTAAAAATTTCGCTTGACATTTTCAAATATAGAAGATCAAATTTTGGTAGAAAGAACAAAACACTTGTATGCCAATCTTCACGAGGTTACAAAAATAGAAGCTCTTAGAAAAATAACTTGAAACATCAAATACAATGGTAGAAGAAAATCCCTAGAATAGTCTACATCAAAGTGACAAAAATGAAATAACTCCCAAAGACATACAAACAGCCCAATAGGATCCAAAATTCCATAAATTCATGGAAAAGATCTTAGAACAGGACATAGAGAAATACCTCTTAATGTTGGCCAAATCAGGTGCTAAGCTTCCCAAAGACTTTGATGTAAATTTCCTAAGAGAAGCACCTAGAACAAGAGAAACCGAAATACCACAACCCACACAAGGTATAGATCTCGTTATTGCCTTAACATCCCAAATGCATATCTTACAACAAAAAATACAAGACATGACAAAAGGAAACACCAAAAGGTATGTAGTACAGGAAATTTGTCCTTATCCTTTCGACTCAATAGTCGACATGATACCTTTTCCTCGATGCTGTGAATTCCCCAAGTATGAAAAATACAATGGAAAGACATATTCAATCAATCATATCCGAGAATTCAAAACCATGAGCCTAGAGTTTTCTCAAGAGGAAACTTACATGATGAGATTATTGTCAAGAAGCTTGGGAGGTTTGTGTATGGAATGGTTTTCCAAATTGTAGCTAGGAATCAAGACTTTTGAAGAACTTGTTAACAGGTTCATCTCCCAGTATTCTTTTAACATCCAACATGGTGTCACAATAAAGGATCTGTATAACATGAAACAAAACAAAGGGTAGACATTCTTGTCCTTTCTACAAAGATGGTGATGACTATTCACTAGATATCCTCGCTCCATTCTTGTGGAAGAGAAAATGGAGTTGTTCATTGACAATTTGATGGAGGAGATGAGTTACAGACTTGAATTGCAATGTCCTCCTATGTTCAAAAAGGTGATAAAAAATGGCCTTAATATTGAAGAAGAAATATTCAAAAGAGGGGTTATTAAACATTATAGTGACAAATCAAACTCCTCAAATCAATACCCCAATAGTGATAAACCAAAATTTTGGCAAAAGAACTAGAATACGAGGACCAATGAAACGACAAGTGATTTACAAAAAGTCAAACCAGTTTTCAACTTGACAACATCTACTTCAAAAACAAATCAAAACAATGATCAAATCATTAAGTCAAATGTCATTCATAACAATGAAATCACAAAATCGCAATCATACCAAAAATCATCAAACTGGAGTAGGTTCACACCTCTAGGCCAAACATTAGAATTAGCAATGAAAGAACTAGTCATAAGTGGTCTTATCACTACATGGGAAGTCAGATTATGGGATCCAAAGGTCAAACCACCATGGTGGAATGATGCAGATTACTACAACTTCCACACCAAAACAATAATGACCATTCAACCTTCAAAGACCCTTTACCAAACTATTACAAAGGAGCATCATCTTCTATGAACAACAAAGGAAAAAATATCAATCATGTCTATGATAAAATGATCCTTTGTCTTACCAAAGTGGAAAATGATGATACTATTGGTCATAACATGGATGAACACAAAACCAATGACATTATCCCTTTGGATTTTCTCCCAAGCATACAAGTCTCTGAAAATCAAATAAACATTTTAAAAATCAGAGAACAAGAGGACTATCAACCAACAAATGTAATAACTAGGGGGAAATCCAAGGTAGTCTTAAAGGGAGTTGGGCCTAAAAATGCATATCAACCTCCATCTCATTACAACATTTTCGATCAGCTTCAAAACATTCTAGCGTAGATATCAATACTAGAACTCCTCAAAATATCACCATCACATAAGGAGGTTCTAGAACAAGCACTAGTTGCCACTACGATACCAAAAAATCTAGATGTTTGCCAATTCCAATCTATGGTGGGACATTTGACCACACCACATTGTCTATCATTCTCTAAATAGGATGATGTGTCACTTAACCATCCCCATAACACCGTACTCCATATTGAAGGATTGATCCACAATCATCGTGTCAAAAGAGTCTTAATAGATGGGGAGCTGGTTTGAACATTTGCACTCTAAAGTTAATCTATGCACTAGGGTATTCCGATGATGCTACTGATGCCCGAAGGAAAATTACTCTAAAGGCATATGATTAGGAAGAGAGATCTTCAAAGGGACTAATTGTGTTACCCATTCAAGTGGGACCAATGATGAAACACATAGCATGCCAGGTACTGGAAAGAGAGTTAACTTACAACATACTCTTAGGATGCCCATGGATCCACAAAATGTAGGCAGTACCTTCCACATATCACCAATGCTTAAAATTCCCAATAAATGGACAGGAGGTGACTATATCTGCTGATTATAATCATCCTCAACATTGCAACACACTTAGGATCTCTCAAGATACCTTTGTGCCTCACAATAGGGAAGCATCTAGTTTAAAGTCATAAAATGAGGCAAAACATCCAAATATCACCACCAAATGGGTAGAAAAGAAGGATAAGGAAAAATATACAAGTCTTATTGACACTCAATTAATAAACAATCCAGATCCCCAAACTTCTTTATCACAGAAATTTCAAGAGCAGGGCTAGCTGACAGACAAGGGAATGGGGCAATATTCTATGGAGCAATCACTTAATCTTTCATAGTTAATGTCATCTCAAAAGACATATGGCCAACCATTAATGGTCAAACATCAAACATCACTACCTGTCATAGTTCTAGAAGAAAGGTTTGTAAAAGTTGGTACCATAGAGGATGAATCAGACAACAAAGCAATCCTTGATTGGTTATACAAAGATGAGGAACCATTGACATCAAATATCATTATCAAGAATATCAATATCAATACATATAAATATGGCAAAGGGAAGGATATCTTAGAAAAAATGGGTTATGAAGGACAAGGACCTGTCAGAAAAAGGAAGGCGTAAAACCTATTCAACCCCTCACTCTTCATTCAAAAGAGAAGACAGGACTAGGATACTCTGAAGAACAAAAAAAAGAAATGACAAAGAAGGTTGTTGAAAGAATCCTTCAAGTTAGAGATAGCTCTGAAATGGATTCTAATGAGTATGAATTAGATCTATGTTCTGATATATCTTACACAGATATCCAAATCGATGTAATAAAAAAATGTACACCTACACATGAGGAGGGACAAGGCTCTCATTCTAGACCATTTGTATCAGGATCACTAAATATTGATGACTCAAGTGGGGACGAATAGAGACTAAGTGAAGTAAATGATCTTGAAGAGGGTACCATCATTGATCTTGACATCCCTAATAATGATGATGACAACATAGTTGTCTTAAACCTTACCCCCATCAACATAAGTCATTCTGATGACTTCATGCCTTTAGTACATACTAAACTTATTTATTGGGAACTTGTTGATCCTATAAATGTACCCATATTTGCAAACGATGAGGCCATCAGAAATTTCCTATCTTGTGATGAACCTAGTACAAGTTCTATCTATAATTCTCATAACATTGTGACTCAGCAGGAGGGTGTCAAATCTTTCAGTTGCAAAATTAAAAATAGGGATAATAGATTCTATGGTAGCATTAGATCTTGAAAAAGAAAAATAAAGAATGCATCTAATGGTGAAAATCTCTTTGAGGCACCGAAAGATGGTAGATTTGACACTCTTCTAGAGAATTATCATGAACGGTCATCAGTTCTAGTGGAGCCAACATAATCTATAAACATTGGCAATGAAGAAAGGGCAAAAATTCTACATCTAGCATAATCTATGACAAATCAAGAAGACCAAATTTTATCAAATTCTTTGAGGAAAGAAGCATTAACTTTGCTTGCTCATATTCTGATATGCCAGGCTTGGATCCAAACCTTCTCATGCATCATTTGTCTTTGCCTATAGGAATCAAGTCTGCAAAGAAAAAGTTGAGAAAAATGCATCCCCATATCGCATTAATGGTGAAGGTTGAGCTAAAGAAATTGTTAGATGTTGGATTCCTAAGTTCTATTGATTATGCTAAATGGATATCCAAAATTGTACCTGTCTCAAAGCTGAACAATAGCATCAGGATATGTATGGATTTCAGGGACCTGAATAAAGCATGCCCAAAGGATGATTTCCCATTACCTAATATAGACATCATTATGGACTTAATGGAAAGGCATGCCATGTTGTCAATAATGGATGGTTTCTCTGGATACAACCAAATTAAAATAGCTCTAGAAGATCAGGAGAAGACTGCATTTACATGTCCAAGGGGAACCTTCTATTGGAATGTCATGCCATTTGGTCTGAAAAATGTAGGAGCAACCTATCAAAGAGAAATGACAACTGTAGACATGGAAAATGTACAAATTCGATCCGACACACTGGATCCTGATTTACTAACACCATTTCATCCTGAATCATCTCTCCTTTGCTATTCATTTAATCGAATAATCTATATTTGATTAAATTCACCACTCTTCATCTAAATCAACTTTATCTAATTAAGTAATCATCTCATGTTAATTAAATAAATCAATTTTATTTAATTAATTCTATAAAACTCCTTTTAATTAAATAATTCATTTTATTTGATTAAATCCCTAAAGTCTTCTTATTATATTAAATAAATTAAACATTATTTAATTTAATCTAACATTATCCCCTTTAGTTAAATAAATCAAAATCATTTATTTAATTAAATCTTTCCTCTTATTTTGATTTAAATCAATCCTAAAATCTAAGTCAAAATGGTCAAATCATCTAATCTCTCATTAAATTGATCAAATCTTGATTAAGTTAATCCCTATCACTAAAATCTTCTAGAGAATGCAACTTGCACATGAAAATAGATTTAATTCATTTATTAAATCTCTATTTTCCTCACATGGCATCAAAAGGGAATATTCCCTCAAGTTTGAATTCAAAAAATGCAAGTGGATGGGTACTTCCAACAAGGCATTCAATGCCTCTTACATGTCCTTGTGCATTGAGCCAACTGACATTAACTCCATTTCTTTCATCCCCCCTAAACATGTCACTTCATCAAATTCAAAATTCAATCTTGCGCATTGATCAAAATGTGCTCAACCTTCAACCATTCACATCTTGACAAGTGGCACTTGGCCATTAGATGTTGAATGATCCCACATTGCTCAATTTCATTCATTCTTCCAATTTTAAATCTATAAATGAGAGACTCTTCCTCTCCTTCTATCATCCACAATTTGAGTAAACTTACTATACTCAAATCCATCATTATCCACAATCATATGCAAAGTTACTCTCGTCACATTGAGAGCCAATTTTTCCCATTTCAATAAACCATTAATCATCTTTCAAGATTTGCAACAAGGTTATGCTCAAATCTCCTTGGAGATTTGACCATTTCTCCATCACATACCATTTCTACTTAGGAGTTGGGAAAGGGCCAATTGCAACACTTCATTGGCACCAATTCCACCATAAGATCATCATGCTATTAGCTTAATTAGGATTGAATCTATTTTATTTAAAGTTTATTATGTTCTTCATGTCCTAATTTAGTTTGAATAGATGGATTTTATGGGGAATCTCTCATACTTGTTTGCATGCATTTGACCTAACAACTAATGTGTCTTGTTGCTCTTGTGCATTTGCAGGTTAAGGGGTTTACAACAACAATCTTTCATGATATGATGTACACCTTCATGGAGGATTATGTGGATGATATTATGGAAAAATCTTGTACTAGGAAAGGAAATCTGCATATTCTGAGAAAAATCTTCACAAGGCTAGAGAAATTCAATGTCAGGCTAAACCCCAAGAAATGTGTCTTTGGGGTCACATCAACAAAACTCTTGTGATACATAGTCTCGCAAAAGGGCATTGAAGTAGATCCAGCGAAAGTCAAGGCAATAATGGAAATGCCACCACCCAAAAATATCAGTCAACTCATATCACTACAGGGAAGACTCTAATCAATCAGGATATTTATCTCCCAGTTGGTGGAAAAAAGTCATCCATTCAATCATCTATTGCATAAAAATGTTGTTTTCAAATGGGATAATGGGTGTGAAACAACGTTCGATCAAATAAAGCAATATCTATTGTCACCACCTATTCTCATGCCGCCTACAAAAGGAAGACCTTTGATACTATACATTGCAACAACAAATATCTCTTTAGGAGAATTATTGGCACAGGAAGATTATGAAGGAAAGGAACATGCCATCTAATATATCAGCAGAACATTAAATGGCTATGAAATAAACTACAATTTCATTGAGAAATCTTGCTTGGTGGTGGTGTTCACTACTCAATAGCTGTGACATTATATGTTGACTCACACAATCAAGCTTATAGAAAAAATTGACCCTTTAAAATATCTACTCAGTAAGGTTTCCTTAACAAGTAGACTGGAAAAATGGGTCATGCTATTAAGTGAGTTTGATATTAATATGTGGGAAGAAAAGCCATCAAGGGTCAATAAATTGTCGAACAATCGGCTGAGGCTCCTTTACCAGATAATTGACCCATGACAATAGAGTTTCCAATTGCGTACATTCTGACAGTGACGCCACAACAATGGATATTGTATTTAGATGGATCATATACACAGCGATGATCTAGAGTAGGGATTTTGTTCATCACTCCCCAAGGGCACACCATTTCGAAATCATATAGACTGATGTTTCAATGTACAAATAATGTGACGGAGTATGAAGTATTAATCATAGGCGTCAAAATAGCAATTGAATGGAAGATCATAGAATTACAGGTATGTGGGGACTCTCAACTAGTCATTTATCAAGTAAATTATGAGTATCAGACAAAAGATGAAAATTTGATGCCCTATAAACAACAAATAGATGATCTAAAACATTTTTTTTCAATATCAAATTTGATCAAATTCCAAGGGTAGAGAACAAAGCTACAGATGCTATGGCCACAATTGCTTCACTCTTACAATTTCCAGAGAAACGTGGTTGTTATAAGTTTATGGTAGAACAAGTATCATGCCCTTCTTACAATAGTTCAAAATCTAGTACCATATGCCATTTAGAGACCATTGAAATCTCCATCTATGAGAAAACCTATGCTTACCTAAAAGATAATATCCTCCCTCCCGATCTGTCTAGGAATCAAAAATGCAATTTTATCCACCAATCTGCCTGACATATTTTAATCACTAACATCCTTTATCATTGAGGTCTTGATGGTACCTTACTCCGATGTTTAGAACACGATGAATTTGAGATGACCTTATGTGAAGTTCATGAGGGTATTTGTGGCACTCATTCGAGTGGTATAAATCTCGCGAAAAACTCCTTCGTTTGGGATATTATTGGCCATGTATGGAGAAAGAGTCTTATCATTTTGTAAAGAAAGGCCAAAAATGTCAGATTCACAGTAATCTAATTCATGCACTAGCTCAAGAATTGCATCCATTCACATCAACATGGCGCTTTTTTCAATGGGGACTAGATTTGGTAGGAAAGATAAATTTGTCTTCATCCAATGGACACAAGTTCATAATCACAACAACAAAATACTTTACAAAATGGATAGAAGACGTTCCTCTTACAACTGTCACTGGAAAATAGATCTCATCATTCATATTAAATTACATAATCTGTTGATATGGAATACCTCAATATATTATCACTGATAATGGATGACCATTCAAAAACCAAGATGTCCAATAATTATGTGAGATGTTTCATATCCAACATCGTTTCTCAACACCATACTATCCATAGGGAAATGGCCAAGCAGAGGCCTCTAACAAAACAATTTTGAAAATACTCAAGAAAACGGTTAACGATGTTGGATGTGATTGGCATGTTCAGCTAAATCTTGCACTCTGGGCCTACAGAACCAGTATCAGAACATTGATAGGAGCTACACCATATGCCTTGGTATATGGATCAGAGGCCATACTACCCATTGAAGTAGAGATTTCATCACTCTATGTATCACTAAGAGGAATCATTACAGATGAGGACTATAGGGTATCCAAACTTCAAGAACTGGAATTGTTGGATGAGCATCATCAACAAGTTGTCAACCATCTAACATTTTACCAACAGAGAATATCAAGGAGCTACAATCATAGGGTAAAACCTAGAGTCTTTCAGGTTGGAGATTTGGTTCTGAAAGAGAACCCTAGAAATCAGCAGGAGGGCATGTGCAGGATCATGATGGAAAAAATAGGCCCTTAAGTGGCAATAAAATTCAAAAAAATCAAAGTTAGGCAACTTGAAGTAAAAATTTGAATAAGTTAACTATATTATTTTAAAAATATGTAAGAATAGAATCTGTTGCAAATGGAATTTAGTTTCTAAACTACTAGGTTTATTTTTATTTTAAAAAATTCTATTTGGTGAAAATTTGAAATTTCAATGCAGTAGTACTTAAATTTCAGGGAAAAAATTAGAAGTATGTGTCTGTCTGACCACCCTAACCATAATAAAATGATAATATTTTTTTATAAGATTTTAGATATAAGTAGAAGACTCATATCTTGATGTGATACATATTTTTTTGTAATGTTTTTCCAAGTAAATAATTAATTATGATTTTCTTATTACAACTTTTAAAAAATATAAAAACTTGTACGTCTGACCACCTTAACTTGGTCAAAACTTCATTAAATTTAATTCTTTTTTTTATTCCTATAGTATGTAAAGCATAGAATGCAACGCATGTTTCAGATTCAAAAAATGTGATACCCTTTGAAAGCTATAGATGTTTTTCAATAAAATTATCAATCAAGACTTTAGTCATAATTCAAATAGAAAATGAATAATAATTATTTATAAATTCAAAGTAAAGCATAATTTATATTTTTGGAAAGCTAAGAATCTCCTTTAAAAACCCTTTTCGTTTGATCAATTTTGGGTTAAAAAATAGTCGTCAGCCACATGAGCCATCATATCACTTACATATTGCCACTTTTTGGCCCATCATGATCTTGCACATACCCAGGACAGGGAAAAGAAAGGGAAATTTGAACCTAACTGGCTAGGTCCTTTTGTCATCATATCAGTGTATGGATTGGGAGCCTATCAACTATCAACATCAGAAGGGGATTTGTTTGATAAACCTATCAACAATATCCATCTCATAAAGTTGTATACCTGAATTTCCTAGTGCATGGGTCAAACTTCTAGAAAATGGTTTCCTTGATGAAAACCTAGAAAACAGGCGTCTTGGTAATATAAAATACAAAACAAAGTGCAATCAAAACATATGGTGAAAACCTAGAAACAAGCATCGTATGTGATTCTCAAACTAGATTTCCCATCTATTTTGATACATATCAGGATCATTAGTCTAGCAGTCATTACCATTTTATCTCATATCATTAGTCTTGCCATCATTACATCCATTATCAAACCATTTCACATAGGTCATGTATCACTCTAGCTTGAGGGGGGACAACATCTGGATATCAATGGGGGAAAAAAAAACATCGGCTTCACCAAATGGGAAAGCAACAAAATGACAAGAAACAAAAACAATGATCAAAGCACAACATCAATCACCATCAAAAAGGCATCAAACATTCGTATCGTATCAAAAAATCCAAAAACAAGTAAAAAAGCCAGTCTAGAAAAGAAAAAACAAAAAACATGAGTCTGTGTCAATCAAACTACATGGTCTCTACGTGTGTAACATAGGCAAGGCTAATCTTTGATCAGCTCTCGAGGCCCCTAGGCTAGGTCAGTAGGTTTGGTTTGGTCCAACATCTCAAAAAATCACAAAATCAGGATGGATGATCTAATTTGAATAATGATTGAAACACTCTAAGTAAAAGGAGGATAAATTGTATTTTGGATTAAACTTATCATATCTTTGGAGTATCTCGATGATGTAAAAAATAGAGATTCAAGGAAGAAGAATGATATTTTTATTGTCTGATTGTTTGTACATTAATCATATAAATGAATGAATTGTCGGGTGATGTGCTATAAAAATGTATCACCGATGGCATTCAGAATTCACACACTAAAATGATTAATCTATGCCTATTTATGCAAGAAATGCTCAAGTCATCTTGGTTCAATTATACCTAGATGCTTGTGTTTGCTTGCAATATCAAAAATCATGAAAGAAGTACTCAGGTCGGCATTGGTCTAACAAATACCATTAATGCTTGTAATGACTTTCAACATTCTAAAAAGCTCTATGATGATACCAAGCATGAAAGAACTATTAAAATGGCAATGGTTTTTCATGTAGTTGCATGTTAAAATTAGACTGCATTCATAATAAATTCATCATCTACATAGTGTTTTTTACATAAAGAATTCCAATTAATGATTATCTTTTCTACAAATCTAATTGAGTATACTTGACATAAACCAAAACTCATCAAAAACATATTGGAGCATCATCTCATCATTGCAAAAGATTTTTATCATCTCATCATTCATGCATTTAACATCAAATAGTTGAACATTTATTATACCATATCTGTCACATCATATACATCATATTCATTGCACCATATCATTTATTATATTATCATATGTCACATCATATCATAAATCAATATATCGCATTCATTTCACAATACATCCATACATTTCATCATATTAAAATAAAATGCAAATCATCTCATTATTATCCATACATCATTTATCACAAACTATCATTGTCACTCATCATTTAGAACATCATACATCCATACATCATATATTCAGACATAAGAATTTAAAATTAGAATCATCACATAAAATAAAAGACTTCATCATAGAATCATCACATGATATATAACACGTTAAAATAAATGCATCCATCATAGAATCATGAATAACCATCATAGATCAATAGAAATCAACTGCATTATATATATCATCAATGTCAAGTATACAATGAAGTCTAGAATAAGAAAAGATACATCGTCAAAAGTGAATGGACTCGTAATATACATCATGTCTCAAAATCAATGGAAAATCTAGAATTTGTTGTTGCCAAATGGTGCGGGCATCACATGACTAGTACCATCACTACCATTGGATGAACCAAGAACTCTGGGATCTCTCTGGGGAGGCTGCATCACACCCTCACTAACTATCTGGTTATGTGTCCTATGAGATTTAGAAGGAGCATAGCTCACTCTACGCTCGGCCGAAATAGCATCATGATATTGGCCTCTATAGAACTTTTCCTCTCAGCCAACCCACATAACCTCTCTCATATAATCAGCCATGGAGGTACCATCAGTTACCCTCTAAAGATTTTTTGCAGTCTCATGTGCCCTCTTTGCTATCTATCTGGCACTATCCCGCTCGGCTATCAATGTGACCACCTGTGACTGGACCTATGCTAACTTTCCTTGGATGAGAGCTAATGCCTGTGCTTGTGCCTGTGCCTGGGTCTGCAGTTGTGTCTACATCTATACCAATAACCCCTGTGCCTGCACTAGTTGTCCCTGCAGGGTTCGAATGTACACCTATAGGCTCGCAATCTGTCTCTGCTAGTTGACAAACGACATCTCCACTACTCGCCTTTGGTGAGGCCTACTCGAAGAAGGATCAGTACCACCTACTCCAACCCCTCTGCCACCATCCCCTCTATCATCCCCACTATCACTGCTACTCTCTGTACTACTTCTCTCCTCACTGTCACTAGCCTCCATGTCCACATCTGCATCCTCCTCGGCCCCGATATCTACATCAACATCTACATCCACATCCTCCTCCTCCACATCCACATCCTCTACCTCCTCTACAACATCCTCCTCTAATCATCTCTATCGTCAACCACGTACAACCCCAATATCCTCCTCTGGAGGTAATTCTACTGGCTCATCAGGAATAGTGATCCGAGGATGCAGATGTAGTGCCAAAAATGTCGCATACTCCTCTATCATCGATGCCTCTACAATATCACGATGATAGTCCCAAGAGGAAGGTTGTAAGGTACGGTATCCCTATGCTAAAAAATCATATGATAACCGAGGTCCCCAATCTGATACATCACTTTGTCATCGGGCATAATGTGTGACACCCTAAGGGATACACTGTACAATGCCATACTATCTATACACTCTCCCTAGTAGAAATCTCTCTAAAATAAATCGGGTCCGGCCAATCAAGTCCATGGAGTCACACAAATACCCCATATCTCTATCATCCTTGTCCCAATGCTCACAATCCAGGTATGGGCACCATGTCACTGCCTCTAGATCATCCAAAACATGCCTCCAATACTCTAACTTACCCATTCTAGCCTGGGTATGTCGACCTCTATATTTGAATACATATGGCCTAGTAGCAAGCCTATCTCAAATTGGCATTGGTTGAGTGATAGCAATATGCTCCCACCCCCAAACCTAAAGCAAGTTGGCTCCTAAAGATAAACTGTATCCACCCAAATACACAACCAAATGTAGATCATGATATAAATGTGCTATCATACACATCCCCCAAGAATAGTGGGTCCCATGCACTACCATACTCTCTAGAAACATACCCCATCCGACTGATAGTCCCTTTGACCTACGATTAGGACAAAGGAACCCTCCAATAAATCCAACCAAAACTAAAGGAAGGGTAGCATATGCATCTACCATCTCTCACCATGGAATCCACATCCCAACAATATGATCATCATGAAAAACTCTACATAGAGCATATGTCCCACCCACCTCCTGTGAATCGTATACAACAATCTCTCCAACAACAGGAATTCGTAAAAAATTTCAGACATCCTCTGGGGTAACTATCATCTGGCCAGTAGGTAAGTGGAAGGTGTTATGGTCACTATGCAACCGCTCAGCTAAGGCTGTAAGGAGACCCGATTAATCCTAATCTGGGGCATATCTGAATCTCATTTGCGGTCAACTGTGGAATCAAATCAAAAGTCTAGGGGAAACACTCTTGAGTCTGGAGGTTACCCAAATCCTCCTATCATCAAGAAATTTTTTAAATCAGTATCCCATGTTAGAAATCACATGTTGTTATCTTATCATCAACACCTCACCTATCATGATGTCACCATTATCAGTCTTAAATGAACTTCGCCTATCATGAGGTCAATTTGTCATAATCAACCTCACCTATCATGAGGATAATTCTTGCCTAGGCAACCATAAAAATCAAATCATCATGTGGTTAAAAACATCAAGGTTATTAGATCATCAAATCATATCACACCAAAGAAATGGTCATAAATCAAATGAAAACAATCAAGTTCAATCACAACAAGGAAAAATTTGCAACTCTGACTTGGAAGCGCTAAAACAAGTTTTCAATGCACTAAAATATCAAAAGCACTACCTTATCAATCAAAAGTTATAAATTAAGTTTTCGATGCGCTAAAACATCAAAAGTGCTACTTTATCAATCAAAAGCGCTATAACAGTTGTCAGAAGCGCTAAAATATATGAAGTGTTATTTCACACATCCAAAGCACTGAAATAGTCAATCTATGCACTAAATTCTTGAAAGCACTAAAAAAATGTTTTCGATGCGCTAATCTATTCCATATAAGCACTCAAATATCCTAAGTGCTATTTCGGATATCCAAAGCGCTAAAACAGTCAATCTAAGTGCTAAAGTTTTGAAAGCGTTATTTTAACCTACAAAAGCACTATGATATTACATCGAAGCACTAAAATAATATCTAAAAGTGTTACACCAGAGTACAAAAGCGCACAGTTCGTTCTTGATGCGCTAAACTACGGAAAATAAAGAAAAAGATAAAAATGGCACACAAAACAAAAAAAAAAACATGAATTACGAGGTAGATTAGGGGTACGTACCTGAGGTCCATAGGCGGTCGGACTCTGGTGATGTCACACATGCTCGAAACTATGAGTCTGATAGGGGATTGGCATCTTTGCTCCAAGTAGCTCAAAGGTCTCTCTTACTAGATTTTGAAAAGTCACAAAGCACAAATGAGTTTGAAAAGGACTTTTTGCCTTTATATAGGTTTTGAAAAGGGATTTTTAAGGGTTTTTTTTATTTTAATTAATTTTATTCATGAAATTAATTGAAATTCATTCACGGGCTAAATTTTCTTCATCAATGTCGGGAGATAAATTATTTCTTCATCAAATCTTCCTCAAATCATCATAATATCATGTAAAAATCATATAAAATTCGAAAAATTAGAAAAAAAAAACATAAAATCATTAATTTATCTCCTGAGGGGGCATATATCTATCATCACCTCAAAATCAATATCTGGGGCATGTCTAGGGCATACTGAATTTTTTTTGTCAATACTAGTAATAGAAGCAAAATTTTCTTTGAAGCAATGCATAAACACATCACTTCAAAGAGGGGCAAAATGTATACACCTAAAATTGGTCTGGAGAATCCGATTAATTAAATACAAATTATTTGATTAATTATCCTAAATTCCTCTACTATTGAATAAATAGAAATATTTATTTATATAGTTCACGTCCACATTCACATTTAAATTCTTCTAATTCTTCTATTATCTCATCTTAATTAAATAAACAAAATTAAATACTTTGTTTAATTTAATTATCATTTCCCCTATTTTATTCTATCACATCAAATCTTAAATTAATTAAATAAAGATCAAAACACTTTATTAATTAATTACCATATTTTTCAATTTTAATTTAATAAAAAAATTCCATAGTTTGTTCTATTAAATTATTTATCCCTCTTTTGCTAATTTAAATAAATCAAAAATATTTAAATAAAGGCATTAAGAATATTCCTCTATATTTCCTAAAAATTGAATTAGATATCCTATGTCTAATTTATGTCAAAAATATGTCAAAATTAATTGATTGAAACTTCACGGGAAGTTTTGGAGACAAATTAGAGACAAATTGGAATTTTATCTCTCAATCCTCTTCCATCAATTTTTCCTCTTCTCTTGCCTAGTGTTTTCATGGGTAGAGATAATCCACAAAATCTTCTCAATCTCCTCCATCTCTCACCATTCAATCCTCTAGATTGAATCCAAGCCTCTCTTTGCTATCCCTGTGCATTTCTACTACCAGGAAATCTATAAATATAGCCTCATTCAACAAAGAAAAGGATCCAAATTATCAAACTTATGCACTCTTACTCTACAAGAATTCAAGCATCAAGCATCCAACATTCAAGAATCATACATTCTAGAATCATAATCATGGTTGCCTCATGTAGCTTCATCCATCAATTTTTATGTCAATCCATGTCATATTAGTTCTTCTATCATTTAGTATTATCATATAGCTTCACATAATTGCATCAATGTCATTTTTTTCTTTAGATTGTAATTTTAACAGTTATAGTGTTATTTAAATTTGAGAGCACAATAGCTTAATAAATCTTTGAAGATAGGAAACAATGAGATGCTTTCAGTAGATTATTTTCTTAATCTTTGATACAATGTTTCATTAAGAAGTTTTTTATTTCTTTGTCTACTTATTCACACTTACACTTAGCATTCCTCTTACAATTCACAGTGTTAATTGCATAAAACAACGAATCAACCACCACTTTCTAGCCCTGAATTCCTTCTTATAAAAATGGAGTAAAACAAGCCCTAGGCTAGAAAGTACACATGTAAAAACCCTATGGGACCGCCACATCAAAGATTATCCCATTTAGTTACAATGCACTCTGAATAGGTGGAATACATGTGATGAAATGAATGTAGTCTTCATTTGTTGCTGGAGATCAGGTCCAATTTTGAAAATTGGTTCAACCAAATAGTTACCTCAAAACCTATACCCACACACATAAAGTGAAAAGAAGAAAAAGCATGAAGAAAGAAAAAAAGGACAAAAGGTAAGACCATGTCTACAACCTTGTTATAAAATCAAAATTGAATAAGATGCACTATATTTCTCCATACTTTAACAAAATCCTAATCTGTACTAAATCCAGACTGTGTATTGCACTCCCATCTATCTGTTATTCATCAGGGTTGTAGACCTCACAATTGCAAATCACTGACCCCCCACTCCTTCGAAGTACCCGCCTTTCCATGCTAGGAATTCTTCTTTTGTAGGCCAATAAAAATTCATTACATCATCCACCCTTTGTCTATAAGGTGCATAATTGGTGACAATCTGGTTAGCTTCTTTATCAAATTCTATCAAAACAGTCTCAACATGGACTAACATATCCATATTTATTGTTGTGAACCCCTAAACCTGCAAATGCACAAGAATAAAAAACAAGTCAATGTGTTAGATCAAATGCAAACAATCATGAGGGATTCCCCATGAAATCCATCTACTAAATACTTAAAATAGGAAGAAAATGAAGAACAAAACTTAATTAAATGAGAGCTAATATTAATTAAGCAAGTAAAATAGTGATCCCATGGGGGAATTGGTGTGAATTGAATGTTGAAATTGGCCCTTTCCCAACTCCTAAGTTCCAATGTGAATGATTGTAGATTGATCAAATCTCTCCAAAGAGATTTGAGCATAACCTAGCTATGAATTGTCAAAATGGTGAATGGTTGAGTGGAAGTGGGTAAAATTAGCTCTCAATATGAAGAGAGTAACTTTGCATGAAATTGTGGATAAGAAATGAGGAGAGAAGCTCCAATTTATAGATTTGAATTTTGAAGAATGAGCAAGATCTGAGCAATGTGGGACTAAATTTCAATTCAATAATTGAATGTCGCTTGCCACCATGTGAATGGTTGATGGTTGTGCAAGTTTTGATCAAAGTGCCCATAAATGCATAAATTTGAATTTTGAAATATTGAAATGACAAGGTGGATGCAGAGTCAAATGGAGTTATAACCACTTGGCTCAATGCAAAAGGACTTGTAAGATGAAATAATTGCCTTGTTGGAAATACCCATCCACTTGGACTTTTTGAATTCAAATTGAGGGAATATTCCCCTTTGATGCCATGTGAGGGAAAATAGAGATTTAATAAATGAATTAAATCTATTTTCATGTGCAAGTTGCATTCTCTAGAGAATTTTAGTGAGAGGGATTAACTTAATCAAGATTTTGATGAATTTAATGAGGGATTAGATGATTTGATAATTTTGACTCAAATAGATGAATTAATTTAAATCAGAGTTGAGAGGAAATGATTAATTAAATAAATGATTTTGATTTATTTAACTAAGGAGGAATATATTAGATTAAATCAAATAAGGTTTAATTTATTTAATTTAATAAGAGGACTTTAGAGATTTTAATCAAATAAAATCATTTATTTAATTAAATAGAAATGTAAGGTTAATTAAATTAAATCGATTAATTTAATCACTGGAGGAGAAAGACTTAATCAAATGAATAATGATTCATTAAATGAAGAGACAAAATATGATGAAATGTTGAGAGTATGATTTAGAGGGAAATTTTGTTAGTAAATTAGGATCAAGTGTGTCGAACCAAAATTGTACATTTTCCATATCTACATTTTGCCCCTCTTTGAAGCAATGTACCTATTGCATTGATTTAAAGAATAAAACTTTTGTGATCAAAGTTCAAAACTTCTTGATTTTTCAGATGCTCCAATGTTGCCCCAGCGGAAGGATATTGCCGGTATAATGCCCCCTCGAGAGATGAGATGAAAATTTTGTTTTTTTTTTGGGTGATCTCGCAAAAAAAAGACGACAAGGTGCTTGATAGGCCAAAAATGCCCCAGAAATGCCAAAAACACGTTTAAAACACTATAAAAGATGCAAAATGTCCTCATTGCATTGGTTCAAAGAATGATTCTATCGACATCGAAATTAAAAAATATTCTTATTTTTTTTGGATGCCCCAGCAGAAATAAGTACGTTAGTACATTGCCCCCTCGAGAGACTGAGCGAAAAGATTTGATTTGAGGTCCATCTTGCGATAAAAAGGTTCAAAATGGATGTATGGATGGTTAGACTATATGATCTATATGATAATGATGAAGCAAATGAGATGTTTGGAAGATGCTTAGAATAACAAATCTATATTATCCTAAACAACTTAAATGATTATGTAATGCATGTGAGATAAATGAGATGGATGGTGTTGTCCTATGATGATATGACATGTTTATGCAAGATGCGGGATGGATGTAAGATGGATGCATTGTTAGTGTGAAAGAGGATAGAAGAATGAGAGGGATCAATCCTTGAATCCAAGAAAAATGCAAAATTCCAACAAGTCCACTAGTCGTCAAGACTTTATTAGATATGATGATCATTGATGATGATGTATTGCTTATCTAGGGATGGGAGAGAGAAAGAGCATAAATTTCCTTTTGTTTGATAACACACATAGGTGTGATGCATCAAGGTACTAAGAACCAGGATGGCATTGCGCCTAGTGTGATGGACTTTGACTCGACAATCAGATAGGAGTACTCTTGTTCACACTTGGCAAACGAAACCTTATTCAGAATGCAGTTTAGATATTCTGAACATCTTGGGCCAAAACATAAAAAGGAAATCCTTCTTATGTGGTCAACAAGACATCTACAACATCCTCCCTACAAACAAAACAAAGCACGCATGACAAAGTTATTTTTCAAGAATATCCAACAAGCACAATAGATAAAAAGATAATGATCATTGCCCCATTCCTTTCTCTCTAAACCTATTTTGTTTAGGCATCATCGAGAGGTCCTTGGAATGAGCACAAAATAAGATAAGTCTAAACAAGACCAAGATAAATTAAATAAAAAAGCTAATATTATTCATATCGCTAGCCAAGGCTAAACTACGGGATTACCTGATGTTGATGTCCATCGCAAGAAGGTCGCATTCCTAGGACATGTTGTGATCAAGGTTTTGATGAGATTTAATTGGATGATTAGCTATTGATACTCTGAGTTGACCAACTTGCTGACTCATTGATCTAGACTTGAGACTTTGACGATTGAGCATTCACTTTTAAACCTGCTAGACTTGCTTCTGACTGACTTACCAAAGAATGAAAGCAACAATTGATTTATTATGAATGGTGATTATTGTGGGTGAAGGTGAGATGATATGGATGCAACATTTTGGGTTTTTTCAGATATTTGAGGTTGTTTTTGGTATTTTTGAAGTGTTTTGCAAATGTTTTGGTATTTTTGAGATTTACAACGGAGAGACTAACCTAAAGATCTATCCTAGGGGTCTTGGGGGTTGATCCATAGATTATCCTTGCCTACGTTATACACGCAAAGACCTCATAGTTTGATTGATGACATACTTGACTTAATGAAAAGATAGATGGGCAAATAGATTGCCATTGCGACAGACGCATAAAGGACTAACCTAAAATGTGAAATAGATGGGAAAACAGATTGCCAATGCGACAGATGCCTAAAGGACTGACCTAAATGTCTTGGGGGCTAATCCATAGATTATCCTTGCCTACGTTCAAGCTCAAAGACAACGTAGTTCAACCTAGGTGAGAGACTGACAAGACTTGATGATGAAATTTTTAAAGATTTTTTGAGATTTTTGACATGTTTTTGGATTGTTTGCATGATTTTGGGAAGAACACAAAAATATACACAAATCCGATCCAACACCAGTTTCAAGGACATACTACTTTGATAAAGGCAGGACAAACTGACCTTAGGAATATGCCAAGTAGTACTATGGTGGAATATGATATGGGCATTAACTCAGGCAATGGTATGGATGAGAGCGTATGGGTGGATGGAGGATTAATGAAATGTGATGGAATGCATGAGTGAGTCATGTAGATCCTGGCGAATGGGGAGTGCTTTATTTACACTTGGCACCTATTTTCTAGGTTTTCACTGAGATACTTGTCCAAAGCACCATTGAAGTGGTTTTTACTAGAGGATGATTTTTTTGTTTACTATTTTCAATCCTTTTTTTTATTTTTTTTATTTTTGCATTTTTGAATTTTTTGTTGTTGCCAAGATGCCTGTTTGCTAGGTTTTCATCAAGGTAACCATTTTTTCAGGACTTTTTCTGATTTTTTTGGTATTTTTTGGTTCGATACCTTGCAAGTTCTTAGGCATAAATTTTTTTGAGGTGAGAGTTGTTCAGAGGTTCCTGCAGAGGCTCGCCTTCTAGTGTTGCTAATTTATATGCTCCTAATTTATAGCTGGCTATGATGACGAAAGGTCCCAGCTAGTTGGGCTTGAATTTTCATTTGCTCTCTAGATTTGGCACATTCTTTTGGTTCTCTTTCATCACAAGTTCGCCGACTTGGAAGGTGCGTTGCCTGATCTTCTTGTTGTAGCTTCATTTCAGCTGATTTTGGTAGACCTGTAGATGATTTAGAGGATCCATGCACCACTCATCTAGTAACTCTAGCTCATTTAGTCTTGTAACCCTATATTCCTCATCTATGATGAGGTTTTGCAATGATATCCTTAGTGATGGGAGCTCAATCTTGATAGGGAGGATGACTTACGATCCGTAGACCAGGGAGAATGGGGTGGCACCTGTTGGCATGCAAATGCTGGTGTAGTAGGCCCATAAGGCAAGATTTAACTACAGATGTCAGTCATGACCAGAGTCATTGATTGTTTTCTTAAGGATCTTCAGAATGGTTTTGTTGGTAGCTTCTGCTTGGCCATTGCCTTGCAGGTATTATGGTGTGGAAAAGTGGTGTTGGATTTTGAATTTTTCACATAAGTCATAGACATCCTCATTCTTGAAAGGTGTCCCATTATCAGAGATAATGGATTGGGGAACACCATATCAACAAATGAGATAGTTCAGGATGAACTTGGATATCTACTTTCTAGTAATGTAGGTCATAGGAATTTCTTCGACCCACTTTGTGAAGTACTATGTGGCGGTGGTAATGAACTTGTGGCCATTGGATGAGGTGGTTGATATTTTACCTATGAGATCGAGCCCCCATTGGGAAAAGGTCCAAGGTGTAATGATAGGATGTAATTCTTGAGTTGGTGCATGAATGAGATCTCCATGTTATTGGCACTGTAGACACATTCTGACAAAATCATGTGCCTCTTTTTCCACTGTCGACCAGTAGTATCCAATTCTTAGTAACTTCTTGGCCAAGGTTATACTGCTCGAGTGTGAATCACAAGTGTCATTATGTACCTCAGTCAGAGTAGTCAGGGCTTCCTTAGGTTTTAAGCAATGTAGTAGGGTTCCATCAATGTTCCTATGGAAAATGGTTTCCCCTAGGATGAAAAAATGTAAGGACCTTTTGACAAAGGTTCATTTGAGGTTTGGGGTAATGTCGGCTAGGAGGGCTCCTAATCTCAGATAGGTGTAGATGTCATGATACCAAAGATCATCGAGACCAATGAGTTCGCATGTATATTCTAACTCTGGTACCTCGAAAGTGGGTATGAGAAGCTGCTCTACCAAGAATTCATGTTTTGAGACATTGTGAGGGATATCTAGCAAGGATCCAATCATCGCCATGGCATCAGCTACTCTGTTGTTAGCCCTCGGTATCTGCTCAAAGGTGATATCAATAAATGATTCCTTGGGGATTTCTACCACCTTCTTGTATGGTGTGAGATTATCATCCTTAGTTTGGTATTCACCGTTGACTTGGTTGATGATAAGCTATGAATCTCCATAGACCTTTAATGCCATGATTCACCACTGTGCTGCAATCTTGAGGCCTATGGTTAAAGCCTCATACTCTACAATATTGTTGGTACAGGGGAATGCCAACGTGTAGGATCTAGGTATACAATCCCCCTATGGGGTGATGAAGAAGATATCGGCTCCTAATCCTTGTTGTGTGTGGGAACCGTCAAAGTATAGCTTCCAATGATCGGCTATGTTGAGATTGAAGATGGACTCTGTTATGCCTTGCATAACCATCCCATCTTTTGCCTTGGTCAAAATGGGTCCCCCTTTGTGTTTTTGTACTTAGTTGTTTTTGGAACAAAGTTTGGAGTCTAGTTTTTCCAATACTTTTTTTTTCTTTGATTTCTCTGTCGGAGTCGGAACCGGAGATGAATCGGGTTCTGAAAGTTCTTTCGAGGCTTGTTTTTTGGTTCTATCCTGACAGTCTTTTCTTTGCCTTTGTTTTCACTCTTTGGCGGAAGCGGAGACGAAGTGGGAATTGGAATGGTTGTTATCAAAATTTGCAAAATCAAATTCAATTTCGATCCCACCTCCGCTCCCTTTTTAATGTTTGTTTGTCTCGGTTTTTGTGTTTTATTTTATTAGGTTGGTCTTTTACTTAACTTTTTGTTTTTGTTTTTGTTTTGTTTTTAGTTGTCGGATGCTGAGTCGGAATGGGGATAAGGTTTGGAAATTTTACGATTTTAAGATCCTGTTTCCATTTTAGTTCTGACCCTGCCAATTTTTTGTCATTGACTTTATGACTGAAGTTGCACTGCAGACCAATGTTCATTCTCTTACAGTTCTGACTTCGCCTTTACTGTGTTTTAATGCATTAATGGTGGTTGCCGATGTAGGTAGAAATTCACATATTTTTCTTTATTAAGGTTTAAAGCCGATCATTATTGTTATTATCAAAAGTCTGAGAGCGCGAAGAGAAATAGCAGAGTTTGTTTGAGCAAATTGATCGAGATAGAGAAGGGATATTGTGTGCGAATTGATTCAGAAAGTTAGCATGGCTTTGTTTGCATTTGAGGTAAGTATTTTATCTTTGTTGTTTGTTGTTTATTTCCTTGTGTTTTGCTTTGTATCTGTTTGCGTGTTCAATCATTGTGTTTTAAAGCAATTTTATGATCATCGATGTGATTGAATGAGTAGGTTCTTGTTTTGGTTTGTTTTGTTTTGCTTTAATCTTTGTTGTCTTGTTTTATCATGTCGTTTCTTTCTATTTTTGGGCATTGTCGCTTTCACGTCTTAATCGTGATCGCGTCGTGTCGTTTTTGATTTGCAGTAGATTAGATTAGATTAAAGGTTTTTATTATGGCATAAGTTAGATTAAGAATTTAGAGTGAGGTAGATTAGAGATTTTACAGTGAGGTAGATTAGAGATTTTACAGTGAGTTAAGGTAGATTAGATTTATTATTTAAATTAGGGTTTCATCGTTTGGGAGAATGGTAGGGTTTTAAACCCATGCTCTGGTTTTATTAAGTTTGTTAGATTAGGGTTTCGTCAGTCTTTTCAATTACTCTAAATAAGATTTAAATAAATGGCTCTAAAATACAATTGTTCCCCACGATCATATGAGGGTAGAGTTTTTAAGCTCCTTTGCCATTTTATGGTGACCTAGGTTTAATCATGAAGTTATGATGAAAATGAATAAATTTGATAATGTCATGATTAGCATAGGCGGAGGTGGGATTGGAATGGGTATGGGCATAAGAGTTTTGTTTTTACCAAAGTTATCAATTCCATTGCTATCTCATTTTCGATTCCGAGTTCTAAAAGGTTTTCTTGAAGTATGTGATAATTAGTGGAGGCGAGATCGGAATTGATCTTGAACTTAAGAATTTTATTTGTAAAGGTTATCAGTTCCGTTTTCATCCCGTGTTCAGCTCCGCATATAGTGTGGAGTCTTTTGTCGAAGTAATGATAACCAAATCAGAGGCAGAGGCGGAATGGAAATAGAATATGAAAAAAAGAGAATTCGAAGAAAAACCAAATCCCTTTTTCATTCCGATCCTGGTTCTGATAACTTCCCCGACTCCGACTCCGAGCCCGTTTGTTACTAGGTGAAGTTCCTATATCGGTTTTTGCTCTGAGTCCGCCAGTTTTGTAAAAGCACTTGTTTTGAGCTTTTGTCTGGTTCTGACTCCAATGTATATAAAAAAAATATGTTTTTAAAACATGTTTTATAATGATTTATTTGAAGGTCTAATTAGAGGTTTGCTTTCAGGATATTTGAGAGATGTCAGGAATGTCAGGAGAGGCTAGTTGAAGGAATCAACCGGATGGAATGTCAAAGACAGCACCGAAAATCAAGAAGGTGAAACCAGAACAACTACCTTATACATTAAGGTATGATCATAGGAATCCGGTGGTGAAGGCGAGCAAGGTGGAATCAGACTAGTCAGATATCACAGATACTAATCTAGGCCAGTATAGTTTTGAAGAATTACATGAAGAGACCTTTGCAGAAAGGGAAAACTTGACAATGAGAACTCAAAGGATTGTTGACTCTGGTCTTGCAAATATCACTGTGTTTCCTTTGTCAGTTCAATGTCCAAAGTTGATATGTACAGTGGCCAGTACTTATAATCCAGCTACAAGATTATGCATGGATTCACAGAATAATGTGATTATAGATCTTACTCCACAGATGTTCTAAAGTATATTTAATGTTCCTGATCCCAAGAATTTAGTGCAGTTAACTGAGGTTGAGGCATTGCAGAAATATAGTAAGCATAAAGACTCCAATAAGTCTCATTTAAACAAAAGATGGTTAAGCACCGAGAAGAAGTCTTTAAGCAAACTGGCAGACCAGCCAAAGAGGGCAGACTTCAAGAAGGAGATATCTGATTTGACATTGATGCTGTCCAGAGTGTTTGGGAAGAGGGATGCCTTCCATTTCAAGGAATGGATGTTTCATTTTATTCAAGTGATCTTTCAGGGTGATTATCAATTTGATTGGTCAATGATTGTTTCTGATGCCATACATGATCAGCTCACAAGGGTCAGACAGACCAAATATTTTTTCATGACTTCATATGTGGTCTATGTTGTGGCAAGAATGGGGATTTTCCCAGGATTAAAGAGAGTAGGTATAATGGGAGTCTTGGATGGAAAAAGGAAGGTGTGGGACCACTACGATCAATTATCCCTTCAGGTTGCTGAGACTCACTCCAGGAGAGTCAATGATGCCTTTTTATATGTGGTTATCAACCAGTTGAGTGGAGATGCAGGATATAGGTTAAGCCAAGAACCTATGGCATTCATTTCTGAATGGGGAAGTTGGTACATCCAATACCGCAAATTTACATACTTCAGATTGTTTGGGTTTGAAGGTCATCCCCATTTACTTCCAAGATGCTACAGCAATAGAATAGTGCTTATGGAATTTGTATATCAAGCCATTGGAGTTAATGCTAGATTTGGGATGAAGCAAAAGACAGGATGCCATAAGTTTCCTATGACACTGGGGGAATATGGCTGTCAACACTTGAAGGCAACTAAGGTGGTTTGTAATGAGTTGATACAATTAAAATTGGGATTGTATACAGCTCGTAAGTATTTTGATCCAAAGAAGAATATGTATGCTTTATTACCTTTAGTGTTTACTAGACATTTTAATTTGTTGGAGGATTTTTGGTGTGATAGGCAGGATGAATATGACTTAAGGAAGAAGAATTATGAGAGATTACCAGTCTCACTTATGGTAGAGCTGGGTATTAAAGATAATATTCCTGATGCTTTGGTGGATGATGGAATTGTATTAGATCCCTCATATGAAGCTTTGAATATTGGCACCAAAAACTTAGATCCAATAGACTGGAATGAGGAAGAAACTATTGATATTAAGAAACTAGGAAGAATAGTCTTGGATGAAAGTGTGCAATGGTTGATGATGAGAACTCAAGCTCCTCAGGGATCAATCCTCAAGAAAGGTAAAGGGTATAAGAAGATTAAAAGAAAGGAACCTTCCAAGGAACCATTAAAATTATTTCCTCCTGATGTTGAAGAAACAGAGTTGGAGGTAATTGATGAAAAAGAAGAGACACCCGAGGCAGATGTTCCAATTGAATCTGTTGTTCCTACGCCCGCATTGGGTGAGTCATCTGCACAAGCCCCACTCACAAGAAAGAAAAGTAAAGAAGTTCAAGGAGTAGTTTATGCCATGGCTGAAGCTACTAAAGGAAAAGAAGTGGAGGAAGAATTGGTAGAAATTGAGACAGACTCAGATGAAACTCTATCAGAGAAGAACTTGCAAGAAAATGTACCTCTAGATTATAATGTTGAGTAGATTCTTACACAGGAAGAACAATGGAAACAATTTGAAGATGCTACCAGAGAATCTGATGCAAGGGCTACTATGGAGAAACAAAAGGAAATGGAGGCAAAGTTACAAGCTGATGCTCTACTTCAGCAGCAGTAATCAAAGGTAAAAGAAGTTGAAACAAGGATAACGACTAATACAATGGAGGAGCAAATGAGGCAACGAGAGCATGAGATCAAGGTCAAGGTAGAAAATGACAAGCTGGAACTGATACAGAAGATCCATGATCTTGAGGAGGAGAAAGCAAGAAACCAAAGAGAAAAGGAAGCCCTGGTTGCTAGATTGAAGCTTGTAGAGGAGGCTCGACAGAAAGAACAAGAAGCTGAAGCTCTAAGAAAAGAAAAAGAGGCTGAAGAGCTAGTAAAGAAACAACAAGCTGAGGAAGAAATGGAAAAGGCAGAGAAACTCATAGCCTTGGAAATGGAAAGGATAGAAAAGGAAGAAACTGAAAGGAAGCAAAAAGAAGAAGAGGACGAAGCTGCAAAAATAAAAGCTTTAGACGCATAATGGTTGGAAAGGGAGGCCTTAGAGAAAGAAAAGTTAGAGAAGGATCAGATGGAAGAGGAGAGATTGAGAAAGGAAGAAGAAGACAGGAAAATATAGGAACAAAGAGATAGAGAAGAGGCTGAGAAGTTGGTGCAAATGCATGTGTTGCAGGAGCAACAAGAAAAGGCAAAGGTTGATTCTCAACCTAAGGTAGATATTCAGCCATCCTCTATAGTTACTGCTTCCTCTTCCATGATGATGACTCCTAATGCTCCTACATGGTTGAAATTAGATTTACAAAAGAGAGATTGAACACCTCCTCAACCTCTTAATTGGGAGGACATGATGAAGGAGATTGAACAGGAAAGGCCTAAGAAGAGGGCTAAAGTTTTGCATTCTACCAAACTCACAGATAAAGGGGAGATAGTTGTTGAATGTGCTGTGCCTATGATTGAAAAGGAGGTAGGGGATATGCAGCTCATAGACTATCAATTGAGTACGGTTAACTTGGGAAGACCCACTAGAAATCAACAAATGAATCTAATTGATGTGGTGGCTTCAAGGACAAAATCAAGGATGATTAAGGACAAACAAAAGAAAGATGAGCTTAAGGCTCAATTAGGTCAGTTACATTCATTCTTGAAGAGTGTCAGCTCTCCAAGGTCACAACAGGTTGCAGTAATTGAGACTCCTGTTTTGCTAAGCAAAAAGGAGGTTGATGATTTGGTGCAGGTTAGAGGTAAGGTAGAGATGGTTGACAAATGGATAGACAAAGTGAACCGGGAGTTAGGTGAGGTTTTGGAAAAAGGATTTGAAACCTATAAGGAGGCGGAAGGAGTAATAAAAGAGATGCATCAAGATATTGAGGCATCCGAGAAGTTAGAAGAAGAGTACAAAGAGTATAGTGAAAAGTTAGAGAAGATAAATACATTGCCTCTAACTACTCTTCTAGAAGAATCTATACTCGAAGATGATAATAAAGATTTTGTAGAAAAGAATTCTCGTATCCTTAAGTTTAGGACTAGCTTTTTGAGCAAGCATAAGGATGAAATTCAAGAAGCAGTTAATAATTCAACTGAGCAGTTGGAAGAGTTGGAAGTGGTTATGGCTATAATAGTAGATGTGAATGTAATGAATAAAGATGGCATGCCATTGAGTCAGGTTAGAGAGAAATGGAATGAAAGATTCCAAGGACTCGTGCAGGAGAAAGATGATGGAGAAGACTTAGTGATAGATCGGCTTGTAGAAGTCAAGGAAGAAATAAAAGCTGCAGGGAGAGAGTTGGTCAAGGTAAAAAGCATGAAAGAATTTGCTGCAGTTGAGTTGGATCGCATCAAATTTGAAGATGACTGGATTGATGGGCCAGATATGGATATGCTACAACAAGTCTTCACCAGTTATGATGAGTTCATAGCGGATCCAGCTTCACATGCATACAATCTGGCATGCATGATATTCTTCTTCCATGCATGACGCATGATGATCTTCTTCCTTGCATGTTGCATGCATGCGGCACTGACAGTCTTAAGGATGCATGATCTTTTTTTCTTCTATTTCTATCTTCTATTGTTAGAACAAACTGAATGTATAATGTAAAAACTCAAGATCAAAGTTGATCTGAGTTTCCAAGAAAGTTGATTGTTCCTAAAAAGGTGGAAAGCCTAAGATAGAAGTAAAGTTCAAACTTCTTTTTGTATTCTATAATTACTAGATGGGTATTACATTGTAAGGGTCAGCTAATTGAGAATTGGATTGGCTTACCTAGTGCTAAGAGATAGGATTTTATAGAGCTTTTTTGTAGAGATACATTGTACCAGATCTTGTTTACAGTTAATAGAATTGCAGGTTTATGAAATATGGAGTTTGCATTGGATTGTGTTGTTTGATAAGGTTAATGAGTTATAATCCCCCTAAATGCCAGTGATTGTGTTGAAGCATGATAGTTTCTTATATGGTGAAAGTCATTAGAAGAAACCAAGTTTAAAGATTATCTTGTTAAATTGTCATTGAATTAAAGTTATTGAAGTCTGTTGATCTATAGTTTGAATGATGAATGAGTGTGTGTTGTTTTGAAATCTTGGAAATACTTGTGATAGGTGAATAGAGGAATTGGATTAAGCACCTAAGATGTATACGATGGTATAGTTATACTGTGGGTTGTGTCATGCTATGGTGTTTGTGATCGATTAAGAAAACATTCATTGTTAAAAGTATATGTCTGGATATTAGATAAATTTAATTCATACTTACTAATTTACCCCCTGGATCTATCTTTTTCTTTTATTTTAAACCCATTGATTTATAGGAACTATTTTGACAAAGAGAGTCATAGCTTGAATCCTTTGTTACCAGCACAGGCCCCTTGAATATTATAGTTGCATGAACCAATTGAGTGACATCAGACAGTTGAGAACCAACTTCCAGGACCTTGGGAGTTAGGCCACTGCATGTAGTCTTTCTTTTTTAGGAGAAATAGAGTAGAAATATTATGTTTTAATGTTGTTTTGTGTCATTTTAACCATCAACAGACTCGTCTAGAAATTTTGATATGAGCGGGTTCTCTGCATAGATGGGAGCTTCTTCCAGTTGGTATGCAATGACTTGTCCTTTGATTTCCTTTTTCTCCACATATTCGATGTCATACTCTGATAGTATCATTACCCACTTAGCCATCCATCCTGTGAGAATAGCCTTTGACAGTAGATACTTTAGGGGATCTATCTTGGCAATGAGTTTGATTTTGTGTGCTAGCATGTAGTGTCAGAATTTATGTGAAGCAAACACTACTACCAGGAAAGATTTCTCAATGAATGTGTAGTTCAAGTCATGGCTAACCATTGTTCTACTGATGTAATAGATGGCCCTCTTTGTTCCATTTTCATCATGTTGAGCTAGAAGAGCACCTAGAGTGATTGTTTTTGTTGAGATGTATAGGATCAATGGTTTTCCTGCAATGGGTGGCATTAACACAAGTGGTGTGAGTAGATATTCTTTGATCTTTCTAAATTTTTGTTCACACTTGTCATCCCACTTCAATGCTACTCCCTTGTGGAGCAGATGTGAATAGGCAATCTATTTGTCTGCCAATTGCACTATGAACCTCCGAATGGACTGGAGTCTACCTTGTAATCCTCTAAGTTATTTCAGTTTTCTTGGTGCTTCCATATCAAGGATTGCTTTAACCTTTGCGGGATCCACTTCTATTCCCCTCATCAACACTATGTATCCTAGAATTTTTCTCGATTTTACCCCAAAGACACATTTCTTTGGGTTAAGCCTGACTTGTACTTCTCCAGTCTGTCAAAAATGTCACTTAGGACTGCTATCTGATTATGTCTCTTCTTTGATTTGGCCAATATGTCATCCATGTAATCTTCAACATTTTTGTATATCATATCATGGCAGATTAGTGTCATGGCCCTCTGATATGTAGCCCCTACATTTTTCAGCCCAAATGGCATCATGTTCTAGTAGTAGGTGCCCCAAGGACATGTAAATCTCATTTTATGTTGGTCCTCCTTTGTGATCATTATCTGGTTATACCCTGAGAACCCATCCATCAAGGATAGCATCTCATGTCCGGTTGTCATGTCCACTATCATATCAATTTTAGGTAGTGGAAAATCATTCTTAGGACATGCTTTGTTGAGGTCTCTGAAGTCCGTGTAGATACAGATGCCCCCATTTGGTTTTGAGACTAGTACAAGGTTGGATACCCATTCTAGATAGTCAATCAGGTGTATGAATCCAGTATCTAAGAGTTTCTGCAAATTCTACCTTCACTAGCAAAGCTATCTATGGGTGCATCTTTCTTAACTTTTGTCTAACCAGCTTTGCTCTAGGGTAAACAACCAAATGATGAACCACCACTTCTGGATTCAGACCTAGCATGTCAGCATAGGTCCATGCAAATTTTACCTTCCTTTCTTTCAGAAATGCTGCCAGCAGTTCTTGTTCCTCTATTAGGAGAGACTCAACATAGAAAGTGACTTGTGGTGTCACCTCCATTCCCAAGTTAACAGGATTACACCGCTCTGCCAGGATTGCTGATTTTTCTTGATGTAGAGCAGTAGGGGGAGATTGAATCCTTCATCCTCTAGTGCCTCAGAGAGGTTTTCACCATTGGATGTGTCCTTTATTTTTACTATTTTGTGGTTAGAGAGTGCCTCAGTGTGGTTTTCACTCAATAACTTTGAGCTTATTCTCAATATTTTTCTTTTGCGACTGAAGGAATCAATCATCTCCCCATAATATGCATGGGTGTCTAAAGTGATTTCAAAACCTGCCTTTTGATCCCCACACATAACTATGTCCCTTAGTCCCATGAATTCTAAGAGAGCCTCATCATTTTCAAATGACTCTAGAATTGGCAGTCCTCGTTGGTCATGATCGATGAGTTGAGAGTATACTAAGGTGATTTGGTGGGTTTGTTGGTTTGACTCAGTGGGTGAGGCACTAGTTGTTAGTAAGGAGGAATCCTCAAAAAGCATGGGTAGGCCTATTCTGGAATCATCATCATCACTATTGGCACAGATATCAGTGACGTCAAAGGTGAAGTTGTCAAGTGGGATGACTGTGCATATAGGTGGTCTAAGGGTGGTTACCAGTACTTGAGGGGAGGACCTGACTGCCCTACTAGGAGTACCTCTACCACATACAACTATACTTGAGGGAGTACATCCAAGGCCAAGGTTTTGCATTCTTCTTTCTGCAATGATGGGCTCCAACCATCCATCACTATTCCTTCCAAGGCTTTGGTTTCTATTGTAGCCCATGTGAAGCATTATTTGTAGCCCTCTGTTGGCTTCATCCATAGGTAAGGTGGGTGTGGATTCTGCATCATATTATATTGAGCTTGAAATATCTTCCTCATCAACATTTTCCTGACTTAGGTCTCCCCAATGGCAGAATCTAGAGGGGTCAGCCCTAAGGGTGCAGATAGGTGTTTCGGTTGATCGAGGTCACCCATGTGACCTAGGAGATTATGGTAACTCTCCTACAACAAATTCATTCCTTTTTATTCTATATTCGCCGCATCCATTGTCTTGGATCATGTTTTTGATGTCAGATATGTCAGGGATGGCGGGTGTCTCTATCGCAGAAGTGGAGGCGAGGTTAGCTGGTTCGATGTATGCAGTGGATGGGCCTTCATCATTTTTTGGCACTTGGGGGATTTTATAAAACTTGGCTTCCAATTTTTTGCAGTAGGTGAATGGTTCGGGATCCCCATGTATAGTGACCTCCTCATTTTGGTGCAAGAACTTGATGCATCGATGATATGTCGAGGCCAATGCTTTCATTCCATGGATCTATGGATGTCCTAAGAGGATGTTGTATGGTAATTTGAGGTCGAGGACCTGACAAGTAGTCTCCATGGTTGTGGGTCCCACTTGGATTGGGATTTTAATAGTGTCCTGAGAAAATCTTTCTTGATTATCATATGCCCTTATTGTGATACTCTTGTTCTTGTTAATGGAATCATTGGCAAACCCCAAGTTCTTTATAAGCTTGAGAGAGAAAATATTAAGGCATGCACTTCTATCCACCAAGACTCTTTTAACTTTCTTTTTGTGGACCAACACTTGAAGGTGATGTGTGCGGTTATGAGATGGATGCAGGGGAAGTCTTGGTTAGAGAATGTAAGGATATTTGGGGTAATGATATTACCAACCATAGCCTAAAACTATTTTGTGTCAAGAGTGGTGGAGATGGTGGATGTCACTAAAGCTTCATCAAGAATTTTCCTATGGGCTGCGGAAATTTTTAACAGTTCCATGATGGAGATCTATGCGGGAGTTCTTTTTAGTTGGTCGATGACATTATAGTCATAGGGAACGAATTTTGTATTTGAAGTGGGGGTCTTATATGGTTGAGGTGCCCATACAATGGTGACCTTTCCGCCATGTGTGGTGACTCCACAGTCAGTGTTGGCTCCTTTGACATTAATGACCGTGACCATTTCCTCTACACACGTGACTATCTCTCCATATACTAGATTAGTGCTAGCATATTTTTGTTTACCTTTGTTGTTCCCCTGACTATTTCCATGATTGTTGTTTGGCATCGAATTTGTGTATATTTTCAGATCTTGATTACCAACTGGTTTTTCAACGTTGATGATCTTGTCTTCGATGAGGTCTTGGATGATATTCTTTAGCCTCATGCAATTCACGGTGGTATGCCCCTTGACTTTGTGAAAGTCACAAAGGAGGTTTTCATTATACCATGGTGGTTTGGTCATGGGTTCAATGTATTGCTCAGAGTTGGAGACTTTGATTAGATTTTCCGTGACCAACTTATTCATTATGGACTCGATGGATTCCCGAAGGGTCGTGAACTTCTGCTTGGGAGGGTATTTTCCTCGGGGAGGTGGTCCTCATTGATTTCCCAAGTTATTGATTTGGTTGGTGGGAAGTGGTTGTTGTTGTGCTACTACTAAATTAGTTTGCACATTATTGTGATTGTGATTTTGTGGCTGGTGATGAGTTTGGATGTTTGGTTTGGGAGCACTTATGACCACTTTAGCATTGACCACGTTGTCGTTTGTGATGTTTTTTTTTCCTCGACCATATTCAAGGTTTATCATTATAATTTTTGGATGGGAGGTTATCTTGTGGTGGAGTAAATGTTGAGGAGCCTCCTTGTGCAGTAAGGGCCCTTTCGATGTTGAGCACCTTTGGGATCAGTTGATCATATGATGTGATGCATTGCATTTTTAAGTAGAACACCAAGTTTTCATCTAGATTAGATATGATTGTGCAAAATTGTTGTTCTTTTGGCATGGTCCACTTGCTCTGATTGGTGTTGGATTGCCATCTTTGCAAGAAGGATGCAAATAGATCTCCTTTTATTTGCTTGAGCATTGATAGTTCTTCCAAACTAACGTCTGGACCCATGCTGAAAGCATAATTTTTAAGGAATGCTTCCACAATTTCCTCGAATGTTTTAATGCCCATGGGTAGGTGAGAAAACCATTCCATGGCTGGACCATTCAGACTTCAGGGGAAGAGTCACATTAGATATGTGTCATCGTATGCAACCTCCATGCAATGTACCTGAAATTCCCTGATGTGGTTTTCAGGGTTACCTGTTCCATTATGCTTGTCAAATTTGGGGATCTTGAATCCCTTAGGGAATGGTACCATCATGAGACTTTTTTCAAATGGATAAGGGCACAACTTGTCTAGTGTTATGGTTTTTTTTCCCACTTGGAGGTCCAACACCTGCTATGAGAGCAGTTTTATTTGTGTTGAGACATCGTTGCTTGGATCAGGAGGTGGAATGAATGTATTTTGAGTTGTTTGGGGTGTTTGATTGGTGGGAGGAGTATTGGTGGGAGTTTTCTACAAGATCTATTGTGCATTCAAGACCTATTGGTATGCCTACATTTGTGTCAACAATGCCTGTTGTTGATCTTGTTGTTGTTGTTCCAACAAAGCTGGTTGTTGGTCCATCTGTTGTTGTTCCCATAGAGCCTGTTGTTGGTATAGCTATTGTTGTGCCCACAAAGCTTGTATTTGGTCTAGTTGCTGTTCTACCAACAAAGCTTGGTGTTGGTTGAGTTGTTGTTGTGCCAACAAAACTTGTTGTTTAGCTTGCTGATGTGCCTGAAAGTCTTGCAGGGCTTGTTGGTATGCTTGTCGATGGATCGCTTGCAGTTGCGCTTGGTATTGTACTTGTGATTTTTGTTGGGATTGAGCTTGGGCTTATGCTTGTTGGGCTGCTTGAGTGGCTTGCACAGCTTGTGCAGCTTATGTAGCTTGTGTGACTTGTGTAGCTTGTGCAGCTTGCTGGGCTTGTGCAACTTTTTGGGCAGCTAGTTGCACTTGTGCTTGCTATGCAGCTTGTTTGTTTTGCTTTAGTACCCTCTAATGATTGGATTTTTGGATGGTTTGGATCAAGGTGGTGAATGAATTCATCACTTTGGCTTTTGGTGGGATTGGTGATGGATTGGGAATAATGCCAACCGTGGTAATAGGAAAAATGATTGTGTTGATGGTCGGGATTTGGGTTGTTGGAGGTGTGGTTGAGATGCTCAGTCCTTGAGAATGTATGTTTTGAGAGATTTGAAGACCGACTGATGTATTGATTGTGGTGGCTTGAGTGGTTGCCACTTGTTGTTGTGATGCTACCGGCAAAAGAAGAGGATTTGATGTGATGCTTGGATTGCCTGGATTTGAAAAACTAGCGGTGGGTAGGGGGGAAGACCCAATCCAATAGGTGATGTGGATGTGAGTGGTAATGGAGGAAATGATTATATGTTCCCTTGGAAAGAGAATGGGTCAATGAATCCCGTTGTTCCAAACAAACCATCCTCTCCTTGCGGTAGAGAGGTTTGTATGTTTAATGGGTAGATTGGTGTTTCATGGAATGAGAATGAATCTATATGATTATGGAGGGTAAGTGGGACATTCGGGTGTGATGGATTCATCGGGATGGAAGTAATCAGTGTGGTGCTAAAACTTACCTCTTTGTTGTTTACAAGGTGATACTTTTGTAACTAATGAAACATTGCACTTCCCTTGTTTATAATTGGTGAGGTTGGTGTGATTATCAATATGGTTTGACGCATTTCTTGAGTGATATTCAGAGTTGGCATTGGGAATGTGTTTGTAAGAGGCATGTCCATACTAGTGCCTACGTGAAGGTCGAAAGGAATCTAGATCCCTCCTTTCATTAATGTGCATAAGTATTTAAACATGGCATTGACAATTTTATGATTCTCTAGATTTTGAACCATTTCTAGCATTTCTGATTGTGTCATTCCCAAGTCCTCATTTGTGATTTCCTCTTCATAGCTTTCCTCTTGAGGATTTTGTGATAGTAGAGAAGAGCTACTTGGGGGATTGCTTGATCCCGCAAGGTTTACTTTGATGGTTACTTGACCCAAATCACTGGAAGTTGATATTTCATTTGTGTTTTCCATGTTCCTCTTGTGTTGTGATCTTGTTTGGACCATAAAAGTAGGGATCGTTTGATCTTTATTTTTAGGCCCAAAAGAGGAGAACTAAGGAAATCCAAGGATCAAAAGGGGTAGTAATGATGAGATAAATAGATGAGGTGAATGTGTGAAACCTTTGAAGAAATTTTTAGGGGTTATGCTAAAATTTAGGGCTTGGATTGATTGTGACCGTTTGACTAGGCATATTAAGTCAAACAAGATTATGGTGAAGCTTGTAAACCCTAGGAAGTTGTGTTATCCTAGGGAAAACTCGCACAAGAGAATGGATTGGATAAGTGTGTCAAGCCAACCAAGGTGATCATAAAATAGTAAACCTTAGGAAGTTGTGTTATCCTAGAGGTAGATTTGTTCAAGAGATTTGTCTATTTGGCTAGGTGTGTTAAGCCAAGATAAAGTGATACTAATTTAGCCTTTAAGTTTAGCATGAATGATTTTTCTAAATTTCCCAAAAGTTTTTTGATGGGATGAGATTTGATTGATGGAGAGATGGAGGAGAGTGAAGACTTTCATCCTAGACCTTGACCTAGACATGACTCTTTTTTACAAAACCTCGGTATTGAAGAACATGCTGCACTTCCTATATGAGGAAAGCAAATCTTTCAAAAAGCTTAGGATTCTGTTGATAGTAGAATGCATACATAGTTGGGTTGTTTCTTGAAGCATTCTTATAGAAGTTGTACACTAGTCTTTCTCTGAATTCAAGGAGCATTTCAAGATGTTTTTCGTGGGCTTTTAGACTTATCCTTTTGAATCTTGGTTTTAGGATTTGGACCTCTCGGGAAATCATTTGAGGCAACACATATGAGGTCCAATTTGTCTTTTATCTTGCCTTAGTGAATTATTTTTACCAAAATCACTTGCTTGATTATGTTTCAAGCTGCATGTCTAATGTCCCACTTTCTTTTTCATCCCACAAGGTCCATTAGGTGGAAATCAAGGAAATTAGGGCAAAATTTCCTAGGTTGACCTTAGTGAAAACAAATGATGATAAAATCCAAGCACTTAGAAACCTCTAAGGATATGATCCCTAGGGAAAGCAAGAGTACTTGAATTCGTGAAGAATATTTGTTTCCTTCCAGGGGTTTGAAATTTGGAGTTCTTTGTGCATGTTTGTTTTTCAATTATTTTGAGGACCAAGCAATGTATTTTTTATTCCCAAGAACATTTTACAATCCTAGGATAATGAGACAATATTTTGTTGGGTTCCCACTTGGACGAATCCAGCTGCGCATATTTTGTGTGGATGACTAGATGTTTGACCTCCACGACAAACATTTCTCCAGTCAGCCAAGCATCAATACCCATGAATCTCCCATGCCATACTTTTCATCTCTATAAAAAAACCGCATGTATAACGTGGGGCGGCTTCAAAGGACATGACCTTTTGCACCAACAAAATAGATAAGGATTTGGCTTTTCTAAACAAGGGTTTTAATTCGGTCTTTTCGTTCATGGAGGCTGACCCATGCGGTGAGAGACCATTGCTGCCCTTCTCATCATAGCCAACTACATGATACTGGCCTTTGTTCCAGTACCCACTTTTTTATCCCATTTGGAAATACACTTGTTCTTAGTGTGTTACCGGTTGGGTCGTTCCCTTGGGTGAGTAATTTTTCCCACAAGGTAGGCCTGCTAAGATAACAAAAGCGAGTAAAATTATTTGTAGTTTGATCAACCTTTTTTTAGAAACAAAGGGAGAGCACACACCATAATTCTACTCACACTCGCAAAGTGTTTTGTTCAATTTTAAACCCAAAATAAGAAGTGTGGAGGTACACTTTTGACAACTTAATATCACAAAAAGACTTTTGATTCTCAAGATCACCATGAGGTGCGAGAGAAGTGCATACGCCTTTTACATGATATTAATTTGTTAAAAGGATTACAAAACATCAAGAACATATATTCATTTTAATCCTCAAAGCAAGAAATGAGTTCTTTTTAAAGCACCAACTTTGAAGTGTGAGAGTTGCCTTGTTCAAATTTTAAACTTTTAAACAAAATCTAGTGGATTGTTTCTAAGTTCTTTTTAGCCTTTTGTAAACTTTGAAAGAGAAATTTGTTTATTCTTTTTAAACCCAAAAGAAATATAGTGTTTCTAAGGCAAATGAAATTAACAAATCTCTTTTAAACAAAATTTCAAATCCTTAAAGAGTGTTGAACAACACTTTATTGTTTAAAAACACTTTGTGCATAGTGAACATGATGCCATGATGAACCTCCTACTTTTATTTTCTTTTTTTCTTACTCCAACCTACAAAATGATAGAAAACAGAGAGCACAAAAACAACAAACAGGTTAAAAGTTAGAAAATCAAAAAATCAAAAAGCACATGTTAAAATTTAAAACTTGACTGTTTTCCATGGTAGAGTTAGTGGGTTTAGCACAGTTTGGAATAGAGGCTGTGCTATATAGAGTTGCACGTTTGATTGGGTGTGGCACTCTACAAAAATAAAGACCAAGAGTGTGGTGCAATTTAGTAGGCAGCACAGTTTGTAAGTGGCGAAGTTTGAAAAAAATTGAAATTCAGAGGCGAGAAATGGGTGCGGTGCAATACAACACCGCATCTGCGTAAGCAGTGCAATACAGGGCTGCATGAACTATTCGTGGTGCAGTTTCCTATGTGTGGACAAAAATGTTAAAAACCACGGAATTTTCACAAAAATGTGGTGAAATTCTTGATCAAGCCCTCCTTCTAGCGCCAAAATGTGAACCCCTAAACCTGCAAACGCACAAGAATAACAAACAAGTCAATGTGTTAGATCAAATGAAAACAGGCATGAGGGATTCCCCATGAAATCCATCTACTAAATACTTAAAATAGGAAGAAAATGAAGAACAAAACTTAAATAAATGAGAGCTAATCTTAATTAAGCAAGTAAAATAGTGATCCCATGGGGGAATTGGTGCCAATTGAATGTTGAAATTGGCCCTTTCCCAACTCTTAAGTTGCAATGTGAATGATTGTAGATTGATCAAATCTCTCCAAAGAGATTTGAGCATAACCTAGCTATGAATTATGAAAATGATGAATGGTTGAGTGGAAGTGGGTAAAATTAGCTCTCAATGTGAAGAGAGTAACTTTGCATGAAAAGGTGGATAAGAAATGAGGAGAGAAGCCTCCGATTTATAAATTTGAATTTGGAAGAGTGAGCAAGATTTGAGCAATGTGGGACTAACTTTCAATCCAATAGTTGAATGCCACTTGCCACCATGTGAATGGTTGATGGTTGTGCAAGTTTTGATCAAAGTGCCCATAAATGTATAAATTTGAATTTTGAAATATTGAAATGACAAGGTCGATGGAGAGTCAAAAGGAGTTATGACCACTTGGCTCAATGCAAAAGGACTTGTAAGATGAAATAAATGCCTTGTTGAAAATACCCATCCACTTGGACTTTTTGAATTCAAATTGAGAGAATATTCCCTTTTGATGCCATGTGAGGGAAAATAGAGATTTAATAAATGAATTAAATCTATTTTCATGTGCAAGTTGCATTCTATAGAGAATTTTAGTGAGAGGGATTAACTTAATCAATATTTTGATGAATTTAATGAAGGATTAGATGATTTGACAATTTTGACTCAAATAGATGAATTAATTTAAGTCAGAATTGAGAGGAAATGATAAATTAAATAAATGATTTTGATTTATTTAACTAAGGAGGAATATATTAGATTAAATCAAATAAGGTTTAATTTATTTAATTTAATAAGAGGACTTTAGAGATTTTAATCGAATAAAATGATTTATTTAATTAAACAGAAATGTAAGGTTAATTAAATTAAATCGATTAATTTAATCACTAGAGGAGAAAGACTTAATCAAATGAATAATGATTTATTAAATTAAGAGACAGAATATGATGAAATGTTGAGAGTATGATTTAGGGGGAAATGTTGTTAGTAAATCAGGATCAAGTGTCCTAAACCAAAATTGTACATTTTCCATGTCTACAATTGTTAATGTGTCCATATTAATTTTTTGACAGATTTTTATAGCTTCATATAAAAAAAAATTGTTTACTTCACTTCTCCATTCCTATAGAGTCTTAATGATACCATCATCCCTTAAGATGGATGGAAGAATACCATGATAAGGTTCATGGAAGGATTTTACCAATTCCTTTATCCTGTTCTCTAATGTTTTAACATTCCCTCTATATCCCTCAATCTTATTCACGAGAACCACAGTAGGCTTAAACCTTTCAAGTGGATTGGGAACCTCCTTAACCCCAATTCCTATCAATATCAATTATTTCTTTCTAGGGATCGAGACTTCCATGAGTGGAATGGCTCTTTCTTTGTTAATATCAAACTTTTTGATGGCATCAACCATGGCTGAATAATTGTAGTTAATACTATTTAGCTTGTTATTCACTCTTTTGTTTAGATGTTCTAGTACCACTATGGCAATCCTCATGTTTCTCTTAAAAGAATCTTCATCATAAATTTTACATTTTTCCTTGTATTCATTTAATTTCCTAAGCAACTCTTCCCTTTTCATATCCCCTTCCGCCTATGGCCCTTCTGATGTATTGGGTTTAACTATTGAAATTGGTGCACCTCCCATATTGTATGGCATAATTTCCCTTGTGTTGATGGTTAAAATGACACAAACAACATTAAAACAAAATATTTCTATTCTATTTCTCCTAAAAAAGAAAGACTACATGTAGTGGCCTAACTCCCAAGGTCCTGGTAGTTGGTTCTCAACTGTCTGATGTCACTTAATTGGTTCATGCAACTGTAATATTCAAGGGGCCTGGGCTGGTAACAAAGGATTCAAGCTATGACTCTCTTTGTCAAAATAGTTTCTATAAATCAAGGGGTTTAAAATAAAAGAAAAAGATAGATCCAAGGGGTAAATCAGTAAGTATGAATTAAATTTATCTACTATCCAAACATATACTTTTAACAATGAATGTTTTCTTAACCGATCACAAAAACCATAACATGACACAACCCATAGTATAATTGTACCATCATATACATCTTAGGTGCTTAATTCAATTCTTCTATTCGCCTATCACAAGTATTTCCAAGATCCCAAAACCACACACATTCATTCATCATTAAAACTATAGATCAACAAACTTTAATAACCTTAATTCAATGACAATTTAACAAGATAATCTTTAAACCTAGTTTCTTCTAATGACTTTCATCATATAAGAAACTATCATGCTTCAACACAATCACTGGCATTCAAGTGGATTATAACTCATTAACCTTATCAAACACACAATTCAATGCCAAACTCCATATTTCGTAAACCTGCAATTCTATTAACTGTAAACAAGATTTGGTACAATGTATCTCTGCAAAGTGCTCTTTGAAAATTATATCTCCTAACACTAGGTAAGCCAATCCAATTCTGAATTAGCCGACCCTTACAATGTAATACCCCACTGGTATTTATAGAATACAAAAAAAAGAAGTTCGAACTTTACTTCTATCTTAGGCTTTCCACCTTTTTAGGAACAATCAACTGTCTTGGAAACTCAAATCAATTTCGATCTTGAGTTCTTACATTACACATTCAGGTTGATCTAACAATAGAAGATAGAAAATAGGAGAAAAGAAGATCCCACGTCCTTGAGACTGCTAGTGCTGCATGCATGCAACATGCAAGGAAGAAGATCATCATGCATCATGCATGCAAGATGTTATGCATGTGATGTTGGATCTACTATGAACTCATCATAACTGGTGAAGACCTATTGTAGCATATCCATATCTGGCCCATCAATCCAGTTATCTTCAAATTTGATGTGATCCAACTCAACTGCAACAAATTCTTTCATGCTTTTTACCTTGACCAACTCTCTTCCTGCAGCTTTTATCTCTTCCTTGACCTCTACAAGTCGATCTATCACCAAGTCTTCTCCATCATCCTGCATGAGTCCTTGGAATCTTTCATTCCATTTCTCTCTAACCTGACTTAATGGCATGCCATCTTTAGTCATTACATTCACATCTACTATTATAGCCATAACCGCTTCCAACTCTTCCAAGTGCTCAGTTAAATTATTAACTGCTCCCTGAATTTCATCCTTATGCTTGCTCAAGAAGCCAATCCTAAACTTAAGGATACGAGAAGTCTTTTCTACAAAATCTTTATTATCATCTTCGAGTATAGATTCTTCTAAAAGAGTAGTTAGAGGCAATGTATTTATCTTCTCCATCTTTTCACTATACTCTTTGTACTCTTCTTCTAACTTCTCGGAGGCCTCAATATATTGATGCATCTCTTTTATTACTCCTTCCGCCTCCTTATAGGTTTCAAACCCCTTTTCCAAAACCTCACCTACCTCTCGGTTCACTTTGTCTATCCATTTGTCAACCATCTCCACCTTACCTCTAACCTACACCAAATCATCAACCTCCTTTTTGCTTAGCAAAACAGGAGTCTCAATTGCTGCAACCTTTTGTGACCTTGGAGAGGAGACACTCTTCAAAAATGAATGTAACTGATCTAACTAAGCCTTAAGCTCATCTTTCTTTTGTTTGTCCTTGATCATTCTGGATTTTGTCGTTGAAGCCACCACATCAATCAAATTCATTTGTTGATTTCTAGTGGGTCTTCCCAAGTTAACCGTACTCAATTGATAGTCTGTAAGTTGCGTATCCCCTACCTCATTTTCAATCATAGGCATGGCACATTCAGCAACTATCTCCCCTTTATCTGTGAGTCTGGTAGAATGCAAAACTTTAGCCCTCTTCTTAGGCCTTTCCTGTTCAATCTCCTTCATCATGTCCTCCCAATTAAGAGATTGAGGAGGTGTTCTAGCTCTTTTCTGTAGATCTAATTTCAACCAAGTAGGATCACTAGGATATAGCATCATGGAAGAGGAAGCAGCAACTGTAGAGGATGGCTGAATATCTACCTCAGGTTGAGAATCAACCTTCGTCTTTTCTTGTTGCTCCTGCAGTACATGCAACTGCACCAACTTCTCAACCTCCTCTCTATCTCTTTGTTCTTGCATCTTCTTGTCTTCTTCTTCTTTTGTCAATCTTTCCTCTTCCTCCTAATCCTTCTACTTTTCTTTCTCTAAGGCCTCTCTTTCCAACCGTTCTGCCTCTAAAGCTTTAAGTTTTGCAGCTCCGTCCTCTTCTTCTTTTTGCTTCCTTTCAATTTCTTCCTTTTCTATCCTTTCTACTTCCAAGGCTATGAGTTTATCTACCTTTTCCCTTTCTTTCTCAGCTAGTTGTTTCTTTACCAGCTCTTCAACCTCTTTTTCTTTCCTTAGAGCTTCATCCTCTTGTTCTTTTAGTCGAGTCTCCTTTGCAAGATTCAATCTAGCAACAAGGGCTTCCTTTTCCCTTCGGTTTCTTGCTTTCTCATCCTCAAGATCATGGATCTTCTGTATCAATTCCAGCTTGTCATTTTTAGCTTTGACCTTGATCTCATGCTCTCGTTGCCTCATTTTCTCCTCCAATGTATCAGCTGATGTCCTTGTTTCAACTTCTCTTTCCTTCGATTGTTGTTGTTGAAGTAGAGCATCAGATTGTAACTTTGCCTCTATTTCCTTTTGTTTCTCCACAGCAGCCCTTGCATCAGATTCTCTGGTAGCATCTTCAAACTATTTCCATTGCTCCTCCTATGTAAGAATCTGCTCAATAGTAATATCTAGAGGCATGTTTTCTTGCAAGTCCTTCTCTGATAGAGTTTCATCTGAATCTGTCTCAATTTCTACCAACTCTTCCTCCACTTCTTTTCCTTTAGTAGCTTCAGCCATGGCATAAAGCACTCCTTGAACTTCTTTGCTTTTCTTTCTTGTGAGCGGGGCTTGTGTAGATGACTCACCCAATGCGGGCATAGGAACAGTAGATTCAATTGGAACATCTCCCTCGGGTGTCTCTTTTTTTCTTCATCAACCACCTCCAACTTTGTTTCTTCAACATCTGGAGGAAAGAATTCCAATGGTTCCTTGCAAGGTGGCTTTCTTTTAATCCTCTTATACCCTTTACCTTTCTTGAGGATTGGTCCCTGAGGAGCTTGAGTCCTCATCATCAACCATTGCACACTTCTATCCAAGATTGTTCTTCCCAATTTCTTAATGTCAATCATTTCTTCTTCACTACAGTCTATTGGATCTAAGTTTTTGGTGCCAATATTCAAAGCTTCATATGAGGGATCTAATACCACTCCATCATCCACCAAAGTGTTAGGAATATTATCTTTAATGCCCAGCTCTACCATAAGTGAGACTGGTAATCTCTCATAATTCTTCCTCCTTAAGTCAAATTCATCCTGCCTATCACACCAAAAATCCACTAACAAATTAAAGTGTCTAGTAAACACTGAAGGTAATAAAGTATACATCTTCTTTTTTGGATCAAAATACTTACGAGCTATATACAATCCCAATTTCAATTGTATCAACTCATTACAAACCACCTTAGCCACCTTCAAGTGTTGACAACCATATTCCCCCAGTGTCATAGGAAACTTATGGCATCCTATCTTGTGCTTCATCCCAAATCTAGCATTAACTCCGATGGCTTGATATACAAATTCCATAAGCACTATTCTATTGCTGCAGCATCTTGGAAGTAAATGAGGATGACCTTCAAACCCAAACAATCTGAAGTATATAAATTTGGGGTATTGGATGTACCAACTTCCCCATTCAGAAATGAAAGCCATAGCTTCCTGACTTAACCTGTATCCTGCATCTCTACTCAACTGATTGATAACCACATATAAAAATGCATCATTGACTCTTCTGAAGTGAGTCTCAGCAACCTGAAGGGATAATTGATCATAGTGTTCCCATACCTTCTTTTGTCCATCCAAAACTCCCATTATACCTACCCTGTTTAATCCTGGGAAAATCCCCAATCTTGCTGCAGCATAGACCACATATGAATTCATGAAGAAAGATTTGATCTGTCTAACCCTTGTGAGCTGATCATGTATGGCATCAGAAAAAATCATGGACCAATCAAATTGATAATCACCCTGAAAAATCACTTGAATAAAATGAAACATCCATTCCTTGAAATGGAAGGCATCCCTCTTCCCAAACACTCTGGACAACATCAATATTAAATCAGATATCTCCTTCTTGAAGTCTGCCCTCTTTGGCTGATCTGCCAGTTTGCTCAAAGACTTCTTCTTAGTACTTAACCATCTTTTGTTTAAATGAGACTTATTGGAGTCTTTATGCTTACTGTATTTCTCCAATGCCTCAGCCTCAGTTAACTGCACTAAATTCTTGGGATCAGGAACATTGAATATGTTTTGGAACATCTGCGGAGTAAGATCTATAATTACATTATTCTGTGAATCCATGCATAATCTTGTAGCTGGATTATAAGTACTGGCCACTGTATATATCAACTCTAGACATTGAACTGACAAAGGAAACACAGTGATATGTGCAAGACCGGATTCAACAATCCTTTGAGTTCTCCCTGTCAAGTTTTCCCTTTTTGCAAAGGTCTCTTCATGTAATTCTTTGAAACTATACTGGCCTAGATTGGTATCTATGATATCTGACCAGTTTGATTCCACCTTGCTTGCCTTCACCACTGGATTCCTATGATCATACCTTAATGTATAAGGTAACTGTTCTGGTTTCACCTTCTCGATCTTTAGCGCAGGCTTTGATGTTCCAGCCGATTGATTCCTTCGAGCAGCCTCTCCTGACGTTCCTGATATCTCTCAAATCTCCTGCAAGTAAACCTCTAATTAGACCCTTCCAATAAATCATTATAAAACTTGTTTTAAAAAAATACCTATTACATATGTATCGGAGTCGGAGTCGGACAAAAACACAAAATAATCATTTTTACAAGATTGGTGGACTCGGAGCAAAAACCAATATAGGAATTTCAGCTAGTAACAAATGGGCTCGAAGTCGGAGTTGGGGAAGTTATCAGAATCGGGATCAGAATGAAAAAGGGATTTGGTTTTCTTCAAATTCCTCTCATTTCATATTCTATTTCCATTCCGCATCCGCCTCTGATTTGTTTATCGTTACTTTGATAAAAGACTTTCCACAATATGCGAAGTCAGACATGGGATGAAAACGGAACTGATAACCTTTACAAATAAAAATTCTTAAGTTTAAGATCAGTTCCGATCCTGCCTCCGCTAATTATCACATACTTTAATAAAACCTTTTTAGAACTCGAAATCGAAAACGACATAGAAATGGAATTCACATCTTTGGTAAAAACAAACTCTTATGCAAATACCCATTCCAATCCCACCTCCGCCTATGCTAATCATGACATCATCAAATTTATTCATTTTCATCATAACTTCATGATTAAACCTAGGTCACCATAACATAGAAAAGGAGCTTAAAAACTCTACCCTCATATGACCGTGGGGGAACAATTATATTTTAGAGCCATTTATTTAAAACTTATTGTAGAGACCGACGAAACCCTAATCTAACAAACTTAATAAAACTAGGGCACGGGTTTTAAAACCCTACCATTCTACCAAACAACGAAACCCTAAATTAAACAATAAACCTAATCTACCTCAACTCACTGTAAAAATCTCTAATCTACCTCACTGTAAATTCTTAATCTAACTTACACCACAATAAAAACCTTTAATCTAATCTAAATCTACTACAAATCGAAAACGACACGACGCGATCACGATTAAGTTGTGAAAATGACAATGCCCAAAAATAGAAAGAAACGACACAACAAAATAAAACAACAAAGATAAAAATAAAACTAAAAAAAACCAAAACAAGAACCTACTCATTCAATCACATCATTGATCATAAAATTGCTTAAAACACAATGATTGAACACGTGAACAGATACAAAGCAAAACACAATGAACACAACCGCAAATAAAACAACAAACAACAAAGATAAAAGACCTACCTCAAACACAAACAAAGCCACGTTGAATTTCTGAATCAATTCACACACAATCCCTTCTCTATCTTGATCAATTTGCTCAAACGAACTCTGCTATTGCTCTTCGTGCTCTCAGACTTGTAATAATAACAATAATAATCGGCTTTAACCCTTAATAAAGAAAAATATGTGAATTTCTACCTACATCAGCAACCACCATTAATGCATTATAACACAGTAAAGGCGGAGTCGGAATTGTAAGAGAACAAACACTGGTCTATAGTGCAACTTCTGTCAAAAAGTCAATGACAAAAATTGGCGGGGTCGAAACCAAAACGGAAACAGGATCTTAAAATCATAAACTTTCCAAACCTTATTCCCATTCTGACTCCGCGTCCGACAACTAAAAGCGAAACAAAAAATAAAAAAAAAAGTTAAGTAAAAGACCAACCTAATAAAACAAAACACAAAAACCGAGACAAACAAACATTAAAAAGGGAGCGGAGTCGGGATCGGAATTGAATTTGATTTTGCAAATTTTGAATAGAACCATCCCAATTCCCACTCCTGCTCCGCTTCCGCTAAAGAGAAAAAACAAAGGCAAAGAAAAGACCATCGGGATCAGAACCAAAAATACACCTCAAAAGACCTTTCAAAACCCAATTCAGCTCCGGTTCCGCTTCCGACAGAGAAAACAAAGAAAAACAAAATATTTGGCAAAACTATACTCCAAATTTTGTTCCAAAAACAACTAAGTACAAAAACACAAAGGGGGAGCCATTTTGACCAAGACAAAAGATGGGGTGGTTATGCAAGGCATAACACCTTGAAGTACTTATATCAGTACTAAACTTAGGGGATACATCCTCTTGTGCAGTAGTGGGAGAATAAACATCATCCTGCTTGAGCTTTCCAAGTTGTAACTTTTGCAACACATCTTCCAATAATGCTACCATTGTATGTAATGGGTATGTGCACGATCATGATGGGCCAAAAAGTGGCAATATGTAAGTGATATGATGGCCCATGTGGCTGATGACTTTTTTTTTACCTAAATTTGATGAAATGAAAAGAGTTTTAAAGGAGATTCTTAGTTTTCCAGCAATATACATTATGGTTTACTTTGAATTTAATAAATAATTATTATTCATTTTTTATTTGAATTACGACTAAAGTCTTGATTGATAGGCTAATTGAAAAACATCTATTTATTTCAAATAGTATCACATTTTTTGAATCTAAAACATGTTTCACATTCTATGCTTCATATACTATAGGATTAAAAAAAAAATTGCATTTCATGAAGTTTTGACTAAGTTAAGGTGGTCAGACATACGATTTTTTATATTTTTTAAAAGTCGTAATAAAAAACTCATAATTAATTATTTACTTGGAAAAGAATTACAAAAAAATATGCATCACATCAAGACATGAGTCCTCTACTTATATCTAAAATATTGTAATTTTTTTTATCATTTTATAGTGGTTAGGGTAGTTAGACAAACACCTCCTTCTTATTTTTTCCTTGAAATTTAAGTACTACTGCATTGAAATTTCAAAATTTACCAAATAGTTTTTATTTTTTTAAAATAAACCTAGTAGTTTAGAAACTACATTCAATTTGATACAAGTTCTATTGTTACATATTTTTGAAATAATATAGATAACTTATTCAAATGTTTACGTCAAGTTGCCTAACTTTGATTTTCTGAATTTTTATTGCCACTTAAGGCCCTGTTTTTCCCATGATGATCCTGCACATACCCTAATTGCATATTATCCCTCTCAATATATCCATGCTTAATCAACAAATTTTTCAATTCTGTTATGAGTTTATCCTTTTCAGCAGTCATAGACTCCACAGTCGCCCTAGTGAATTGTGCAACATGAGCTAACATATTCACAGCTTCTAAGGCCAATGTTTTTGACACTCTTTTTATTATTAGGCATCCACTGTAATTAGGTGTAGGCTTAACAATGCCTAGCTTTCTTTTACTTGGGTCTATAGACCATATAGCCAAGGCTTCCCATTCTTCACTGAAAGTAGACCCTTGTAATGAAAGTGCAACTTCTTTTTCTATATCATAGAGAGGTCTATCACATTTCTTGATTGTGTCAAATGCTATCGTTGAAGCTAGATTTCATTCTGGAAACAACAATATTCCACTAGTTCTCACCAATTCCCAACCCTCTTTTGCAGTCATGTTTTGGAACTTGGCTCTAATCTCATTTAACACTTTTTTTCTGAATGATAGCATCAGACATTTCTAGATGAAGGCTTCTCTCTATATCTGAACTCTTTACATACACATCCATTTTAACTTTGTAAGAAAATTCCATAAAATATTTTCTTTACAAATGAGTCATCATCCAAGAATTTGGTACATGCCTCAGTCCACATGTCATCACTTCCATTTGTCCCTCTAAGATCAACATTACTCATTCTTTTTTCTAATTGATTGGTTAACCTTACTATATATTCAATAGGCACTCCTTCTTGTATTTCTTATTCTGTACCCAAATATCATCATCAAAGCCTTCATCATCATAATCCACTAAACTAGTGGCCTCAATCTTTTATTTTTTCAATGGTGGCTACCTAGGCAATATTTCACTAGGGTGTGAAGAATCAACATCCATAATTTCAAGCTCTACTAGCCTTGGTGGAGATGGGGGTGGTACTTTTGGTATAGGATAAAGAGTCTTGTGTTCCTCATTTTGAGTGGGAGAATAAGCTTTATCATATTTTCTTGCCTTACTCTTTCTCATTATTAAAAAAATATTTTCGATTCTTTAGGGGCTTGTGATGTAGGCCCTTCCCTTATAGTAGGGATTTATCCTCCAATTTGTTCTTCTACAATCAGAGCCTTCCCTTTATCATTACTAACTACCCCTTTAGTTTCAAGGTGGCCTACTATTAAATCAAAATTCCTTGTTACATGCTCCACCTTTTGAATTATATCTTCAGCCTCTAGAAGGACCTTGAAATCAGGCTCTTCCTACTTTATTTTCCTTTGTATCTTATCGAATGAAATACACCTTTCTAACCTCTTTTCTTTTTCCACAATGTTTGATATATTCTTTATTACATCTACGGTATACTAGAAAATGTGGACATACTTGTGGCTCTTGTTTCTCTCATTCAACAAAGCCATAAAACACTTAGGATCATAACTGACCCTCTCAACATTCCTCTCCATGTGTTAAGTTTTGAGCACTTCAATGATATTGTTCCAACCTCCTTTGGTCATTACAAATTCAAAGAAACATGTGTATGAAGGAAAGAAAGTTCCCTTTCCTTGATTCAACAAATTCTCATTCTCAACATTTCCTAGTTGCCACATAACCTCAAGGAAACCAATTCTTTCTAGCACAAACCTCGGCAAAAAGTGAGGTGCTACCTTAGAACCATTCTCTTAAGATAGTGAAATCAGGGAGTGAGATAACATCTCCCCAATTATGATCAACACCTATCTTAGGCCTTCTTTCCTTGGGTCTCAAGAAATCATGTAGAGCAATAGGAGTTCTGGGTAACTTCACAATCAAATCTCTCTTTAGTTCAAAAGCAAACAAATTCTGGAAAGTGGCATAATCATATGTCGTATCATCCTTGTCCAAGACTACGGTCCAACATTGCACAGGTAGATCCAAGTCACTCGATTTTCATTCCAAGTTAATATTTTGTCCAAAGTAAACTACACCTTTTTATAAAAACATATTCATCTATAGTGAGTACCAACTGCATCTTACCCCACATTCACCTTTCTTTAGTCTTACCGGTCCCTCATGTATTCTTTCATAAATAAATCCTGCATAATCATATATTGCACAATATTTCAGATTTTGGATATGGGCAGCCATATACATCCAAGCATTGTCATTCCAAAGATAGGATCATAACCAATTATTTTGTAAATGGAATAGAAGTTCCTTTTGAAATAAGGAACAGAGTAATTAATAGGGAAAGGTTTCTTATCATGTGAGCCTATCACAATCTTCCATCTTGTAATTTCTGCTAGAAATCTTGGTAAGATGTGGAATCTGAATGAAATCTTGGTCTTCTCATTCTCCTACCTAAGATTATCTTCATTTATCGTATGCATTTCATCATTCCATTTAGTAAGCTTGAAAACAAGACCCAATTCTTCCTTAGTGATCTTAACCATTTCTTTTCCATCATAGATTCTGATAGTCCTCATCACTTGGTCATAGTTATTAGCTATTTCCTTTAAAAAAATCACATCCATATAAACATTTGGCACAATTAACTTTCAAAGATCACAGTTCCAAGGGTTTCCTACTAGGACACCCATATTTTTTTTCTTGAACCAACCATAGAAAAGCTACCATCCAATATAGGGTAATTTATCATCTTTGATATAACCTCTTTTGTCGTACGAACCCTCTACTATTTGAGGTCCTCTGGGAATCAATTAGCCTCTAGGTTTGTCACTAGTGGATGGTGGTAATTGATCCATAAGATATTTATTCAGAGGTCTTTTGGGAGCAAAAGCTTCCCCTTTAGATGATGATATTTTTTCTTTAGGAGCCATAATGCAGGAAGTACAAAAAGGTAGGGCTTTTCGGTTTAACTGAGTAGGGCCTAAGGATTTTACGATGGTTTGGCACAAATTATACAAATGAAGAATCAAGAAAGTCCCTTTTATGAATGCCAAACCTTTAAAATCTGAACTAAGAAAAAAACCTAGTTGACTTAAGCTTGAGAAAACATAACTTATCAATAATGCCAGAAGAAAATAAATAGTTGACTTATTGTTTTATTGTAGGTTGACAACCCTGGTTCCGACATGAGAAAATGTTGAGCAACCATAGCATGAGCTCCTTGAGTGTATTGAGTATACTTTAAATGTTGAATTATGCTTTTGAGATAAATATTAATAATCACACAATTCATTGCTTCGGTAGCTCAATGTCCTTTCAGTTATTAAGGCTCACTAATGCAAACCAAAACGACTTGTTTTCCTTCAACTAAGTTTTGAATACCAATTGTTGATTCTTTTAGAGAGTTAATTGATCCATGATCCAGATTTGATTAGCTTATTACAAACATCTGACTACGCACAACCACAACACTTACCAAATGACAAGAGGCCACATGGAAACATTTGTTTGTAGTATGCGGGATCCACCATCTCTTTGTCTTTTCAACCATGATCCACATGTCCTTTTTCCCTTACCCTTGTGAGCCATAACTCATGTGCAACTTTCATCAATGAGATGATAGGAAGCGCCTGAGATTAGATCTCACGGCCACATCATACACACTCCTTAGCTAGCAGCAACTTTATCATTCATACAACATATACGACTCAGATTAAAATATTTTTAAGAACATGAAATATATGCATATTAGTAACATGCATGTGTTACTTCCCATGTGCTTTGTTGATATTTTAATTGAATATTTGCCCCTATATTTATTGGAGAAAGTGCCTCAATACTTATTGACATGGAACTCCTGAAAGAGAAATATCGGTGAGACCCTTGGAATGTCTTGCCGACAAGCAACTATGTTCTAAAGTCTTGGAGGGATCAGATCATTGTGACCTAGGACATGTCTTGCCGATGGAAGTCATCGAGGTGACATGAAATTTCAGAGCGAGATTCCAAACTCATTCTGACAACAAAAGTTTGGGCGATATCGGTGTGAACCCATGATTGTCTTGTTAATAAGAACCATCGGCATGACCAAAGTAGTTTGAGTGAGATTTATAACTCATTATGATGGAAGGTGTCTGGGAAATAAATATCATTAGGGAGACTCTTGTCGATGGATGCGTCGGGGAGAATTGAGTTGTCGATGTGACTTCCTGATCTATTGCTGATAGTATTAATCTTGTCGATGGATCTTATCCTGATGAATGATCGATGTGACTCTTGCCGATATGCATGGTATTGGTGTTCTTTGGGACATTGGGGAAACTTGAACCATCGGTATGACTTTCTAGTTTGTTTTTGATAACGTTGGTCTTGTCGATGATCCTGAGATCGGGGAGACTTCACCAAGTCTGAGCGATAAACTAGTAGAAGCCGGTGCAGTGTGCGATGGTCTATGAGCAGTCTGGCATCGGTGAAACATGGTTTTTTGTCTCGTCGATGAGTGATACAGTTGAAATATTTTGACCAAGTGTCTATCCTACGTGGTTTGTTTTCAACCAATGAGAGAAGAAGAATGAGAAATTATTGGCAGTTGAATTGTTGTGACCTTTCTCTTATGGGAAATGAACATACCACTTGAGTATGAATGAACAGTTTGGTTGAGGATTTGGTTGGTTGGTTGAATGATCTGTTAGTGAATTTCATTATATGCAGTTTTTGAAAGCATTGTAACAGTGATATTTTGTACAAGGTTGATCAGGGAAATGTTGTTGCTGTAAATTGACATCTGAAAAGAAGATTTTGTAACGTGTATGTAATTCATTTATTGTAATACAAGTGATCTTCTTTGGTGTGGTGGTTTTTTCTCTTGTAAGGGTTTTCCAACATAAATCTAGTGTCATTTGTGTTTGAATGTATTTCTCAATTCTGTTATTTCTTTTGTGTGCATCTTAGTGAATTGTAATTGCAAAGTTTTAAAAAGCTTATCTCTTTCTCCTTTTGGTTTTGACATTAGGAAATGTTTGTTCCGCAATCAAATTTTTCCTAACAAGTGGTATCAGAGCCTAGCCAGTTGTGTTATCCTTGTGGGTAGGTTGGATTTTCTATGTCAATTTATGTTAAGTGGGAGTTTTGTAGAGGTCTTGAATTTGTCTAACTACAAATTGAGATGGCAACAAAAAGTATGTCTGGAAGTATTGATATTGAGAAATTCAATGGCAGCAATTTTGAGTTGTGGAAACGCAAAATGGAAGATCTATTGGTTGACCATGATATCTGGGTTGTTGTTTCTGGAATGAAATGACAAGCATGAAGTAAGAAGGGACCTCGTAGATTGAAAAGAAAAAGGGTTGATAAGATTCTATTATGTAGATTCAGTTCTTCTGAATGTTGATGAAGATAAGACTGCATCTTCTTTATGGGAAAGATAGAGATATTTATCAGGGAAAGTCCTTGGTGGATAAGTTGTTCTTAAGGAAGAAGTTGTACTCTTTGAAAATGGAAGGAGGAACATTTGTTTCTGATCATTTGAATATTTTTAACATGTTGACTGCTCAGTTAACATCTGTAGGTGTGAATATTGATGAAGAAGATCGATGTATTCTCTTGTTGTGTTCTTTGCCGAATTCATGGGATCACTTGGTGATGGTGATTGGGAGCATGACAACCACTTTCAAGATGGAAGATGTGGTTGCTTCTTCTTTATCAGAAGAGATGAGAAGGAAATCTTCTAAGATGGAAAAGGAGGTTCTGGTTGTTCGAGGCAGATCAAAATAAAAATGTAAGAAGAAGGACAAGAAGTCAAAATCAAAATCAGAAGGGAGATGAAAGTGTCCTGGCAAGAAGTCCAAGGTGAAGTGCTGGAATTGTGGGTAGCTTGGTCATGTCTGAAGGGATTGCAAAGAGGAGAAAAATAAGAAGAAGAACTCTTTCAATAAGGATTCTTCTCAGAGCAAAGCAGATTCCTTCATTGTAACCTTGGAAAATCAAGCAATAGATGATGTTTGGTTGATTGATTTTGGAGCATCTTTCCACATGACATCTCATAGAGACTAAATTATAAAGTATGAAGAATATGATGGTGGAAAGGTGTATTTGGAAAGCGATTCATCTCTGGAGACAATTGGTTGTGGAAGACTCAGAATTTAGTTTGTTGATGGTAGAATTAAGGGAATTGATGGCGTAATGCATATACTAGGTCTAGCTCAAAATTTAATTTTTGTAAGCAAGTTGAATGATGTTGGACTGCAAGCCTCATTGTCTAGAAATGGTTGTAAAATGACTAGAGGCTCGATGGTGCTGGCTAGGGGTTCCTAAATTGGTACTCTGTACAAGTTGGATGAACTGTCTGTTCAATGCAATGGTATCTCTGCAAAGTCACAAAAGGTTGTTTGTGAAGAGAAGAATGAAAATGTTCCTATTGGAGAAATACCTTGGAAGTTAAACTTCCAGTAGAAAAGACTATGCTCTAGCATCAGAGGCTCGGTCACATTGGTGAAAAAGGTTTGAAAGCCTTGAAAAATAAAAACCTAGTTGAGGGGCTTGATGATTGTAACCTTCAATTTGAATTATGTGAACATTGTATATATGGAAAACATCATCATGTTTCATTTTATTCTAGTCCTCATAAATCTTTTGGTGTTTTGGATTATATTCATTTTGATGTGTGTGGTCCAGTGGATGTTCCTTCGTTATCAAAGTCTAAGTATTATATTTCTTTCATTGATGATTATTCGAGAAGGGTATTTGTTTATTTTTTTAAAAGTAAATCAGAAATGTCCAGTCATTTTAAGGAATTTGAAAACCTTTTGAAAAATCAGACTAGAAGAAAAATAAAATATTTAAGGATTGACAATGGTGGTGAGTTTTTTTCTAATGAGTTTGAAAGGTATTGCAAAGACCATCAGATTAAGAGGCATAAAACAACACCTTACACTCCGCAGAAAAATGGAGTTTTTGAAAGGTTGAACAGGACGTTGATGGAGAAGGCAAGAAGTATGTTGAGAAATGTTGGTCTGGAGCAGAATTTCTAGGATGAGGCTATTTCTATAGCATGTTACTTGTTAAATTGGTCTCATTTGTCAGCACTTGTTGATAAAACACCTATGGAAGTTTGGTCTAGTAAGAATCCCTCTTTGAGACATATTTGTGTCTTTGGGTGTGAAGCATATGTTTATGTGCTAGATGTAAAGAGATATAAATTGGATAACAAAGCTGAAAATGTATCTTCATTGGGTATGGCCTTGGTGTGAAAGGATACAAGCTTTGGAACCCTATGACTAAGAAGATATTGTACAACAAAAGTGTAATCTTTTGGGAACTGAAACCTTCTTTAGTGGATCTACTGACAGGGATGAAAGAAGATAAAAACAATAATGATGTTGTTGAGATACCTCTAACTCTAGAGAAAGAGGAACAACACATTGAAAGTATACCTAAAACCAAGGAGATTTCAAGCAGCTCTGAGAGTTCTGAACAACAAGAAGAACCACAACCTCAACCTTAGCCTGTGAGAAAGTATACATGTGAAAAGAAATAATCAGATAGGTATAGATTATCTATGATAGATTCTAGTTGTTCCTACACTTTGATTACTAATACTGATGAGCCTAGGACTATAAAAGAGGTAGTTGAAATGTCTGATTCAGATTCTTGGTTGGAAGCCATGAATGAAGAAATGGCATCATTAAAAAAAAATGATACTTGGGATCTAGTCCCATTGCCTGAAGGTAGAAATCCTATGGGCTGCAAATGGGTGTTTAAAAAGAATTTTTTTTTTATGGTTGTGTCAAAAATTATAAAGTGAGATTGGTTGCAAAGGGTTATTCTTAGGTAGAGGGAATTGATTACAGAGAAAAAAATTCTCCTATAGCTAAGTTGACGTCTATTAGATTTATTTTGTCACTTGTTGTAGCGTATGACTTAGAGATTGAACAGATGGATGTGAAGACAAAATTTCTTCATGGTGATCTTGAAGAAGAAATCTATATGTCCTAACCTAAGCACTTTGTGAGAAAAGGTAAAGAAAATATGGTTTGCAAGTTGAAAAAATATTTGTATGGTTTGAAACAATCACCTAGAATGTGGTACCAAAAATTTGACACATTTTATTTGTCAGTGGGATTTGTAAGATCAAAATTAGATCATTGTGTGTATTACAAGACTAAAAATGATTGGGTTCTTATTATTTCCCTTTATGTTGATGATATGTTGTTCATAGGGAATAGTAAGTTAATGATTTCTGATCTAAAATCTTAGTTGTTTGTAAATTTTGAAATGAAAGATCTTGGTGCAGCCAGGTATATTCTGGGGATGGAAACAACCAAGGAGAAAAAGGGTAGAAATATTTGGCTTAGCAAAAGTAATTATATTAATACTATTCTAGAGAGATTTGGTATGAATGATTGCAAGCAGCTAGTTGTTCCAGTTTTGTAGGGGACAAAGCTATCTATTGAAGATTGTCCAAAATATCCTACTGAGATGGAGGACATGGCCAAAGTGCCTTATGCTAGTGCAGTTGATAGTTTAATGTATGCAATGGTCTATACAAGGCTAGACATTTTCCAAGCAGTGGGAGTTCTTAATCGATTTATGGAAAATCTAGGAAGGACACATTGGGATGTTGTAAAAAGAGTGTTTAGATATCTGAGGGGCACTTCATAATATGCTTTGTGTTACCATGGAAATTTGGTTGGTTCACAGAGGACTCTCAACATTCATGGATATGTGGATTCTGATTGGGTAGGGGACATTGGCAACAGAAGGTCCACCAGTGGATATAATTTCATGTAGAATGGTGGTGCAATTATTTGGATGAGAAAGTGACAAGTTGTAGTCGCTTTGTCCACTACGGAGGTTGAGTGCATGACAGAAAATCATGCCTATAAAGAAGTAATCTAGTTAAAACATTTGTGTTCTAATATTGGGTTTGATGCAGGGTAGATTACAATTTAATATGATAGTCAGAGTGCTATTTTTTTGGCAACAAATCCTACTTTCCATGCTAGGATGAAACATATTGATGTGCAGTACAACTTTGTATGAGATATGGTGGAGGATGGAAAGTTCTCTTTATAAAAGTTGGATACTCTGGAAAATGTTGCAAATGCATTGACGAAAATAGTAAGCACAGACAAGTACACGTTGTGTACCAGTTCGATGGGCCTTGGTGCCCATGAATCTTAGTAGTTTTGTTGTGCTCTAGAGGTGTCAATAAGATCTTCATCAAGTGGGAGATTGTTGGAAAAAGTGCCTCAATACTTATTGAGATGGAACTCTTGAAAGAGTAGTATCGATGAGACCCTTGGAATGTCTTGCCAATAAGAAGTTATGTTCTAAAGTCTTGGAGGGATCAGATCCTTGTGACCTAGGACTTGTCTTGCCGACGGAAGTCATCAGGGTGATATGAACTATCAGAGTGAGATTCTACACTCATTTCAACAACAAAATTCTAGGCGATATCGGCATGACCCCATGATTGTCTTGTCGATAAGAACCATTAGTGTGACTAGAGTAGTAGGAGTGAGATTTCTAACTCATTTTGATGGTAAGTGTCTCGACAATAAAGATCATTGGGGAGACTTGAGTTGCTGACATGACTTCCTGATCTCTTGCTGAGAGTATTACTCTTGCCAATGGAGCTACTTTTGATGAATGATCAATGTGACTCTTGCCAATATGCATGGTCTTGGTGTTATTTGGGACATCAGTGAGACTTGAACCATCGGTATGACTTTCGAGATTGTTTCCAATAGCGTTGGTCTTGCTGATGGTCCTGAGATCGAGGAGACTTCACCAAGTATGAGTGATAGAACAGTAGAAGCTAGTGTAGTGTGCGATGGTCTCTGGATAGTCTTGCATTAGCGAGACAGGGTCTATTGTCTCATTGATGAGTGATATAGTTGAGGTATTTTGACCAAGTGTTTGTCCTACGTGGTTTGTTTTGAACCAATGAGAGAAGAAAAATGCAAACTGATTGGCAGTTGAACTATTGTGACCATTCCTTTGTGGGAAATGAACATACCACTTGAGTATGAATGAATAGTTCAGACAAGATTCTAGTTGGTTGGTCGAATGATTTTTTAGTGATTTCATTGTATGCAATTTTTGAAAGTATTGAAATAGTGATATTATGTACAAGGTTGATTAGGGAAATGTTTTTGTTGTAAATTTACATCTGAAAAGAAGAGTTGGTAATGTGTATGTAATTTGTTTATTTTAATACAAGTGATCTTCTTTGGTGTGGTGGATTTTTCTCCTGTAAGGGTTTTCCCATGTAAATCCGATGTCATTTGTGTTTGAATGTATTTCTCAATTATGTTATTTCTTTTGTGTGCATCTTAGTGAACTATAATTGCAAAGTTTTAAAAGGCTTATCTCTTTCTCCTCTTAGTTTTGACATTAGGAAAATTTTGTTCCGCAGTCAAATTTTTCCTGACAATATTCATGCCTTCAGGATACTTAGGATGTCTCTATGTGGCAGACACCCACTTCCCCCTTGGGAAATTGGTAGGAAGGATGGTGCCCACATAGGATGGCAAGGAGTGATCCATACTAATCCACATCACCCACAATCAACCACCAATTAGTTGAAATTCAGAAATACTAATCCTCTAACCCATCATAGTGAAGATAGGTGGCAATCAACCGCTAGCTCATGTGGTTATTTTAATAACTAAGAAAAGCATACGGGTCAGTGGGGAATGATCCAGATGTGGCCACCTCAATTATCTTCCACTATTGATAATGACCATCTGCACACCCTTTCAACAACATATGGCCCACCAATAATCAGGGACACATGTCATTCACCCACAAGCCTGAATGAATAAAAGAACTTAAGACTAAATGGAATGTGGAGGAAGGGCACTGCTTAGATTCTCTCATTGATCACACAACAGCAGGGGCTCTTTGTTGGCAAAACAAGAATAGACAACTAAGAGGGGGGGTGAATCAGTTGTTACAAAATTTAAACTTATTTAACCTTTATCAACCTTTAATCTTAGATCTGATAATTAACAGTGAAAGCATGAATCAACAACACATCAGAAACACATAATACCAATTTTTTGTGTGGAAACCCTGTTAGGGGAAAAACCATGGTGGAGGTTAATCCATAATTTATACCCTGTTTAAAGTATAAAGAAAAATGAATAAGGAATGCACGTACATTTAGGCACACTGCCTAGATCTCACTACTCAAAAGGGAAGGCTCACTGCCTTACATAAAACAATTAGATTAAATCCATCTGATGATGTTGAACTAATAAATTAGCTTCTTCAAAATCTTGATGATAGTTCTGGTTAGGCACATAAACACTTCTTCACACTTCACTCAAACTCCTTGACACTCTGCTCTATAATCAAATGATCTGATCTTTACTCACACTTCATGCTCATTTCTCACAAATAAAGAAAACAATCTTTCTTATATATCTGCTACATGGAGTTACATCAACAACTCTATCGGTCACAAATAAAGAATAAGTTACAAACTGTCAGCCCAATTCAAGAGAAAATCTCAATGCATACCAACCTAACTCGGTCACAACATAATGAAGACCTAAATCAACATCCTCAAATATTCGAAACATTAAAATATTAATCCACAAGGATCAACAACTTGCTACAACCACCATGTTGGCCAAGAACATGAAAATTTAAACACACAAAGGAAAAATATTTGATCATGAACACACCGATGAGCACGAATGTACAAAAATGATAGAGTAAGATCTAGAACCATCACTGAACATCATAGTAGCATACACAACAACTTAATTTACCATAATTGCATTCTCTTCTTCTAGAAAAACTTGCTACAGTAATATAATAACTGTAGGAATTCAGAAAATCATAACTCGCTCCAATCTTGATGTGCACCTCTAAAAATTATGGAGAACATACTAGATAGGCTCAAAAATAAACCCTTTCATGCATAATTTTTGATTACCAGCTTACAGATCTTTCCAACATTCTGATCATCATAGCTTCACAAACTGCTTGCAACATATTTATTATATTTTTCTCAATATCCTCAACATATACAACCTTTAGAATCATGAATGCTAATATTGTTGACATCAATGACAACCACATATCAACAACACAACCACAACATCCAATAATATCCCCCTTTGGAATTGATGGAAACCCATTATGTGAAAAATACCATCAAGACAACTAACTCTTCTGAAACTGTTTTACTCTTCCATCTTCTTCCTTAATTTTGATTGATCTTCTCCCCCTTTCTTGTACAAAGGTTTTTCACATTACTCTTCTCCCCCTTTGACATCAATGGAAAAGGTACACAAGCTCTTAACCACATATCTAAATCATCTAACTACTCCCCCTGAGTAGTAGCCACCACAACATGAATCTGAAACAAGATATGATTATGAGTGCACAAATTGATGCAAAGACTTGCATCTTAGTTCAGATTAGGAGGGGAAATCACCCCTAACTTTCCTCTGAGATACTCAAAATTATCTTTAGGTGATGGTTTAGTGAATATATCTACAATTTGTTCCTTATTGGGCACATACTCTAGTCTGACTTCTTTATCACTCACTTTGTCTCTCTAAAAGTGATAATTGATAGATATATATTTTGTCTTTGAATGTAACACTAGATTCTTGGAAATGTTTATGACACTTGAGTTATCAAAAAATATAGAAATAGGCTCATTATACTCAATTCTGATATCTCTCATTATTTGCTTCATCCATATTACTTGAGTGTAATTGTTTGTAGCAGTAATACGTTCTTCCTCAGTAGTAGATAAGGAAATCGAATTCTTCTTTTTACCTAGCCAAGACACCAGCTTCTTCCCTAAGAAGAATGCACCACCACTAGTAATTTTCTTGTCATCCACATCTCCTACCCAAGCATCTGTAAAGACATTCAAAGTAAGATCATCATCTTTAGGATACCAAAGAACAAAATCAATTGTCCCATTCAAGTATCTAAAAATTTGCTTTATTGCAGTCACATGTGATTCCTTTGGATCAACTTGATATCTAGCAACCATACATACAACATTCAAAATGTTTGGTTTGGTATGAGTCAAATAGAGAAATCCACCAATCATTGACATGTACCTTGTTTTATTAGTTGTAGGAGAATAATCATTTTGTGTTAACTTGCATCTGGTTACCATGGGTGTACCTATAGGTTTTGAGTCTTCCATGCCAAAATTTTTTAGTAACTCTCTTACATATTTGGACTAAGATAGAAACATTCCATCTTCTAATTGAGTAATTTGCAATCCTAAAAATAATTTCAGCTCTCCAATCATTGACATCTCAAACTCACTTTTCATTTCATCAGCAAACTTCATACATAAGTTATCATCACCTTCAAAAAGAATGTCATCAACAAAGACTTCAAAAATCAACTCTTTATCCTAATCCACTTTGAAATATAGATTGTTTTTAGTAGTACCTTTATTGAATCCAAGCTTCAACAAGTATTTATCTAGTCTAGCATACCAGGCTCTAGGGGCTTGTTTGAGTCCATACAATACTTTCTTCAATTGGAAAACTATGTATTTTTCATCAGTCAATTGAATCCATCTAGTTACTCAACACAAAATTCTTCTTCTAATTCACCATTCAGAAATGTTGACTTCACATCCATTTGATACACTTTGTAGTTCTTGAAAGTAGCATAAGCAAGAAATAATCTTACAACTTCAATTATAGCAATAGGGGCAAATTTTTCTTCAAAATAAATACCTTCCATCTGTGAGTATCCTTTACATACCAGTCTTGATTTATTTCTTACCACTTCACCTTGTTCATTCAGCTTATTCCAAAAGACTCATTTGGTTCCAATCACATTTTTATCCTGAGGTCTGAGAAAAAGATTCCATGTATCATTTTTCTCTATTTGCATTAGTTCTTCCTTCATTGCTTCCATCCAATATTCATCTTTATATGCTTCATTGACATTGCTAGGCTCAATTTTGGAAATTAGCCAATACTCTTCTACCATTATTCTTCTAGTTTGCACACCTTTGTTTTTGTCTCCTATAGTCTAATTTTTAGAATTATTTAGCTTTACATACCTTGGGACTTTGGGATTCTCTCTAACTTTTGGTTCTTTTGTTCTCTCTTCTACACTTCCACAAGCTTCTCCTTCATGATTCTCTTGATTCACCAAAACAATTTGAACTTGATCATGTGTTTGAGTAGTCTTTCCATTATCAGTACTATTGTGTTGGTCATCTGATTCATATCCATAATATCTGGATGATCTGTCAGTATCCTCATCAACTCTGATATTTTCACTTTCAACCATTTTCTTCAATCTTATATTGTAGCACCGGTAGGCTTTGCTCTTAGTAGAGTAACCCAAAAAGATTCCTTCATCTCTTCTAGCATCAAACTTGCCAATATCTTCATCTCTCTTGATATAACATCTACTTCCAAAGATTTTGAAATATTTAATAGTAGACTTATAACCAAACCATAGCTCAAAAGGAATCTTACCAAAATTACCATTGAAATTTACCTGGTTGATAGTATATACAACATTTCTTATAGCTTCTCTCTAGTAGATATGAGGAACATTACCTTCCAACATCATATTTCTAGCAAAATCTAGAATTTTTTTGTTCTTTCTCTCAACAACTTTGTTCTGTTGAGGAGTTTGGGGAGCAAATAACTATCTTTTAATTCCATGCTCTTCAAAAAATAAATTGAACTCCCAGGAAGTGAATTCACCACCTCTGTCTGATCTTAAGCATTTAACCTATCTCATTTTATGCCATAGCTTTGCAACATTTTAACTTTTCTAGTGCTTCATGTTTTTCTCTCAAGAAAGTAACCCATATCATCCTAGAGTAATCATTAATAAGCAACATAAAGTACCTTTCTCCTTGTATACTTTTCATTTTGGATGGACCACATAGATTAGTATGAACCAAATCCAATACTCCATTTGAATGATGTTGTTTGCTCTAGAAAGAAATTCTTGTCTACTTTCCCATCTGACATTCCTTACATATAGTGTTAGTAGGCTTCACTAACTTAGGTAGATCTTTGACTGCTTAAGTGGAGCTTACTTTGATAATGTTATTAAAAATCACATGACACAACCTCCTATGCCATAACCAATGTACATCAACTTGAGAAATTAAACAACTTTCACTAGAAGCACTTAGGTGAAAAATGTTACCTCTTATCTTTGTACCTGAAGCAATTTCATTTCTAGAACTTCCTAATATTCTGCACTTACCATATTTGAACTGAAGATTGTATCCCTTGTCTACCATCTGTTCAACACTCAACAAATTATGCTTCAATCCTTCAACATAAAGGACATCATAAGTATTATATTTACCACCAAGAGAAATAGTGCCTCTGCCACAAATCACACCATCATTGTTATCTCCAAATCTTACAACACCACTACCATATTTTTCCAAGCTTATAAACTTTCTTTTGTCACCAGTCATATGATGTGAGAATCTGCTATCAATCACACACTCATTCTTTTCATCAATTTTGGCTGCAATAGCTTTCTCAATCTTTTGATTGTTAGTAGATTCAGTGGACACCAAACCATTTTCATTGATAGCAATGAATACCCATCCATCTTCATTTCCAATTTCTTTATCAAATTCATCATCAGTAACACCTTCTTCAACATAATAACATTTATTTTGTTATCTAGACTTGTTATGTTTGTACTTAGAAACTCTTTCAGGTAACCTTGATGCAAAATGGCCTATCTTACTACAAGAGAAACATTTAATAGGAAGATTTCCTTTATACTTACCTTGTCCTTTGGCTTCTCTTTTCATAATCAATGCTTCCAACTCATCTAGCTCTCTTTTTTCATCTTCAATATGTTTCATCTCATCTTCATATTTGAATTTCTTTCTGGAACTTTCTCCCGGATCATATCTTTGTTGGATTTTTCTAGATACATTAGCCTTGAATGTAGATTTTTTTTTAGGATTAGACTCACCAAATTCACTCAACTCAAGGTCATAAATTTTACCAATCATCATGTCTCTTAAGAAAATTTTTACTATCTTGAGTTATTCAATAGCATGATCTTTCATTTTGTAAGAAGTAGGCAGTGATCTGAGCACTTTAGCCACAATCTCATCTTCTTCCAAAATTCCATCGACACATCTAATACCCATCATTAGTTCATTTACCTTTTGCATGAAAGCAATAATGTTTTCATCTTCACTCATATTCATGTTTTCTCATTTTCCTTTTAGAGTTTGCAGCTTAGCAACTTTCACTTGAGCATCTCCTTCATACAATGTTTCTAGCTTCTTCTAGATCTCATGTGTTGTTTTCAGACCAATCAAATTTGTCATCTCTAAATCTATCAAAGCACTCAGTAATGCTTCTATAGCCCTGATATTAGTTTTAGCTTATTTGATATCATCAGGAGTTGAGGGACCATTATGAGGAATAGTATATGTGTTCTTTGTAATCTTCCAAAAGGGTTCACCAATGCACTTCAAATGACACTCCATTCTGACCTTCCATAGAGAGTAATTTGTACCATCAAATCTATGACTATCCTTCTTGTATGATTCTAGATCTTAGATCACCTCAAGCTATTAAACTTTTTTAGAGGAACCTACTTTGATACCAATTTTTGGAAAAAAAAGGATAGACAACTGAGAGGGGGGGTGAATCAGTTGTTACAAAATTTAAACTTATTTAACCTTATCAACCTTTAATCTCATATCTAATAATTAACAATGAAAGCATGAATCAAAAACACATCAGAAACACATAACACCAAGATTTTTGCATGGAAAACCTATTAGGGGAAAAACCATGGTGGAGGTTAATCCACAATTTATAACATGTTAAAATTATAAAGAAAGATGAATAAGGAATGCACATGCATTCATGCACACTGCCTAGAGCTCATTGCTCCAAACGGAAGGCTCACTGCCTTACATAAAAAAATTAGATTAAATCCATCTGATGAGGTTGAACTAAGAAATTAGATTCTTCAAAAGCTGGATGACAGTTTTCATTAGGCACACAAACACTTCTTCACACTTCGCTCAAACTCCTTCAGACTCTGCTCTATAATTGAATGATTTGATTTGTATTTGCACATTTTTCATTCATACTTCATGCTCATTTATCACAAATGAATAAAACAATCTCTCTTATATATCTGCTACATGGAATTACATCAACAACTTTGTCGGCCACAAATAAAGAATAAGTTACAAACTGTCATCCCAATTCAAGAGAAAATATCAATGCATACCAACCTAAGTCAGTCACAACATAATGAAGACCTAAATCAATATCCTCAAATATTCCAAACATTAAAATATTAATCCACAAGGATTTGCAACATGCTACAACCACCATGTCGGCCAAGAACCTGAAAACTTAAACACACAAAGGAAAAATATTTGATCACGAGCACACGGATCAACGCAGACATACACCAATGATAGAGTATAATCTAGAACCATCATTGAACATCACACTAGCATACACAATAACTTAATTTACTAGAATTTCATTTTCTTCTTCCAGAAACACTTGCTACAGTAACAAAATAACTGTAGGAATTCAAAAACTCATAACTCGCTCAAATATTGATGTGCACCTCTGAAAATTACAAAGAACATACTAGATAGGATCATAAAAAAACCCTTCAATGCATGAATTCTAATTACCAATTTATAGATCTTTCCACCATTCTGATCATCACAACTTAACAGACCGCCTGCAACATATTTATTAAAATTTTCTCAATATCCTTGACATATGCAACCTTCAAAATCATCAATTCTAATAGTGTTGACATCAATGAAAACCACATATCAACAACAAAACCACAACATCCAACACTCTTGTACCTTTATATGTCAAAAAATATTAACCCTAAAAGGGACCTATTGATAGTGAAAATGACACAAACAACGTTAAACAAAATATCTCTACTCTATTTCTCTTGAAAAAGAAAGACAACATATAGTAGCCTAACTCCCAAGGTCCTGGTAGTTGGTTCTCAACTGTTTGATGTCACCCAATTGGTCCATGCGACTGTAATATTCAAAGGGCCTTTGTTGTTAATAAGGAATGCAAGCAATGACAGATTCATCAATCTGTACTTAACGAAAAAGGGGGGGAGGTTAAATAAAAGTAAAAAGATAGATCAAGGCATATATCAGTGAAACATGAATAAAAATTATCTAATATCCAGACATACATTTTCAACAATGAATGTTCCTCCAATAGATCAAGAAAACCATAGCATGATGCAATTTACAGAACAATCCATACTATTGCATGCATCTATGGTGCTTAGTTTAACCATCACAATCACACACCATAATACTTTAAATATTCAAAAAGAACAAACTCTCATTCGTTTCTAAAATCATAGATCAACAGACATTCAACAATTTAATCCATAGCTAATTTAATGAAATAATCTTTAGATCTGGTTCCTTCTATTGATTCTCATCAAATAAGAAACACTTATGCTTCAACAAACTCACTGCAATATAGACATATTATGATTCATTAACCTCATCTAGTAAAATCAATTCCAACATAATACTATGTAAAAACTCATATTTGTATTCAATTGTAACTAATAATAACAAAGTATCTCTGCAAAGCTATAAAATTCTTATCTCCTACTATCAAGTGGCTAATATTATTCTCATTAGCCAACCCTTACAATATGGTACCCCAAAATTGTATATAGACATACAAAGCATAAAATCCTCTTAATCAAAATTGAGATCCACAATTTTAGGAATTGAAACTTTCTTGGAAACTAAGACTAGTTGATCTCCAATTTCAATGTTAATTACAAGAGAGAATAAAAGAAAAGGGGAAAGAATTCATGCACCCAAAATACTGCCACTCATCTTTGCATAGTTTGCTCTAGAATGTATTCATCATAACTGGAGAAGACCTATTGAAGAATATCCACATCTGGCCCATCAATCCAGCTATCCTCAAATTGAATTCTCTTTAGTTCTGCAGAAGCAAACTCCTTCATGTCTTTCAGCTTAGTCAACTCCTTTCTTGCAGCCTTCACTTCTTCCCTGAAATCCATCAATCTATCCAATAATAGATCCTCTCCATCATCCTCTCTTCTCATAATTTCTTGAAATCTTTTATCCTATTTATCCTTTAATTCACTTAAAGGCAGACCCTCTTTAACAGGTATATCAACATTAACTAGAACAAATACAACAACTTCTAGTTCATCAATTTGTTCATTTAAATCCTTATTAGAATCTTGGACTTCATTCCTATGCCTGTATATAAAATCAGATCTAAGCCAGATTATGCTAGAGGCCTTTTCTAAAAAGTCCGCATTGTCTTCCTCAAGAATTGACTACTCAAGAAAAGTAGACTTTGGCAATTTATTAATGTCCTTTATTTTCTAAACATATCCTCTATATTATTCCTATTGTTGTTCCAATGTTTTAGCATGGTGCTTCATCTCTTCTATTAGCTCTAATTCCATCTTGTGAATCTCAGAACTACTTACCAGCACCTTGCCTACCTCCTGATTAAGCTTATCCGTCCACCTATCCATCATCTCAGCTTTATTCTTTACTTGTACCATATCATCCACCTCTCTTTTACTAAGCAACATTGGTGTCTCTAAGGCAGAAAATTGTGATCTAGGAGCAGAAATATCCTTCAAAAAGGTGTGTATCTGATCCAATTGAGCTTTGAGCTCATCCTTTCTCTGCTTGTCCTTCATCAATCTTGACTTAGTGGATGAAGCTACAACATCAATCAGGTTCATCTATTGATTTTTCATAGGCCTTCACAAATTGATAGTGCCTAATTGATAATCAGTGACCTGCATATCTCCCACATCCTTATCCACTACTGGTATTGTACATTCTGCAATAATTTCTCCTCCCTCAGTTAGCCTTGTGGAATGTAGAATCCTATCCTTCTTCTTGGGTCTCTCCTTTTCAATTTCTTTCATCATGTCATCCCAATTAAGAGGTTGTGAGGGTGTTATTGGCCTCTTTTGAAGATCAAGCTTCAACCAGGTAGGAGCACTTGGAGTAGTGGCCATTACAATAGAAGAGGAGGCAACAGTTGGAGAGGATAATGGCTGTAGTATATTAACCCTAGGTTGAGAATTAACCTCTTGTGCATTTTGTTGTTCTCCTTCTACATTTTCTTGTGTAATATTTTCAGCTTCTTCCTTGTCCTTCTACTCTTGCATCCTCTTATTCTCTTGTTCCTTTTCCAATCTTTCTTTTTCCAACCTCTTCTCCTCAAGTATCTTGTTTCTTTCTTCTTCCAAAACCTTGAGTCTATTTGAGGCCTCCTTTTCCTTTTGTTGCTTCTTGGCCAGCTCCTCAACATATTTCTCCTTTTTCTTGTAGGTTTCTTCAATTATTTTGAATTTAGCCTCAAGGGCTTCTCTTTCTCTCCTCTATTTATCCTTTTCCTCTTCTAGCTCATGGATCTTCTGCAACATATCCAACTTGTCATTTTCTTCCTTTGTCTTGAGCTCATGCTCCTTTTACTTCTGTTGCTTTATTACTTCATTGGCTCTTTCCTTAGCCTCCAGTTGTTATTGTTGAGGTAATGCATCATCTTGTGCCTTAGCATCTATTTCCTTTTGTTTTTCTATAGAATCTGCATGTGCCTTCACATCTAAAGCCTTCTTTACTTCTTCAAACAATGCCCACTGGTCTTCCTCTGTTAACACATGCTCAGTTTTCTCTGGAGTTATCTCCTCTTGTGCATTCTTTTTTGATAAAGTCTCATTAGAATCTCTTTCAATACCATGGACCTCCATTTCTACTTCCTTTCCCTTCAAGGTTTCATTATATCATGGAGATTCCCCTTAAGCATTTCTCCACCTTGTTGCTCTATAGGAAGGAATTGAGCAGATGATTCACCCATTACTTGTGTTGAAGCCATAGGTCCTATTGGGGCATCCTCCTCATATATTCTAGACAAATCTTGGGCCGAGGCTTCAAGCTCAAATTATTCAACATCAGGAGGGAAGAATTCCAATGGTTCCTTGGGAGGCATTTTCCTTTTTATTCTTTTATACCCTTTCCCCTTTTTAGAAGTTGAACCCCCAGGAGTTTTAGCTCTGAGCATGACCCATTGGATACTCCTATCCAAGACTGGTCTTCCTATTTTCTTGATGTTAATTGTCTCCTCGGCATCCCAATCTATTGGGTCCAAACTCTTAGTACCTATATTCAATTCCTCATATGAAGGATCCAAAACTACCCCATCATCTATTAATGTATCAGGAATATCAACCTTCACCCCAAATTCCACCAAAAGTGAGATAGACAACCATTCATAATTTCTCTTATTGAGGTCATACTCATCCTAGAGATCACTCCAGAAGTCCCCCAGTAGGTTGAAATGTCTATCAAAGACTGAAGCAAGCAAATAATTCATCTTTTTCTTTGGATCAAAGTGCTTCCAGGCAGTATATAAGCCCAAATTCAAATGTATCAACTCACTACAAACCACCTTAGCTCCCACAAGGTATGGGAAGTTGTACTCACCCAAATGCATAGGGAACTTGTGACAACCTGGTTTATGTTTTATTCCAAATATGGCATTGGCCCCCAAAGCTTGGTAAACAAACTTCATCAAGACCACTCTATTGCTACAACACCTAGGGAGCAAGTGAGGATGACCCTCAAACCTAGCCAACCTAAAATAAGTAAATTTGGGGTACTGGATATAACAACACACCCATTTTGTAATGAATGCCATGGCCTCTTGGCTTAGCCTATACCCTTCATCTCCATTAAGTTGGTTAATAACCACATACAAAAATGCATCATTAAATCTTTCAAAGTGTAACTCATAAATCTGTAGGGACAACTGGTCATAATTGTGCCAAAAAAAAATTTTCCCATTAGCTTCTCCCAATACTCCTACTTTGTTTAATCCTGGAAATATGCCTCCCCTTGCTTCTGTATAGACAACATAAGAGGTCATGAAGAAGCTCTTAGTTTCCCTTACTCTGATCAACTGATCATGTATGCTATCTGAGACAATCAGCCAATCAAACTGTTGCCTACCATCAAAGATTGTTTGAATGAATGGAAACATCCATTCCTTAAAATGAAAGTCATCCCTTTTTCCAAAGACTCTAGACAACATCATAATGATATCCGATACCTCCTTGTATAATTCTACCCTTTTTGGCTAATCTGAGAGCTTTGCTAGGGACTTCTTCTCCATTCTTAACCACTTTTTTTTTAAGTGAGCCTTATTGATCTCCTTGTGATTGATATATATCTCCAAGGCCTTTGCCTCATTCAGTTGTGCAAGATTATTTGGATCAGGGACACTGAACATAAGTTGAAACATTTGAGGAGTTAAGTCTATGATCACATTATCTTATGAATCTACACATTGTCTGGTGGCCGGATTGTAAGCTCCGACTGCTGTCATTATCAATTCAGGGGATTGAGTTGATAAAGGAAACAAAGTGATATGAGCCAAACCAAAATCAACTATCCTTCCAGCTCTCCTTGTTACATCCTCAGTAAATTTCTATGAGTACAACTCCTCATAATTGAATGGACCTAGATTTGTGTCAATTACATCAGCCCAATTAGATTCCACCTTGCTAATAGTGACAACACGACCCCTATGGTTATACCTCAAGGTATAAGGGAGTTGCTCCGGTTTAACCTTCTTAGGCTTAGTTGATGCCTTTGAAGTTTCTGCAAGCTGAATCCTATGAGAAGCTTCTCCTGATACTCTTGAAAACCTTTAAATTCCTACCAAAAAACCCCAAATTAGATCTATAATAAATATAACCAAATATGACTCAGAGAAACTATCCTTCTATATAGACTAAAGGAAAAACTGGGCAAAAAATATCTTAAATGGTCTCTTTTAAAAACAGTGCCAGGATCAGAACCATGACTGGAATTGAGCTTGTAATAATAATAAAGTGGGACCAGAGTCAAAGTTGGGATGGTAACCGAAATCAAAATCAGAATGAAAACTGATTTGGTTCCATGAAGAATTTTCAATTTCATATTTGGTCCCGGTTTTGCTTCTGCCAGAGTTACCAATATTTTGAAAGCCTGCTTCTTACTATAAGTTTAGTCAGAAATGGGATGGAAACATAATCAATACTTATTACAAAACATGGTTCAAGATCAAAATTGATTCCAGTTCCAATTCCGCTCAAAAAATAATCATTACATCATAAGTGATTTCAACAGGATGAAAAATAGCATCATTATCTAAGGACTTAGGTCACATCAAAATGAAAAGGGCCTAACAATAAACTTATATGGGAACATACCCATATGATTGAGAGGAAACCGTAATAATTAGGGCATCATATTCAAAACAAAAAATGTGCCAAAACCCTAATTCACAAACCCTCAACTTCAAACATTTAGGGCATGAATTTAACCCCATTCAAACTAATCAGATCAATGCGTAATAGGATTCCTAAGTAAAACCATACTTTATCAAACTTTACCAATGTAAAAACAGTAACTAATTCATGCCATTTAAAAACTAGGGCATCATGATATTGTCACGATTAAAACATGAAAACGACCGTGATAAAAACAAACAAACAAGAAACTAAACACCAAAAAAGCCAAAACTAAAACAATAAAACAAAACAAAAGAGAAGAAAAATGAACAACAAAGATCACAAGAAAACCGAGAGTCACGAATTTGCGAGCAACCAATGACCGAACAAAAATGACTAGTGAAACAAAACAAAAGAGAAAAAAAAGAAACCCTACCTCAAATGCAAACAAATAGGTTGGCCCTCTAAAGTGATTTTGTGTGTAATTATCTCCCTTTCAATCGAATCACATGCCCAAACACTCCACTGCAACTCTAATTCATTCTTGATCTTTTAAACAATGATGATAACTTCCAGTTAATCCCTAATTAAGATTAAAACTACAGCTTCATACATGCATGGCTCTTGTAATTAATGTCATAAATGTGGTAGATCAGAATCAAAACTACAGAGGGTATTGGTACATTACTGCTGAGCGACTTCAGTAAAGTCAAACAACCCAAAATGGCAGGAGTGGAAATAGAGTGGGAATTGATCTAGAAATTCATTTGAGTTTCACATTTGGTTCTCGTTCCGGCTCTAGTTCTGCCAACAAAGAAGAAAGCAAAACAAAAAGGAAAATAAAAACACGAAGACCAAAACAAGAAAAACCAACATAAAACCTAAGTCTAAACAAACAGACCAAAAGGCAGAGGCAAAACAGACCTTTATTTCAAAACCATGAATAAATTTAGACTTAACTTCCACTCTGTCTCCGACTTCGACAAAGAAAAAACCAAAAGACCACAAAAAGACCATCAAGATCAGGATCAGTATAAAATCTTTGAAAGAAGTTTCAAAACCCGATTTAGTTCTGGTTCTAGTTCCGACAGAACAATCAAAAGAAAATCAAAGTGTTGGAAAAGAATAACTCCAAATTTTGTTAAAAAAAATAAACAAGGACAAAAAAAAAAGGGGGGGGACCCATTTTGACCAAGGCAAAAGATGGGGTGGTTATGCAAGGCATAACATGACCCAACAAGGGTGACGAAGCCACAATAACAACATAAAGGACTTAAGATTTTTTTAGTGAGAAATAATCAACCCGCCTAAGGATAACTTCAAAATAATAATCCAATAGGATTAACTAGTAAAACAAGACCATAGGGTTGGTTACTCAACAGGTTTCAATGCCGAAAGTTATGACTCAAAGGATAGATAACTGAAAAAAGGAGTCAACCAAGAAATAAAATAAAGGTGAAGATATAGACTCCAGGGGGTTTTCAAATAGGACCAATGTAAACCTAAAACCCCTTATACATTAGCAGAATACAAAAACCTACAACTCCATAGGCTCATCAATATTTTGGAGATGGAACAAAAAGTTTAGGGGTTCCATCAGTGGCTCCAACTGAGGACATATGTCTCTTGTAGGCATAGAAAGATCCTAGAATCTATGGTTGAAGTAGACCAGTCAAAACACAAGGGATCAGAAAACCCATGAACTACCTAGACAAGGCAATAAAACCAATCCAGACACAATAGAAAACAAACACACCTATTCAAAAAATGTACAAAATATATAGTGTACATGGAATAAGAACATACTTAGGAGAAGTATGGTTTTAGGAACTCTCCATGTACTAAAAATTTGAGAAGTTCACATGTCAAGCTCTAGGGGAAATAGGAATCCTCCCCATGTGCACTAGCGATTAGATAAGTTCCCATCCATAATTCTTCAAAATTTCTATGTTTACCCTTGTATTGAGCTCTCGCATTCCAAGCCACCACCATACTATTCACCTCAAAAAAATTGGGAGAAGCTCTCTTTTCATGTAGATTCTTAACTTGTAACTACATCTCCATATTTTTACCCTGATCTTCTCTCCTTGTTTCATCCAATTGCACCAAATTGTTTATCATATGTTGCATATCATGACATATCTCTTCATCATATTCTTGTATGAACTTATACATCTTTAGTAGGTTATTATGTGGTAACCTAGCATCTAGGCCATATACTAAGCCAAATAGTGAATAACCCGTAGCCTTTTTCATAGTCACTCTATCTACCTAGAGTGCCAATTTTAGTTTAGAGTCCCAAGCCTTCTTGTTCTTCTCCATCACTCTCTTGGTTATTTTCATTAAGCTCTTATTGCTAGACTCAGCTTGACCATTTCCTTGAGGATGGTAAGGTGAAGAATAAGAAACTTTTATTCCATGTTTGTCACAAAATTCTTTGAATTCATCAGACTTGAAACACATAGCATTATCTGAGATAATCTTCTTAGGAACTCCAATTCTTATGAGAATTTTATTCAATAGGAAATCCACCACTACCTTACTTGTTGCCTTCTTTTTGGGTATTGCTTCTACCCATTTTGTGAAATAATTAGTGGCAATAAGGATCCAAGAGTGGCCTCCACTTGACTTTTTTGGTATTTCTCCAATGAAATGATCCCCCACTATTGGAAAGGGGCTTGAATTGTCACAGGCCTAAGTGGTAAATTTAGTAAAAACTTCAACTTTCCAAAAAATCTTTGGCAAGCATCAAAGTTTATCAAACTTTTGAGCATCTTTGAAGATAGTATGCCACCATAATCTTGTTCTTAAAACCTTGTGTGCAGTGGCCTTTTCCATGTAATGACCCCAACACACCCCATTGTGCATTTCTTGCAAGAGTTATAGTGCCTGCTTCCCATCCACACATTTAATAAGTACACCACCTAGGTTCCTCCACCATAGTTCATTGCTAATAATTAAATATTTAATGGCATGCAATTTCAATTTCCTCTTGTCACTACCAGTCATGCCTACAAGACATTGTAGAGTCTATAAGTATTGGACAATTCTTTTGTACCACCTGCATGTTTGGATATCAAAGATAGGTGCAACATCAATCACTTTTGTTCCATTTATATGATTCACCTCCAAATTAGCTTTTGTCATTAATTTAGTGAGACCCTAACCTCTTATTAATTTGGTGGTTTACACATCAATATTAAATTATTGGATCTTGTTGATCCATCTACACCTTCTTCTTGTAGTTTCCTGCTAAGTGAAAATATCTTTTATAGCAACACTTGGTACAAATGCTATGAAAGTGGCTCCCTGTAGGTAGGTCATAAAATTATTTACCGCCTTGACCAGAGCATATGCTTTTTTCTCAGTCATGTCATATTTCAGCTTTGTAGCTTGTAAAGACTTAGTAAAAAATGCAATAGGATGTTCAAAGCCCTCTTCATTCTTTTGTAACAATACAAAAACAATAGTATGAAAGGAAGCAAAAGAGAAAATGTGCATTGGCTTAGAGAAGTTTATTGATTTTAAAAATGGAGCCTCTTTGATAGCTTTTTTAATCCTTTTGAATGCTTGACTAGGATCCTCACTCCAAACAACCTTCTCTCCCTTCTTCAACATCTTGGAAATAGTTCTTGTGATTTCTACAAAGTTAGTCACAGCTTCTCAAAAAAATTATTTGTCAAAAAAATGACTGGATGCTCTTGACATTTTTTGGCTGAGGGATTTTTTCTATGGCTGCTACCCTCTCAGGGTCTATCCTCACTCCATCTTTTGAAACAATATGTCCCAAGAAAATTCCCTCAGTTACCCCAAAAACACATTTCTTTAGATTCAAAGATATCCCATACTCAAGTGACTTGAGACATATATTTTTAAAATGCATAAAGTGGTCTTGTTCCTTTTTATAGTAGGTATTCAAGTCATCTGGATACACAACCATAAATAAATCAATAAAATATAAGAAAGCTACATCCATAGCTCTCTGAAAAGTGGCACCTGCATTTGTCAAGCCAAAAGGCATTCTGACATAAACATAGGTGCCCCACGGAGTGGTGAATGCAGCCTTATACTGCTCAAACTCCTTTACCTTTACTTGATTGTAACTTGAAAAAAAATCCATCATTGATAGTAATTCATAGCCAGTTACCTTTTGTAACATGGCTTCCATATTTGACAATGGATAATTGTCCTTTAATGAAGATATATTTAGGTTTCTAAAATCATCACACAGTCTTATGTCACCATTCTTTTTCCTTACTGGCACCAAATTGGATACTCACGAAGAATGTCTAATGGGTTTTATGATGCTTTAATCTCTTCACTTTACCAAATCCTCTTGAATCTTGGGAGCTACAATAGGATTAATTGGTATTTTATTTTTCCTAAAAGGTTTAGAATTTTATTTCAGAGGAATCTCATGCTTAAATAATTCCTCCCTGTAAGCTCTTAGGTCATCGTATGACCAAGAAAATATGTGCATGCATTATCTAAGCAAGGAAATTAGCATTTCTTTTACCTTTGGCTTTATCTTTCTTCCTATGTAAACTTTCTTGGGAATAATTTCAGTCCCCAAATTTATTTCCTCCAGGTCCTCTAGGTGAGCAACAATTGTTTTGACCTTACTTCTATCTTGACTATCAAAGACCCTTTCAAGACCCTTTCAAGAGCTACAAGGCCTTTGGGGATTTTATTTGTTTTCAACTGGATGATCTCTTTCCCAAATACCATGTCCTTCCCATCAATATTCTCAACAAATCCACCAAATTCAATCTTCTGACTCTCATATTTATCAGCAAATTTTAAAAATCTAAGAATATCTTCATCACCATTGAATATTTGCCAAGTGTATACATTGTTAGGAAGAGAAGGCCTTTCCTATACCTCCACCTTAGAAATTCCAATGAAAGTTATGTCATCAAGTATCAATGCAATGTTAGTGAGTAAATAAACTACTCTATTATGTCCTCTTTTCATCAAGTCAATTCCAAAAGCATCAAATTGATCAATGGAATCCTAGAAAACATTTGTTTATTGCTTCAGTTTGTTATTTTTACAGGCATATTTGGCTCTTACCTGGGAAATCACCAGCTCAGAATCACCAATTACCATCAACTTTTTTATTTTGTGTTTCTTAGTGAGTCTCAATCCCAATAACATAGCTTCATATTCTGCCACATTATTAGTACAAACAAAAGACAATGTAAAGGAAAATTTGTAAGTATTGCCACTAGGTGCTACCAATAATATCCTTGCACCCGACCCTTCTTTGGAACTTAAACCATCAAAATACATTTTCCAAAGTCCATCTTTGTCAGACAACCTTGAAATTTCATTTTCTATTGGTGCAGGACACCTATCAACCTCTCTTGGTGCTTGTATTTTGAAAACATTGATATTAGTGTCTATGAAAAGAACCGTGTCATCCTCAGGAGCATGCTCCAAAATATGTGGCACCGTCAGTTCTCTAATCACTTGAACATCCTCACCATGAATGGGAAAAGTGGCATAAGACATATCACATTGAATATTGCTTGCCAGGGATGCACTCCATTTTCAAGATAGTAGCATTCCATAATTAGGTGGGATATCCACCACCACCACACTCATTTTGAATTGTTTGTCTGGGTAGGCTTCTAGTTTCTAGGGAAGTTCATTTATCACACCAATAACACATAATTCTCTTGCATCCATAGCATAGCACTTTCCATGTGTTCTATCAAATTTCAATCCTAATGCATCCATGATTTTGGCTAGCATGATATTGTTGGATGCTCCAGATTCAATAATATACTTTTTTATAAAATTTCCCCTAACCATTAAGGTGAGGAAGAACAGATCTATCTTGTTAGGACAAGTAGTTACATAATTTACTAGGAAGATATGGGGAATTTCAGTAATAACTCCCTCAACATCCTTGTCTTTTTCACTCAGTTTGGGTGGAGTCGACTCCACTAAATCATTACATGCTATAGCAGCACCATTAATAAGGGTCACTACCTTTTTCTTATGTTCATTTATTCTCATCATTTCAAGAAAAGGCACAGATACTTTTACTTGGCTAAGTAATTGAAACATATCAACAAGAGTATATTTGGGTAATTCACTCAGGAGCATACCTTGTTCACTGTTGCTCTCCTTTTGTTGATTTTGTTAGAACCAAAAATTTCCATTAAAATCCTAAATGATTTTTCCATTTTAAACCTAATGCTTTCACTATTTCTCTCGTAAAAAATCATTCACCACCCTAACAATGGCTATGTTTCCCCCATTAAAATTTGTTCTCTTACCTTTGTCTTGAAATAATTCCATTTTCCCCAATTCATAATGTTAAAATTTCTTGTGCCACCACCGTTTACCCTTCAAAGTCTTTTACCACTATACCACGGCCTTTTGCAAAGTGGCCTACGGTATTACGGTAGTAGTTAACAACAGTCATAATGACTATTACCGCTATACCACACACATTCAATACATAGACTATGGTGGCATGGTATATAGTCAGCCTGATCAAGAGAAGAGCCATTAGTGGTGAGCGACAAGCAGTAGTGAAGATAGTTACCACCATACCATTGGAAGTTAGGAAGCAAACCAAGGCAACGAGGGGACAACCAGTGATAGATGAAGGTAGCAGTCACTACGATACCACCACCACTTTATAGGGAGACTGTGGTGACAGCGGTAAACCATTTGTAGGTAGCGAAGGTGGCTACCGCCACACCCTGACTGACCAAAGGAGGAACTGTGGTAGCATGGTGGCGGTAATTTAATAGTGAAGCATTAGTTAAGACTGGTCATCGCGGTACCACTGGTAGTCAATTCAGTGACCGCGGTGATGCGGTAGAGAGTTAAAGACAACAAATAACACCGTGATACCATGAGATGTAGAGATAGGGGCAGCGGTAGAGTAGTGGTATTTGGAAAGTGCAGAGTAGTCAAAGTCAAAGCACCGTGGCACCGCAGGAATGAAAGATAAAGACAGTGGTAAAACGGTAGAATAAATAAAGAAAGCCATGGGAAAATAAAATGTAAGGAGGATATATAATATAAAGTGAAAAATAAAAAGGTGAACTATTTAAAAATATTTAATTTTCCAATAAGGAAATCCAATTAAATATTTTAATTTCTGCTAACGAAAGCAAACAGGTGTAACGGGAAATTGAAGATTCATGATTCTTGAAATGTAATGTATAAATATTTCAAAAAATCAGTTGGAGAGAGCAGTAGATAGAGTAGGAGTTATATTTTTTCGAGAAAATGGACTGGGAATGTAAACAATGACAAACCTTTTTTTTGAAATAGAGCAATGCATCAATATTTTAAATTGGTGAAAACCTTTCTTTGTTCAGTTGTTGTGATGAAATAATTTACAATTTTTATCTGGTTGTCTCCAACTTGAGGTCTTTTATCATTCAAATCAGTATATCAAGAATATTTTTGATTTTTCAAAATGTATTCCCATTTTGTGTGATTTAATTGATTGGTTTATGTAAATCAGAATTAAATTATTTCAATAAGTCACAGTGGTTTTAAGATTTCTTTTGGATAGTTAAAGAAGAACCAGATTAAGAAACATTCCAGCACAATTTATGCAAGTCATAAATTAATAATGTTTTATGCCAGTCATAGAATTTCCAAAATGCCTAGAAACTAGAGTTAAGCCAAAGAGGGAAACACATATCATTCTTAATTTTTGACTCCATTTCCCATGTTGATAGAAGGCACTGGTCTATCACAACCCAGATGATAAAATTCATAAACAAACAATCTTTTCAAATTATTTCATCTATGCAGTAGGATTAGGTATAGGTGTAGTGTTTTAATCTATCCACTTCCATTTTACATTGTGGGTAGATAGTTTAAACAGGAAATACATTTCAATCCACATCATTCACATAGGTTCACCCACCTTGGTCTAGCATAACCTAAAGAGAAGAAGGTTCAATTGCATCAATTAGCCTTGTACATTGGCCAAAAGCATTGTGAGAGCTTGGAAACCTCTCGTGGTTCAAACCTATGTTTTTGAGACCCAACAATTTGGCAACTCCGCTAGGGACTATACTCAGAAAATTTTCAGCCTTTCCATTTATAGAGTCAACAAAGTTAAACATTTTATTTGGAGATTCCGCTGGGGCAAACCAAAACAATACCAATTTTGTTTTTTTCATTTTCCTACTTTTGGGAAAAGTAGGTTGCGACTTTGTTTCGTTTGATAAATAATGCATGGATGTTGTGAAGTAGTAATATTTTGTCAAGATGGCAGAAGAACAAAGAAGACAACATTCAATAAGATAGTTGAAATAATTGAGACAACAAAGGCTACAAGTTGAACAATAGATGGTACAAGTGAACCAACAATTGTGGCAATTGGGAGTCAATCATGCTCTGAATACATCACCAAATGGGTCATCATGCAGTGAGAATGAAAACACAAATGCCAAGAGATTTTGGACACCGCAAGTGACCCATGATGCGAGTGAGAACTTTGGTAATAAAGGTAATGTACTCTATTCACAACAAAACACTCTTGAGGAGTATATTCAAGTTCACAAGAGAGATAAAAATCTTGTGATTGCCTTTCTTGACATAAGGAGATATAAGGGAGAATATTTGAGTTCTTTATACAACTAGATGGTATACATTTGTATTTAATTACCTCCTCATTTTCGGCCTACAAGACCCACATTTGTTGCACAAATTCTAAGAGCATCAGAGCCTGTATCATTTTATTGGTCAGAATCATTAAAACAACAAGCCTTTAATGTAGTAAATAAATTTATTGATTTCATGCTTGGGACAATGTACATGGATACTGGCAATAATATATCTAGTAGTGATATCATGGATGCTCAAATAATGCACCAAACAAAGGAAGCGTGTGTTACTAGGATTTCTAATGAAAATTTCTTAGATTTGGAAGATGATTGCAGCATTGATGATATTGGTGGGGACACATCATCTAGGGAGTACATCAAAAATGCTTCAGAAGCTGAAATAGAAGAAGATATCATGGCTTCCAACAATGAAGATATGGAGAGTTTCTCCTACATAACAGATTGTGAGTCAAATTGTGAAGATGAAATTGTGGATGTTGATCTTCAACAGAGTGATTGTTGCAGTTCTTATGAATATCAAGAGGTTAGAGACATGGTAGAAGATATGGAAGCAAAGAACTGTTCACTCAGCAGTGAGCAAGTTTCAGATTTACTGACTCTTGAATACCAGAAGTATGCACATAAAGATTATTCTAGAAAAAAAATTCCAGCCTATATATGCTTTGATAGTGAAGATACTATATGTAACAATTCATATAACCCCGTGTGCATCTCTCACATTGATGAAGAAATCATTGAAGTTGATCATGGATCTATTTGTGTCCAAGAAGAGGTATGTGACTTGAATGATTTTTTCCAGCAAGAAAAAGATATTGGTTTGCATGTTATTGATGATGAGTATCCAACATTTTTTGATTCAAATATGTATAAGGATGGTTGTATTGATCAGAGGTATGTGTCAATGTCAACTGGTGATAGAAAAGAAATAGAAACTAATTTTGATTTGATTATTTCAGAAGATGCTGACGAGATAGAATTTGTAGATTCTCATGTGAAGCATTCATCTTTTCAGGTCCCAATACAATTGCTTGATCATTCAACAACATATGACACTGAGCATGCCTATGAATGTTTTGTTGGATGTGGATACACTTTGTATGCTGAGGGTGATAAATATTTTTCATATGATAATAAGAATGATGAAATGAATATGAATCAAGTTGAATACAATGATTTCCTGAAGGTTTTCAATGGCAGTGCATGTTGTAGGGCAGGTGGAATGGATAGTTTCAAAAGAAACTTGATGAGCTCTAAACAAAATAAGGTCTATGATAGAGGAAAGTGTAGGTTTTTTCTTTTGCATGGCCTAGGGTCATCCCTTGTAGTTTGAATTTTAAACCATGGCAGATGCAGAGGATTAAGGATTGCCAGTGCATGGACAATTCTTAGCAAAGCCTCTTTAAACATTATTTTCCATGCACAATAGTTTAGGAGTTTTGAAGGGTCTAGGTTTTCCAGTACATGGAAATTCTCAGAAATTCCCTTGTTGAAAAAATCTTTTTTCCATGTACAGTAGAGTAGGATTTTCCATTCTCCATGCTCCATCTTTCATATCATTCATTTTTTCATTCCCTCCATCTTCCATGGCCTTCATTTTTCATGTCTTTGCTTGGTCTTCTCTCCCAAAGATATTTTGGATTCTTGCAATGATTTGCAAAATCACTCATCCCCAAGAGGAGCCACTATTAGAACCAAATATTTCCATTAAAATCCTAAATGATTTTTCCATTTTAAACTTAATGCTTTCACTATTTCTCTCATAAAAAATCATTCACCACCCTAAGAATGGCTATGTTGCCCCCATTAAAATTTGTTCTCCTACCTTTGTCATGAAATAATTCCATTTTCCCCCATTCATAATGTTAAAATTTCTTGTGCCACCACCGTTTACCCCTCATAGCCTTTTACCACTATGTCACGGCCTTTTGCAAAGTGGCTTGTGGTATTGCGGTAGTGGTTAAGCATAGTCATAACAACTATTACCACTATACCATGCGCATTTAATACATAGACCACGGTGGCATGGTATACAATTAGCTTGGTCAAGAGAAGAGTTGTTAGTGGTGAGCAGTAGGAGCTAGTGAAGATAGTTACTACCATATCATTGACAGTTAGGAAGCAGACTGAGGCAGCGAGGTGACGATCACTGACAGACGGAGGTAGCAGTCACCGCGGTACCGCCATCGGTTTATGGGGAGACCGCGGTGACAGCGATAAACCATTTGTAGGCAGAGAAGGTGGCTACCACCACACCATGACCAGCCAAAGGAGGAACCACGGTAGCACAATGGTGGTAAGTTAATAGTGAAGTGGTGATTAAGATCGGTCACCATGGTACCATTGGCAGTCTTGTCAGTGACCGCAGTGATGTGGTAGACAGTTAAAGACAACAAATAACACCGTGATACCATGAGATGTAGAGATAGGGGCAGTGGTAGAGCGGTGCGATTTGGAAAGTGCAGAGTAGTCAAAGTCAAAGCACCATGGCACCACAGGAACAAAAGATAAAGACAACAGTAAAGCGGTAAAAGAAATAAAGAAAGTCGTGGGAAAATAAAATGTAAGGAGCAAATATAATATAAAGTGAAATAAAAAGGTGAACTATGTAAATATATTTAATTTGTCGATAAGGCAATCCAATTAAATATTTTAATTTCTGCTAACGAATGCAAATGGGTGTAATAGGAAATTGAAGGGTCATGACTCTTGAAATGTAATGTATAAATATTTCAAAAAATCAGCTGAAGAGTGTAGTAGATAGAGTAGGAGTTAGATTTTTTCTAGAAAATGGACTAGTGATGTAAACAATGAAAAACCTTTTTTTTGAAACAGAGCAATGGATCAATATTTTAAATTGTCAAAAACCTTTCCGTGTTCAGTTGTTGTGATGAAATAATTTACAATTTTTATCTGGTTGTCTCCAACTTGAGGTCTTTTATCATTCAAATCAATATATCAAGCATATTTCTGATTTGTCAAAATGTATTCCAATTTTGTGTGATTTAATTGATTGGTGTTTGTAAATCAGAATTAAATTCTTTCAATAAGTCATAGTGGTTTTAAGATTTCTTTTGGATAGTTAAAGAAGAACCAGATTAAGAAACATTCTAACACAATTTATGCAAGTCATAAATTATTAAAGTTTTATGCCAGTCATAGAATTTTCAAAGTGCCTAACAACTAGAGTCAAGCCAAAGAGGGAAACACATATAATTCTTAATTTTTGACTCTATTACCCATGTGGATAGAAGGCATTGTTCTATCACAACCTAGATGATAAAATTCATAAACAAACAATCTTTTCAAATTCTTTCATCTATGCAATAGGATTAGGTATAGGTGTAGTGTTTTTATCTATCCACTTCCATTTTCCATTGTGGTTAGATAGTTTAAATAGGAAATACATTTCAATCTGCATCATTCACATAGGTTCACCCACCTTGGTCTAGCAGAACCTAAAGAGAAGAAGGCTCAATTACATCAATTGGCCTTGTACATTGGCCAAAAGCGTTGTGAGATCTTCGCAACCTCTCGTGGTTCAAACCTGCATTTTTGAGACCCAATAAATTTCCTATTGCCTCAACCTTATGTTTAGCATCATTCCTTGAGACATCAAGAGTTTTCTTCTGTGTCTTTACCTTTGCAGCTAGAGATTTAAATTCTTGAGTAGCCTTTGGCGTTTCCGCTCTCTTAGCCCAAGTTAGATATCTCTTAACTTCTTTAGCATTGGTTGTTTCCACTTTTCCATCAGTCTTGTGTTCTTTACTTTTGGCATTATGCTCTTTGACGAAAAGACCAACAGGATTATCCTGCTCACCTTCGACTGTTTTGTTCCTAAAATGATAGGAACTTATAGCCTAAGAGGCCAAAGCTGCAATATATTTTGCAATCTCCTCCTTTGATGGTCTTCTTAATGAAATACCTTCTTTAATAGATTCCAAATTGTAAACCTCAACTTCATTGTCAACATCCTCATCAGAAAAAACTTGTTGATGATATGTACTAGCAATTTACCTTTGATTTTCCACATCCACTTTGCAAGAGTCTTCATTAGAAGAGAATTCATTGTTGGAAACATCACAGTCACCCATAGCCATAAGTACATTAATATCCTCCTCATTTTTCTGATTAGAAACTCCTAGCATGTCTTTGTCTACTTCAACCATTTATACAATTGCACATTACTGAGAAGAATGTGGCATTTGACAAGTCATACACCAAGGGGTATCTTCAACAAAATTTCCTGAATTCTTTTATAGAGGATCCAAAGGGACTTTATTTTGGGTGTTTCTTTGGTGGAATAGGATTTCCATTATACCAATTGGAATTGTATGGATGGTCTTATAACCAAGGAAGTATTTCATTTCTTTGATAAGTTTTTGGTTGCACCTTTTCCTCTTTCACAATCTTATCATTTATGTTTTTCATAAAGTTATCAAGGTTGTCCTCAATAGTTCCTCCTTTAGTACATGAACTTTTATCTTCCTTCTTTGACCCTCTAAAGAGTTTTGGGCCATCTCTTATACCAACTTTAGCAGTTTCTTTGCCATCTTGAAGGCTTCCCTCAATGTCTAAGGGTTCTTATCTAGCAAGCGGTAACTCATTTTTGCATCAAAATAATTGAAGTAATTTACCATACATACATGATCATTCAATTGCAAATGAGGATGCAATCTCTTTCTAGCCTTTTGGGATCTTGTATTAAACTCAACAACAGATTTGTTAGAACCTTTAGCAATAGTATTAAATTGATTCAATAAAAAACTTGAATCAGTCTTGTCACCATATTACTCTTTGAAAATTATTTTGAATTCCTCCCAAGAGCCAATTCTCTCAACAGGAAAACTTCTATACCACTCTCGAGCATCTCCAATGAGATACTGCATGAAAAAATTCATCATGAAATCTTTCACCTCTACTTCAAAATCATCCATAACATTTTCAAATTATTTGAAATGGTATTCACCACTCAAGGAATTATTACCAGAGAATTTGACTAAAGAAAGTCTAAAATCTATAGGGAATGGGTTAGGATAACCAGGTATTCCAGTGAAACATAACTACTGGTATCTATCTACTTGGAGTGGTCTCCTAGTATGTCAATCCCTATGAATATCATTTTTCTCACCATCTCTTTTATTCTCAGAGTGGCTGCTATCTTTACCCTTCCCACTTTCACCATCACCACTACTCTTCTTGCTTCCCTCATCATCATCCTCAAAATAAGAATTACTATTTTTATCCTTTCCTCCACCTTCACCACCTTGGTCACCACCATGTCCTCCATTAAGAGTATTCCCAAAAAAAATCTTCTTTTTTGACTCACTATTGGTATGTACAGAACTTGAAGACTCTAGAGTAGGTGTGGACATTTTGAGAAAATAAATCTTCCTAGCCATATCTACATTTGAAGCTTCCATCTCAACCTTTTTCAAATCTTCTTTTATCTTTTCATTCTCCAATTTTAACCTCAATATCTTAGGATTTGGAGGTGTGGTAGACTAATTTGGATTGATTTTATCCTTTTGTGTAGGGATTTTAGTAGACAAGGTATTGGTACTAGTACTGTTATTGAAGCTGGTTTTCTTAGGTTGATCAATGGGTCTCTTCCCATGATCCACAAATGACATCATCTTAGCAGTAACATGAGTCTTTGAAGATTTATTAGTTGAGACAAATGTGGTATAAGTATTAGTAGTAGAGGTTCCCATTGGGATTGTTACTTTAGGAATTTCATTGGTTATTTTGGAAGTAATCTTAAAAATATTATCCTCAAAGGTTTTACACCTAGCCACATCTTCTCTCATTTTCTCCAAATTTTTATTTCTAGCATCTTTTTCAAGTTGCTTATCTCTAATCCTATCTTCCCTCTCCTTTAAATATCTCAATATATTATCTTCTTCTTCCATAGCTTTCATGTCTCTATCTATGTCTTCCTCATTTTCTAGGACATATCCATGCTCACTTGGGGCAGAAGTATAGTAAGGCTGGGTCAATAGGATATTCTTCAAGAGAAAGGTGCTCTTGTACACTAGGAGATTCACCTCTTGTCTTAAAATTCATTTATTCAAAATAGAACCAACTCCAAGGGTCAAAAGCTCTAAAAAATCCTTATCCTTTCCCCAAAACTCCCACCTATCCTCCTCTCTTGAAATATTAAGCTCAATATCAAACACTTTCTCAACAAGGAAACTTCCTTGGTCTATGTTTGACCCTTCAACTTCCTGTGCCTTCTCATGGGTACTGGAACTACTCATTTCAACATTGAATGTAGGAAAAGCCTTAGCAAGAGAGTCAACAAAATTACTTGATTTTGATCCTTTCTTTACCCAAGCGGGTTGTTTCTCTTTAGCAGGTTCAAATTATGCCTTATGCTCAGGATGTTTCTTTTCATAACTTCTTGTTTTCTTCATGTTTTCAAATATGTTAGGATCCCTTTTCTTGTGTTCCTTTTGAGAACTTAACTTTACACTGGCGTCAAAGAATTCAAAGTCGCCACCTAGAATGTTGGGTAATATCAAGTGATTGGTTCTTGAATTTGTACTTGTAACTTCAGAGAGGAATGTAAACATAACCTGGCATAAGGTGAAAAAATTAGACAACACTTGATGCATAATACTGAGGGTGATATGATAAATGCAACAAAATTTAAACCAATTATTCTTAACACAGTGGAGAGGATTATAACAAGACACTTCACTCTGATAGTACCTGATATGAACTAGAGACTTTGGACTTAGCTAACCCCAACAGAGTCGCCAATCTATTGGTTATTTTTTAAGAACCAAAATCATCTCCAGAAATACATATGGATTTTACCTTTTCCAATAATGAGTACACTAAAGGGATTTGCCAAAAAATGAGTGGAAACTGCAAAAATTCTTCTCCTACACTTTGGGCTTTGTAAAACTTGTGAGGTTCATCCCACAATGTATGCTTATGACTTCATATAGTTATAATCAAATACATTTCCAATAATAAATACTTCTCATAAAATTTCTCGAGATCCTAATGCATTAAATAAGTTGGTAGTTTATTCATCAATGTGTTATATTTAGAACATGACAAGGTGGAACATCAACATGGAACACTTACAATGGTATCCATATATAATTTTATCAATTTAAAATTGATTAGTTGACTAATCAACACAAAAATTGAATCACGAGTACTTTTCATGAGCCAGTGCCTTTGTCCTAAGCACGAAGCCACAATCAACCTATATAACCAAAAAATAATTTAGGAATAAAAAATTACAATTTCAAGAGATACTACATTACAACATTCTCCCATTACATTCATGACTAATGCTACTTATCAATATCCTAGCACCTAATTTTTATGAGTTAGTAATTTCATCCAAGCATTTACATTAATTCATTGAATCAATAAGAAGGTATGAAATCAAACATCCACTGGTGAACAATGGAGATAAATAAAAGACATCCTGGATTACTTTTATTCATAACTCATAAAACAAGAACAAGGAGAGACAATAGCCATGAAATTGGTATTTCTATGTATATATTTTTCTATGATTTTATCCAAACTACATACATAATTATGAACCCTTAAAACATAAGACAAAAAAACTCTAAAACATGCTTAGTATTCCTCTTACAATTCATAGTGTCAATTGCATAAAACAACAAATGAACCCCCACTTTATGGCCCTGAATTCCTTCTTATAGAAATGAAGGAGAAAAACAAGCCTCGAGCCAGAAATTACACATGTAAAAACCCTATTGGACCACCACATCAAAGATTCTCCCATTCAGTTACAATGTACTCCCAAGAGGTGGGAGACATGTGAAGAAATGAAAGTAGTCTTCATTTGTTGTTGAAGATCAAGTCCAATTTTCAAAATGGGTACAACCAAAGAGTTACCTCAAAACCTGTGCCCACACACATAAAGTGAAAAGAACACAAATCATGAAGAAAGCAGAAAAAGACAGAAGGTAAAACCACGTCTGCAACCTTGTCATCAAATCAACTTTGAATAAGATGCACTATATTTTTCCATACTTTAGCAAAAGCCTAATTTGTACTAAATCTAGGCTATGTAGTGCACTCCCATCTATCTATTATTCGTCAAGGTTGTAGACCTCACAAATTCAAATCATTGACCTGCCACTCTTAGTGCTAGTCCTCCCACTCCTTCCAAGTACCTACCTTTCCATGCAAGGAATTCTTCTTTAGTAGGAAAATCAAAATTCATTACTCCATCTTCCCTTTGTCTATAAGGTACATTCTTGGTGACAATTTGGTTAGCTTCTTTATCAAATTCTAGTAGAATAGTCTCAACATGGACTAACATATCCATATTTATTATTAATGTGTCCATATCAAATTTCTAATATATTTTTATAGCTTGATCTGAAATACCATTATTTACTTCACTTCTCAATTCTTGTAGAGTCTTAATGCTACCATCATCCCTTAAGATGGATGGAAGAAGGCCATGATGAGATTCATGGAATGATTTTACCAATTCCTTTATCCTATTCTCCAATGTTTCAACATTACCTTTGTATCCCTCAACATTATTCATGAGAACCACAGTAGGCTTAAACCTTTTAGGTGGATTGGAATCCTTCTTAACCCCAATTCCTATCAATATCAATTCTCACTTTCTAGCGATCCATATTTCCATGAGTGGAATGGATCTTTCTCTATCAATATCAAAAAAATTGATGGAATCAACCATGGCTGAATAATTGTAGTGAATACTATTTAGTTTATTATTCACTCCTTTGTTCAGATGTTCTAGTACCGTTGTGACAATCCTCATGTTTCTATTAAAAGAATATTCATCATGAATTTTACATTTTTCCTTGTATTCATTTGATTTCCCAAGAAACTCTTCCCTTTTGATAGCCCCTTCCGCTTGTGGCCTTTTTCATGTATCGGGTTCTACTATTGAAATGGGTGCACTTCCCATATTGTATGGCACAATTTCCCATGAAGTACTTATATCAATAGTAAGCTTGGGGGATACATCCTCTTGTGTAGTAGTGGGAGAATCAACATCATCCAGCTTGAGCTTTCCAGGTTGTAACTTTTGCAACACATATTCCAATAATGCTACGTTTGTATGTAATTGCATATTATCCCTCTCAAGATCTCCATACTTAATCAACAAATTACTGTTTATCCTTTTCAGCAGTCACAGAATCCACAGTCACCTTGGTGAATTGTGCAACATTATCTGACATATTTAAAGCTTCTAAGGCCGATGTTTTTGACACTCTTTCTATTATTAGGCCTCCACTTTAATTATTTGTAGGCTCAAAAATGTTTGGCTTTCTTGTACTTGGGGCTAGAGACCATATAGACAAGGCTTCTCATTCTTCTTTGAAAGTAGACCCTTGTAATGCAAGTGCAACTTCTTCTTCTATATCATAGAGAGCTCTATCACATTTCTTGATTGTGTCAACAACTATAGCTGAATCTAGATCCCATTTTGGCAGCAACAATATTCCATTAGTTCTCACCAATTCTTGACCCTCTTTTGCAGTCATATTTTGGAACTTGACTCTCATCTCATTTAGCACTTTTTTTTGAATGATAGCATCAGGTAGTTCTGGATGAAGGCTAATCTCTATATCCAGACTCTTTACATACTGAATCTATTTTAGCTCTATAAGAAATCTCCATAAAATATTGAGTCTTTGCAAATGAGTCATCATCCAAGATTTTGGTACATGCCTCAATTTGCATGTCATCACTTCCATTGGTCCCTCTAAGATCAACATTACTCAATATTTTTCCCAATTAATTGGTTTCCCTTACTCTAGATGCAGTAGGAACTCATTCCTATATTTCCATATATGATACCCAAATATCATCATTGGAGCCTTCATCATCATAATCTACTAAACTAGTGGCCTCAATCTATTTTTTTTTTCAATGGTGGCTCCCTAAGTGGTATTTCACTAGGTGGTGGAGAATTAATATCCATAATTTTAGGCTCTACCGGTGTTAGTGGAGATTGGGGTGGTACTTGTGGCACTGGAGAAGGAGGCTTTTGTTCCTCATGCTGAGTGGGAGCATAGGCTTCATCATATTTACTTTCCTTACTCTTTCTCCTTATAAAAAACTTTATTTTTTATTCTTCAAGGGCTTGTGATGTAGGATCTTCAATTATAGTAGGGATTTCTCCTCCACTTTGTTCTTCTACAATAAAAGCCTTACCTTTACCTCTACTAACTTCCCCTTTAGTTTCAAGGTGGCCTACTATTAAATCAAAATTCCTTGTTACATGCTCCACCTTTTGAATTATATCTTGAGCCTCTAGGAGGACCTTGAAACTAGGCTCTTCCTACTTTATTTTCCTTTGTATCTTATTGAATGCAATCCACCTTGCTAACCTCCTTTCTTGTTCCACAACATTTGATATATTCCTTATTACATATTTAGGATATTGGAAAATATGGAAATACATGTAGCTCTTGTTTGTCTCATTCAACCAAGCCATAAAACCCTCAAGATCATATTTTACCCTCTCAACTTTCCTTTGCATGCGGTAAGTTTTGATAAATTCAATGATATTTTTCCAACCTCCTTTGGTCATTACAAAGTTAGAGAAACATGTGTATAAAGGAAAGAAAGATCCATTTCCCTGATTCAACAAATGTTGAATTCTCAACATTTCCTAGTTCCTCAAGGAAACCAAATCTTTTTGGCACAAACTTCAGAAACAAGTGAGGTCCTACCTTAGAACCATATACTCTTAAGATAGTGAAATAAGGGAGTGAGATAACATCTCCCCAATTATGGTCAACCCTATCTTAGGCCTTCTTTCCTTGGGTCTCAATAAATCATGTAGATGAGTGGGAGTTCTTGGAAACTTCATAATCAAAGCTCTCTTTAGTTCAAAAGAAAAAAAATTCTAGAAAGTGACATAATCATATGTCCTATCATCCTTGTCCAATATTGTGGTCCAACATTGCATGGGTAGATCCAAGTCACCTGATTTTCTTTCCAAGTCAATATTTTGTCCAAAGTAAACTGCACCTTTTTATAAAAACATATGCATCAATAGTGAGTACCTATTGCATCTTATTCGAGATTCAACTTTCTTTAGTCTTACCAGTCCCTCATGTATTTTTTCTGAAATAAATCCAGCATAATCATATACTGCACAATATTGGGGATGTTGGATATGGGAAGCCATATACATCCGACCATTGGCATTCCAAAGACATGATCACAACCAATTATTTGGAAAATGGAATAGAAGGTCCTTTTGAAATAAGGAACAAAGTAATTAATAGGGAAAGGTTCCTTATCGTGTGATCCTATCACAATCTTTCATCCCGTAATTTATGCTAGAAATCTTGGCAAGATGTGGACTCTAAATGAAATCTTTGTCTTATGATACTCCTACCTAAGATAATCTTCATTTATCTTATGCATTTCATCATTCCATTAAGCTTGAAAACAAGACCCAATTCCTCCTTAGTGATCTTAACCATTTATTTTCCATCATAGGTTCTGATAGTCCTCATGACTAGGTCATAGTTAGCAGCTATTTCCTTTAGAAAATTGGTATCCATATAAACATTTGCCACAATTAACTTTCCTAGATCACATTTCCAAGGGTTTCCTATTGGGACAAACATATTTTTGTTCTTGAACCAACCATAAACAACTCTCATCTAGTATAGGGTAATTTAGCAAATTTGATAGAACCTCTTTTGTCATACAAACCCTCTTCTATTTGAGGTCCTCTGGGAATCAATTGGCCTCTAGGTTTGTCGCTAGTGGATGGGGTTAATTGATCCATAAGATCTTTATCCAGAGGTCTTTTGGGAGTAGAAGATTCCCCTTTAGACGAATATATTTTTTCTTTAGGAGCCATAATGCAAGAAGTACAACAAGGCAGGGCTTTTCAGTTTAACTAAGTAGGGCCTAAGGCTTTTATGATGGTTTGGCATGAATTATATAAATGCAAAATCAAGAAAGTCCCTTTTATGAACACCAAATCTTTAAAAACTAAAGTAAGAGAAAACCCTAACAGACTTAAGCTTGAGAAAACAAAACTTATCAATAATGGCAGAAGAAAAACAATAATTGAATTACTCTTTTATTGCAGGTTGACAAAACTAGTTCCGACATGAGAAAATGTTGAGAAACCATAGCATGACCTCCTTGAGTGAATTGAGTGTACTTGTAATGCTGAATTATGCTTTTGAGATAAATATTAATAATCACACAATTCCTTACTTTGTTAGCTCAATGTCCTTTGAATTATTAAGGGTCACTCACACGAACCAGAATGACTTGCTTGCCTTCAACTAAGTTTTGAATATGAATCATTGATTCTTTTAGAGATTCAATTCATCCACGATCCAAATTTGATAATCTTATTATGAAAGATCAGACTGTGCACAGTTGCAACACTTACCAAATGATAGGAGGCCACATGGAAACACTTGTTTGTAGTATGCGAGCTCCATCATCTCTTTATCTTTTCATCCATGATCCACATGTCCTTTTTACCTTGCCCCCACAAGCCATAGCTCATGTGCAACTTTCATCAATGGGAAGATGGGAAGCAGCTGAGATTAGATCTCACGTCCATGTAAAACACGCTCCTTAGCTAGGAACAACTTTATCATTCATACAACATATACCACTCAGATTAAAATATTTTTAAGCACATGTAATATATGCATATTAGTAATGCACATGTTACTTCCCATGTCCTATGTTGAGATTTTAATTGAATATTTCCCCCTATATTCATGCCTTCAGGTCCTTAGGATGTCTCTATGTGGTAGATGCCCGCTTCCTCATTAGTAAACTGGGAAGAAGGATGGGGCCCACATGAGACGGTGGGGAGTGATCCAAAATAATCCATGTCATCCGCAATAAACCATTAATTAGTTAAAATTTGGAAATACTAATCCTCTGACCCATCACAATGAAGACAGGTGGTAATCGCCCACTAGCCCATGTGGTTATTTTAATAACCAAGAAAAGAAGATGAGCCAGCAGGGAACAATCCTGATGTGGCCACCTCAATTATCTTCCATCGTTGATCCATCTTTAATGACCATCTGCACACCCTTTCAATGATGTCTAGCTCACCAATCATCAAGGACACATGTCATTCACCCATGATCCCAAATGAATAAAATAATTCAAGATAGAATGGAATAGGCAGGCGGGCAACTGCTCAGATTCTCTTCATTGATCATAAGGCATCAGGGGCTCTTGTACCTACATATGTCATTTAAATTAGCCTTAAAAGGGACCCAAATAGGGTGATGAAGCCACATTAACAACATAAAGAACTTAAGATTTTTTAGTGAGAAATATTCAGCCCGACTTAGAATAACTTCAAAATAATAATCCAACAAGATTAACCAGTAAAAAAAGACTAACGGGTCAGTTACTCAATGGGTTTGAATGTCAAAATTTGTGAATTAAAGGATATATGACCGACATAAGGAGTCAACCGAGAAATAAAATAAAGGTGAAGATATAGACTCCAAGGTTTTCAAATAAGACCAAAGTAAACCTAAAACCCCTTATACATTAGGAAGATACAAAAACCTACAACTCCATAGGCTCATCAAGATTTTGGAGATGGAACAAAAAATTTAGGGTTTCCATCATGACTTTCCGTTTCTTTTCATTCTTTCACATCACTTTATTGTGTGTTTGTTTGTACTAATGTTTGGTTTGCCATGGGATCTTGATCTTGGGGGCTTGATCATCCCTCTTGATTATTGTTGTCTCATATTTCTAGCATGATTGCATTTGGATCCCTCTCGATGTGCATGTTTTGGCTTGGCTACTTTAGTGTGAGTTTGAAGCAAGTTCATTCTCTCACTAAAGTGGGGGCTAAATGTGCTGCAAAAAAATGTATCCTTGACATTCTCACTCATTTGGGCCTTTCCTATGGATTTCGACCTGATTTTGCCTAGATTTAATGTTGTAATGTGGCCAACACATTCACATTAGACCTTGAATGCTTATAAATCAATGAAAACCTATTGATGTCTTAAAAAGGTGTTATGAATTGTTGTGACCCACTTTCACATGTTTCTAGGACCCTTCTATTGTAATTCACCTAAAAAACCTCTATTTATCACTTATCAACCCTTATTTCAAAGTGTTGTAAGGAGTTGTAACAAACTCTCACACTTTTCTAGGCTTTTCATCAATAACTTGACCCTTTCTTATGTTTAAATGGCCCCATTATGCACTTGTAGGCCCTACTTAAATGTGTTTCAGAGGAAAATACTGTTAAACAACATTAATCACATTTTAATTCCTAATAATTAGCAAAATTGACTTGGTGGGACCAAGTTTCCACCTTGGGTGACTTAGTCCCATCAGGCTTAAAAATAAAATTTATTTCAATATTGTGCTAGGATATTGTCCTCTAAACCCTAAGGTTGGCCTGTGATGAGGTATTTTCAAGAAATTAGGGAAAATCATGTATAAATAAAGGGTTTTCCTCTAATTTTCACCCCCCAAAAATTCATTCTTCTCAATCAAGCATTCAAGAAATCACTTTAAGCACTTCAAGAATTCATCCATTAGAGCTGATATTTTCATATCTTCATACTTCTACATCAAGGGTTTGGTGAGTTGTGGAACTTGCATGTTGTTTAATCATCTTTCCCTTTCCCTTTCCTTTCATTTTCTAGGGTTTGATTACAAAAATGGAATTTGACTAAGGCAAACCCCTATTCTCTAACCCTAACCATTTTCCCCTCTTTGTATGTTTTTTTTGCAGGTCTTGGATGCAAATTTATCAAAGATCAAGGTGTTAAAAGGTGTCAACATCCCATCAACATCCTTCAAAGTCAAAAAATCCTAAAAGAAGCTTGGAGACAACCTACAAGTCAAATTATGTAGTTTTGAACCCGTACACTTGTCAGGAGCAGAAGTACAGGTTGAAAGCTAGAGATTATGGAACGTTGAGATCCATTAAAGTTACAGGTGGACTAATTCACCATCATTGGAAAATTTGTCCCACTACTGGGCCTGAAAATTGATCTTTGTAGTTCCGGACACCCATTTCCTTGAAACATGTTATGATAGAATCTCCCGAAAATAGGACTAAGCCACCCAACTTGGCATAAGTGTGCCATTTGGCCTCAACAATAGAATCTGCAAGATTCCAAAGCCTCTCTGCATCACACTTCAGATTCTAAGTTCACCTCTTCAGTCTTCTCCATTTTTGTTATAGTTTACATACATTCTTAGGTAATTTAGCATACAACATTATGTTTTCAATGTTCATCTTTTACATTTCATTATTTTGCATTCAATCATTAATTTACTTCATTAGTTTTCAACATATAGATACATTGCAAATCACACACAAACACATTAATATTAATCTTGAATGAACCCCATAGGTTTTGGGTGTGAAATACCTCTCTCCTTTAAGGTGAAAATCCCTAGAAGTGCTAGAGAACCCCCTTTTCCCCCAAAATTTGTGGTTCAGGAACACCAATAGGATCTATGAATCTCAAGGGAACACATTGTTCCCACCATTTATCATAATTGAGAGTAGTCCCTGGATTGGATAAACCCACTAGCCAACCCCATCCAAATGGGGAAAGAGCTCTAAAATCAGAAACTGTAGCATCACAATAAGCTTGTAGACCCTAAATGTGTACCTCTCTGGTGGCCCAACCAAATCAAGCCTCATAGATATCTAGAAATCAACCCTTTCACTCTCCAAACTTCTTGCACACCCTGTCAGGAAGATATCTCTATAATAAAGAGTGCACATGACCAATTAGCCATCTAGTTTATTGACAATATACCAAATGCTCCCGGTCATCAATCCATGCCTCACAATCTATATACGGTCTCCATATAGAACCTGACATCTCATCAAAAATGTGATGCCAATAGGGAAGTTGTCTAGCTAAAGTATAAGAAAATAAATCCCCATAATGATAAGAATATAGATCCCTAGTTGTATGATCCAGTATACCATCAGGTTGGGTAACTGAGATGTGCTCCTAGGCCCATACATGCATAAGAGAAACACCAGCATAAATAAACCTCCCTCCATGATACACAACCTTGTGCATATCTCTATACAATTGGGCAAGAAGACATGCACCCAACATGTATCTAGTCTCGTGCTAAAAAAATTCTCTATACATACACCCCAACCAATGGGAAATTGTTGACCTCTCCTATGAAGAACAATGAGCCTCAAAACCAAACCATAGAGAACAAGTGAAATAGGATCAACATTGCCAACAAAATCTAATAATTTTATCTTTGACTGAGAAACCTCTAGATATCTCACACAAAGAATGCAGTGCATAGCATGGGTACCTCATCGAAAAAAATATGTAATGATCTCTCCATGAATGGGTATGTAGAGGATCCTCCACATATACTCAAGAGAGATAGTGGCATCCCCTATAGGTAAATGAAAAGATGAGTTCTTTGAGTGCCACCTCTCTACAAGCACAGTACTCATCGCTTTATGACCTCTGATGGTAGGCATGTAGAAAATGTGTCACAACCCAACAACATCTAAAATATCTCGCTCTAGCTCATGAAACCTGATGATCAAATCAAAAAAATCGTACGGTCGTCGGTCCCTCAACTAGACCAGATTAAGGACCGCCTACAACCATTCAACCCATGATGTTAAATATTCACTATGAAAATGCAAAACAAACTTACAATGATGAACAAGATGCCTTAGGATTCCAAAAAAAGTCAAAAGTGAAACATTTTGTCAAAAGTGATAAATTTTTAAGCAATAGAAAATGGCAAAAGAGAAAAATTCAAAAGCGAATTTAAAGTTTTCTAGAAGCACAATTTGATCACAAGTGTGCACAAAATGAAGGAAAAAAGAAAAAAGTAAAAAAATAAGGCAAAGGTAGAAATAGAAGCACAAATATAGATCAATAGCAAAATTTTACAAGTGTGAGAGAAAATATCAAAAATGAGTTGTTTATAAAGAGAAAAAGCGAGAAAACCAAGGCAAAAGAAAGAAAACACTAACATTAGTGCATTTTCCTACTTTGTTTTCATGAATTAATTACGCAAACATGAAAAGATGAAAATGAGAAATGAAAGGCTACATACTGAGGCATCGGCTCCTGTAGGCCGTCCAAACTCTTGAACCGCATTCGCATGATATGGGGCTCGTTGAATCCTCACCATAGGTCCTTGAAAACTAACAAAACAAGAAAACCAAAGGCGAGAATTCTCTATAGGCTCAAAGTGAAAATGAGGTAATTTGAACCCTAATTACCTATTTTAACCCCCCAAAACCCTATTTTTTTACTTAAGAAACTTTTCTAGGTTGTCGTTAGGATCTCTAGAGAACATTTGAATGAGCAATGAAAGACCTATGAACTTAATTTTCCCCCCTTTACACATAAAAACTAAAATAGAACAATGTCATGAGGCTGACCTCAAAATTGAAATTTTTGGCCAACCTCTTGAGGGGGTAGCCCAGAGGCCTACCATCATCCCGCTGACTATTAGGGCACAGTGGGGCATATAATTTTTTTCAAATATTGATCTTAACATCAGAATCTTTGAAACAAAGCAATCAATACTTTGTCTCAAAGAGGGGAAAAATGTAGACATGTAAAATTGACCTAACACTTGTTACAAGTCCTAAATGACATTCTATCATCATCAACATCATTATCACTAAATATCACTACATTTTGCATCAATTGCATCAAAAACCCTAATTTCCTCTATTAATTGAATCAGGAAATATTGACCTTGGACATCAAATTGAAGACACTTACACTCAAAATTTTGAGATGAAACAAAAAGAAGGATTCAAGTCCTCTGAGTCTACTTTCTAAACTACTAATTTATTTTGAAAATGGTTTAGATTAAGGGGTTAAAATAAGGGATGTACACAAATTGGTGTTGTTTTTGTGAAAAAAACATAACATAGAAAATTTTGTACAACCCTCGTACAATGAACCCTTTTTTTAGTATTTTTAAAATTGCTATGATCAAAAGTTAGATAATACTATGTAGTTGATGCACGATTTTTCTGATAATTTTTTAATGAATGTTTTATTTTTTACTAATTTTCGAAGTGGAAACTTCCTGAAACACAAAATTTTGGTCATGCTACCCCTACAAATTTTGGAAACTAATTGATTTTTTAAAAATTTGTAGAATGGAGTCTAGTTTCTAAAAATGTGATTTATTTGAAAATTTGATGAACAATGAATTTATAATGAAAAAAACACCAAACACTACTTTTTGGAAACAAAGAGACACACGAAAAAAAAAAATTATGGATGAAAGGCTTAGCATTTTCAAAAAGTGAAAAAAAAATACATCGTTGGATAGCTAAGAGAGAACCCAACGTTACCCATGTGTTCGATTTTTTCGATATTGAAGCACATGCAATCTTGATGGTGAGCACAAACCCGATTATGTGAAAAATTGTAGAATTTGCAAAAACATGTCTCTATTTGTTGAGAATTCCCTCCAAGCCTTTGGGTTGGTATTCCAAGGCAAATACAAATCCTAAGGCTTGGGGATTACCAAAGAAATATATAATGCAAGCGTGTTATAATGCAAGCGTGTTATAACGCAAGCGCGTTATAACACGAGCACGTTATAACTTAGTTTTGACATGTTTTGTGAATGCATTTTTTGCGTTTTGTGAATACAATGACAAAATTTGAGCACGTTATAATGCGCTCATGTTTTGGTCTACATTGAAATTTTTTTCTTCTCTTTTTCTTATCTCTTTCCTCTTGTTATCTTTCAGGGAAACTATATACATGAAATAAACATTTAAGTATAAGTTGACATTTACATATGGAAATTTACTTTCTTATAATTTAAGTTATATTTCATGTATATAGGAAGGATGTTTGAGAGTAGTTTTAGAGCTCTAGGAGTTATAATGCCAATTCTAGTTTCTCGAAGATCTTAAAAATTTTAGACTTAGTCAAATTTCAGTAATCAGCATGTCAAATTTCAGTAATTAGGAGGTCACATTTTAGTAGTCAACAAGTTCTATCATCTTTCTCTCTCACTCTCTCCTTCTCTCTACTCTCTATCTCTCCACTCCCTCTCTCTCTCGCTTCCTACCTCTCTACCCTCTCTTTCTAGTTTTTGGAAGATCTCACACATTTCAAATGTAGTCAAATTTCCATAATCAGGAGGTCAAATTTTAGTAATCAGAAAATTGTATTATTTCTGTCTATCTCACTCATTTTTATCCCTTACACTCTAGACCTCTGTCTCACTATCTCTATCCCTTTTTCTTCCTCTCTCTCCCTTGATCCCAAGAACTCTCTCTTTTTTTCACTCTCCTTTTCCCTCTAATTCTCCCTACCTCACTTCTCTCTCCCTCCCTCCTTCCCTCTCTAATTATCTCTATCTCCCTACATCCATCTCTCTCTCTCTCTACCTACCTACCTCTCCCTTAGTCACACCCTACCACTCTCTCTATTTCTCTCTGTCTAACCTCTCTCTCACCTCCCTCTCTCTCCCTACATACTTCTCTCTCCCTCTCTTCTTCCCTATCTACTCTCTATCTCCCAATCGCTCTCTACCTACCTCTACATCCATCAAACCTTACCACTCTCTCTCTACACCTCTCTATCTCACCTTTCTCTCCCTCCCTACCTCACCCTCCCTCCATCATTCCCTCTCTAATTCTCTCTATCTCACCTCTCTCTCTACCTCTCCTACCATCTCTACTTATCTTTATATCTTCTCTCCCTCTCTCTACCTACCTCTCCTTCCACCACTCTTTGTTTCTCTCTATCTCACCTCTCTCTCCCCTACTACATCTATCTCCATCTCTCCCTCCCTCTCTACTTATCTATATCTCCCCTCTCCCTCTCTACCTAGCTCTCCATCCATCACAACCTACCACTCTATCTCTATTACTCTCTATCTCACCTCCCACTCTCTCCATCCATAACTCTCCCTCTCCTTCCCTCTCTACTCTCTACCTACCTCTCCATCCATCAATCCCTAACACTCTCTCTACAGCTCTATATATTGCTTCTCTCCCTCCCTCCCTCATTCCCTCTCTAATTCTCTCTCTCTACCTCTCCTTCCCTCTCTAATTATCTTTATCTCCCCTATCCCTCTCTCTCTCACTAGATGTCTCCCTCCCTACCTTTTCCCCTATATAATATCTATCTCTCCTCTCCCTCTCTCTACCCTTCTCTCTCTCTCTCACTCCTCCCTTACCCTCTTTCTCTCTCACTATCTCCTATTTATCTCACCATTCTCTCTTTCCCTCTTTGTAACTCTCTACTTCTCTATATGTCACCATTCTCTCTACATATCTTTATCTCACCTATCCATATTTACCTCTCCCTTCCTCCCCTCTCTCACCCACCCTCCCTCCTTCCCTCTATCTATATCTCTCTCTAATTCTCTCTATCTCACATATCACCTTTCTACTAGCATATCCCTCCATCACTCCCTTCCACACTCTCTCTATTTCTCTCTATCTCACCTCCCTCTCTCCCCCTCTATACCTCTCCCTCTCCTTACCTCTCTACTCTCTATCTCCCTAATACCTCTTTACCTACCTCTACATCCATCACTCCCTACTAATCTCTTTATACCTCTCCATCTCGATTCTCTCCCTCCATTATTCTCTCTCTACTTCTCTCTACCTCTTTGTCTTTCTATAATTATATTTATCTCCCCTAGCCCTCTTTATCTCTCTCTCTCTCACTAGATATCTCTCTCCCTACCTTTTCCCCTATCTACACTATTTCTCTCCTCTCCCTCCCTATACGTCTCTCTCACACTCTCTCTCACTTCTCCCTCACCCTCTTTCTCTCTCACTCTCTCCTCTCTATATCACCATTCTCTCTTTCCCTCTCTATAACTCCCTCCTCTATATGTCACTATTCTCTCTCTACTTATCTTTATCTCACATATCCCTCTTCACCTCTCCCTTCCTCCCCTCTCTCACCCACCCTCCCTCCTTCCCTCTATCTCTATCTCTCTCTACTTCTCTCTATCTCACCTATCCCTCTCTATATGCATATCCCTCTATCACTACCTACCACACTCTCTTTATTGCTCTCTATCTCACCTCCCTCTCTCTCCCTCCATTTTTCCTTCCTTATCTACTCTTTTTCTCTCTACTCTCCTTCCCTCTCTACTTACATTTATCTCCCCTTTCCCTCCCAACCTCTCTCTCTCTCTCTCCAAAATACCTCCCTCCCCCTCATTTTCTCTCCCCCTATGAGGGTTGAGGGTGTAAGGTTTAATGTTTACGGTATATGGTTGAGGTATAGGGTTAAGTGTATAGGGAATAGGGTTTAGGGTTTTGGATATTAGGTATAAAGTTGAGGGTATAGGGTATAGGGTTGAGGGATGAGGGTTTAGGGTTTAAGGTATAAGGTTGAGGGTTGAGGGATAGTATTTAGGGTTGAGGGTATAAGGTTAAGTGTTTAGGGTATATGGATTATGGTTTAGGATATTGGGTTAAGGATATTAGGTATCAGGTTGATGGTTTAGGTTTTAGGATTTATGTACAAGTTTAAGGGTTGAGGGTTGAGGGTATGAGGTTAAGTTTATAGGGTATAGGTATTGGGCTCTAGGGTGTAGGGTTAAGGGTATAAGGTATAGGGTTAAGGATTGAGAGTGTATGGTTTTTCATTTAAGTATAGGGTTGAGGGATAATGTTTATGGTTTAGGGTATAAGGTTGAGGGTGTAGGGTAAAGAGATGAGGCTTGAGGGTGTAGGGTATAGGGTTTAAGGTAGAGGATCGAGGGTTGAGGGTATAGGGCCAAGTGTATAGGGTATAGGTTTGAGGGTATAGGGCTAAGTGTATAGGGTAGGGATTAGGATTTAGAATAATGGGTATAGGGTTGAGGGTATTGGGTATAGAATTGAGGTTTAGGGTTTAGGTTTTAGTGTACAAAGTTGAATTTAGGGTTTAGGGTTTAAGTATAGGGTTGGTGGATGATGTTTAGGGCTTAGGTTATAAGGTTGAGGGTATAGGGTATAAGGATGAGGGTTGAAGGTGTAGGGTTGAGGTATACTGTTCAAGGTTGGGGGTGTAGGGTTAAGTGTATAGGGTATAGGGATTAGGGTTTAGGATATTGGGTATAGGGTTGAGGATATTGGATTTAGGGTTGAGGGTTTAGGGTTCAAGGTTTAGGGTACAAGGTTTAATGTAGGATTTAGTGTTTAATTATAGGGTTAAGGGTTCAGGGATAATGTTTAGGGTTTACGATATAGGGTATAGGGATGAGGATTGAGGGTGTAGGGTTTATGGTTTAAGGTATAGGGTTGAAGGTATAAGGTTAATTTTATAGGGTATAGGGATTAGGGTTTAGGATATTAGGTATAGGGTTGAGGGTATTGGGTTGAAGATTTAAGGTTAAGTTTATAGGGTATAGGGATTAGGGTTTAGGGGAGAGAGAGAGAGACCTCAGAGAGGGTGAAATTGGCAACTATATTGCCAATTTCATCGAATTACCAAGCTAGTGGGCCCACTAGCTTGCCAATTTGGTGAAATTAGCAACCTAACTTGCCCTATTTGAAAAAATGGGTCCAATAAATGGGTTCTTATCATCGGGAGACCCCATTTCTTGGACCCATTTTTTCAAAATAGGCCACTACATTACCAATTTCACTGAATTGGCAAGCCAATGGGCCCACTAGCTTGCTAGTTCATTGAAATTGGCAATGTAGTGGTCTATTTGAAAAAATGGGTCCAAGAAATGGGGTCTTCCGGTGATGTAATGGACCCAAAAATGGGGTCTCCCGGTATTACATCACCGGGAGACCCCATTTCTTGGACCCATTTTTTCAAACAGGCCACTACATTTCCATTTTCACTAAATTGGCAAGCCAGTGGGCCTACTAGCTTGGCAATTTGGTGAAATTGGCAAGAGATCCCATTTCTTGGACCTATTTTTTCAAACAAGCCACTACATTTCCAATTTCACTAAATTGGAAAGCCAGTGAGCCCACTAGCTTGGAAATTTGGTGAAATTGGCAACCTAACTTGCCCATTTGAAAAAATGGGGTCTCCTAGTGATTTACATCACCGGGAGACCCCATTTCTTGGACCCATTTTCTCAAACAGGCCACTACATTTCCAATTTCACTAAATTGGCTAGCCAGTGGGCCCACTAGCTTGCCAATTTGGTGATATTGACAACCTAACTTGTCCTGTTTGAAAAAATGGGTCCAAAATAAGTCTCTCATTGATTTTCTTGGACCCATTTTTTCAAACAGACCACTACATTGCCAATTTCACTGAATTGGCAAGCTAATGGGTCCACTAGCTTGACAATTCGGTGAAATTAGAAACCTAAATTTCCTTTTGAAAAAATGGGTCCAAGAAATGGGGTCTCTCAGTGATGTAAATCACTGAGAGACCCCATTTCTTGGACCCATTTTTTCAAATAGGCCACTACATTCCCAATTTCACCAATTTGGAAAGCTAGGGTAGAGGGTTAAGGGTAGAGGGGAGAGAGATAGAAGGAGTGAGTGAGTGAGTGAGAGATACTTGAGTGAGGGAGAGGGGGTAGGAGGGAGAGACTTGAAAGAAAGGGAGAGAGGGAGGGAGTGGGAGAGAGATAAAGGGTAGAGGATTTCAGGGTTAAGTGTTTAGGGTTTATGGTTAATGGTAGAGGGTAGAGGATTAAGGGTAAAGGGTAGATGGTAGAGGATTAAGGGTAGAGGGGAGAGAGATAGATGGAGTAGGTGAGTGAGAGAGAGAGAGACTTGAGAGAGGGAGAGGGGTAGGAGAAAGATACTTGAGAGAGAGAGAGAGTGAGGGAGTGGGAGAGAGATAGAGGGTTTAAGGGTTTAAGGGTTAAGTGTTTAGGGTTTACAGTTAAGGGTAGAGGGGAGAGAGATAGAGGGAGTGATTGAGAGAGAGACCTAAGAGAGGGAGAGGATATAGGAGGGAAATGGTTGAGAGAGAGAGTGAGTGAGGGAGGGAGGGTTAAGGGTAGATGGTAGAGATTTTAATGGTTAAGAGTAAAGGTTAGAGGGTTAAGGGTTTAAGGATTTAGGGTTTAAGGGTTAAGGGTAGAGATTAGAGGGTAGAGGGTTTAGGGTAGAGGGGAGAGAGATAGAGGGAGTGAGAGAGAGAGAGAGAGAAACCTAAGAGAGAGAGAGGGGGTAGGAGGGAGAGACTTGAGAGAGAGAGATGTTGGGAGTGGGAGAGAGATAGAGGGAGTGACTGATATAGAGAGCCTTGATAGAGGGAGAGGGATTAGGAGGGAGAGGTTTGAGAGAGATAAAGGGAGGGAGGTAGTGGGAGAGAGATAGAGGGAGGGAGGGTTTTGGGTATAGGGTAGAGGGTTTAGGGTTTAAGGGTAAGGGTTTAAGGTTTAGGGTTATGGGTAGAGGGCTAAGGGTTTAAGGGTTAATGGTAGAGCATTAAGGGTTAAGGGTAGAGGGGAGAGAGCTAGAGGTAGTGAGTGAGAGACAAAGACCTAAGATATGGAGAGGCAGTAGGAGGGAGAGACTTAAGAGAGAGAGAGAGAGGGAGGGAGTGGGAGAGAGATATAGGGAGGGAGGGTTAAGGGTAGAGGGTAGAGGGTTTAAGGGTTTAGTGTTTAAGGGTAGAGGGGATAGAGATAGAGGAAGTGACTGAGAGAGAGAGATACCTAAGAGAGGGAGATTGGGTAGGAAGGAGAGATTTGAGAGAGAGAGAGGGAGTAGGAGAGATATAGAGGGTAGAGGGTTAATGGTAGAGGGTAGAAGGTTTAAGGGTTTAAGGGTTAAGAGTTAATGGTGTAGGGGAGAGAAATAGGAGTGTGTGGGAGAGATACTTGAGATATGGAGATGGAGAGGAGATATAGAGACTCTCCCTCATACCCCCTCTCTCTCTCTCAAGACTCTCCCTCCTACCCCATCACCCTCTCAAGCCTCTCTCTCTCACTCAATCACTCCCTCTATATCTCTCCCCTCTAACCTTAACCCTAAACTCTAAAACCTTATCCCTTAAAACCTACACCCTTAAACCCTCTACCATCTACCCTTAACCCTCTACCCTCTATTTTTCTCCCACTCTTTCGCTCCCTATCTCTCAATTATCTCCCTCTTACCCTCTCTCCCTCTCTCACGTCTCTCTCCCACTCACTCAATCCTTTTATCTCTCTCCCCTCTACCCTTAACCCTTAACCCTCTACCCTCTACCCTTAACCCTCCACCCTCTATCTCTCTCCCATTCCCTCCCTCTCTCTCTCTCTCTCTCTCACTCCATCTATCTCTCTCCCCTCTACCATTAACCCTAAACCCTAAACCTTAACCCTTAAACCCTAAACCCTTAAACACTCTACCCTCTATCTCTCTCCCACTCCCTCTACCTCTCTCTTTCTCAAGTCTCTCCCTCCTACCCCCTCTCCCAGGTCTCTCTCTCTCACTCGCTCCCTCTACCCTTAACCCTAAATCCTTAACCCTTAAAACCTAAACCCTTAAAACCTCTACCCTCTACCCTCTATCTGTCTCCAACTCCCTACCTCCCTCCCTCTCTCTCAAGTCTCTCCCTCCTACCCCCTCTCCCTCTCTCAAGTCTCTCTCTCACTCACTCACTCCTTCTATCTATCTCCCCTCTACCCTTAACCCTCTACCCTCTACCCTTAACTCTCTACCCTCTATCTCCCTCCCACTCCCTCCCTCTCTCTCACTCCCTCCCTCTATCTCTCCTCTCTACCCTTAACCCTAAACCATAAACCCTTAACCCTTAAACCCTCTATCCTCTATCTCTCTCCCACTCCCTCCATCTCTCTCTCTCTCTCAATTATCTCCCTCCTACCCCCTCTCCCTCTCTCAGGTATCTCTCTCTCTCACTCCTATCTCTCTCCCCTATACCCTCAACCCTTAACCCTTAAACCATTTGCCCTCTATGATATATCTCTCTCCTACTCCCTCTCTCTCTCACAAATATCTCCCTCATACCCCCTCTCCCTCTCTTAGGTCTCTCTCTCTCTTAGTCACTCCCTCTATCTCTCTCCCCTCTACCCTTAACCCTAAATCCTAAACCCTAAACCCTTAACCCTTAAACCCTCTACCATCTACCCTTAACCCTCACTCCCTCTATCACTCGCCCACTCCATCCCTCTCTCTCTCTCTCTCTCTATCAAGTCTCTCCCTCTTACCCACTCTCCATCTCTCACTCACTCCCTTTATCTCTCTCCCACTCCCTCCCTCCCTCCCTCTCTCTCAACCCTCTCCCTCTCCCAGGTCTCTCTCTCTCAGTCACTCTATCTATCTCTCTCCCCTCTACCCTTAAGCCTAAACCCTATACCCTTAACCCTACCTCCCTCTACTTCTCTCCCACTCCCTTCCTCTCCCTCTCTCTCTCAATTCTCTCCATCCTACCTCCTCTCCCTCTCTCAAGTATCTCTCTCACTCACTCCCTCTATCTCTCTCCCCTCTACCCTATACCATTAAATATTAAACCCTTAACCCTCTACCCTTAACCCTTAAAACTCTCTACCCTCTACCCTCTACCCTTAAACTATCTACCCTCTACCCTCTACCATTAAACCTCCATCCTTGTATCTCTCTCCCACTCTCTCACTCTCTCTCTCAACCCTCTCCCTCATACCTCCTCTCCCTCTCTCAGGTCTCTCTCCCTCTCAGTCACTCCCTCTATCTCTCTCCCCTCTACCCTTAACCGTAAACCCTAAACCCTTAACCATTAAACCCTATACCCTTAAACCCTCTACTCTCTACCATTAACCCCCCTCCCTCTATCTCTCACCCAATCCCTCCCTCTCTCTCTCTCAATTCTCTCCCTCCTACCC